>CM048755.1:385742422-386942422 GCA_026315105.1 Locusta migratoria
GCGCGCGGTTGCTCGCCGTGGAGGTTCGAGTTCCCTGGGGCATGGGGTGTGTGTGTTTGTCCTTAAGTTAGTTTACCTAGGTTTAAGTAGTTTGTAAGCTACGGACTGATGACCACGCAGTTTGGTCCGATAAACATTTGAACTTTTTTTTTTTTTTTTTTTTTTTTTTTGTGCCACCTCTGTAGCAAATACACGATGGGTATTTTAAACCTTTACAAAGCTGCCCAAGTTGACTGTTGGCGATGTGGTCCAAGACAAGGTATACCTCATTCCTTTGACAATACTGACGGTCTAGCACTGCGAAGGTTATATGTAAAATGGCGCATAAAAAAGCGTAAGGACTAATTCGTGAGATTCAAAGTGCTACCAGCAGTCCAGTTACCACAATGAGCATATGTAAGGTGTTAAATAGAAAAGGTTCAAGTGTCTTCCACCTCTTCCACCAAAAAACTACACATTTCTGTATTCAGCGCTAAGCGACACGGAAGATGGTGTAAAGTACGATATCATTGACCAATAGAGCACTCGAAAAAGGTGTTACTGAGGAACGAATCACTCTATCTCCTGCCGCATTCAGAAAGAGAAGAACGTTTCCTACTATCAGGTGTAATGGCAACGATGAAATACGGTGGAGTTCATGTTATTGTAATATGTGCGATGGTATGTGTTCTTATCATGCCGAAAAAAGGACAAATGCATAAGAATATCAACGAAATTTACGTCATTGTGTACAAAGTCCACTAGAGGAACGGTTCTGATACAATGGTTGTTTTCATCAGCATGACAGTTAAACCTGTCATGAAGCAGCATCTGACAGACAGTAGATTTTGGACAATAATATTTCTGACGTTGACCGGCTTTTCCAGACTCATGACTAGAAACCAGTGGAACACCTTTATACTAAATTAATACGACGACTTTGCTTGAGATTCCAGCGCTATAAATCAACACCTTCTCAAGTTGCGGATTATGAAAACAAATGGTCTGTCTTTTACATGAACATTCAGGGATGTCATTAACAGTGTCCCCAACAGAGATGATGGCTTCATAAATGGAATGGGTGGATACACATTTTCTTAATATCCAGTAATAGGTATCGACATATATTTGACGAGATCGTGTGAGCTGTAGTTGAAAATAATGGCGGTTGTGAAACATACTGTTACGTCAAACATTTACGAAATAATTTTGTGGTTGATATTTGAAGACAACACAATTGCTTCCTAGCCTAACATAATCCCGAAGAACATCTTATTACCTATTGTCAAGAATTTGTCTCTACTTCAGGTAGATCCTTACCCTGAAACTGACCATATAACTCTTTCTACTTTCGGATTTTTTTCACATCTTTATCTAGAAGTGTTCAGCGACAGGCAGCTATAACGTTTATTACGTATGCTAGATTTTGTTGTTTCGTGTGTGAACATCATAGGGTCAGGACGTAAGTTGTAACAATTTCATTTGGCGGTGATGAGAAAGTGGGTTCTTTTATTCTTGAGGAGCGGTGTTCTGTTCTTGTGATGCAGTCAGACTGTAAATATGTATCTGGAAAGCCACTCTACTGAACGAATGAGCGCAGTTCTAAGAAAACCACTGTTCACTCTCGTTATGTGAGTCTGTCGACTTGCAGAATCGTTTTCCCAGAAGCCCTTATCTCCATTCGTGGGCCTCGCCTCCACTGAGGTGACGTACGTCAAAACTACACCCACCGATAGCCACGTGATTCCATCAGCCAATCCGGTGAGTTGTGGCTTTTATCAGACCACTAGGAGTGTCCACCGGTAAGCAGACTGGGTGTCAGTGCGTGTCGGTATAGCAGTGAGGTAGGGTGCGGTTCGCTTCTTGTTAGAAACCTCGCTATTGTTACTGATATTGTTTGCCGTAAATTTTACGATGTCGTAGAACAATCTTTCGGGCAGAACTTTAACTGGTTAGTGCAACTGCCTCAACATCTTTTAATCAACGGCCGCGAGTCACCAATCAAGTGTAGCTGTCGACAGCAGTGTGGTAAGTAAGAACGAATTACGCAGTCATAGAGTAGCCATCTCAGAAGGTATTCTGCATGTGATTATATACTGTGTAAGGCACCAATTGCATTAATCAATACCTCTATTCTTTACATGTTACTAGTTCATGACTAACAGAGCACGCATGTGGCCACCATTTGCATTGCCGATCGAAAATTTTAACAAAATTTCAATGTTCCATGTTCTGATACGAATTTCATGAATGTGTTCGATCATAGCACAGCGTTATTTGGATTCGGGTGGCAATATAAAGCGGCGAAATTGTATACTTATTCTACTTACGATCTTATTGCTGTTATCGCGTCATTACGGACTATAGTGAAAGTGATTTACAAGACACGGAAATGACGTTAGTAAACTTTACTATTGATTATGCGATCTTGAGGTAACAGTGAAATTTCCTATTTCCTGTTCAATGTTTTTTGAAGATTGGGATCCAACGTTCTGATCAGGATTTCAAAATGTTGAAAGGTTTGTAATCCTAAGGGACAATACTGCTAAGATCGTCGGACTGTAGACTTAAACTACATTAACATCTACATAAATATTCTGCAAATATTAATGAAGTGCATAGCATCGGATTCATGGAACCGCTTTTATGATGTTTCTCTATCGTCCCACTCTCTAATAGTGTGCGGTAAATGGAATACCTAAATTCTTCTCTTACTTTATTATGGTGATCATGTCACCCTATGTAGGTGGGTACTGTAAAATGTGTTCTAATTCGGAACAGAAAATCGGTGAAAGAAATATCGCAAATAAATCTTGCCACGACGAGTAACGGCTTTCTTTTAATTGTGAGGTGACTCCATTATGGGAATGTGCCAACCCATCACAATATTGCAGTTAAAATAAGAAATTTCCAAGTTTAAACTTGTAAGATGTACTACAAAGACCTTTTTATTTGTTTTATAGATCTAACTATTGAATGTTTTATGCGGAGTACATGAGTCCTCATGACTGCACTGATGATGTTGCATCATGGGAACGAAATGGATATGTTATTTTTTTTAATACATATTTTAAATCGCACCACCAAGCTGGATATTTCGTATTTTAATTTCTTTAAATTAATTTCCGCCCAAATTCGTGCATCAGTTCCGTGATACTCTCTCCCCCATATCGCGATAATACAAAACGAGCTGCCCTTCTCTCAACTTTCTCTATATTCGCCGCCAGTTCCACTTGGTAGGGATCCCACAATGAACAGCAATATTCCAGAAAAAGACACGCAAGTGTAGTCTAGGCAGTTTCTTTAGCAGCAACTGTTGCATCTTCTAAGAGTTCTGCCTATGAAACATAGCCTTTGTTTTGATTTCCCTACAATATTTTCTATGTGTTCTTTCCAATTTAAGTTGTTCGTAATTGTTATTCCTAGGTACTGTATTTAGTTCAATTCACGGCCTGTAGATTTGACTAATTTATTGTGTAAATGAAGTTTAACGGATTTCTTTTGCTGCTGAAACGGATAACTTCACATGTGGCATTATTTAGGGTTAATTGCCAATTTTGAACCATGCAGATAAATTATCTAAATAATTTTGCAGTTGCTTTTTATCTTCTGGTGACTTTACTAAGTGATAAACGACAGAATCATCCATGAACAGTTTCCTAAACTGTTATCAACACAAGGAACAGCAGGCGCCCTATAACTCTCCCTTGGGGAACACCAGATATAACTTTTGCTTTACTCGAAGACTTTCCGTCAATTACAACTTACTGTGTCATTTCTGGCAGGAAAACTCGAATACAATCGCATAATTGTGGCGATATTCCATAACCACATAATTTCCGCTTGTGAGGTACAATGTGGAAAGCCTTCCGGAATTCTAAAAATGTGGAATCGATTTGAGATCCTTGTCGATATCACTCATAACTTTATATACGTTTCACAAGAACGATAGTTTCTGAATCCTTGTTGACTATGGGTCAATAGGCTATTCTCTTCGAGGTAGTTCATAATGTCTGAGGAACATATATGTTCTAGACCCTGCAGCAAACCAACGTCAATTGTAAAGGTCTGTAATTTTGCTGATCACTTCGAGAGACTTGCTTTTGTTAAGTGATTTAAGCTGATTTAATACTTTAGGAATATCTACTTCTAAATTACGTATGTTGGTAGCTGTTCTCGATTAGAATTCTTTAATATTTGCTCCGTCTTCTTTTGTGGAGGAAGCAATTTTGCTTTAGCAGAACCGTCATCAGTAGCATCACCATTGCTGTCGCGTAGTGAAGGTATTGACTGTTATGCTTAGGGCAACATTCACTCATGCCCGCGGGAGGACTTGAACCTCCGGCATTAGCGACCTGATCGCTGATATTATTGCGTTATGTTCAGAAATCGACGGTAACATACATCTAAATATTAGAAATTCCTATTTTACTTTCCTCGTATAAACTTTGAAGAATCGTTTGACTAGTCCAGGTGGTGTGAATAAATCTTTTGATTCCAAAATTTTACTAATATCCGTGTTCTTACTTTCTTCTTATTTACTAAAATGTTGTACCATTCTGACTTCTAGGATATACATTAAAACAGGTGGCGTCAATATACCTGAGTACAATTTCTTTGGAAATCCAAGTGAAATTAATGGGTGGTTGCTGTTGTTTATAGCTGAGCGAATTTTCCACTACAATTATTTCCAAAAAAGCTATTTAGGTGGATGCAAAGGGCTTAATTATTTTAAGTAAGTTATGTTTAAAAATGTGTATGGGCTGGTGTTGCAAAAATCAATATTTTCTACCATTTTCAAAGATAGCAGGAAATTATGTACTACTACAGAGGCTGACGTGAATAATTTTATTTTATCTGATGACCGGAACTAGTGGTAAATATAGTCCTGTTTCATCAGCAACACTTTTTATTATAAATACGAATTTCTTCAAGCACTTACGCGCTGTGTGACATCACCTACACAAAGTAATATATTAATACACTGCCTGAGAAAGAAAGTTAAGAATTCAGAAGTGAAGGAGGACCTGATATGAATCTTGAAAAGTTGACGTAGTATATTATATAATCAAGTAAAATTTGTACAGAATTTCGAAATTGAGACGACTTACCAGTGTGTCTATGCAATACACCTGGCCTAAAAATACAATGATTCAGTTGGGAAAGGTGCCGCAAGACCACTGTTTCCTCTAGTAAATCAACTTATGTAAATGGTACTTCATATCCTGCACAGCATCTCCGTGGCATTCACAGTGACAACGCAACAATTGACACTGTTTACGCTTTTCATATATCCTGCTAAGGAACAATACTATACACTTTATTGGCCGTTCCATTGGCTTAGCAAGGGGGATGGGAGGGCGAAGTTCTCACTGGACACCAGCGCTATAGGGGTCACACAACTTACTACTTGCAGCAGTTAATACAGCTGCCTTGTGAGAAGTAGATCTGTATTCGATTACTGCCTTTGGTAGTAATTTTCATTCTATGCTTAACTCTGCAGTTTAACATACTGGACTCGCATTCAGGAGGAAGGTGCTTCAAATCCACCTCCGGTCACCCAGATTTAGGTTTTCCGTGATTTTTCTAAATCACTCCTGGTTAATGCCAGGATGTTTCCTTTCAAAGGGCACTGCCCATTTCCTTCCCCATTCATACCCAAACAGTCCGAGCGTAAGCTCCGCCTCTAATGACCACGCTGTCTTCCTTCCTTCCTACATATTGGATGTTAGTGACTTGTAAAAGCGTTTGGCCACGCAGGAATGGACCTATGTTGTGGAGCGCCACGTTGCGGAGTGTGCGGCAGATCCCGCCAGAGGTTCGAGTCCCCCCTCAGAATGAGTGTGTTTTATTGTTCTTACTATAAGTTAGTGTAAGTAGTTTGTAAGTCTGTTGACCGATGACCTAAGCAGTTTGATTTATTAGGATTTCAAACATTTTAATATTTTTTAAAGCGTCTCAACTATTTCGTTTCATTTATAAAACAACCTACGGTTGAGTTTCAAGCAGGAGTTGCTTTTCAATTTGATTTTGAGGGCCTTTAAACTGTCTGAGTTTATGGTGAACATAATGTAGACTGGGTCGGAGATGAGAACGTGGGCTGAGGAGGGACACGTGTCAGTGTAAAACTGTGCAAGTTGGCGAAGACACTATGCCAAGCCGCTACTATTGTAGCGTAACTGCGTAGGGAACACAAAACCCTAGTTTGAGTACCTGCATTGGTATACACTTACGTATATGCGTCATTAATGTTCATGATGTGTAAAGCCTCTGAACCATTTCGTTTCTTATAGAACATTGACTTCGATTATATCGCTTTTTAGATGATACTTCTCTTCCGGGCCGCGTTCGCCATTGGCTAGTATCTACCTATCGCTCTACAGAGCCCTGGGTACTTATCAAAACTGCATTTATACCAATAGATCACGCGTGTCCATAATTTTTTCAGCGTATTTTACTGCTTTGTGAATATATAACAATCTCCGACATTATGGACATTGGTGAAAGTGGCCTATCTAACGATATGAATGAGTGGTAATTTTGTCTATATATATTAGTAGAAGAAGCTGTTTGCGTAATTTTACAAGGATACGCCCACGGCATTTTTTTCCAACTAGTAAGAAATATGTGATCCAAGTGTGGTTGGAATAGATCCAGAGCTTTGGGAGGAACTTCCTGACCACAGCTATGGCAGCGTTCGCACATGTAATATCTATTTCACATATATTTAACAAATTTCACATGTATTTCTCCATATATTTCATCTGAATATGTTGGCGAACCGCGCCATGCAGTTTCCCTTTCAGGCCGTTCAGTGTTTATGAGGTCATATCTCATAAACTAGGAGTTGTAGAGTGATATAATTTGGCCTGTGCATTCAGCCTTATATGTGGGTATTGATTACGAAATATATTACTGATACAGTTGGTAGTGAAGAAGTAAAAAATTAAGTTATCACGCCCAGTTTTACTGAATAAACAAGAGTAGTACAGTAACATGATGTTTTTTCCCTTTCATTATTCCGCTACGCTGTAGGAGACAAAACTGTCGTAAAGGTTTTGACTTACATGTAAGGAATGTTGCAATAGGTGCTCTCATTGTCAAGTACTGGAAAAATATACTCCGGCTATTTGCACGTCGTGAGCCATGCTTCTATTTCACCCCCAACGCCATTCCCTTTGAGAGGTAGTTAGTTGTTTCTCAGCTCCACAGTGATTCTTTCCAGACAGTAAGTGACCATTATACTAAGTTTTGTGGAAATCGATCCAGTGCTTACATATTCACATACATAATACTTTTATATATAGACTGTTTAATGCAACTAAAGCAGGCCATCCTAATTATGTACAGCAGGAGTTGTCGACGAGTACTCGTGTACTATGTACCGCATTTTCTAGTAATTTCTAACATTTATAGCTACATTTGTTTAGCATTCTTCCAGCATATCTTTTCGATAGGCGAGGTATCGTGAGAACAGAGATTCCAAGGCATCAGTGCAATCCGATGGCGGCGAGAAGTCTTGAAAACTGCGTGTAGCTTGTGGTCACGCATTATCCTGTCGTAAAGTGGCTATCGGCATCCCAAAAGGGTATGCGAGGACAACAGGGAACAACACTTTTCAAATACAACGCTTGCTGGTTAGTGCACTGGCAGTGCAACTAGGGGGACGATGGAGTGGAACACAGTATAATCCCAAACCATAAAACTGGGTGAAAGACACCTATGATGAGGTTAGGGTGACCTCTCTGAAGTCTGTTCTCGTCTCATGCGTTGTCGACCACTACAACAGTGCCCAACCACACGTGGCACGCAAAGTTCAAACATTCTTCGTAACCCAATTGATGGCGTTGCTACCTTGGTCTCCCTACTCTCTCGACCTATCACCTATCGAAAAGATTTGGTCGGTGATTTTTAATCGAATGGACCGGGGTATACCACTTGTACATGATGGCGCCACATGATAAGGGATCTTAATGACGAAACTTACCCTAAATAGGGCATGAAGAAAAGTCGTACAGAGGAGTAATCCTATAGCGGTTCAGTAATTACACGCCAATCTCATTGACGTCGATTTGCAGTAGGATTTCGGAACATATACTTTGTTCGAACATTATGAACTACCTCGAAGAGAACGACCTATTAACCAATAGTCAACATGGATTCAGGAAGTATCGCTCTTGCGAAACACAGCTTGCCCTTTATTCACATGAAGTGATAAGTGCCGTCGACAAGGCATCTCAAATCGATTCCATATTTCTGGATTTCCGGAAGGCTTTTGACACTGTACCCCACAAGCGGCTTCTAATGAAATTGCGTGCTTATGGAATATCTCCCCAATTGTGGAATTGGATTCGCGATTTCCTATTAGAAAGAACACAGTTCGTTGTAATTGACGGTAAGTCATCGAGTAAAACGGAAGTGATATCTGGCGTTCCCCAGGGAAGCGTTATAGGTCCCCTGCTCTTCGTTGTGTTTATAAACGATTTAGGAGACAATCTGAATAGCTCCTTCAGACTGTTCGCGGATGATGCTGTCGTTTATCGGTTAGTGAAGTCAACAGAGGATCAAAAGCAACTGAAAAGCGATTTAGACAAAATTTCTACATGGTGCAAAAATTGGCAATTGACACTAAATAAAGAAAAGTGCGAAGTAATACACATCACCACTAAAAGAAATACGCTGAACTTCAATTACGCGATAAATCAGTCAAACCTTAAGGTCGTAGATTCTACCAAATACCTAGGAGATTGTGGGGAAGGCGAACCAAAGGTTACGTTTCATCGGCAGAACGCTTCGAAGATGCACCAGCTCCACCAAAGAGACTGCCTACATCGCACTTGTGCGTCCTCTCCTGGAGTACTGTTGCCCCTTGTGGGACCCTCACCAAGTGGGCTGATGGAAGACATTGAGAAGGTTCAGAGAAGGGCAGCTCGTTTTGTTCTATCACGTTACGGGGGGGAAAGCGTCACGGAAATGTTGCATGAATTGGGGTGGAAATCATGAAAAGAAAGACGTTATTCATTGCGGCGTGATCTGTTTGCGAAGTTTCTATCACCGACTTTAAGTTCTGAATGTGAAAATATTTTACTAGCACCCACCTACTTAGGGAGACATGACCATCCTAATAAAATAAATCACATAGAAAAGCGGAACGATTTAGGTGTTCTTTCTTCCCGCGCGCTATTAGAGAATGGATCGGTAGAGAAAAATTATGAAAGTGGTTAATTAACCCTCTGCCAGGCACTTGAATGTGATTTGCAGAGTATCTATGTAGATGTAGATATATAAGGGAAATGTGCGTTCTCCGGAGGGTTAAAGCAATTCTTATTAAAAAAACTTCGTAGGAACATACGCCCTCTTCCTAACACGAATGAAAAGAGAGAGGAACAGGATATAAATGGGTGTTACCAAATGTAGTATTGTGGCCTTACATTTTCTAATATTATTTGGATGGGTTACCGTCCGGGACTACCGAGTGCTTTTGGCAACCGGGGTGCAATGAGCCCTTGTGAGGCCAATTGAGGAGCTGTTTGATGGAGAAGTAGCGGCTCCGGTCACGAAAACTGACCCATCGGCCAGGAGTGCGGGGCGCTGACCACGTCCAGCTCCATACCGCATCCGCTGACGGGTAGAGGATGACACGGCGGCCGGTCAGTAGCCAGTGGGCCTCTCAAGGCCTGTCAGACGGAGTTTAGTTTAGTTTACTTATCTCTAACTCGTTTAATAAAAACACGAACTACTGAAATCGCGTTTCGCCTGATATTCATGCGCCCCAAATAACGTAGATGTGATGCGGGGCCTCCAATCTCTTCAAGATAAATTCGTACGACTATTAAAAATTGATACCTACGGTGATAACGGGTATTTATGACAATCATTCCAGATGTAAATTAACGACTGAGGCGCTCCAGTCACGGTCTGCACAGCCACTACGGTCGGGGGTTCGAATACCCTCTCGGACATGGATATTTGTGCCGACTGATTTGGGACTGATGACCCCGTAGTTAAGTCCCATAAGCTATACAAACATTTGAACATGTGACTGTCATTTCGAGTCCGCTGCCGTGCTTATATAGCCGCGCGGCCGCCAGTGACGTCACTGTACCCAGTTCCTTGACCATATATGGTAATGTTTTGCTAGCGCGTACGCCGCATCCGCTTCAACTCCGCAATTACAGGATCCCATGCCGTACTAAAGTGTAAGCTGCCGTCTATATTGAGGGCGTTTTCAAGCATTTTGATCTTTATTGCCTCGTTTATTACGCTGTCAAAAACATGTTCAAATGTTTCTAAATCTAAGGGATTTAACTACGTTGGTCATTAGTCCATACGCTTACAAACTACTTACGCTAACTTATAGTAACTTATGCTAAGGTCAACAGAAACACCCATGCCCGAGGGAGGACTCGAATCCCAGATGGCGAACGACCGCGCCCACCGCAGCAGGACGCCTCAGTGTGCACGGCTATTCTGCCGCGGCTATTACTCTGTCCCAAACGCTGTTCGTCCGCTTAATAACAGATATCTCGTCGAAAGCAATTCGGTGTCCATTTTGCAAAGCATGTTCCACCACAGCTGACTTTTCGGGATAGCGTAATCGAAAACACCTCTCCTGTTCTATGCGTCGCCGTTCGACAGTGCGAACAGTCTGGCCGACATAAAACTGACTACACTCAAACGGAATTTTATAAATGCCGGGTGTTCTGAGATCTACACCATCTTTCACGGGATTCATTATTTGCCGGACCTTTGCTGGAGGTCTGAAGATTGTGTCGATTTTATGAATTTTCAGGAGCCGGCTGATTTTCCCAATTGTGGAGCCACAAAATGGTAAAAAAGCGGTCTTCTTGATATCTTCTTCAGATGTCTTCTGATTACGTGACTTGGGTGAAACTGCCTGAGACTCAGACAACATTTACCACAAGCCCACCCACACGAATCGGTATTTGCACGCCGCCAGCTACTGTCACCCAGCACAAAAAGAGTTTGTTCTGAAGAACTTTGTACATAGAGCCGAAACCATCTCAGATGCTAAAAACCTCTCAAACGAACTTAGCCACTTACGTAAAGTTTTTAAGGCTACAACAAGAGACAAATATCTCAGGCGGTCACCCAAGTCAAGTAATCAGAAGACATCTGAAGAAGACATCAAGAAAACTGATTTTTTTACCGTTTGGTGGCCGCACAACAGGGAAAATTAGCCGGTTCCTGAAAAGTCATAAAATCGACACAATCTTCAGACCTCCAGCAAAAATCCGGCAACTATTGAATCCAGTGAAAGATTATGTAGATGTCAGAACACCAGGCATTTATAAAATTCCGTGTGAGTGTGGGCAGTTTTATGTCGGTGAGACTGTTCGCACTATTGAACAACGACGCATAGAACACGAGAGGTATTTTAGATTACGCTATCCCGAAAAATCAGCTGTGGTGGAACATGCTTTGTAAAACGGATACCGAATTGCTTTCGACGAAACACCTATTGTTAAACGGACGTAAAGCTTCTGGGACAGCGTAATAAACGAGGCAATAAAGATCAAAATACTTGAAAACAACCTCAATAAAGACGGCAGCTTACAGTTTAGTACGGCACGGGATCCTGTAATTGCGGAGTTGAAAAGGGCGTGGCGTACGCTCTACCAAAACATCGCCATATAAGGTTAAGGAACTGGGTAGCAGTGACGTCACTGGCGGCGGCGCGGCTATATAAGCACGGCAGCGGACTCTAAATGAGTCATCCACTTGACAATGGAAGAGGTCTCGTGAAAGCTCGTGTGCAATAAACCACATGACGCGGCTTGTAACCGGTAAAGACCTTATTAATGGATATCGCCACGATAACATGCACTCATACATATTTGCACATGTTTGAACTTGAAATGACTTGATGAACTGTTTTTTTTTTTTTTTCTGCTTCTCGAATGAAACCCACCACCTACCGCCATTGCTAATAAAGTGAAGCTTTTGTGCCTCATCGAGACTCGACCACTACTAACATGGTCATAACTGACTGTGCACAAAGATATGTCAAATATGGAAGTTTTTAAGAATCTAAATTCACACATCTTAACTTGCAAAATTGCTCAAGATAGCATACATACTTTGCTTGTAATGTGGTTACTATTGTTACTATCTTAAACCCGCGGCTCCGCTCGCGTGTTCGTTGATTATGATAGATAAGCTAGCTTTCAGTAGTGTGCTATGAGATCAAATCACACGTAAAAATACACTCCTTTCCAAGAATCCAATCACGAAATTCAACAATAATGACTGTAATAATATCACACATCGATAATTTGATGCAATGTGCGAAACGTCAAATCGTTATTTGAGAGATGTATTAAAAGAAATTTCGCTTTTACTGCTTTGTTTATTTATTCTTATATTTCCTTATTCTTGTGCTTATCCTTACAGAGAAAGAGCTGAAGACATTGTAGGACGCATAGACCAAAGATATGGTCTGTGGCATCACGTTTCGCTGTATGTAATCTCCTTGTTATAGAGTCGCAAACGTCATCGCTGGCCTTCAGTCCGAATTTTTTTATAATTTGCTGACTTTCAACCACCATATCTTCCACCCCCTTATATCTCTCGGCATGGAACTGCTATGGTGTTCAACTGGAGACTTCGGACAACTATTACACACAGACCATTCGTTTGCGTTCTGTAGTTTTCGCTGAAGAGCGGGATATTAACACACATACACACGCGCGCGTGAAGGATTTCATATACACCGATAACTTTCCATCCCAATATACTCTACCCTTTTATCATTATCAACCCTCAAGCAACAATGCAACCAATAAAACCATTTTCAAAGAGTAAATATAGTTTTCAAAGAGTAATTATTGTTCCGCATTTTGCGTTATGTTCTTCAAATTACTAAATATCTTATCAGATCGCTATAAAACTGTATAAATTAGTAACTGTACAAATATTTAAGTCTCTGCGTCTTGTCGTTCGGACGTGATAAGCGTACGCCGAACAGACATTCACATTTATAGATAAAGATTATGTTTTACAGTTCTAGGACTGTAACCTATAGACATACACATGACTTAAGGAAATTTTACTAACTTACTCTGCTGAAGTGGCAATAGGGTTTCAGCTCTAACGCTCTGGTCAGGATTTCGATGATGGTATTGCGTTGTGTTCAGCAATCGGTGGTAAACATGTGTGCATTTTAGAACTTGGTAATTTTGCCTTCCTCGGATATAATTTAAAAATCTCACTATGTCATAATAGGTAGACTACTAGAGAGGCTGTGAATCTATCTTTTTAATCACAAAATTTCGAAATTTCTATGACTTGTCTTCCTTCTTAATTACTAAACACTTGTAGAATTATTTATAACAACTGACGTCAATGTACCTGAGTTTTTCTTCTTTGGAAATACTCGTCATATTGAATTACATTATTGTTTCTGAGGGTCACAGATTAGGGGATTTTCCACTATACTTACTGTGATGAAAACTATTTAGTAGCACATAAAGTGCTTGAAATATTTGATAGGCGTCGTATTTGAAATCCCGTATGAGCTAGTAATGCAAAAACCATTATTTGCTACCAGTTTCTGTCAGTCTATAGTCATGAGGTAGCACAAAATTATTTACATGATTATCACGCCACTACATGACGTAAATAATTTTATTTTGTCTAATGATGATTTAACGTACTCTTAAATAAAGTTCCTTTTCACCAGCAGCACCAGGCGACTTATAGCGCTCGGCCATTCAACCGCGGTCACGGGTTAACACGGCATGTGATATAACGTCAGTCATTATATAATGATAATTTAAGGCGAATCATCAGGATGACTTTGTACCCCACCTGGCCTAGATGTAGTCATTTATTCGGCAGTAGCCATAACGCCATTGCATCCTCTCCTGAGGCATGATGGCCTATAGCGGTTGTACTGGCCCTTCATATGCATGACACTGGAACAGAGTTGACGTCTGAAATGGTGCCACGTATGTTCTATCGGGGACTGATCTGGTAATCTGAAGAATACTTCATTCTTATTCCTGCATGCAGTTGTTATCTGTGTACGAGCATTGTTCCGTGAAGGTAGGGGACCACATTCCTGTCGCATGACAGTGAACATAGGAGGACGCAGTATGCCCGTGTGTTACTGGTATGCCCTCATTGCCGGCCGCGGTGGCCGAGGGGACTGAGGCGCGTCACTACGGTCGGGGGTTCGAATCCCCCTCGGGCATGGATATTTGTGCCGTCCTTAGTGTTAGCTAGTTCATAAGTAGTTTGTAAGTTCAGGAACTGATGACCCCGTAGTTAAGTCCCATAAGCAATACAAACGTTAAAACATTTTTGGCCCACTTTAGGTTACGGTACTAACACTAAAAGTAGGCCTTTGCGATCGTCTTTTGACAGCTCGAAATTTAAATCAAAATAACGGCTTAAATATTCATCTGACACGAAAATTGAATAACCGAATTTGTAGAGGAGAAAATTCTCTACAACTTTACTCTCTTATGTTCTTTTCATATCTCCTAGCGTTCCAAAGATATCTGCAAAAATAACGGCGAGTTTGGGATGTATGTCTGTCTGTCTGTCCGTAACGTGTTCCCTGTTTTAAGACGAACCGTTCATCCGATCAGCACCAAATTTTACAGACATGATTGCAGGCCGCCAGAGACCAGAACCTCCCTTTTTCAAATTTTTCGGACATAAAATAAGGTAGTAATACCTAAAAAAAACTGTTTGTAATATAATTGTAATTGCAAAGAACCGTTCATCTGACACGAAAATTGAATAACCTAATTGGTAGAGGAGAAAATTCTCTACAACTTAGCTCCCTTATGTTTTCTTTATATCTCGTATCGTTTGAGACATATGTGCAAAAATAACGGAGATTTGGCACCCTCCATTGAATTAACGAAAACCGGCCGTTCGGAGATGTCACGACACATTCCTCGCCCAGAACTCTCTCTGGCATACGCCATCTTGCGTTGCGTATTTGATGATTTTCTTATTGTAGCTTACACGTTGTCATTTCAAAGCAATGGCGCATTGAAGAATTAACAAAAACACGTCGTTCTTCGCACGATAAATGATAATCTAGTGTCTACAAATGCCATATTAGCATCAGTTAACAATGGCCATCAACAGTATGACATTAAAGAACTTATCTTTCGATTAATACCGTAGCGTATTGGACAAGGCGTTGGACTATGACGCTCGGTGGTTCGGGACCCGCCACTACCTACATTTTCTTTTCCTAAAAGGGTTTCAGACACTCTTATTAATTATTATTTTTATTATTTGGATTATTATTTTGGTCCAAAACGTTTGCAAAAACTTATAAAACTACAAATCTAAAGTGGACCGTAAAACACGTCAGTGCGCGCCGTAATGGCAGGAGTACCCTCGCTGTACCTTCCCATACTTGCTTACGGTGATGATGCAGGGTACAACAGAAACTAGATTTATTAGTTAATACAATGCAATGCCAATCATCAGTAGCCTACGTTCTTTGGTCACGACGCCATTCTAAATGCAATAATCTGTGTTGTTGGGTTGACGTTCTAACCATGGAACGTAAATTCTTTGCTACTAGTCATCGACGAATGGTCCGGGTTGACACAGAATGTTGTAGGGATTCAGTTACTTGTCTTAGACGGCAGTAGGAGATGCGAAGGGGCTACAACGTGTATGTTGCACATACGATGACCCTTTCTTTAGTTGTCAGATGTGGTCGACCGAAACCACGATGGCCAGTTTTGATGACCTCACGTTTCCATGAAGGCCAACATTTGGCTATTGTTAAATCCTGATGCCCCATACATTGGGGTACTGCACGATTCTACTATACGGCCAAACGGAATTCACCAGGAAGCTATTTTCATACTCTGTAAGCCATAACTAAAGAAAACCATACAGTGCGAGGTGGCGCGTTGCTAACGCACTGAAATGGACGCGCATTCAGTAGGATGACGTTTCAAAGCCAACTCCGGCCATCCCAATTGACGACTTCCGTGATTTTCGTAAACTACTCCAGGAAGACGCAAGAATGGTTTTTTGAGAGGGCACGGGAAGTTCCGACAAATGGCGACAAGTACAGTATGAGTTGACAACAAATAGCTCAAAACTAAAAAAAAAGAAAAAAATGAGAAAAATCAATAAATCAGTAATAGCACCGGAAAAGAGGATAACACAGGATACAAAAAAGAATACAGTGCCACAGATAAAAAATGACAGTCTCTAAATCATTTTATTGCTTAATAAAAGCAATATGTAAACCCCGCCAATAACTTTATGCATTAATTAAGGCAAAAACACAAGGAAGGCGACACAAAAAGTGCCGACACCTATCTGAATGATAAAAATAAGGTGTCTTGCATAAGACTGAATTTCTCTCCAATATCTCTTCTAATGCATGTATTATGTCTCTTACAACTGCTGCCTACTTCCTGTACAAGTTAAAATGTTCAAATGTTTGTTAAGCTTATGGGACTTGACTGCAGGGTCACGAGTCTCTAAACTTACAAACTACTTATAAACTAACTTATACTAAAGAGAACACAAACATTCATGCCCAAGGAAGGATTCGAATCCCCGACGGGGAACGGTCTCGCGCATCGCAGCACAGCGCCTCAATGTGCTCGACCACTCCGCCGTGGCTCTGTACAAGTAGTATGTAACTTTTCGTATACTATATTTTATATTTGCAACCTTCATAACTGGAAAGTCTATTAAATTCTACAGTTTCGAACGATTTCTGCAAAACCACAAAAACTACACTCCTGGCCATTAAAACTGCTACACCACGAAGATGACGTCCCACACACGCGAAATTTAACCGACAGGAAGAAGATGCTGTGATACGCAAATGATTAGCTTCTCAGATCATTCACATAACGTTGGCGCCGGTGGCGACAACTACAACGTGCTGACATGAGGAAAGTTTACAACCGATTTCTCATACACAAACAGCACTTGACCGGCGTTGCCTGGCGAAACGATGTTGTGATACCTCGTGTAAGGAGGAGAAACGCGTACCATCACATTTCCGACTTTAATAAAGGTCGGATTGTAGCCTATCGCGGTTTCTGTTTATCGTATCGCGACATTGCTGTTCGCTTTGGTTGCGATCCAAGGCCTGTTGCCAGAATATGGAATCGGTGGGTTCAGGAGGGCAATACAGAACGCCGTGCTGGATCCCAACGGCCTCGTATTACTAGCAGTCGAGATGACAGGCAACTTATCCGCATGGCTGTAACGGATCGTGCAGCCACGTCGCTAACCCTGAGTCTACAGATGGGGACGTTTGCAAGACAACAACCATCTGCACGAACAGTTTGACGACGTTTGCAGCAGCATGGACTATCAGCTCGGCATGGCTGCGGTTACCCTTGACGCTGCATCACAGACAGGAGCGCCTGCGATGGTGTACGCAGCGACGAATCTGGGTGCACGAATGGCAAAACGTCATTTTTTCGGATGAATCCAGGTTCTGTTTACAACATCATGATGGTCGCATCCGTGTTTGGCAACATCGGGGTGAACGCACATTGGAAGCATGTATTCGTCATCGCCATACTGTCGTATCACCCGGCGTGATGGTATGGGGTACCATTGGTTACTCGTCTCGATCACCGTTTGTTCGCATCGACGGCACTTTGAACAGTGACCATTACATTTCAGATATGTTACGACCCGTGGCTCTACCCTTCATTCGATCCCTGCAAAACCCTACATTTCAGCAGGATAATGCACGACCGCATGTTGCAGGTCTTTACGGGCCTTTCTGGATACGGGAAATGTTCGACTGCTGCCCTGGCCAGCACATTCTTCAGCACATTCAGAAGCAGTTATACAACTCTTCTGCTTGTAAAAAGTGCGATAAACGCGTAATAAAAGGTATTCTGTGCGTCACATGCAAATTTTGGATGCATGAAAGATGTGCTAAAGTGAACCTTAAGTTCGTAAATGACGAGTTTCCATGGTCGTGTGGCGAATGTTTATGTGATGAACGGAATGAACTGTTAAACACAATAAACTCGAAAAATGAAATCATCAAGATACTAAATAATGACGTTGAAGAACTCAAAAAGCTAATAGTTGCGTTGAAAGAAGAAAATGCGAAACTTGCAAGTGATGGAAAGACACAAAAGTGCGAAAAGAATGTATCACTGTGCGACAAAAACCAAGAAAATCCAAGTGTTTCTAATTCTGGAAATGATGCAACAGTAAACAAATCGGGTAGGCCTATGCGTGAAAAAGTGACAAGCAATACTACTTATGCGGAGACAACAAACAAAAATGTATCCCTTTGTGAAAAGAACCAAGAAAATTCAAGTGTTTCTAATTCTGGAAATGATGCAACAGTAAACAAATCGGGTAGGCCTAGGCATGGAAAAGTGACAAACAATGCTACTTATGCGGATACAACAAACCAATACAAATGGACTGTCGTGCGGCACAAAAAGAGGGACAAGCAGGAAAAGAAAGAAAAAGTGAACACTAAAAACGACTTCTTAATAATCGGTGATTCCATGATAAAAAACGTCGTGGTTCCAGACTGTGAAATCGATGTGCGTCCAGGAATAAGAACGAATCAGCTAAATAATCACTTAAAGAACATTCAACAGGCGAAGCACAACTCAAAAAACGTAACCAACAGTGAAAACTACAAAGGCGTTTTCATACACGTCGGCACAAACTCACTCCGAAGTTGCAGTGAAGAGGACTTGGTCAACGAAACGCGGAATGTTATTCGATCGGCGAAAAATATCTACCCGTATTCAAGAATTATAATAACCAGCATACTGCGTAGAAGATCGGTGAGTGACAAATATATAGACAAAATAAACTTCAACATCCGTGATCAGTGTAACAGACTAGGTGCAATATTTGTAGACTCAAACAAGTTTATTAGAGATGATTGTATAGGGCAGGATGGCTTGCATCTAAATAGGCTGGGCTCCGCAACTTTCAGCAAAATGTTTATTGACTTGTGCAAAATTATACGAAACAGGGGAAACTGGCAATCAGTGAGGGGGGTGAACTAAAACATGTATTAGACAAAGATACAACAAAAGAAGACGTGTTGAAAACAGTAAATAGGTATAATTCGTCGTTCTTAATGCACTGGAACATTCATGGCCTGCGTGCCACCTATCTACAGAATAAAATTGCAAAAATTGACGAGCTGCAAATTATTCTTTCCGAAGGTAGAAACATCAAAGTCGTTTGCTTAAACGAACATTGGATCTCAGAAGACTCTATCACAGTTCTAAATAAATTAGAAAACTTTAATGTAGCTAGTAGTTTTTGTAGAAAAAACAAAACTCACGGAGGCTCCTGTATTCTTATTAACAGCTCGCTACAATATAAGGAAAGAGATGATTTTAATTTTCTTAACGAAGAACTTATATTTGAAAGTTGCTGTGTAGAGCTTGAACAACAAAATATTGTTATTATATCTATATATAGGATTCCAGGTAATGAAGTGACCAAATTATTTTTCGACAAATTCCAGTGTCTCCTACAAAAACTCACGAAAGAAATGAGGAAAAAAATTATAATTGCGGCTGATTTCAATATAGATACAGCAAGTGAAACAAGCATTTCAACGAAGTTCAATGACTTAATTCAACAATATGGGTTTAGATTAAATTTCACTGATTTCACCAGGGTAAGTGATAAATCAGCAACTTGCATAGACAACATAATAACAAATTATACATTAAATGAGAATGCCAAATTCACTTTAAACCTAGGCATCTCAGATCACTATGCTCTGCTTATGGAATTATTAAAAACAAACAAAGAAAATGGGAGGAAATGTTTCCTGAAGAGACAATTTAATCCAGACAACATTAACTTATTCTGCTGTAGATTAAATGATATAGATTGGTCATTGCAGCATGAAGGTTCATGTTCAGAAAATTTTGATAGGTTCTTGAATAGTTTTTTGCATGTTTTCAATGAAACATTTCCACCCACGGTCTGCCAAAGAAAGACAACAAGTAAGCTAAAATGGATAACTACTGGCATAAAAATATCGAGTAAAAGAAAGAGGGAACTACATGCCGAGCTGAAATCCAATAAGAGTCCTGAATTCATTGAATATGTCAAATCTTATAAAAAATTGTTTAGGAAGGTGGTAACAGCCGCAAAGGAAATGGAAAATACTAAATTCATCAGAAAGCACAAAAATAAATCTAAGGCAGTGTGGACAGTTGTCAAATCTGAACTTGGAATTAAACCGAGCAACCAAGAAATTTCTAAACTAAAAATACAAGACAAAATAATTGTAAATCCTGCTCAGATATCAGAAACATTTAATGAATTTTTCATAACAGTAGCAAAATCTGATGTTAATGTTCCCTCATATCAAGATAATGTACATCTATTTGGCTCTAGTCTGAACAAAAATGAGTGTCTAATTAAATTCGACACAGTAACAGTAAAAGATGTAGAAAAAACTATATTAAACCTAAAAAATAAAAATTCAGCGGGATGGGATGCAATACCTTCAAAGGTCATTAAAGCAGCTTCAAATATAATAGCATATCCTCTGTGTAAAATAATCAATCAATCATTTAAAGAAGGCTACTTTCCAGACTCCCTAAAATATGCGGAAGTAAAACCATTGTTTAAAAAAGGCTCTAAAGAAGATACGGGAAATTACCGTCCAATTTCACTCCTTCCCGTGTTTTCCAAAATATTTGAAATGATTGTTGCAGTTCAAATTCAAAATTTTTGTCACAAATTTAATATAATATCAAAACAGCAATTTGGCTTTCAAAAAGGGAAAAGTACAATCTATGCTATCAATGAATTTGTCAACAAAGTTACTTCCACCTTAGACAAATCACATAAAGCAGCAGGAATATTCTGTGATCTGTCCAAAGCGTTTGACAGTGTGAACCACTCCCTATTATTATATAAAATGGAAAAATATGGAATTATGGGTACTGCCCTACAGTGGTGTACATCATATCTAACAGAGAGGAAACAAAGGGTTGTCATAACATCGAGCAAAGGAAAATACTCCTCTAAGTGGAGAACTATCCCACAGGGGGTACCACAAGGCTCAATTCTAGGCCCAATCCTTTTTCTTTTCTATATTAATGACTTACCCATCAATATAAATTATCATTCAGTTATATTTGCTGATGACACGTCAGTACTGATTGAAAACAAAACAGCAGACGAAATTCCTGATAATGTCTTAAAGATCCTAGAAAACCTAGATGTCTGGTTCCATCTAAATGGTCTAAAATTAAATATAAAAAAAAACTCAGGTAATGCAGTTTAAGACAAAACAGTCTAAATTAAATGACATACAGATCAAGCACAATAGTCAGGAACTACATGAAGCAGATCATGTTAAATTCTTGGGAATGAAACTGGACAGCAATCTATCCTGGTCCTCACACATAGACTACCTAAAAAACAAATTAAACAGCCTTGCATTTGCTATGTCCATCCTAGCCAATGTAACTAGTTTAGACACAAGAAAAATAGTGTACTGTAGCTATTTTGAGTCAATTGTGAGATATGGCATCATATTTTGGGGAAATGCTAGCACTATGATAAGAATATTAATCCTGCAGAAAAAAATTATAAGAAACATGTGTGGTTCAAAGCCAAGAGAATCCTGTCGGCCATTATTAAGAAATCTAAATATACTGAGTGTTCCCTCATTGTACTTATTCGAAATAATTCTATTCATAAATAATAATCCAGAACTATTTCTTCATAATAACTTCCAGCACAGTTATGAAACGAGGAACAAAGACAGTTTCATGCTACCTACGCACAGACTAAATCTATATGCCCAGGCCCCACACTATATGGGAATGAAAATATGTAATAAATTAAAAAACACACATTTTCGAAAGGTTGAAACCGAATCAATGAAAAGAAAATTATACAGCACTCTGGTACAAAAATGCTATTATTCAATTGATGAATTCTTAAATGATGATCTGAGAATGTGAGCAGGATAAAAACATATAATTATGTACTGTGATTTTATAACTGCATTGTATGTATATATTATTATTTTATACTGACGAGTCTCCTGTACACTAAATCAATGATTTAACTTGTATGTTATGAGACAAAAAAAATCTGAATCTGAATCTGAATCTGAATCTCTCTCTGTGTTGTTGTTATGGTCTTCAGTCCGGAGACTGGTTTGATGCAGCTCTCCACCCTACTCTATCCAGAGCAAGCCTTTTCATCTCCTCATAAGAACGACAACCCACATCCACTTGAATCTGCTTACTATACGCGTCTCTTGGTCTCCCTCTGCGATTTTTACCCCACACACTTCGCTCCAATGCTAAATTTACGATTCCTTGATGTCTAAGAATGTGTCCTACCAAGTGATCCCTTGTTTTAGTCAGGGTATGCCAAAAATTCCTTTTCTCACCAATTCTGTTCAGTACCTCTTCATTAGTTATGCGATCTACCCACCTAATCTTCAGCATTCTTCTGTAGCACCACATTTCAAAAGCCTCTATCCTCTTCCTGTCCGCACTGTTTATCGTCCATGTTTCACTCCCGTACAAGGCAACACTCCACACAAATGCCTTCAGAAAAGACTTCCTTACACTTAAATTAATATTCGATGTTAACAAATTTCTCTTTTTCAAAAATGCTTTTCTTCCCATTGCCATTCTGCATTTTGTATCCTCTGTACTACGACCATCGCATGTTATTTTACTACCCAAGTAACAAAACTCATCTACCACCTTCATTGTTTCGTTACCTAATCTAATTCCTTCAGCATCGCCTGATTTTCTACGACCGCATTCCATTATTTTTGTTTTGCTCTTTTTAATGTTCATTTATACGCTCTCTTCAACACACTGTCCAATCCATTCAACTGCTCTTCCAGGTCCTTTCCTGTCTCTGACAGAATTACAATGTCATCAGCAAAACGCAATGTTTTTATTTCTTCCCCCTGAGCTTTAATCCCTATTACAAATTTTTCCTTGAATTTCCTGCACTGCCTGCTCGATGTACAAATTGAATAGCATCGGAGAAAGGCTACAACCCTGTCTTACTCCCTTCCCAACTGATGCTTCCCTTTCATGCCCTTCGAGTCTAATAACCGCGGTCTGGCTTTTGTACAAGTTGTAAGTAACTCTCCTTTCCCTGTATTTCACCCCTGCTGAGTTCAGAATTTGAAAGAATTTATTTCAGTCAACATTGTCAAAAGCTTTCTCCAAATCTACAAAAGCTAAAAATGTAGGTTTGCCTTTCCTTAATCTATCTTCTAAGATAAGATGTAAAGTGAGTATTGCCTCCCGGGTTCCTACGTTCCTCCTGAATCCAAACTGATCTTTCCCGAGGTTAGCTTCTACCAGCTTTTCCATTCTCCTGTAGATAATTCGTGTTAAAATTTTGCAACCATGACTTATCAAACTGATGGTTCTGTAATTTTCACACCCGTCTGCACCTGATTTCTTTGGAATGGGGATTATTACATTTTTCTTAAAGTCTGAGGGCATTTCGCCTGTCTCATACATCCTACACACCAGTTTAAATAGTTTTGTCATGGCTGGCTCTCCCAGAGACTTTAGTAGCTCTGAGGGTATGTCATCTACTCCTGGGGCCTTGTTCCGACCTAGGTCTTTCAAGGCTCTGTCAAATTCATCTCTCAGTATAGTATCTCCTATTTCATCTTGATCTACTTCCTCTTCCCTTCCTACAACATGGTCTCTAATTTCATTTCCTTTGCAGAGCTGCTCTATGTACTCTTTCCACCTTTCAGCTTTCCCTTCTTTGCTGAGAACTGGTTTCCCATCTGAGTTCTTGATATTCGTAGAGTTGCTTTTCTTGTCCCGAAATGTCTCTTTTATTTGCCTGTAGGCGGTATCTACTTTTCCCCTTCTTATACATTCTTCTACAGATTTGCATTTGGCTTCTAGCCACTCCTGCTTAGCCATTTTGCACTTCCTGTTAATCTCATTTCTTAGTGGTCTGTACTCCATTTTGCCTGTTTCATTTACTGCATTTTTATATTTTCTCCTTTCATCAATTAAATTGAGTATTTCCTGTGATATCCAAGGATTTTTGTAGGTCTTGCCTTTCTACCTATTTTGTCCTCTGCTGCCTTCACTATTTCATCTCTCAATGCTACCCATTCCTCTTCTTCTGTTTTATTTCCCCTTGTTTCTGTCAATTGATGCCTAAATCTCCCTCTGAATTTCTTCAGAACTTCACGTTCCTTCAATTTATGTAAGTCCCATCTCCTTATTTTCCTACCTTTCTGCAGTTTTTTTCAGTTTCAGCCTACAGTTCATGACTAACAAGTTATGGTCAGAGTCCATATCTGCCCCTGGGTATGTCTTACAATTTATCACGTGGTTCCGGAATCTATGTTTTACCATTATAAAATCTATCTGATACCTTCCGGTGTCTCCTGATCTCTTCCACGTATGCAACCTTCTTTTGTGATTCTTGAACCACGTGTTTGTTACGATTAAATCTTGTTCCGTGCAAAATTCTAACAGGCGACTTCCTCTTTCATTCCTTCTGCCCAGTCCATATTCACCTACTATCTTTCCTTCTCTTTCTTTTGCTACTGCCGAATTCCAGTCTCCCATCACAATTGCGTTTGCCTCTCCCTTAACTGTCTGAATAATTTCCTTTAGCTCCTCATATATTTCTTCGATCTCCTCATCATCGGCAGAGCTAGTTGGCATATTAACATGTACTACTGTTGTCGGTGTTGGCTTCGTATCTATCTTGACAATGATAACGTGATCACTGTGCTGCTCATAGTAGTTTACCCGCATTTCTATTTTCTTATTCATTATCAGTCCTACTCCTGTGATACCCCCAACTGATTTTGTATTTATAATCCTGTACTCACCTGACCAGAAATCCTGTTCATCCTGCCACCGAACCTCACTAATCCCCACTATATATAACTTCAACCTATCCATTTCCCGCCCGGAGATCCGAATGGGGGACTATTTTACCTCCGGAATATTTTACCCGAGAGGATGAAATCATCATATTTCCATACAGTAGAGCTGCATGTCCTCGGGAAAAGTAATGGCCGTAGTTTCCCCTTGCTTTCAGCCGTTCGCAGTAACTGCATGGCAAAGCCACATTAGCTGATGTTACAAGGCCAGCTCAGTCAATCTACCAGACTGTTGCCCCTTTAACTACTGAAAAGGCTGCTGCCCCTCTTCAGGAACCACACGTTTGTCTGGCCTCTCCACAGATACCCCTCCGCTGTGGTTGCACCTACGGTACGGCTATCTGCATCGTTGAGGCACGCAAGCCACCCCACCTCGGCAATTCAGTGGTTCATAGGGGTGGTCAGATCTCTCACCAATTGAAAACGTCTAGTCAATGGTGGCCAAGCAACAAATACGCAGTCACTACTCTTGATGAACTATGGTATCGTGTTGAAGTTACATGGGCATCTGTACCTGTACACGCTATCCAAGCTCTGTTTGACTCAATGCCCAGGGGTATCAAGGCCGTTATTATGGCCAGTAGTGGGGCTGTGGGAGTTTCACGCCACTGAGATTCGCCTGTCTTTTGTTTTTTTTGGCGGGAATTTTGAATAACCCCCCACCCCTCCTCCCTCGGCCAATTGCCGGACCGCAGATCAAAGGATGGCGCCAAACTCTAACAATAGTGCACTTAAGGATGATTGATAGTTTACATTTAGGTCCTTTTGATTCGCTACTTGTCCGACCGTTAATAAAATGACGCCGCCATAACGCACTTAAGGATGATAGACAGGTTGCAACACCTCCCTCGGCCACACACGTCGCCCCCCTCCACCCCTCGGCGCCGCCACCAGACAGGCGGCATCTCCGACAGGTCCAGACCGAAGACCCCTCGACATGTCTGTACTCGCACCCGCGACCCCTACTCGCTCGGCCGATTGCCGGACCGCCGCCTCCGCCTCCGCCGCCGCCGCCGCCGACAGATGCTACCCCCCTCCTCCTCCACGCTCGCGACCGCTTCTCAAAGGACGCCGCCACCCGCCCTACCCGCGAGAACAAACAATACCGCGACGATTGTCTTGACCGCATCGACACCGCCCCCGCTGGCCGACCCCTGCACCCAGGGCAGGGGCGTACTGCATTCTTTTTACGGCGACCGCGCCCCGACAGGCCAGCAGCCAATTTAATTGCATATTTATTATTAAGCGCGCCGCAGCGACCCGTACGCCAGATCTCGATTTATGTAACAACAATTTCCGCCGTTTATTATTATTATTCTTGGAAAAAATAAAGCTACCATACTGTTCAAAAATGTTCAAATGTTTGTTAAGCTTATGGGACTTAACTACAGGGTCATCAGTCCCTAAACTTACAAACTACTTATGAACTACTTACGAACTAGGACGGCACAAATATCCATGCCCGAGGGGGGATTCGAACCCCCGACCGTAGTGGCCGTGCTGACCGTGACTGCAGCGCCTCAGTCACCTCGGCCACCGCGGCCGGCTACCATAGTGTTCTTCGTATGTATTTTTAACAAGAATTTCGGTGTAAATTTAGAACAGAAATGCTTAGTTGGTCTCGTACACTACAGCTTGTAGTAGTAAAATATTAAAACTCTTATGCAAAATTTGCGAGTAAGAATTTACACTCCCATCTCTCTCCATTCTCTTCGCATAGACTACAGTAGCCGACAGACGTGCTTAATAATAATAATAGCGCAGTTTACGGTAACGAACGCCACAAACTTACGTATCTATCTTAACATATACTCTTTCGATATACAAAAACAATTCTAACCAAAAGAAAAGAAATAGTCCGTTTCGGAACTCGACCGCAACCTTATAAATGTATCTCTTCGTTTAGACGATGTAAGCAAGAGCCATCGAACGGAATGTAACTTGTATGCCAACCACTCTTTTGACAACATAACAGCAGCAGCAGCAGTAGAAGACGGCATATTGTTTATAAAAAATTCCAAATAACGAAAATCGGCAATGACATCTAGCATAACGTCTCTAAATATACGTCTGCAAGCACCATTAAACTCGTGTGCAAAATTTGCAAGTAAGAATTTATCGATGCGCAAACGCTCCCATCTCTCTCCATGCTCTTCGTTTAGACTACAGCCGACAGGCGTGTTTAATAATAATAGCGCAGGTTAGATAATAAACGCCACAAACTTACGCATCCATCTTAACATATATACTCTTTCGATATACAAAAACAATTCTAACCAGAGCCAACTAACCAAAAGAAAAGAAATGATTCGTTTCGGAACTCGATCACAACCTTAGATCTATAAATGTCTCTCTTCGTTTAGACGATACAAGCAACAGGCATCGAACGGAATGTAACTTTTATGCCAGCCACTCTTTCGATAAAACAACAACTACAGCAGCTGCAGCAGAAGACAACATATTGTTTATACAAAAAATTCCAAATAACGAAAATCGGCAATGACATCTAGCACAACGTCTCTAAATACACATCTGCAAGCACCGTTAACAATCGTCCAGAACGCAGAGCGCTCTCTCGGCAGGCTACATAAAAGAAACATATGCTAAGTATTTAAACAAAAGCACCTAAGTTACATCTCCAAATGATCAAAACCTTCTACGCAGACGCACCATTCCGACAAGGATAGCTCGCATTGCATTTATTTAATGGAGCTAAGCCATGCCGAAAGTTCCGAAATTTAACACTCTAGCGATCTTGCCCTGTTACGATTCCTTCTTAGATCGAGGTATAGATGCGCCTTCCAAGAATTCGGGTACTTTAATTTTACCTCTTATTTCCTTGCTACAGCAGTACACATCCCATCTAAGGAATCTCTATGTCCTGTTACGATGCAAACTACATTTATCTGACACCGATATTTCAGCACCCCAGAAGATATTTAAACCCTATTCTGCAATGAAGAGTCGAAATAAAAGAAAAATACGTGAAATAATTTACCGATTCCGACCGTCTACACTAAAACTTTTCGAAATTATTGGCCTAACAACACCCTTATTCGACAATACAGCAACCACAGAACCGAGGTTCCCTGCCCAATGCAACACAGATTTCCAGCTCGACCCGCCCTTTACCCACAAAATTCCTACTCCAAGTTCCTTTCTTATGCATTCCACAAATCCGAACTAAGATTTATTATTTTAATTACAAGTAGATGTCTACCGCAAACGAAGATGCTAACCTACACACCGCAACACGTGATTCGGTCAGTACAACGATGCGAGACCAATACCCCCGCCTGTTTACTGTAAAAGCAAATATTTCTCCCCACACCCATATAACCCAGTTTTCGTTCACCCTTCTTCTTAGGACTTGTGGAATAACGTAGACGATATCTACGTCTGTGGAGAATAAAGTCCTGGAATGCTAAAAAAAAAAATATAGCTCCTTGCTCGACTCTACAAGTAATTTACAGTTGAAACTAAAAAACATAATGTCCGAGAGAGTGGTCAATTTTCGGGTACTCTTAATACCCACTTAATCAAATCTAAAAGCGTTTGCACAGTACAACGGCGCACTTTGTAAATACCGTATCTTCTCTTTTAGAACACTTAAACAATCTTCTTGCACAATCCTCCATCCTGGTAATACCACCTTCTCGACCCAGCGAAAAAATAAAAGTCCTAACAATCGACTGCCTGGACTCTATAAAATCGATATCTTTGCTTACACCAGGGCACATGATTTTCGACAAATTTATTTTGGTTCTACAATTCGACGCCAACCACGTTAAGCAGTCGTTTCCTCGCCCGCAACCACGTTGATATTACTCCTTCCATCCGAAAGTCATGCTCGGATACGAACGCCACTCGGTTAAAGTGTTGTCCAAAAATCCAGGAGATAGAAGCCATCTACACGAAGCTGCTGCTATACTATAGATGGGAGCGCCTCCATTAAAAAACATCGATTAGTTGCAGTTTATAAGATATATACCCACAGGACATACATATTTCCCCCATGTATTCCAGAAATAGTAACTTCGTCTTATCTCCAGCGTTTGCAGTATCAAACTTGCTGAAGTTACTGCACACACACACACGCACTCCATTGGCTACAACTAGCCCACTTTAAGAAACTATAGGAGTTTTATAAAACACGTTGATTTTCGACGAAAGAATTATGATTTACCGCAGCAGACACATCCGCTACGTAACGTAATACACACCAGCCGTAAAGTAGCCAACACTAGCATACGATTAAACAGGCGATGCTTCGACGAAAGATCAATGCACCACCAAAGTCGGTTTCCTTTAGAGCTTTACCGTGACGTATATATTTAGGGTAGATCAACACCTTTTACTTACATTCCGTCCCATCTAGCCTACAACACTCTCTGTAAGCGCCAAACATTTCCAACACAGTAACAGAAGTACACCTGCAGTCAACACGAACCTACAGCAACAATCGAATCTTGCCATTCCAACTCGTTTTTTGTCCCAACTAGCATGCTGCAAGTTATGTATACGTTCGTAACAACCCAGAGCTGTCCTTACATCCGTCACTAGCCCAGCACCAACTCTAAACAAGTTACCACAAATGGTGTTGTTCAAATGTTCAAATGTTTGTAATTCTATCGGACCAAACTACGTGGTCATCAGTCCGTAACTTACAAACTACTTAAACCTAGGTAAACTAACCTACGGGCAAACACACACACCCATGCTCCGGGGAGGACTCGAACCTCCACGGCGAGCAACCGCGCGCTCCGCAGCGAGAGGCTTTAGACCGCTCGGCTACTCCACCGCGGCCAAATGGTGTTATAACCGCGATCAGTAACAGACAAGATCTCCTAGACACACAGCGTTTTAATAATGTTTCGACCTCTCTCTCTCTCTCTCTCTCTCTCTCTCTCTCTCTCTCTCTCTCTCTCTCTCCACCCAATAACTACGTTGGTTGCTTGACCCTAACATCCAACCACAACTTTGTTTCCAATGCATAGCCCGGCAGACAATATTTCTGGAACGCTTTCTATCAGCCAATACCCCGAGCATTCGCGCACAAACCACCATCGTATTCCACTCCTTCTAACAAATTATTACTCTCGATAAACATCTGTAACACAGTGTAAAAAATGATCGACGTACACGCACAGAACAGATAACAAGAAAAGATCTAGATCAAAGCCAAGTTCTTATAATCCTTACAAGCAGCAACGCAAAATAGTCTACACCATTTCGAACTAATGCAACACCAGATTTTTTTAACGATCTCCAAGAGCAATCCTTTAGAGAGTAAACATACGATTAAATGCACCTCCAACGTAGGTAACTAATCCTCTAACTCGATGCTTATCGACCAAAGAACAATAATTTACCACCGCAATCATCTCCGATACGCTACCGAGAGACGTCAATTCGTAAACACAGCTACAAGAAAATATAAATGCCCCACATCCATGCTACTAAGTATCTATATGTATTTCCACAATTATGGATCACATCTGCGTTGCATCGTTTCGCGCGACTAAGCAGTTCGAAATAGGTACTTCGCGCAAGCTAGCATGCATACTCACATTCCATGTTATTTCTGGCTGTAGGCGAGTGCGGACCTGTTGACTCATCGTAGACTCCGGTTTGGAGCGTGTGTACGTCCAATACATGTAAACATACCTGTCCACGCTCGCACCTGACCTGGAGAAGTTTTCGGTTTAATTTTTCCCGGCCGCACCAAATACCGAATACAAGAAAGCTATTTTCGCGAAGATAGATTTCCTCGCAACTGACACAAGCGATGTTTTTACCGTACGAGCTGTCGTTATAACTTTTATAAGCAGATACATATACAGCCAGTAGGATGAGCGCAAATTTGCGATGTAGCTGTTACAGAAACGAAACAATTTTTTTTTTAGAAATTCGATTAGAAGAAGAACGAAATTTATACAAGATGAACCAATGTGCAATACGTCAAACCCCACTCCATGTAGCAATGTACCGAGCAAAATCGATTTAAACGAACGCTTTGCTTAGCTGTAGAATAGAACAACACAGAATAACACCTCCTTAACAGATACTTTACCGAGGGAGTTACTGCTCTCTGGTAACAAGCAATCTGTCTTCTGGTATCTTCTCCTAAACCCTGTAAGACCGAAACTTTCTACTCGAGAAGCTAGACACAAAATACAAATCGTTCTTTATTATTCTTGTTATGTGTAACTTTAATTTCCTCCGCTGTAATTTTTTTTAACTCGTAGTTTTAGATCCACATCGGCGTCTCCTATTACTGTTCCAGCCAAAAGTTCGAAAGGTAGAGCGAAACTATGTTCTCGAACTCCATTACGTATCTTCTTTTCCTCCTGCTTTCCAACTCTTTTACAGCTCCACACCTTCGGGCAATGCTTCTAGACGAGAACAATCGGGTATTTTAACTTTTCCCATTATTTCCTCTATAGCAATATGCGCCCCTATGTCTGTACGTTACCAACTCCTGTGGTAATTTATGTATGGAGCACTAGGTTTTACGATTATTGCAAAAGATTGCTTGTTACTCCATCCGTTTTTTTAATTCTGCAAATGACTGTTCCCAGTCCTCCACATTTGAATGCAATGTAGTCCCTTCTCCAAACGATAATGCAATACGTTTTTCGTGTGTTCCGCTATTTTCGGTCAGTACACCGACGCGTGACCAATCTCCCTGACCGTTTACTGTAAAAAGCAAGTATTTTATAAGTCCCAGTCGTAACCAGATTTCTCCACACCCTCTGTTTAAGTCGGGCTTACACATATGCCATACCTTCGTCTTTCTCCAGCATTAGGTTGTTCTCGTCCTTTATGGCAGTTGCTTTAGCCATATATTCTAGCTTCCTTCTCTTGGTCTTGATATCCGCCATTTCCAGTTTTCTTTTCGCGCACATAAGACATTAACTGCAGGTAGCGATGTAATTTCTTTAATGGGGACGGCTTAAGCCTGTGTGATACATTTACTCTTTTAGCTGGACTTGCAGAATGGCATTGTTTGTAGGTACTAGACCTAATTCGGCGATATCTATATCTGGAGGCAGTGTGGAGAACAATGTTCTGGATTGGGAGAAGTATGTTCCCCTGCTTTAATGTAGCTTTTAAGTGTACTACTTATATTGTCTTTGCCGATGTCACTATTATGAATCTCCACCTAATTTACAGGTAGACAATGGAAACTAAAAGCTGATAGAACGTAACGTATAAGCTTTTATCGATCTGGAAGGTTTAACCTGTACACCGATCAATTTTCGGGGAATTTTATTACACCAGTACACGAATTGCAGGACACTATTAAACCCTACAAAGCATCTGTTGTTCCAGATGTTTGTTATCGCCCCCCCCCCACATGGTGGAGATACTGTTTAAAAAACTTAAAGAGTCTTGCACAAGATCAAAAACACTCTCCATCCGGTAATCGTATATTGTAATACCCCTGTTCTCGACCCAACGACGAAGTAAGTGCTCAAATCGACCTCTCACTCTCTTTTTAGGGTAAATCGGGTCACGGATCACAAAATTAACCACAACCAGCGGATTATCCCCTAGTAAGACTCCAGGACGTTCTCCAAATTATGGTTTTGACTGATATTTCCAGGCGAAGTACTAAATAACCTCCATTAGGCGACATTCTAGATGCGTTCTTCGGGACTTGTAGTATAGAGACAGGTGCGTAGAATCGAATCCGAAGCGCAACATCTGGGAGGACCTCCCGGCTATAGCGAAGACACACGTAGCCGGCCGCGGTGGCCGAGGTGACTGAGGCGATGCAGTCACGGTCAGCACGGCCACTACGGTCGGGGGTTCGAATCCCCCCTCGGGCATGGATATTTGTGCCGTCCTAGTTCGTAAGTAGCTCATAAGTAGTTTGTAAGTTTAGGGACTGATGACCCTGTAGTTAAGTCCCATAAGCTTAACAAACATTTGAACATTTTTGAACAGTATGGTAGCTTTATTTTTTCCAAGAATAATAATAATAAACGGCGGAAATTGTTGTTACATAAATCGAGATCTGGCGTACGGGTCGCTGCGGCGCGCTTAATAATAAATATGCAATTAAATTGGCTGCTGGCCTGTCGGGGCGCGGTCGCCGTAAAAAGAATGCAGTACGCCCCTGCCCTGGGTGCAGGGGTCGGCCAGCGGGGGCGGTGTCGATGCGGTCAAGACAATCGTCGCGGTATTGTTTGTTCTCGCGGGTAGGGCGGGTGGCGGCGTCCTTTGAGAAGCGGTCGCGAGCGTGGAGGAGGAGGGGGTAGCATCTGTCGGCGGCGGCGGCGGCGGAGGCGGAGGCGGCGGTCCGGCAATCGGCCGAGCGAGTAGGGGTCGCGGGTGCGAGTACAGACATGTCGAGGGGTCTTCGGTCTGGACCTGTCGGAGATGCCGCCTGTCTGGTGGCGGCGCCGAGGGGTGGAGGGGGGCGACGTGTGTGGCCGAGGGAGGTGTTGCAACCTGTCTATCATCCTTAAGTGCGTTATGGCGGCGTCATTTTATTAACGGTCGGACAAGTAGCGAATCAAAAGGACCTAAATGTAAACTATCAATCATCCTTAAGTGCACTATTGTTAGAGTTTGGCGCCATCCTTTGATCTGCGGTCCGGCAATTGGCCGAGGGAGGAGGGGTGGGGGGTAATTCAAAATTCCCGCCAAAAAACAAAAGACAGGCGAATCTCAGTGGCGTGAAACTCCCACAGCCCCACTACTACGGCCAGAGGTGGTTGTTCTGGGTACTGATTTCTCAGGATCTATGCACCCAAATTGCGTGAACATGTAATCACATGTCAGTTCTAGTATAATATATTTGTCCAATGAATACCCGTTTATCATCTGTATTTCTTCTTAGTGTAGCAATTTTAATGGCTAGCAGTGTATTAAGGCAGGTTTGTCTCTACTTAACCTATCTTCTAAGATGTGTTGGAATGTATTTCCTCACTTGTTTCTGTATTTCCTCTAAATCGAAATTGATTTTCCCCGACCTCCGTAGATTCATGATAGATATTCGTAACTTATAAAAAGTAGCTGAACGACTTCGGTTCATTTCTTCAGAAACACCTGTGCCTGGGTTTCAGGTAAAATCACCTTTTCTTTCCGTGTGGAACCGAACATTTTAAAGACTCTCCAAATCAAATGGAAGTTCACCACCATATACACTACTGGCCTTCTAGATGTAAATACCGAAAGGAACGCGAGTATCATAGAATTGATTTGCAAACAAAATTTACGAAGATAAAATGATAGTGAATACATCTCCATGTTGGTGAGGAAGATGACGAATGAAGTAGTTAGTGTTGCGGTCATATCTGGCAATTACGGCTGCTATACGCCGCGGCATTGAATCAAAGTGGCTTTGGATTTAGGGTTATGGTACAGACGTCCATGCTGCTTCTACATAGTACCAATTCTGATCTTATGTAGATGCGGGCGGTGTATCCCGGAGCGTTTCCGACACTGCCAAATCGGCAGAACAAGAGGTCAAGGCGTGAACCCAAGCATTGTATGCCACGCGTGCTCGCACATTATCCTGTTGCAAAGTTGCCGTCAGGAATCTCTTAAGGTAGAAGAGGTCAACAGGCGTCAAACTGTCAGGTTGCTGCCCGTCAGTGCGTTATAAGAATTGGCTAGGGAGGTGGGGGTGGACGCGGCGGAGTAGCCGTGCGCACTAAGGCGCCTTGTTGCGGTGCGTGCTGCCGTTCCCCATCGGAGGTTCGACTCCTCTCTCGGACATGGATGAGTGTGTGTTTTTCTTAGCATAAGTTAGTTTAATCAGGTTATATGATTAGGGACCTATGTCCACTGGAGTTAGGTCCCATAGCTTTATAAACATTTCATCACTGTTATTAAACATTTTGAGATGTTCAAATGTTTCTAAATCTATGGGACTTAACTACTCTGATCATCACTTCCTAGGCTTACAAACTACTTATACTAACTTAAACTAAGGACAAAAAATACATCCGTACCCGAGGGAGGACTCGAACCTCCGACGGCAAGCAGCGGCGCGCTCCGCAGCTAGGCGCCTCGGAACGCTCTGCCACTCCACTGCGACAAAAAAGGGAAAAACATTTTGAGGGGGGGGCTGAAAAGTGCATTTGAAATCCAGTAGTAGTGCAAAACATAATACTTCACGCAGGACCAATGTGACGAAGCACAAGACAACAGTTCAACAGTCTCTCACCCTGATTTCTCCAGTCTCTGATCAGACTATCGTCGTTCTGCAGGCGGAATCGGAATTGTAACGAAATTGTTTATAACGATAAATCCCAAATTGTATTGATTCCCATGAGAGTCTCGGCGAAGAAGAAGTGATAGATGACACCCGTGAATTTAAAACAGCTGTTTGTTGGATAAAATTCAGAAATAAGCATGTGTACATTAATTGTTTTTGTTCAGGATCACTAATACTATCACGTCTCAAAGCGTGGTCATGGTGTCTCAATAGCCTGCAACATATAAGAAGTCAGTAGTTCACAGAATAATGTAGGTGGAACTCGCGGAATGGTCGCGTGGTCTAATGTGTCATGCTGCGGACTGAGCGACCGTTCCCGCCGGAGGTATGACACCTCCGTCGGGCATGGGTGTGTGTGTTGTCATTAGTGTAAGTTAGTTTAAGTAGTTTTTAAGTCTAGAGACTGATGGTCATCGCAATTTGGTCAAATAGGCTTACAAACACTTCAACATTTGAAATAGGTTTCAGAAATTACTGCAACCAGTCACCTTTTTTTTCTTCTCAATGAAGTTATTTAATGAACCATGACCGGTTTCGAGCTGTCTAGCAACTCATTATCAGATGGTACATACAAATTTCAGTGCAATTAATTGTGTATCCGTGGCAGGGACGAAAACGAGAAAAAGTAAACATTACATGTGGTTTGTTACACTGATTAATTACAATATAAGTTCGTCTTCAAGATGTTACTTAGGAGTTTCATATTAAGTATATCCATGTGTGTTCCACTTTTGGATAACATTTTGAACATTTCACAACACTGCACACACATTACCACAGCACAGCAACTCCCACGTCTTTCAAATCATAAACAAACGAAAGAGTATGTTTATACTACAGGCTAAGAGATTTCGTGTGAATCCAAAGATTGACGAAAGCTTTATCGTTTTTATAGGATATAAATATAATGCCAATTTAGATTAAATAAGAACAATAGTTGCAATACAAATTTAACAGATGCATTTAACAAATGCCACAGTAGAGGAATCACACGTCCCTACAACCCCTTTTACCTACATTTCATCCCTTCTTTTGACGGATCTGCGATGATGAAAGGACGGAAGATTAGGATTTAACGTACTGTCGACATTATGATCAGTAGATACAGTACATTGAGGGAAGGAAGAACTGCGACACGTAGCATTTAAAACAACCCGTTATCCTTCTTAGTGGCCAAGAAGCGCTTCCATACACAGCGCCGCCAGAAGTGATACAGAAACGTCTCGAGGGGTAGTATCAAGGGTATAAATGGAAGCACGCCGGCCCTTTAGGCATTTATTACTGCACATTTACCACCAGGAAACGATAGTTCTCAGTGAGGTAAGCAACAGCATGGCGTTTTTCACATTGCAAATAAAAACCGGGCAAATAGGGCCTTCAGTAAGAACATTGTAGAGTTGCAGCCCCATTGAACTAAATCTGACTACTTTATAATGTAGTAGTAACAGCAGTTTTTATTGTAGATTAATTATTATACAATTATTTCTAGGTTACGTGGTGCTATCCGGTGGATTATTACTTATATCATCAAAACATGTAAGTCGTCCCATTGGCGGCAATATAAAGATTTTCAGAAGGCGGACGAACCGCGACTGGGATATCAAGGTTACTACACTCATTTAAATTCATTTCACTAGGGATCACTAAAGTCGATTCTAGGAAATTTATTTGAACGTAATGAGGAGCAGTAAACCATGTTTATGCTCTTCCTGCCCTCCTGTTGGCCTCGCTTTTGTGGCGTGATCACAGGGATGACAAGTGTGACAGACGTCCCTCTCATCGTCATTAGATTTCACATGCAGCCAGCAGGCCCAAGTTCAGGGTCGATGCACTCCTTATTTAATTGGCGTCGAAGTGGTCGCCTTTCACACTGGCGACTAGGAATCAATGAAAGGCTGCATCAGAAAAAAATTAAGGTGTGTAGGTGAAACCGAGGATGTTGGGAGGTGTGCAGAGAAAACTTTCATGTTTCATTCTCGCACGAGTCAATGTCGCACTCCACTGTGATCATATTACGGGAGGGATTTTATTCATATATTGGTTACAATTTGAGTGTGATGTAGTAAGATATTTTGCTGTCTCAACTCTATACTTGGAGTTTACATGGAGTTTACCTAGAGCAAGGCACCGTAGGGTTACCATAATAGTGAAAAAGTCATTCTCGCTGCCCTCTATTATTGCGTGTGATCACCTCACTGTACGGCCAGTACAGTTGCACACCTGCGTGGCATGGACAGTATGAGGTTATCAATCAGCTCTTGAGGGATATTTGGCCATTTTCTATGAGTGCAATAATCAGCACTGCAACGTTGTGGGAGGGCCTGGTCTGGCTTCAATGTGTCTTCCAATGTGTCTTTGCGGACGGACGTTAAGGTCCACCAGAAGGAACCCGTGTCCTATGGTATCTACGTAGGGCACAACAAAAGATCGAAGGATCTCGCGATTCTCGTCTCTATACCTCTGAACAGTCAAAGCGCCATTCTGAATGACATAGAGATCCGTTTGTTCGCCAATACTGACTCCTGCTTACACCATTCGTCCATCACCATGATACGATAATGTTTCCTGCACATAGCAGGATTGTTCCGAGTTCCACGTTATCTCCAAGTGAGGGAACGATAATTGTCCGGCTGAACACCCGATCTTTACGCTTCTGTGAAGAGAACCAGCCGCTATTCGTTACGACTCCTCCGCCCAGATTCTGCAGGCTCAATGGTGTCGTGGTTTTAATGGGAGACACACCATAGGCCTCCGTACGTAGAGGTCACATTACCGAAGGCGATTTTGAACTGTTTGTGTTGATATTGCGCATCATGTTACTGCCTGTAGGATGCGTTGCAGCTGATTTGCATTCAACATCCTGTCTAAGAGCTGTTTAGGAGATAATAGTCATTTCTTGCTGATGTTACCCACGGAATACCTCGACTTTGCCTTCTTTTAACGGTTCCTGTTGTCTGAAATTGCGTCTACCTTCTGGAAATTACACTTTAGGATGCTCCAATAGCCGCAGCCGCCTCTCTATGTGTCTGTTCCGCTTCCAACCGTTCTATGGCTCTCCATGCCATATCTTCGGGTAAGTCACGTCATTGTTGCATCGCACTACCTGATCACTACTCTGTCTGAACTTAACTGCTTGTGTAATTCGTTCTGTAGAGTAAAGAGAAGTCAACACCAATCCCCTCTGCAGCAACTTTCTGTTATTACCACTACCTCGGTTGCCGTTATGTTGTTGTCTCCACTCCGTAGAACCGACAAGAGATGTAGAATCATTTTAGTTCATTCTGCCGATGGCAATACTTCAGAAGGTAGATATCTCAACTGCCCTGAAAGATGTGACCAGTGTATATTGCAGCCTGTCTATGTTGTGGCGTTTCTGTTTTCATTTCATCCGTGCTTTGCAGATGTTCATGCTGCTTGCTTGTTTCTGTCGTTCATCGAGGTTTTGCTGTGACAGTGTTAATCATATTTCTTTTCAATCTTTTCTCTGAAATTCCAACACCTACCTTCACTAGTGACAGGAGATAAAGAAGATAGTAAATAGTTCAAAACCATGAGTAGGGAAGGCCTAACACCGTGGAAAGAAAGAAAGTTGTCATTTAACTCGGGCACCTGGTGATAACACTAGGGAACAATTTATAACTTAATTTCTGTTGACTTCGATTTTTAGGCTGTTTTAGAGGTAAATTGACACACTGATCCCAAAATTGTAATTAGTATTTTTTCTTATCACGTCAAGTTTTTTTTTCTACAGTTATAGAAAAGAAACTTGAAAAGAATGCTTGGTTGGCATTCAAAAGTATTGTCAAGGACTTTCTAGGAAATGCACGAGCCCAGAATTACCGGTACGTTGAAATTGTTAAACAACTCGTAGAGAGCTTTAAAAAGCTTGGCTGTAACATGAAAATCAAACTACATTTCTTTCATAGCCATCTTACTAACTTTCCAGAAAATCTCGGTGCTAGTTAGATTTGAAGGTCAAGGAAGCAAGATATCAAGGTAGATGGGATAACAGTATGATGGCTGACTACTGTTGGAGTATCGAGCGATAATGTCCCGAGATTGAACATTGTAGGAAAAGTTATAAGCGAAAATTTGTACCCTAATATCTTTGGTTCTATTATTTGCATAAACACAATGTAACTTTGAATATTAAAATAACCTTTGAGTGAATAAAATGTTCTAATACTTTTGGTTAGGACACACTTTATCTTCCTTTGTATGCCCAGTTTGTACGATTTTTAGGGTAAAGAGAGAGTATCCTGTAGTTTACAAAAAAAAGACGTGATAGAGAAAAACTGCTAACAGTTTTGAATTCAGAGACCAAAAATTTGTCAAGAACAAGTCTCAGATCTAGGACAACAAAATGGCTGTTCCACAGTGTAATCAATTAACTGGCAATTATCCCTAAGGTTTCATCATTTGTATGTAATGTTTATGATGTCCAGAGTGTAGTACATTTAACTGATTTCTCCTGTTTCGAATTTGAATTGGTAGCTTTGTGCCCCAGTCATAAATGCACAATATTCATAAAAATTTTATACCAAAGCAACTTTCTAAAAGTAGTCATGTCAATTTTTATTACTATATTGACATCAGTGGACCTCTGTACATACTCCTTTAATGCCTAAGTTTTATTCGTTTGTTTTGAACTAAGATTGTTTAGCACACTGTCACTGGAAAATCTTTCTCTGTGTCAATGATCATGCAATTGGAATGTTTATTCTGAAAAAAAAAACTTGTTTTCTTTTGCTGTTTAGAACTGTATTCAAATGTTTTTCCTTTTAACTGTTGAATAAAAGCAACGTATTGGGAATCGCTAACATGGATAAAAGCTTTTATTTTCCTTTAATTGTTTCCTGTTTGTCTTTGTGCAGTTTCACGTGTTACGTTACTTAAATCGTCATTTACTTCATGCATTTCTGTGAGAGTTTTCATCGTTTGCTCCGTTTCTCTCAATTTATATTGGCCGCCGTGGAGTAGCCGAGCGGTCTAAAGCACCTCGCTGCGGAGCGCGCGGTTGCTCGCCGTGGAGGTTCGAGTCCTCCCTGGGGCATGGGTGTGTGTGTTTGTCCGTAGGTTAGTTTACCTAGGTTTAAGTAGTTTGTAAGCTACGGACTGATGACCACGCAGTTTGGTCCGATAGATTAAAATTTTCTTTATCTTGAATCGCACTTGTATTGCCTTTACAAGCAAATCTTACATGGGGAAATATCGCAACCATATTTACCTACTTCCGTGGACACTGTAACTGTTCACGTGTCCTTACTATGAACAACTGAATCTCGAAGTTTACTGATCTCACAACTTTATTAACTATTTGACGAATATTATAAAGTTTCAATGTCAGATTCAATAACCTCGTTTGATTTTCCTTTGCTCATTTTACATTAGTAGTACCGGTAATAGCTGTAATATTACATCATCCCTCAGTTACCAAATCATTACTTTTATTGTGTTTGGTTTTTACTAGCAGTTTCATTAACATTCTTTTTCTCAGTACTACTGTCATTTTGAAAATGTTTGTGTACTATCATCTCATGTCCTAATTCGCGTACATCTTTTATTGTTTCTGCTGAGTATTTTTAGCAAAGACTTGAGTTCGAATTAAGTTCCTCTCACCCATTTAAAATTTAATTTTTAAATTAGGCGAGTGATGGAGCCCCTTAGAGAGATGGTTGCCAAGGAGGGGAAGAAGGCCAACGAACACTTCGTGTGCATACAGGGTTAAGGCATTCAAGATGTGGAACGGGTCCTCCCAGATGCCATGAAGGGTACGGGGTGCAGCCAACTGCAGGTGGTGGCTCACGTCGGTACCAATGATGTGTGTCGCTTCAGATCTGAAGAGATCCACTCAGGTTTTGAGCGGCTATCTGAAGTGGTACGGACTGCCTGTCTTTCTTGCAAGATGAAAGCAGAGCTCATCATCTGCAGCATAGTTGCACCGACTGTGCACCTCTGGTACAGAGCCGAGTGGAGGGTCTGAATCAGAGGCTCAGGCGGTTCTGCGACCGTGTAGGCTGCAGATTCCTTGACTTGCGCCATCGGGTGGTGGGTTTCCGGGTTCCGCTGAATAGGTCAGGAGTCCACTATACGCAGGAAGCGGCTACACGGGTAGCGGGGGCTGTGTGGCGTGGACTGGGCAGTTTTTTTAGGATAAAGGGCATCGGAGAAAAACAAAATGGGCAATCTCAAAGTGTGCAGGTGGATCACAGGAGAAATGTAGATCTGGGAACTATCGGTATTACAGTTGTAAATTGTCGTAGCTGTGTCGGGAAAGTACCAGAACTCCAAGCGTTAATAGAAAGCACCGAAAGACACATCATTGTAGGCAGTGAAAGTTGGCTCCAGCCGGAAATAAGTTCAGCAGAAGTATTTGCAAAAGATCTGTGTTCAGAAAGGATAGATTAAACAAAATAGGTGGAGGCGTGTTTGTCGCATTCAAAAGTAGTCTTTCGTACACAGGTCAGGACACTGATGCAAAAGGAACGGAAAAGGCATGCTAAATTTAAACGAACACAAAATCCCTAGGATTGGCGATCCTACACAGAAGCTCGTAATTTAGCGAGGAGTTCATTGCGAGATGCCTGCAATACTTATCACAACGAAACTCTTTCTCGAAATTTGACTGAAAACCCTAAGAGATTTTGGTCATATGTTAAATATACTAGGGGCAAAACACAAACAATACCCTCACAACGTGATAGTAATGGCGACCCTGCCGATGGCAGCGCTACTAAAGCAGAGTTACTAAACATAGCTTTTAGAAACTAATTCATCAAAGAAGACGAAACAAATATTCCAGATTTCGAATTACGAATAGTGGCCGTAATGAGTAACGTAGAAGTAGATATCATCGGAGTAGTGAGGCAACTAAAATCACTTAACAAGAACAAGTCTTCTGGTCTGGACTGTATACCCATTAGATTTTTATCTGATTATGTTGAAGCGATAGCTCCTTACTTAACAGCCATATACAACCTCTCTCTCAAACAAGGATATGTACCAAAAGATTGGAAAGTTGCACAAGTTGTGAAACGGGGGCTGTAATTAGTCTACTTCTTTACACTAACCTTGTGTTACTGTACCTTTCTCTTTACGCTAATTATTGAAATATGTAAAATTTTTCTTTGTAGATCTTTATTTATTTTGATTTCTGTGCCTTTGGGACACATCAGGGATGATTGGCTCCTGGGATTGTAGTACATTCTATGTTTATATGAAAATTTCGGGATTTTAATGTTTATTGGCGCAGCTTGGCTGCTAAAAGGTTGTTTTGCGTGTTGGGCACGCCTACGGGCGGCGGAGTATGTGGAATGCTTTACAATACTGACACGCGGTTTACGGTGGGCGATAGCGGGGACTGCCTTTTTAGTCATTCGGCCGTTTCGCAAGAGAGGAATTTGCCGAACAATAGCAGAGTGCTCTGGGCCCTGGGCGGTTTACGGAGACGTATTGCCCTTAGGCGTTATCTAAAAAACTTCCTAGAAAGCAGCAGAGTTTGAACACAGTTAGTGTGACAAATGGTTAGGTTGAGAGGAAAGCTTTCTGCCCGTCTGGTGCCCCGGGGGTTTGGCTCCAGCGGCTGTATATATAGCACAACGTTAACATTTTTTTAGGTCGTGGGACTGTAGCTAGAAGCAAGGTGAAATTCCTTGCAGAGCATTCACCCTGGGAACGGTGAAATCCGCGGGAAGCCTTGGCGGCGTGGGCGGAGCCTCTTGGCAGCCGCAGAGAACGCGTCCTGATTCGGCCGATTATTTTAGTATGGCAGCTAAACAATTTGTCAACGGCGCTACGCCATCCGATTGGTTTGACTATTAGCCGTTAGCAGAGATTGGTGCGTCTTTTCGCGCGTGGGTGTGGCCGCCCGGCACTTGCCGTGAGCTGCGGCAGAGCGCGAGGACGTACGTGGAATCCTGTGTGAGCGTCCGAGGGGTAAGGACCTCGGGACAGTCTCTCGTGTCTGAGTGTCCGAAGTGTACGGACCTCGCTAGACTCCTGTTTGTGCGTCCGAGGGGTAAGGACCTCGGGAGTCTCTCGTGTCAGAGCGTCCGAAGTGTACGGACCTCGCTAGTCTCCTGTTTGAGCGTCCGAAGTGTTCTGACCTCGGGAGACACGGAATACTCCGTTTAGATTCGCGGGGAGTACATCGTCTTAAACGGTCCACTGGTTAGACTTGTGTGTGATTACGAAGATTCGGACCTTGTAGAACTTGTGTTTACTTCGCGGACGTTACATTGTCCTGTGGTTACGCTGTGAGCGGCAACAGTTTAGTTTTCGTTTCGCTAGAAGTCTCTATTTGAGCATTCGCGCCTTTGCGAATCGGGCATTGTTTTTACAGATCTTATTACGCAAGTGACTGATCGATTTGTGCCAAGTGGCCTTTGTGTCACCTATGCTAAATATTGAATAGTCTACTAGCGTGATAGAATCGCACAGCAACTGCTTAGCGACGCCGACGCCAGTGACGCTGTGTTAAGTTACATGTCGACTCTGCTTAACAGGTCGCAGCAATTACGGTCGAATAAAAATTTCAGCTCATCCGCTCCCACCGCCTGCTGCCTGCGAGCCTGAGACGCTGCCGTCAATGATCATCTGTGTGGGTAAGGTGACGCACTTGCTGGAGGGTTAGATGAATCAGACTTTTTTTTGGATTCTGTCCCTTATTTTATTCTTTTGAGATCTGCCTATTTACTCTGGGGAGCTTAGGGCTAACGATAATTTCAACCCCCTGTGTAGCCAATCTAATTGCATTCTGTTTTGCAAAACCTCCGACCTTTGACTCAGCCAGTCATTTTTGTGTCTCGATATTTTAACATTTGTAAAAGATTGTTTGAATACCATTATCTGCTTTTCATGATAGGAAATGTCATCTAATTTATTTTTTATGTTTAATTATAATAAATTGATTTTGAGCAGATCGTCTTTCATTTAAGAACGTTCCTTAGTCACTATTTTGGAGGGGAAACAGAATAGTTAAATTCCACAGTTTACCAATAATTTTTCAAGTACATTTTGTTGTGTTTGGTACAACTAATACACTGCAATAGAGTAGGAATATTTATTATATGTTTGAATCTATGATCACATCATAGCTGATCAGTAACATTTTAATTTTCCATATTTTGGATAAATATGGTGGCGACCAAAGATAATTAATTGCTGTCCTTAATATATATATATATATATATATATATATATATATATATATATATATATATATATATATATAATTCCTAACCAAGGACATAGTTCACACTTGACAGCTCCAGCCATAGAACAATCGACTTCGTTACAAAGTCATACCTATAGTCGAGAAAGGCAGTAGGAGTAACCCATTAAACTACAGGCCTATTTCATTGACGTCAATTTGCAGCAGAGTTTTGGAACATATCATGTATTCAAATATTATGAATTATCTCGAACAGAATGATTTATTGGCCCAAGGTCAACACGGATTTAGAAAATATCGTTCACGCGAAACACAACTAGCTCTTTACTCACACGAAGCGATGGGTGCAATCGACAAGGGTTCACAGATTGATTCCGTATTTCTCTTCCAAATTCTGAAGGTATCAGAGATAAAATATAGGGAGCGAAGAGTTATATTCAACTTATACAAAAATCAGAGAGCGGTTATTAGAGTCAAACGGCAAGAAAGGGACGCAGAGGTTGGGAAGGGAGTAAGACAGGGTTGTAGCCTTTTCCCAATGTTGTTTAATCTGTACATTGTGCAGGCAGTGAAGGAATGGAAGGAGAAATTTGGAGAGGGCATTAAAGTGCAGGGAGAAGAAATAAAAACTTTACGGTTTGCTGATGACATAGTAATTCTGTCAGAGACCGCAAAAAATTTGGAAGAGCAATTGAATGGGATGGGCAGTGTCTTGAAAGGAAGATATAAGATGAACATTAACAAGAGTAAAGCTAAGGTAATGGAATGCAATGTCAGAAAATCAGGCGATGCTGAAGGAATTAAATTAGGAAATGATACAATAAAAGTAGTAGATGAATTTTGTTATCTGGGTAGCAAGATAACTTCTGATGGCCGAAGTAAAGAAGATATAAAATGCAGAATGGCTATGGGAATAACAGCGTTTCTAAAGAAGCGAAACTTGTTAACATCCAATATTAATTTAAATGTCAGGAAGTCCTTTCTGAAAGCATTTGTCTGGAGTGTAGCATAGTATGGGAGTGAAACGTGGACGATAAGGAGTTCAGATAAAAAGATGATAGAAGCTTTTGAAATATGGTGCTACAGACGAATGATGAAAATTATATGGGTAGATCACTTAACTAATGAGGAGGTGATTAACCGAATCGGGGAGAAAAGGAGGTCTGGGATATCCTGACTAAGAGAATAGATAGATTTGTTGGACGCATTCTGAGACATCAAGTAATTGTCAACTTAGCATTAGAAGGAAGCGTGTGGGATAAAAATCGTAGAGGGAGACCGAGGGACGAATATAGCAAGCAGATTCAAAAGGATGTAGGTTGCCGAACGTATTCTCAGATGAAGAGACTTGCACAGGACAGGGCTACGTCGAGAGCAGCATCAAACCGGTTTGCGGACTGAAGACCACAAGAAAAACATTTCTTGATTTCCAGAAGGCTTTTGACACCGTACCTCACAAACGGCTTGTAATCAAATTGCGTGGCTATGGTGTATCGCCCCAAATTTGCGACTGGATAGGGGATTTCCTGTCAGAGAGGACACAGTTCGTAGTAATCGGTGGTAATGTAGCAACTAAAACAGAGGTGATATCGGGCGTTCCAAAGGGTAGTGGTATTGGTCCTCTACTGCTCCTTATTTACATAAACGATTTAGTGGAAAATCTAAGTAGATATCTTAGGTTGTTTGCAGATGACGCTGTCATCTACCGTCTAGTAAAATCATCTGAAGATCAAAACCAACTGCAGAACGATCTGAATAAGATATCACTATGGTGTAAAAATTGGCAATTGACTCTAAATAATGAGAAGTGTGAAGTTGTCCACATGAGTACGAAAAGAAATCTGTTAAACTTTGTTTGCAAGATAAATCAATCGAATGTGAAGGCCGTAAACTCCACTAAATACCTAGGAATTACTATTACTTCAGACTTAAATTGGAAAGAACACGTAGATAATGTCGTGGGAAAGGTGAACCAGAGACTGCGTTTTATTGGCAGAACCCTTAAAAGATGCAACAGAACTACTAAAGAAACTGCATACTCTACGCTTGTCCGTCCATTTTTGGAGTATTGCTGCCCAGTGTGGGATCCTTATCAGGTGGGTTTGACTAAGGACATCGAAAAAATCCAAAGAAGGGCAGCTGGTTTCGTATTGTCACGATACAAGGGAGACAGCGTTACGGAAATGATACAGGATCTGGGATGGGAATCATTACAACAACGGCGCTTATCGCTGCGGCGTGGTCTACTTACGAAACTCCAATCGCCAACATTTTCCTCCGAATGCAAAAAATATATTGTTGACTTCCACTTACATAGGTAGAAATGATCAAAAGAATAAAATACGAGAAATCAGAGCTCGAACGGAGAGATTAATGTGTTCTTTCTTCCCGCGCGCTATTCGAGAATGGATGGGAGGTAAAATAGTATAACGGTGGTTCGATGAACCCTCTGTCAGGCACTTAAATCTGACTTGCAGAGTATCTCATGTAGATGTAGATGACATCATATCTAGCGCCTTACATGATTCCGTCTCCCTGTTAGCTTCTGTACTACGCATTTTATTTTACCATCAAATCTGATTATTAAATGTTTCTCAATGCTCTAAGTACTACGGTCTACAGCTTAACTGCACATTTACGAATCTCTCTTTGCAATATGCCACCGTAAGCAGTGATGCCGACTTATGGGGTTGCGTAACTTCTCTTTCCCCACAAATATTTTGAAGTCATGGCCTCGCCTCCCACCGCCCTCATGGTTGAAACACACTACTACTCGGTGCAACCTTTGTATTCGCTGATATTGTGTTTACATGAAACTGGCTGTTTTAGAGCATTGAGAACACCGATAAAACATTGGGCGCTAAGTTAACTGTCAGGTGTAGTACCTTATACAATGACCTGTGTTCTCCCCCCCCCCCCCAATAATATTTTGAGGTCGGCGTTTCTGAGTGTAGCGTATTTCCCCCCTGGTGCATGCAGTCCTCGCAGCTGCTTCTCAGGCTCCAAATTCACAGACAGTTCAAACGGTTAAAAGATAGTCACACTCAGTTCATTTACTTCTTATGTAGCCGCGGTGGGGTAGCCGAGCGGTCTAAAGCGTCTCGCTGCGGAGCGCGCGGTTGCTCGCCGTGGAGGTTCGAGTTCTCCCTGGGGCATGGATGTGTGTGTTTGTCCTTAGGTTAGTTTACCTAGGTTTAAGTAGTTTGTAAGCTACGGACTGATGACCACGCAGTTTGGTCCGATAGATCTACAAACATTCCATTCCACTTCTTATGTTTCTTCTATAGTACATTTTTCGCTACCTCGCAGTTTCGTTACTATAGATAGTATATCATTTCTCAGAATGTTCCACAGTTCACTGTTCGCACCAACTATTACTAGCCTCACAACATCAAAACAATTCAGATGTTTGTAAACCTACTGAACCATACTGCTGTGGTCATCAGTCCCTAGACTTACAAACTACTAAAACTAACTTACACTACGTATAACACACACACACACACACACACACACACACACACATGCCCAAGGGAGGACTCGAACCTTGAGTGAGCGCAGCCGCCCAGCCCACAGAATGCTGCTTTAGACCACACGCCCAGTGCCGCGTGGCATCAAAGCAGTTTACTTCGAATCTTCCCCCACAACGGATGCCATATAATGCAGGGAGGAAGAAAAATAAATAAAAAGAGAGGTAGTTTGAAAAGTGTCTCGCAAAGTCTTATTCTTTCTTCTGATCCAGTACCATTTCTGTATTACCATAGATGATGTTTACTTGATTTCGGTTGTAACGAAATGGATGAAAACGCGAGAATCCTAGGTGCTACCACCGCCATAATTGAAGTGGATAGCGTCTAAGGAAAATAACTGGAACATATTGTATTTTAAAGTCCCGATGCAGATGGCGGTACCTAAGTTGCTGGTTCTTGATCTTTAGGTTTTTAAGGTTTATAAGCAAAGCACTTATGTGATGAATGTATTTCATACGTGCATTTTCTTTTTGTAGGGACAGCATTCGCATTTTTTATTACCAGCATAAGTTGGAAACTGTAAAATTCAGAAATCATTCATTCTCACGAGTGGCCGTGCTAGCTCCTTCTGTGCGCTGGCGGCAGTTACCAGTCGCTTATCGATATCTCTTCATTACTTCACCGCGGCTGGCGCGGCTAGCTTTTCTTTCGTCACTTGTCTCGCGGGTGGCGCTAGTTGCCCCGACTGGTGATTGTATCCAACACCATCTGAAGAGAAGGCCTCTGCGCTGCCGTGAGCGGCGCATTGTAGTTGATCGATATGCGTGATGCTGCAAATACTCACTTAAACGTGAACGTTCCTAGAATGCGAATTCACTAAACGTTGCTTTCGTGTGTACCAACTGATTGGTACCCAGTTAAAAAGCCGGTAGCATTTCTATTTTCGATATTCACGTATAATTATTGGAAAAAAAACACCCACTATTTTAGAGGCCACGTTGGAAGATATTTATATTTTGTGAACTTCTATGACTAATTACTTTTAGAACAGTACGTACTTTAGCAGAGGTTCGAGTTTCCTTTTGGGTGTGGCGTGTCTGTTGTTCTTAGCATAAGTTAGTTCAGTTTAGGTAGTTTGTAAGCCAAGGTACTGAGAACCGCAGCTGTTAGATTTAGAAAGATTTGAACACATCCATACGCGAGACAGCTCTCGAAACTCTGGTCGGAGCGGCAGCGCAGTCCCTGACATGGCGCCTAGAACCGCACGGCAGTTCCCGAGCGGCAAGCATTAGGTGAGCTGTGTGTGCATATGTCGTGCCAATTCCCTACTCCGACCTACTAAGGTCCCCTCGCTTCCGTGTCAAGACGCGACGCCACTCTTCTCTGTGACAAAGTTGCAAATACCGGGTATTAAGGAGGTGTGATAGTTATCAGAGTGATCTGTGTACCTTAGTTAACGATCTACAATGTGAAAACCTCCTTGGATTTTTGGCCTGCTAATCGTGACGTGCTACGATCAGCCGTCATCTGAGAAAAAGCAGGAGATTGGGCGGCCATATACTGATTAACTAAATCATTGTAACCATCTGATTAACAGAGTGTTGGTCCTCTTTGGAAACACAATATAATAAATATTCAGTCTCATTGACAGGGATTCGACAATCCTTCAAAAGTTTTGTACGTATATTTACGCACGGGTAATGAATTTACCCGCACTGAGGCACTATGCTCCCAATCGGGAGTTCGAATCCTCCCTCGGGAATGGATATTTGTGTTGCCTTTAGTATAAGTTAGTTTATAAGTATTTTGTAGGTTTAGGGACTGGTGACCCCGCAGTTAAGTCCCATAAGCTTAACGAACATTTGAACATTTTTGAACACATTTACAGTAAATTACGGGCAGATTGTTTGTGTGCTCGGAGGTAGCGCCAGATAGCATCACAGATGTGTTCCATGTGGTTCAGATCATTAGGATGCGTGTCCAAACTTCAGCTTTTGTTCATTAAACCAATGGAAGCACTATTGTTTCGTGAAGAAAGTGAAACACACCAAACAAGTTACGAAATAACTTTTATCAAAACTGTCTGACCTGGTTTTCGATGCTTAATAACGACATCGTACTCAGAAAACAGTTACCCGTTACATGATGTAGGACAAGCAAAATAAACATGTGGCCATAAAGACATTTATCACTTACTGCCGGCCGCAGTGGTCGAGAGGTCTGTGGCGCGCCAGTCAGTCTGCACGGCCGCTACGGTCGGGGGTTCGAATTCCCCCCTCGGGCATGGATGTTTGTGTCGTCTTTAGTATAAGGTAGTTCATAAGTAGTTTGTAAGTTTAGGGGCTGATGACCCGCAGTTAAGTCCCTTAAGCTTAACAAACATTTGAACATTTGTCACTTACTGAATTGCATCTTTCAAGAAGATTTTTTTGTATGAATCGAAACCGTTTATGTGACAATCGTAGCCTCGGTGAAATGGATTTAATAAATTTTGTGTGTTTCACTTACTTCACCAGTATAAGATCGTAGTAGAAGCAGAAACACTGGATCCATCTGTAAAAGGTTTCTAAACAAAATTTTGGTTTATTATTTTGACGTACGTCAATATCGTGAATAGTAATTACTGTATTTCCAGTTTGCACGGTTACGAGCTGTTGCTGTGCAAATGTATCTCCGAATGTGATTGGGTGGTCTCACATGCTGGGCGGGGAGAGATCAATAAAGCGCAGCGAGCAGCGAGGGCGTGGCCTGGGCGGCGACACACTGCGCCCTCTCCTTCCGCATTCTGCTCTCCTGGTACAGCAAGGGCAAATTCGGGTCGCAATCACCTCGCCATACTCTCAAAATTTCAATAATTATAACCTCAATAAAAAAGAACGGTACGTAACAAATGTTTTGCATCGTGACATAAGATACAACACTGCCTACGATATGTGACATTTTTTGCGAAACTTAATTATTGTGACACTCACAAAATCCTTAGCTTTCGGCATTACTGGCGACGTAGTTCACGTCAAATCCAACAGATGGCGATGGTACGGCCATTTGTAAAACACTGCCTAACTCCGACAATACGAAACATTGCCTATCTCCATCCGTTCAAATGTTTGTAGAGTCTATGGGACTTAACTACGGGGTCATCAGTCCCTAAACTTACAAACTACTTATGAACTACTTACGAACTAGGACGGCACAAATATCCATGCCCGAGGGGGGATTCGAACCCCCGACCGTAGTGGCCGTGCAGACCGTGACTGGAGCGCCTCAGTCCCCTCGGCCACCGCGGCCGGCATGCAAACTTTAATGTGATAAATTCGTTATAGGTTGGATGGAGAAGGTAGAGCTTCATCCAATCATTCCAGCTAACTAAGAATATGATACCCTCAGTATCAGCCATTCGACCATCTAAAACGGTCAAAAGTAAGAAAAAAGGTGATGATTTTCTTGAAAAAGTTTTGAGGAAAGTACGAAAATTTCTCTCACAGGAGGGCTTTATCATCTAAGCATCTTGGAGCCTACATTCACTGACCGAACTTTACGAATGTTATAAAGAAGAATGCAAAAAAGAAGATAAGAAGCCCGTAAGCAAGCACGACCGAACTTTACGGATGTTATAAAGAAGAATGCAAAGAAGAAGATAAGAATCCCATAAGCAGGCACGCATTCGATTTATTTATTCAATGAAGAGATGTTGGCAGTATTTCAACCACTAAAAGATCAGTGTGACATACGTCACAGGTTTGAAGTAGGTAATGTTCAAACGTTTGTTAGGCTTATGGGACTTAACTACGGGGTCATCAGTCTCTAAACTTACAAACTACTTATCAACTTATACTAAGGACGGCACAAATATCCATGCCCGAGGGGGGATTCGAACTCCTGACCGTAGTGGCCGTGCTGACCGTGACTGGAGCCCCTCAGTCTCCTCGGCCACCGCGGCCGGCAGTAGGTAATGGAAAAGTGTTTGGAGATTTATACAACGAGCACATAAAAAATAAGGCAGATGTTCTTTTTTTTTTTTTTTTTTTTCACGTGACACATAAGAAGTGAAACTTGCTCGTTATGTGAATGCAGGAGCAACGTACTACAAGAAAAAGGTGAATATACATAATACCACTATGTACAGACATGTAAGTCACGATTCCGTGAACTAATGGTGGCATGAAATACAAGGTGACCTACGTTCTTCATCTTTTGCATCATACATTATTGAGAACTTATGAAAAGCTCTCGAGATTAATTGATGCCAGTTATTCCACTGACAGATAATTGTGGCTACCGAAATAGAAACCACGTATTCTCAATTACTCTTCTATACCTGTCAATGGAAAAAAGCGTAGCAATGCAGCAAAAATTTCTTCTCAATGGGCACACGCACACAGAGTGTGATACTGTACATTGGGCACAAACATTCAGAGAAATATTCCTCCAACGTCAGTATGCTCAGGGGACAAAAGGAGCCAGAAAAGATCCATTCCCCTTAAAAGTAGGCCACTGTTCGGAATAAAAGCTCAATTCTGGTAGGAGGTACCCAGATAAGAATTTTCTGTTTTAAAAAAGCTTAATTTTAGCAATAAAATTAGCAAAAGATCCGTGTGAGCTACCGGCTACTCCCTGTTGCAAAACCTTGTTCCCTGGCCCAAATTGAGAACTGACTTGGTTTAAATTACTCTAATAACAGGAAGTTAACGACACAATGGCCAATATACGTAGCATCTCAAACGAAATTACACACAGATATTAATAAACAAACCACGACAATTAAAGTTATTTCATAAAGGTAGGTAAGAAAACATTTATGGCGCAACGGAACTTAAAACACACAAAAAATTGCATCTGAGCTTGTTCTCAGCACTGGTGAAAAACAATAATGAATAACAAGGGGGAAGGTGCTCGAAAACTACAATTTATAGTCAAGTCAAAATTATTCTGAACTTAACTTGTTTATTCAGGTTGACCACAAGCAAAATGCGGAACCAATTTTGTTAATACAATAAAAGTGCATCTCCTTACATAAGTTAATACTGACGATGCCCAGCATTGAATTTAACATAAATTACACAGAACTTAACGCTACTGGGGGGAAGATTTACAACCAACACTCACTCGCTCAAAATGTTCGTTAAGCTTAAGGGACTTAACTACGGGGTCATCAGTCCCTAAACTTACAATCTACTTATGAACTACCTACAACTAAGGACGGCACAAATATCCATGCCCGAGGGGGGATTCGAACCCCCGACCGTAGTGGCCGTGCAGACCGTGACTGGAGCGCCTCAGTCCCCTCGGCCACCGCGGCCGGCTCTCACTCGGTCACACACACGCAATGCAACAGCGAAACTCACCAAAATCAGCGTGCTGAAGCGAGGCAGAAACAGGCGCCGCTATCGTAGGCGAAATTCAGCAAACCCAGAAGTACCACACAACACAATATAGAATAACACTGCGAAGAAATTTTACAAGTGATTTCAGAATTTCCGCCTCTCTATACAGCAATACTGAAAATAAAACGTTCTAAGTTAATGCATTTGCAACAGTTTATTGTCATGTATTTTATGATGACATTCTCTATGCAAAATGAAAAGAATGAAAACATAGTTTCAAAATGGTGGGAAGTTGTTTGGTGTAACCATGGAGGTGAGAATAAACGGAGGCGCCCTGAGGCCACAGCCGTGAAGCCAAGGGTAGCCATCTTGATCCGACCAAAACAATGCTGTATTTACCTTGTTTGCGTATGCTTGTCACTCGTTTTAAGAAGGATTTTGCACTATTATGGAGACTTGTATGATGTTTATGTGTACGAATCGTTCTGATTCTGACGTGAAATCGAAGGAAATACCATTTCATGTGTAAATTGCCTCGCTAACGTGTGATTTTACCACTGTTATTGTGAACGAACCTATACAACAAATTTACTTGTAATGCAGCGTCGTATTCTTCTCTTATGATTTTCGATTTCCTAAAGATGAAAGTTATTTCTCCCACTTAACATACTACTTACGAATGAATACGGAATAAAATATAAATTTGATTTCTATTAAGTCAACGATTTCGAAAGCAAAACCTAGTTTCAATATTAATGAAACTTACTACACAAAGAAAAACTATCGTCACTATGCTCGTAAATCTGGCGTTGGTTCACTCAATACAATTATTTTATCTGTCGATCGTCAGATTAGCTAATTAAGAACCCACGTTTGTGATTCGTAATATTGTAGTAACAACTATTTTTAAACAGAATAAACGCATTTTTTTTTAGTTTTTTGAGATTTTATTTTAAACAAAAACTTTAAACAGCCAGTTTGAGGGCGTTGCATGCGTACAGTATTTGATGCAATTAGCGACTGTAAATCCAGATACAGCTATAACACACTGCCAGTGTTTTGGCCGGAGTGTCATGGCAGCCATGGCTTTAAAGCGTAGTACGGCTGGGATACGTAGCGCCACCTCCCTTTATTCTTACCTCCATGGGTGTAACACTGATAGACAGCCATCGCAAGGTCACCGGCTGTCCGATGGGGCACAGCCCACTGCATCGTAGCGTCATCCAGTGAGCTTGTTATGGCAGTCTATCGGTGTGTCGTGACACGGGCTTGTTGTGAGGCCGTGTATCTAGACGGTGTTGGCTGAGCGAGCCGGCCAGGTGTCCGCCGCGAGCTGGAAGAGCTGAGGCGGACTGCCGGCTCACGCGCCGGGTCGAATGGGCTATCACGTGCTAGCAGGCCGCCGTGCATGGCTCTGTCTAGGAGTGACCGAGGGCGCAATACGGTAGCCTGTAGAGTAGGCACAGGCATTCGGAAACTGCACGACTTGGCAGGCGTTCCAAGAGTGCTGTGGAGAGTATCTTTAGTGACGAAATCAAGGTCAAGCCACGTCCAAACATAGACGATGGTCCTCTGCAACAGACGACCGATGCATGTGCCAATGTTAATACCACGACGTCGGCAACTACGACTGAAATGAGACCCTTGCCATCGGCACTGCACATTGGTGCAGTGGAAGAGCGTTTCGTGGTCTGGCGAACGGCAATACCTTCTTCATCATGCCGATCGGAAGGTGCGAATCCGTCGTCTTCCAGGAGAACTGCAACTTGATACCTGTACTGCGGAATGGAGACAAGCTGACGGCGGTTAAGTTATGCTCTACGAAACAATGGCATGGACATCCATGCTTCAAGTGGAGCTCGTGCAAGGCACCATGACGGCCAAGAAGTATCGTACACTGGTTACAGACCACGCAAACCTCTTCATAACGATCATGTTTCCAAACAGCATTGTCTTTAAAAAAAAAAAAAAAAAAAAAAAAAAAAAAAAAAAAAAAAAAAAAAAAAAAAGAAATGCGCCGCGTTACAAGGACAGGAGTGTGATGCAGTGTTTCGAGGAACACAGTGGAGAGTTGTAATTCATGTGCTGCCCCTCCCTTCCCAACTAACCAGATTTGGACCCTGTTGCGCTGATCCGAGATGTCACTGAACTGGGCGTCAGATGTCATAGCTCCCCTCCTGTGCCTGGAATTAGGTTATTAGCGTGTCCAGACGAGGGGCTAACTATTTCCTGAAACGTACGAAGGCCTTATTTCTTCCTCCCAAGACGCCTGATATTCCTTCCAGAGGTGTATATTCCGGCTATTACTTAGGTAGTCGTCATATTCTTGCTGATCAGTGTATACTGTATCAATTTTCGTAGATGGAGGGGAGAAGTAGGTAGACTGATAGAGGTGGTGACGGAGAGGGTGAGATAGGGTGCCAGTGAGATGTGTCAATAGATGAAAAAGAGGAGATAATCATAGAAGAATGAATGAGGTATTGTTTGAAAGGATTTCAATTCATACTAAAACTTGCGCATTCTGTATGTTTTAACATGAGGCATGCTGATATTCCAGCATGTGATTGTCACCACAGATTTAGGTATCACAAGCTATGGCATAGATAATAATATATAGTGTACATCTTTCTATTTGTTTCTCGTTGTCTTTGAAACAAGCATATGAAGCTATCTGAAGTGGTAAAGACTGCCACTCTCGCTTACAAGCTCAAAATCTGTAGCATAGTTGACAGGACCGACTGCGGACCTCTGCTACAGAGCTGAGTGGATGGTCTGAATCAGAGGTTCGGACGCTTCTGCGACCGTGTGGGCTGCAGATTCCTCACCATCGGGTGGTGAGGTTCCGGGTTCCGCTGAATAGGTCAGGACTCCAATACACCCAGAAAACGGCTACACGGGTAGCGAGGTATGTGTAGCGTGGACTGGGCGATTTTTTTTTTTTTTTTTTTTTTTTTTTTTAGGTTAGAGGACCGCGGGAAGATAGAGAAGTCTCAGAGGATACAAGTCAAAGATAGGAAGCGCACAGATATAAAAACCATTGGTCCAACTGTTGTAAGTTGTCGTAGCTGTGTTGGGAAAATACCGGAGCTCCAAGCACTAATAGAAAGTACTGAATCTCATATATATCATTACAGGTACCGCAAGCACACTAAAGCCGACGATAAGTTCAGCAGAAATTTTTACTAAGGGGTAAAGGGTGTTCATAAAGGACAGATTGAATAAAACAAGTGGAGGCGTATGTTTTACTGTCACAAACGGTTTATCTTGTAGCGCAATTGAAGTAGACAGTCCCTGTGAGTAGGTAGGGGTAGAGGTTATACTGACAAACAGAATAAATTAATAAATGGCTCTTTCTACCGACCCCCTGATTCAGATCATTCTATTGCAGAAATGTTGAAAGAAAGCTTGGAGCAAATTTCAAAAATGTTCTCCAATCATACAATTTTCATTGGTGGCGACTTTAACTTATCCTCGATATATTGGCAAAAACACGCTCCTGGTAATTAAAATTTCTACACCACGAAGACGACTTGATGCAGACGCGAAATTTAACCGACAGGAAGAAGATGCTGTGATATGCAAATGATTAGCTTTTCAGAGCATTCACACAACGTTGGCGCCGGTGGCGACACCTACAACGTGCTTACACGAGGAAAGTTTCCAACCGATTTCTCATATACAAACATCAGTTGACCGGCGTTGCCTGCTGAAACGTTCAAAATCAAATGTTTGTAAAGTCTATGGGACTTAACTACGGGGTTATCAGTCCCTAAACTTACAAACTACTTATGAACTACTTACGAACTAGGACGGCACAAATATCCATGCCCGAGGGGGGATTCGAACCCCCGACCGTAGTGGCCGTGCTGACCGTGACTGGAGCGCCTCAGTCACCTCGGCCACCGCGGCCGGCTGCTGAAACGTTGTTGTGATGCCTCGTGTAAGGAGGAGAAATGCGTACCATCAAGTTTCCGACTTTCATAAAGGTCGGATTGTAGCCTACGCGATTGCGGTTTATCGTATCGCGACATTGTTGCTCGCGTTGGTCGCGATCCAATGTCTGTTAGCAGAATATGGAATCGGTGGGTTCAGGAGGGCAATACAGAACGCCGTGCTGGATCCCAACGGCCTCGTATCACTAGCAGCCGAGATGACAGGCATCTTATCCGCATGGCTGTAACGAATCGTGCAGCCACGTCTCGATCCCTGAGTCAACAGATGGGGACGTTTGCAAGACAACAATCATCTGCACGAACAGTTCGACGGCGTTTGCAGCAGCATGGACTATCAGCTCGGAGATCATGGCTGCGGTTACCCTTAACGCTGCATCACAGACAGGAGCGCCTGCCATGGTGTACGCTACGATGAACCTCTGTGCACGAATAGAAAAACGTCTTTTTTCGGATGAATATAGGTTCTGTTTACAGCATCATGATGGTCGCATCCGTGTTTGGCGACATCGCGGTGAACACACATTGGAAGCGTGTATTCGTCATCGTCATACTGTCGTATCACCCGGCGTGATGGTTCGGAGTACCATTGGTTACACGTCTCGGTCACCTCTTGTTCGCATCAACGGCACTTTGAACAGTGGCCGTTACATTTCAGATGTGTTACGACGCGTGGCTCTACCCTTCATTCGATCCCTGTGAAACCCTGCATTTCAGCAGGACAATGCACGACCGCACGTTGCAGGCCCTGTACGGGCTTTTCTGGATACGGAAAATGTTCGACTGCTGACCTAACCAGCACATTCTCCAGATCTCTCACCAATTGAAAACGTCTGGTCATTGGTGGTCGAGCAACTGGCTCCTCACAATACGCAAGTCACTACTCTTGATGAACTGTGGTATCGTGTTGAAGCTGCATGGGCATCTGTACCTGTACACGCCATCCAAGCTCTGTTTAACTCAATGCCCATGCGTATCAAGGCCGTTATTACGACCAGAGGTGGTTGTTCTGGGTACTGATTTCTCAGGATCTATGCACCCAAGTTGCGTGAAAATGTAATCACATGTCAGTTCTAGTATAATATATTTATCCAATGAATACCCGCTTGTCATCTGCATTTCTTCTTGGTGTAGCAGTTTTAATGGCCAGTAGTGTACGTGTTTAAAACCGGAGGCAAGCATAAAACATCGTCCGAAATAGTACTGACCGCATTCTCCGAATATGATCTAGAGCAATTAGTTCATGAACCCACTGGAATGGTAAATGTTTATGAAAATATACTTGACCTCTTACAAACAAATAATCCGGTGCTACAGGGATTAGTGAACATAGAGTTGTTGTAGCGAAAATGAATATCGGATTCCCCAAATCTGCTAAAAAATAAACTAAAAATATATCTATTCAAAAAATCAGATAAAAATTCGATTAACGCTTGCCTGAGTAACTCTCTAGTTTCTAATCTAACAGTGTTAGTGTGGCTTACATTCAAAGAATTAATATCGACAACTATTTACAAATTCATACCAATCAAATTAACAAAAGACTGGTCTGACCCACTGCGGTAAGTAAAGAAAAAAGCATGCCAAATTTAAACGGGCACAAAATCCTCAAGACTTTTACAGAAACTCGCAATTGAACTCTAACTTCAGTATGAGAAGCTTACTATAAACTCCACAACGAAACCCTGTTACGTAATTTGGTAGAGAATCCTAAGAAATTCTGGTCGTATGTCAATTACACTATCAGCAAAAGACAATCAATACCCTCAATACGCGATAGTGACGGTGATGCTATTAATGACAGTTTGCTAAAGCAGAACAGCTTAACTCATCCTTCCGAAATGCCTACTCGAAAGAAGACGGAGTAGATACTCTAGAATTCGTATCACGAACAGATGCCGGCATGCGTAATTTTAAATTTGATACCTCTGGTGTATTAAAGCAACTTAAATCTCTTATTTATAGAGCTGAAGCATTGAATTAAAATTTGTGGTGCGGCCGGGAATCGAACCCGGACCTCCATGCTTACTAGGCAGACGTCTTAACCGTTAGACTACCACACCACTAACGATTAAGGCGCCTCGGAATAGTCTATGTACGATTTCCCTCCACAACACAAACTTTAATTCAGCTTCTTTGTTCCAAAGATAATTGCCACTACTGCCAAGGCTCTCCATGCAGCGGAATAGCACCTCAGCAATGGACATGGTGGAACAATCCTGTTATGGTGATATAAATATCAATTAAATACGATGATAGAATCCCTGAGACGGATTTTCGTCTCAAATATGTCAAAGACATTATTTATAGAGCTGAAGCATTGAATTAAAATTTGTGGTGCGGCATGGAGGTCCGGGTTCGATTCCCGGCCGCACCACAAATTTTAATTCAATGCTTCAGCTCTATAAATAATGTCTTTGACATATTTGAGACGAAAATCCGTCTCAGGGATTCTATCATCGTATTTAATTGATATTTATATCACCATAACAGGATTGTTCCACCATGTCCATTGCTGAGGTGCTATTCCGCTGCATGGAGAGCCTTGGCAGTAGTGGCAATTATCTTTGGAACAAAGAAGCTGAATTAAAGTTTGTGTTGTGGAGGGAAATCGTACATAGACTATTCCGAGGCGCCTTAATCGTTAGTGGTGTGGTAGTCTAACGGTTAAGACGTCTGCCTAGTAAGCATGGAGGTCCGGGTTCGATTCCCGGCCGCACCACAAATTTTAATTCAATGCTTCAGCTCTATAAATAATGTCTTTGACATATTTGAGACGAAAATCCGTCTCAGGGATTCTATCATCGTATTTAATTAAATCTCTTAGCAAACTAAGTTGTTCAAATGTTTGTTAAGGTAATGGTCTTAACTACGGGGTCATCAGTCCCTAAACTTACAAACTACTTATGAACTACCTACAACTAAGGACGGCACAAATATCCATGCCCGAGGGGGGATTCGACCCCCGACCGTAGTGGCCGTGCAGACCGTGACTGGAGCGCCTCAGTCCCCTCGGCCACCGCGGCCGGCTTAAATGTTCAAATGTTTGTTAAGCTTATGGGACTTAACTACGGGTCATCAGTCCCTAAACTTACAAACTACTTATCAACTACCTTATACTAAAGACGGCACAAATATCCATGCGCGAGGGGGATTCGAACCCCCGACCGTAATGGCCGTGCAGACCGTGACTGGAGCGCCTCAGTCTCCTCGGCCACCGCGGCCGGCTCCAAAATAAATCTCCCGGTTCCGTTTGTATACCAATTAGTTTCCTTTCAGAGTATGCCGATGCAATAGCCCCATACCTAGTTATCATAACAACCGCTCGCTCACTTAACGTTCCGTACCCAAACTCTGAAAAGTTGCACAGGTTACGTTAATATTCAAGAAAGGCAATAGAAGTGATCCGCTACAGGCTTATATCATTGGCGTCGGTTTGCTGCAGGATTTTAGAATATATACTTTCCTCAAATATTATGAACTACCTATTGACCCATAGTCAACAGGGATTCAGGAAGTATCATTCATGTGAAACGCAGCTAACTTATTACTCACATGATGCGATGAGTGCTGTAGACAAGGACTGTCAAATAGATTTCGTATTTCTGGATTTCCGGAAGGCTTTCGACACTGTACCTCACAAGCGTCTTCTAATCAAGCTGCGTGGTTACGGAATATCGCCACAATTGCGCGACTGGATTCGTAATTTCCTGTGAGAAAGGACGCAGTACGTTGTAATTTACGGAATGTCATCGAGTAGAACTGAAGTGACATCTGGCGTTCCCCAGCGAAGTGTTATACGCCCTACTGTTCCTTATTTTTATAAACGATTTAGGAGACAATCTGCAAGGAAAGTACTTGGGCTCGAACGAACACATATACATCAAAATCGTACGAGAGATAATGTAAAGATCCCTTATTGCACTAGTGACACTCCCACATCTGCAAAACTCTGCAGTCGTCCGTTAGAGGCCTCTGCGTGTGCCTTGTCACATTGCACTTTGACCTGTCGGTTCGTCAGTAGGGACGGTGCAGTGTGCCTCCGAAGTTGCGTTTTGTGACATTTGTGTGGTGAAGCGTCAGATGGAGCGGCGATTGATAATCAATCCTGCTAAAGTATTGCGATTCTTTGAGATGAAGTTACGAAGAACCATTCTTCGTGAAGATGGTATTAGTGTAGAAGATGAATAATTCGCATGCTTTCTCGTATCTGTTATGGTACAGAAATATGAGCATAAGTTAGATACTGTTGTAACACTAACACATAATGATGATAATAGGGATGATAATGACGAAGAACTCATTGCTAGCGGTAGTGCTACGGTAAGTGCGGGAAGAGGCAATGGAAGCAGTGGCAGTGAATACCAACAGTCTTCCAAGAAGAAGGTTAAAGTTGCTACTATCATCACGGCTTTTGATGACAATAAGCTAGAGAACATGTTCAAGGTTTAGATATCTGCATTACGTATGGCGTTAACAATTACATCTACAGTGCTATCTAGAGCACGATTGCAAAGTTTCGCATAAAAACGACACCCACCAGCACATTGAGGTGTACGTAGAGATACTGTAACCAAACGTTCATACACATATGTTTGTTCGAGCTCAAGTACTTTCCTTGTGAGTAGCTCCCTTGAGCCGTCCTCTCACGGGACGTGGAAACGCACGTGGAGAAGGAAGTGGTAACGTCGCGGCGTGGAATTCCACGTTCCACTAGCCCGCATAGCGTGGAATGAAGGATCTGGCATCTTAGAACCTATTATCTCCGAATATATACAACGTATAAAATAGAAATGTAAGAGCAAGACAATTGGAGCAGGTGCAGATGATGTGTTTCACCGTTGACAATTTTGGTCCACTTTAGGTTACGGTAGTAACACTAAAAGTGGGCCTTTGCGATCGTCTTTTGACAGCTCGAAATTAAAATGCAAATAACGACATAACCATTCATCTGACACGAAAATTGAATAACCGAATTTGAAGAGGAGAAAATTCTCTACAACTTTGTTCTCTTTTGATTTTTTGATATCTCGCATAGTTCCACAGATATTTGCAAATATAACGCCGACTTTATGATGTCTGTCCGTAACGTGTTCCCACTTTTTAAGTCGAACCGTTCAACCGATCAGCACCAAATTTTACAGACATAATTGTAGGCCGCCAGAGACCAGAACCTGGCTTTTTCAAATATTTCGGACAAAAACTACGTTAATAACACAAAAAAGCCGTTTGTAATGTAATTATAATTGCAAACGAACCGTTCATCTGACACGAAAATTGAATAACCGAAATTGTAGAGGAGGAAATTCTCTAAAACTTCGGTCTCTTATGTTTTTTTCACATATTGCCTCCTTGCAGAGATATTTGCAAAAATAACGGCGATTTGACGATGTATGCCTGTCTGTAACGTGTTCCCACGTGTTAGGTCGAACCGTTCAATCGATCGGCACCAAATTTTACAGACATAATTGTTGGCCACCAGAGACCAGAACCTGGCTTTTTCAAATATTTCGGATAGAAACTACGTTAGTAACACAAAAATGCAGTTTGTAATGTAATTTTAATTGCCAATAATTCGTTCAACTTACACGGAAATTGAATAACTGAATTTGTAGAGGAGAAAATTGTCTACAAATTTTCTCTCTTGTGTTTTTTTCGTATCTCGTATCGTTTGAGAGATATTTGCAAAAATAACGGCTATTTGACACCGTCCATTGATTTTACGAAAACCAGCCGTTCGGAGACGTCACGTGATATTCCATGAGCATCACTCTCTCTGCCATACGCCATATTGCGTTGCGTATTTGATGATTTTCTTATTATAACTTAAACGTTGTCATTTCAAGGCATCGGCTCACAGAAGAATTAACAAAAACTCGTCGTTCTTCCTACGATAAACGATAATCTAGTGTCTAAAATGCCATAGTAGCAGCAGTTAACAATTGCTATCAATAGTACGAGATTATAGGAAAAATCTCATAATTGTTCGCCGTAGTATAGTGGGCAACGCGTTGGCTTGTAATGCTCACTGTTGGTGGTTCGGAACCAGCCACCACCAAACATTTTCCCTCCTTTTTTGCTAAAAGGGCATCGGGCACTCTTATTAATTAAATAGAACTATGTTCTCAATATTTAGAGTTGTGCATATGTAAGAATGCTCCCTTGTTTGTTCTATTTCGTGAACATGCCGTGAAATACGTAACAACGCATTGGACAATGGCCTTCTGAAGCATATGCACGTAAACTGGGAGGATACTGTAATAATGAATATTCTGAACAACGTGCTGATACTGGTAGTTTCATATGTAAAGGAAGTCCTAGATTTCTGTGGCAAGTGTAGTTCCTTAATGAAACGGAAGGGAAGTGTATACATTGCAACAATAACATTGTTTACGTTTTTCTAAGCGTTTATTCACTATTTACGGAATATATTCAAAGTCATGAATTAGAATCAATGCATCTGCCATGTCTTTGACATGGTTGCTATGGACGCATTTAACGTAGATGGTATTACCTTTTTTCTAGTTCAAATATGACTTCGTTCATGTTACTTTGTTCTGCGCTAAAATAAAGAGCAAATATTCTATTTCAAACCGTGATTACGTTTTATTTTACACCTAAAATCACAAACGGAATAAGTGTGGTAATAACGAATTTCATATAAATCTAGTACTTAATATATATACAAAGTTAGTACTATCATTACGTCATTTACAACAGTCATTGTAACCATATCTCCCCAGTTTATGTGCAGGTTTAAAATTCGTTGTTCAAAAAAGTGTTTGTTAAGCTTATGGGACTTATCTGCGGGGTCATCGGTCCCTAAACTTACAAACGACTTATAAACTAACTTATACTAAACACAGCACAAACATCCACGCCAGATGAGGGAGTCGAACCACCGACGGGAAACGGCCACGCGCATCGGAGCATAGCATCTCAATGCGCTCGGCCACTCCGCCGCGGCGCAAGTCGTTGGTATGTATTTCATGGCACGTTCTCGAAACAGAAGAAATGCCCTTTTTAGAGAAAGCGCTGTTACCTTTGAACAACTCGGAATATTGCATAATATTTGTGTTCAGTTAACAAGAGTGTGCGAAAACCTTTTTAGGAAGCAAGAGGGAAAAATTGTCAGTGGTGATATACATTCTTCATGGAGACTGATGCTTTGCGGTCGTTTGTTCATGTTCGTTCTGGGTTGTTAGTTGAGAATTTTACTCAGTTTTATTACAGATGGCGTTGAACCAACACCGTCTGAAGAGAATGCTTGTGTACTGCCGTGTCACGCCATGTCTTGCAGAGTAGATCGGGATCGCGTAGCTCACTGGCTGGCTGATGGGGCACAGCCCACTGCATCACATCGGCCAGCCAGTGAGCTACGCGATCGCGACCTACTCTGCGTGACGTGGCATGGGAGCGCACAGGCCTTCTCTTCAGACAGTGTTGGTTGAACCCTCCTTCTTTTGCTATCTTTTCATTGGTTCTTCGGTTTGATCGGTACTTTGTGGACGTTGGTTTGTTTTGTTCTATTTTGATCGCTTCGTCGATCACTGTTTTCTGGTTACAGAGTGCGTCGAGCTACCATGCTGGCAACCCTCTGACCGAGCGCGCTGAGTCACCGCGCCCTAGCAAGTTTCGAACCACCGTCTAACATGATCGTACATCACAACTAATTCCTCGCCCATTACGCTATGGCGAACAGCTGCGAGAGTAATCCGTAATTCTCGTACCATGGATGGCAGGCGTTAACTAACTAACATTAGGCTCGACAGTTGGGAAGTTTACGTTGGATTGAGAAACTTCAGGTAATCCTAATCTGATGTGCGATTGTTTAAAACATTGATCATACTGCATGCTGTTACAATCCCAAATACTTCATCACTGAAGACAAAATGATGAAATGCTGAAATACTGCATGCTACTTTCAAGTCCCTTCGTGACGCAACTTTCTGTAGTGATTGCTTGAAGTCCAGGATTTCATCAGTTGAGATTAACTTTACAGAGAAGTGCCGTCCGTTTGTACTGCTCAGTATGACATACACCTTTCCTCATCTTTTTCTTACGGATATGTTCAAAATCAGATTCACAATATCACATACGACGGCTTGCTCTACTACAGTGACTTTGAAACAAAACCATAGATCCATTATTTATATCGTTTTCCTCCTTTTCTGACAGTCAACGAACCCGAGTAATTCATGGAGTAATTGATCAGAATTGTTGAGAGCAAAAGTGCCCTATGTCCTGGACATGGGACTGTTTTGAAATCAACGGGAATTTCTACGCTGTATATTTCAGGTATCTGATAAAATGCGAATGTCCTTTTCTCACTCAACGATGATTCGACCCCTAAAGAACATAGATATGTGGATAGCACAAAATGTCAGGAAAGTGCCGGCCGCGGTGGCCGAGGGGACTGAGGCGCTCCAGTCACGGTCTGCACGGCCACTACGGTCGGGGGTTCGAATCCCCTCTCGGGCATGGATATTTGTGCCGTCCTTAGTATTAGCTAGTTGTAAGTAGTTTGTAAGTTTAGGGACTGATGACCTAGTAGTTAAGTCCCATAAGCTATACAAACATTTGAACATTTTTTGTCAGGAAAGTGGTCTTAAGGCCCTTCTGAAATAAGCAATTCAATTATCATCTCTGAATAAAAAAAAGTCGTTTCCGTTCGTGTCAGGGGCGTAGATAAATTTTTCCTCTGGGGATGGGGGGTTTCAGAGCCAGAGCTTTATTGAGGTGACCTCGCGCAGTTGAAAGGTGCCAAAGCTGTGACGCCGCCACCAACCTCCAAAAATGTTCAAATGTCTGTAAATCTATCGGACCAAACTGCGTGGTCTTCAGTCCGTAGCTTACAAACTACTTAAACCTAGGTAAATTAACCTAAGGATAACACACACACACCCATGCCCCAGGGAGGACTGGAACCTCCACGGCGAGCAACCGCGCGCTCCGCAGCGAGACGCTTTAGACCGCTCGGCTACTCCACCGCGGCCTCCAACCCCCCCCCCCCTCCCCCGCAATAAACAGACTTGCGATTTTTCCTATGAATATGGAACATTTTGTGAATATTTGATAAAAGAATGAAGCGTTATCGAAAAAGATTGTAGACATGAAGAGCAGTCTTTTCTGTTATACCATGAAAATGACGGATGTTCACCTGTCGAAATACTGGCTGTTGTCGAAGACGTTGCCCAACTATATTCCCGCAAATTATTTGAATCAAACGTACAGAATAAGTACAATTTTCAGAGCAAAAGTAATCTCTGTAGGGTTTAGTAAATTAGAAATACGTTACGCACTACCACATCTGGCTCAAGTCATCAGTTATCAGAAATCGTAAAAAAATCGAAAGCCTTCAGACAAATAATATATAGGGGGGACCAGGGAAATGTCGCCGCCTTAATGAAACAAGTTTTTTTTACCTTATTAAAAGTGTGTCTTTTTCGTACAGAATAATACTATAGCTTCGCCAGCTAATACTACTTTATTATAATGTTTTCAGTCATGTATCTTGTTAAGTTTTATTGCTAAAAGTACATTGTGAAAGTATATGCAGTTGCGCCATTACCCTGGGTTCTGGTGTAATGGCACCATACACTCTCTCTCTCTCTTTTTTTTTTTTTTTTTTTTTTTTTTTTTTTTTTTTTTTTTTTTTACAAGTGTGTCTGTATCGTACAGAATAATACCACAGCTTCGCCAGCTAATACTACTTTCTTATAATTTTTTTCAGCCATGTATTTTGTTACGTTTTATTGTTAAAAATATATTGTGAAAGCATACGCAATGTTGCCAATACCCTGACGGCATACATTTGAAAATCAAGGACAAACCTACTCGATGAATTAGTAGTAGTAAATAAGTATTAAAACTGTTCTAATTTATACTTATCACTCTACTGTATTAGACATTTAGAATGCTTCAGCTACTTGTCGATGTAATGAAATGAGATTTTATAATTTAGACTTCATTAAGCCACCGCAATACAGTTTTTGGCACTTCAAAACTACTACATTCTCTACATTTTGCAAGTGTCCATTTCACAAAATGTATGCATCTGTATTACACTTCATATTGCCTAAATTCCCCACCATGGCATCACCGCCCCAGTTGCAAAATACGGTTAAGAACGTCAGTTTAAAGCCTAAGATTTTGTGAAGCAATTTGGTTAGAGACACGAAATCAAAGCTAAATATCTACAGATTACATTTCAGAACCTGTAATGTTTGTAAATCTATCGGACGCAACTGCTTGGTTATTAATCCATAGCTTACAAACTACTTAAACTAAGGTAAACTAACATAAGGGCCACACAAACACCCATGCCCGATGGGGGACTCGAACCATCGACGGCGAACGGCCGCGCGCACCGCAGCACGGCGCCCCAATGCGCACGGCTAATCCAGCGCGGCTCAGCACCTGCACATCGGCCTTTGGTAACCCAAATTACTGTAGTGAAGTTGCATTGCTGATGAATATGAGCAAGCTGACAGGCGACAGTTATTAACAACGTCCACTGTCGCCTCTTACGATTGACATCAGTCGCGTAGTCTGCTATACAATGCTGCCACTTTAGGCATGCGTGCGTGTAGATGGTCAGAATCTGTGGTATAAATTATACACAGACGTAATAAGGTTGTCATGTCATACATTTGTTCTCGTTTAATCACACTCGTTAAAATATATTTGTCTGTGTCACGTAGAAGTTCGCCGCCCTACTGTAGTATTAAAGTTAGTAGATCACTGAATTTGGTAGCAGTGGCCTTCCTTACACGATAGGCAAGCGGTACTTTAAACAGTCTGTGGAACGTGTTTCTGGCTGGAATTCAACAATACTTGTTCATTGTTACTGATGGTTAGGTGGTGGTTACCTGAGCAACTATTGTTTTTTTATTAGCAAAATGTACTGCGGTGAAAGTTGTGCGCGACGCTAGCCTAAGGTCTCACGAAGGCCACCCATAAGACATTCGAGACAGTGTCCCGACAACAAGTAAGAAGCCAGAGCTTAACCAAGAATCTATTACAACTTATAGACACCAAGGTACCTCTCTTTGTTGTCAAAGTTTTCAGTCTAACTCTCATATTCATTAGACAAATTATTGTCATTTTTAAATTTTAGCACGAGTGGCAAAGAAGAAAGTTCTGGGGGGGGGGAGGTTTGAAACCCCCCTTCGGTATCTACGCCCCTGGTTCGTGTGATTGCGTTTTCCTTTCAGGTCCGTTCTATAATATACCGTAAAAGTTCTTTTTTATGTGGTACAAATTTCACCGATCTATGTTGTTTGGGATTGCCACATTATGTAAACGGTACTTTCGTCCTCAAATTTGCATATCAGTGAATATTATGTTGGAGGCAGACAAAGGATTATCGATATGTGGATTGGTGTGTCGCGGTAGACTGAGGTGTGCCCATTACGTGGCAATGTATATTCGCACTGGGCACTGCTCTGTCTCACTGCTGCCCACTACAGTATCGTCGCATGTGTCGTCGAAAACTGTTATTTTGCCTCCTGGTAAGTATTTAAAATTTTTATCATAACTGCGGTTTTCCATATGGGAGTGTCATTCTGAAAACGTATTCACTAAATATTATATTTCAAGTGCTTTGCTATCAACTAATGGAGTTTTTCTTCAGAAAACTACAGGAAAGTGTCTATAGATAAGGGAGACGGAGTTAAATGATGAGTACTCACATGTGACGTAAGTATATAGGAGTAGCTGCCCGTATACGTAAACTAAGAGATCGTATGACAGAAATGTCACTGATACATTAAATAAAAAAAAGAAGTATATCTCTTCTTTGAGGGTATTCCAGTATGTCTTCGTAGTATCATAGCCATCACCACTGCATGCAACTTCTGCCTACAGGATGTTGAAAAATAATGTCGAATACTTTGAGAGGTGGTAATACACATCGAAACAAGAACATAAGTGCAGTGAACATTGTTCCAGAAACACACACTGTCTGAGATTAACACATGTTTCTAGGTGTTTCACGTGGTGTCTATTTATTGCAATGTATTTCCCTGCCCTTCAGAGTAAGGAATGCTGCAACCTTTGAAGTACGAGACGCGTCCAGAAAGTAAGTACCGTTTGGTAATAAAATGAAATTGTACACAGATACAGAAGAAATTTTTATTGCACAAAATTCTACAACTCTTAAACTACTTTTCCACATAACTGCCGAAATTTTGCAGGCATTTGTCATAGCGTGGCACCAGGTTTTGTATACCGTCTTCATAGAAATCTGCCGCCTGTGTCTTCAACCAGTTGGAAACAGTGAAATTTGGGGGAAGTCCATAGCGAGAGCACTAATTGTAAACCTACGGTTTTCCTGGATCTTGTCATCAATCGCGTGAACCAGTTCTTCTGTAACCAAAGGTGGACGCCCACTTCGTTCTTCATCGTGCACATCACTACGCCCGTCAATGAACTGTCGGACCCATCTTCTCACCATCGAATCACTCATCGCATTTGGTCCGTAAACATCGCAAATTTGCCGATAAATTTCACTTGGTTTCACTTTCCTCGCATTCAAAAACCGAATCACCGACCTGATTTCACAGGCGGCGGGATTTTCAATCAACGCCGACATTTCAAACAAGCACAACGAAGCGTACGTAACTGACAGTGATCTCCAAATGACGCACGTTCTTCTCCTTGATACACATCGTCTACAGCGCATGTGCGGAACTGCAATCGCAGCGCTGCAGCGGAGATAAATTGAAACGGAACTTACTTTCTGGACGCGCCTCGTATATCCCGTTGTTGTAGTACTTGCTGACACGCATTCAACACGCGATGCATTAGTATCGGCACAATGTTGATTGAAGTTGCGTGGACCACTTCCTTTAAGTGTCCCCACAAACAGAACTTTAGAGTATCTATGTCTGTAAATCAAGCAGGCTAAGGCTGAGCGTCCACTGGAACCGCATTCGTCCGACTAGCAGGACGGCCGTATACGACCGCATACGTCTGACTAATCCAAAGTAGTCTTGTGTACTTCGCGTACGAACTAGTTCGGAAGAGCGCTCCCACAGGCGAACTACGCGAACTAGTTCGCAGATCCCTCGCCACTTAGTTCGTCCGCTCCTTTTCCGAAGACTGACGGGGAACAGCGAGAGGACGCGAGAGCGCGCAGAATCGCGTGATTCCCTTCTACCAGTTACCTTCATTTCGAGCTGAGATGCAGCTCAGCTGTAGTTTCATAGTTCTCTGCCACAAGAAATCTATTTTAAAAATAAAGTACTACGAGTACTCTGTATGCAAAGTAGTTGAATACCATTGTATCACCCATTCGTGTAAATAAGTGGTTTATTTGCCTAAGTATTTGATGTCAAATTGCCCAAAAATACGGGTAATAGCACACGCTTTGGCAACACTGATTCATTATATAAAAAAGCTGTCATAAAAAAGAGCTCTTTTAGTAGCGGTAGCAAAAGCCAAAAAGAGCGGACGAACTAGAAGGAGCGGACGAACTAGGAGCAGCGGACGATTACGCCAAACGTGTCTCGTTTCATAGTTCGTTGAATTATTTTCCGAAGACCGACGGGCAATAGCGAAAAGGCGCGTAGCAGAATTAAAAATCACGTGTTTGCCTTCTGCCGATGAGTCACTTCGAGGTGACCGTCTGCCTGCTATATTACATAGTTCAGTGCTACAAAATTTCTGTTTTGATGTGTTCTGCACTCTGCAATATCTGACTAATAAATTCCATAATGCCAAGATATAGAGATAACTCTAAACCTAAACGAGATAAATTATGCAAAAAATGTTTCTTTTGGTTTGCGTGATATCGTTAGCGGCTCGAGCAGCAAGCGCATGAAGCAGACCAAGCCGCTCAGCCGTCACTTGGAGCGGGCGAACTGAAAGAGCGAACTAGTTCGCGGCAGAGCCGCGAACTAAAGTGAGCGCTTCCGATCGCGAACTATTATGCGCAAGTCTAATCCAAAGCCATGCTGCACAGCTGGCCCGCGTCCACTGCACCCGACCAGGTCGGCCGCATACGACCGTATACGTACGTAGCCTGTGGAAGCGAGTGCGTGTTACTGCCCGTGTCTGGGTTTTCTTCGCGCAAATTAACAAGAATGGATGCAGAGAGGCTTATTGGTCTCGTGAACGAGAACAGACCACTATGACACATGAAAGACAAGAGATACCACCACCGCGATCTACAGAGAAAACTATGGCTGAAAGTTGTAGAGGACATGAATGTGGAAAGTAAGTGCAAAAACTAATAGAAACTTAGCAAGAAACGTGACACAAATTCCCTAGAAAATAGTACAGAGATATTTGACATAATGATTCTGTGTATTCAGAAAGACTTTTGAAAAGTCATATAACTGTATTTAAGTACACAATTGACAACAACCTGTTCAGGTGTACGTTCACCTTACGAAACTAATATTCTGCAAAGAACTCAAACAGTGTCATCTGTAAACTTCCTCTGAGCAGAAGAACGTCATGAATTTATCTCGTATGGAAAATGCTGCAATGACTCCACAGTTTTCGCATAGAGAGGTGTGTCTTCTTGTGGATTGTGTTTGTTGGCCGGCCGCGGTGGCCGAGGGGACTGAGGCGCTTCAGTCACGGTCTGCACGGCCACTACGGTCGGGGGTTCGAATCCCCCCTCGGGCATGGATATTTGTGCCGTCCTTATTTGTAGGTAGTTCATAAGTAGTTTGTAAGTTTAGGGACTGATGACCCCGTAGTCAAGTCCCTTAAGCTTAACAGGCATTTGAACATTTGATTTGTGTTTGTTGACAAGAGAATGTACCTGCTGATTCTTCTCCCTTCTCGTCAATTACGATATTGTGTAACAAGCATATACATTTGACAATTATGCCAATATCATCAATACTTGTTTGAAGCAATCTCCATTTACTTGTCATTATGCTAAACGCACATTCTACTACTTGCCGAGTCTTAGAAAGACGTTTGTTGAGAACTGTTTGCATTGCCCCCAGTTTTGACACTGGAAATGGTCTCATGAGGTACGTCTTTAGCGGATAGCCTTCACCACCCAAGAGAACGTAAGGCACCATATGCGAGAAAACGCTACCGTCGCTTTCTTTGCCATATGCCCCTACGTGTATAGATAGAAACGTGTAGTTTGGACCATTGTCCAATCAAGTAGTGCAGCCTTCTCGCGACTAAATTGCGGCTGGCCGTGTTTGGGTGTAAAGCCGGTTGCAGTGGACGAGCTGCAGAGGTCGGCCATAGTCGTGCCATCATTCGCCCGTCCTGAGTCGGACGTTTATGGCGCCAGTGGACGACCAGGCTAAGGTGTGAGGCCTATCCAGATGTAGTGAAATGTCTGCGTCACATTATGACGAAAGTGTGTTGCTGTGCCATTATGCATGAAACACATTTGTAATTGTTGCTGACGTGGAACATCCTCAAGCAAGTAGACAATATAGCAATGAGGAAGTCCAGATAATGCGCCCCATTTAACCTTTGTGGTAGCACATGTGGCGCTTTCAGTCTATCCTGCTCAAATGTTTGTAAAGCTTATGGGACTTAACTGCGGGTTGATCAATCCATAAACGTACAAACTACTTATGAACTAGCTATACTAAAGACGGCACAAACGTCCATGCCCGAGAGGGGATTCGAGCCCCAGACGGGGTACGACCTAGCGCATCGTAGCTTAGCGCCTCAATGCGCTCGGCCGCGTCAGTACACCTGCTCATTCGTACGTATAGTGAGAACTGGTGTTATAGCCCTCCATTCCGAATTTCTTGGGGATTTATATCTGCCCATAGGTGCTGGATATGCACATTAACAGCACCATTTCTTGTGAGCCCTGTCTCATCGGTAGGTATAATCAGGGGATACCATGCCGTGAATGGATGCCACGTTGAATATATTGTCGCGTTGAAATGGAAACAGGCTTGACTTCGAAGGCAACTAAACACAGCACTTATACTGAAAGCACGTTTATTACGAACTCAACATACTCTCAGGCAGAGTGCTCTGCTATTTAAACACAGACAGAATTTACCAGAAATTAGAATAACAGTTAACATAATAAATAAGTAGAATTTACAAGTGAACATTAGAGAGATGTAGAACCTTCTGGACTTGTTATTTACAAAGAAACAAATTTTTGCCGGTGGGCGGGATTGAACCGGCGACCTTCTGCACCGCAGTCCGTGACACTATCCGCTGCGCCACGCCGACAGTTGGTGTGCGTGGTCTCTCGCGGCAATATAAACGCATCTTTCTCTCAGAAAGCGTCTTTTCGGACCGACGTTTCTGGATTTATTTTTCTTGTTTCAATGAGTACTACCACCTCTGAAACCATTGGACACATTTTTGATCACTGTGAATACATTCACAGCTGAAGGTTTAATGTATTCCAACTACGTCTAGTACCTAATTAAAAATTATAAAAACATAGTTTACGTATTTTAGATAAAATACTGTTCTTTTCGGAAGTGAATATATTTTATCATATTTCATAGACGGGACCGATTTTTCTGTCAGTTGTTTATGTCATTAAGCTTTGTGCTTCCCTGATATCCATATTCTCAATGCCATAAAATACTATATAAGAAAATGAATTGCAACTTTGTGATACAGTGCTTCTGACAACCAATATGGAAAAAATTACGCTTCGATTTGTTTTGCTTCTTAAAGGTATGCTCAATTGCATATTAATTTTATAAGATTCTACATTCCTACTTCAAATGAAATTCTGTAATAAATTACTTTCCCTCATACAGAAACAAGTGTCGTTTCCATCATCATCATTTAACCTTCACGATCTATCAACATCACGGTCTCGTTCAGAGCTAAATCTGACAACTCTTATTTTGGACCAAGCACGTTGTAAATCCTTCACATCTGCTACTGCCGTCCGAGAACAAGTCATTATTCAGTGTTAATCCGCTCCATTCGTCGATGACTAGTAACGGGGAATTACCTTTCTATACCAAGGAAGCCGACAATCCCACAACACAGATGATTGCATTTGGAAAAATACCGTGACCAAAAATCGTGGACTGCTGATGAATGGCGTCGTATTGTATTCAGTGATGTTCAAATGTTTGTATAGCTTATGGGACTTAACTACGGGGTCATCAGTCCCCAAACTTACAAACTACTTATGGACTAGCTAATACTAAGGACGGCACAAATATCCATGCCCGAGGGGGTATTCGAACCCCCGACCGTAGTGGCCGTGCAGACCGTGACTGAAGCGCCTCAGTCTCCTCGGCCACCGCGGCCGGCGTATTCAGTGATGAATCGTGGTTCTGTTCTACCCTGAGTAACCATCGGGGGCTAGTATGGCGGCGACCTAAACACTTGTCCCAGTTTTGGGAAGGTACCTCGAGAGTACTCCTGTCATCATTATATGAGGAGCCTCTGGCTATGGTTCAGTTCAGTAGCAAAATGAGGGAGCTCTGGCAGCAAGGTAGTAAGCACAGACATCCAGAGTGCTCCTATGTTAACTGTCCTGCGACAGTAACGTGTCCCCATTTCTTTACGTAACAGTGCTCGTACAGAGATGACAAGTGCCTCTATGAATTGAATGTAAATGAGGTATACCCGTCGTCATCAAGATCACCAAACATGTTCCCGAAGAACATGTGTGACACCAATTCAGACGTCGATTCTGTGCTGGTGTCAAGGGTATCAAGGACTAGTACAACAGTTATAGACCAACGTGCCTCAAGAGATGATACAACGTTGGCCACTACCGTAAATGCTTGCATCTAAGCTAGATGGAGTACAACATCATCCTAATGATTTGTCTTATATTCGATTATATAATGATTGATGTAGCATGACATACCGTAAATGTGAATGTATGATTTCCTGTCGTATATAACTAATGAAGAGCTTTCGGTCTTCGCCTAGACGATGTTGAGTATGCGACCTTCCTATCGGTACTCACCAATAATAATTGGGCAATACATAACTCAGGGTAGTAAAAAGTTTATGGCTCGCTGTCTCTGTTCATAAGGGTGAGTTATGTATGTCAGCTTCTATGCCCTAAACAGCTACCCAATCTGTTTAAACAAGATGAAAAGATCGTTATTATGTATGTAAACATGTAAGTTGTATGCTGTGGCGCGCCCCGTAGACCCACGACGTGGCGCCGCAGCGCAGCCCTGCGCGCGCCAGCTCAAGAGACGCACACGCCGCGCACCGCGGCGGCGGACGGTTCGAAGCGCGCGCCACGACCAAGTCCCGGCGCCTTCCGGTAGGTGGCACTGCACCGCCCCAAGTCTCCAGGTCCGCAGACGCGAGGAACCTCTTCACACCTCGCAAGTAGTATGATCGCCTCAGCGGCCAGTTTTTTTTGCCACTTTTTATTTTATTTATGTATTTTGTTTTATGTGTGTTATGCAGCGAAGCTTCGCCTGCAACGTTCTACTTCACAAAAATTTACTGCTCTCGCAGTGGTGTCATTCATGTCTGAACTTTATCTTCTGCTTCGCTTAGAGGTGGTCTTTATTCGATGAACGTTTCTTAACTTTGAAGAGCAAATGCCGCGCAAGAACCACACATGATTTTTTAAAATATTTTTTTATGTTATTTGATTTTTTTTCTATCAAATATTGACCAGAATTTTGGTTAAGGAAACGAAATGAATCATAAAAATGAAGTAAATGAGTGCGATGCCTCTTCTGTGGCATATCCTTTAGTGTCATATTTTAACATTTGGTGACGAAAAGAAATTTTTCTCTGTAGGGTGATTAACAGAAAAGGTTCTCCTAACTAGATATAAATAATAAAAATAAATAAATAAATTTTGTGATCATTCTTTTTTCTCTATTTTCTCTTGACCGCTTATGAACTGTGTATTTCTTTAGAATAAGTAGTGTGTTCCGGCTTCCGTTGGTGGCATGCTGTTTCAGGGTTCTGTTGAGGCCTTCACGGCTACCGTAGCGGCCTCGGGGCCCACGAAGTCCCCACCGTACTTCACCCTCAACAGCGATCCCCTACTTTGGCATGCCTCTATTAGCGTTATGAATTGGTTGTAATAATCATCCTACGCCCTCTCTCTCGAAGAGAATCTTCAACATGTTGCCATAGTTCTTTTTCATATCTCTTTTCCGGAATATGTTGTAATATCCTTGTAGCTGAAATTCTTTGAATTCCTGAACAGTGCCGGTCCCTTTCTTGTTAATGACAAGTGAATAAAACTCCCCAGTAATCACAAAATGGCATTATTTTTTTGGGCAGGAAAATATATCTTGTCTGGGAAGAAAATTAGATTTAAATGTATTTCTCTCCCGTCGCTTCTCTTAAGGAACGATATTTGTTTCTTTAGTTCCTTCCATATTGCGCTGTATTCTAAACATACGAATCTATGTTCCAAGGCATCAATTGCATTGCATTTTGGGCATCTGTTTGTATCACAACATCCGATTGCATACAATCTCTCATTGGTACTAACAATATTGTTGACAACTCTGTACCACGCTACCTGTATTTCTAATGGGAGCAGTCGATTACTCACATTTTTCCAAATGACTTTCCAATTCCTGTTTGGAAACTTGCTCTCCATTCTGTTTTCGTTCTCGTTTGATTTTAATCTGTCGATGATATAGTGGTAGGTTCTCTTCCTTTTGTCCAAGACAATACTCCTCATGTAGCTTAATTCTAAATAATAGAGACGAATGTACTTCAGTTTATAATTTATTTTGGTGATATCGACTGGTGGCTGCACGATTTCAGGTTGAAACAATTTGAATAATTGCGCTGTTATGCCGTCTGGGTGACTTTCAATAAGTTGCAGGGACCTCTTTATGAATAGTGCAGTTGTTTTCCGCTGAATGTCAGTAAGTGCGAGTCCACCCTCTTCCGTTTTCAGAGTTATTGTTTCTAAAGCTACCTTAAAAATCTGTCCTTGCCAGGTATATCGACATACGGTTCTCATGATTGCCTTTCTATTTGTTTTGGGATAGGCAGAATTTGCCCTATGCATGTCGCTTTTGAGAGAACCACACAGTTTACGATCTTGACTTTCTGCTTCAGGTTCAGGTCTCTCATGTCGTGTAATTTAAGGGTGCCTCGAATCTTATCAAATACTGTTTTCCAGTTAGCGGCAGTCATCCGAAGTGGGCAGCTGTATAGGGTTACCCCCAAATCTGTATGATTTTCTACACAATGTGCCCAAGGAACCTGTATATTGGTGAGGCCATCGAGATTCAAAAAAGCACTCTTCGTGTCATTAATTTCGGCGCCTGTTGCTCTGCAGTATAGTTTCAGGTTAACTGTAAGTTTTTTAATATCATCACTGTTTCTTATTATGACGCCTACGTCATCGGCATATGCATTAATAACTTTTTGTAGTCCAGATATTAAGATACCCTCTAGTTCTTTATTCAGTCGTCGTAAGAGTGGTTCGATTGCCACAACAAACAGCATCATTGATAAGGGGCTCCCCTGGGGCACTCCATTGTCAATGGGAATGTCCTTAGTATAATGACCATTAATAATTACCTTCGTATGTATACCTTTCAAAATGTTATAAAAAATCCTCAGATTACTATCGTTAACGCCCAAGTGCGTCAAGGTTTTAAAAAGGTAGTTGTGACCGACTTTATCGAATGCCTTTGCGAAATCTACAAATGCAAGACCGCCATATGCTGAAGTGTTTGAAAATATTCCGACAATGTCCCTGTACTCGCTAACCGTCTTCAGAATAATGCACCCAGGGAGACACGTCTGGTGGCATCCGATTATTTTTTCTAGGACTGGCCGCAATCTCTCTTTCAGAACTCTAGCTATTATTTTATAGTCAGAATTCATTAGTGTAATAGGCCTCATTTCTTGATATCTTTTGTTTCCGTGTTTTTGCCTTTTGGAAGTAACACTGTAAAACTCTGTTTTAAATCTGCTGGGACAGCATCTCCTTTTAAGGTTTCGTTAACAAATTCAGTGAACGTACTGCCTATAATATGCCAAAACGCTTTATAAAATTCGAGAGGCAGACCATCGGGGCCCGGTGACTTTTTTAAAGGAGAAGTCTTTATTATTTCCAAAACTTCTTCTTCGTTTATTTCTTCTTTAATATGGTCATTATCCTCTTCTGTGATGGTGCCCTGAAGTTCAGATCCGGATAAAAAATCCCTTATGACCTGTTCCTCGATACTATTTTCAGTATAGAGTGCAGTATAAAATCTATAGGCTTCATTAATAATATCTTTGTGAGCTGATAGGAAGCTATTATCCTCGGCCCTTAGAGACGCAATAAAAGTTATTCTCCTTTGTTTCTCATGCTTTATGAGATGATATATCGATGTATTTTCCTCCTCAACCACAGTCTGAGTATGGGATTTGATTTTCAGACCATCAATCTGTGGCCGTTTGAGCTTTAAGATCTCGGCTTTGGTCGTCTTGATTTGCAGAAAAATGTCTTGTGACATTGGTTGCTCATAGAGTTCGCGTAAGCAGGTGTAGTGAAACTCTATAGTATGCCGCAACCACCTCGCCCTCTCTTTCCCGTATTCCATCAAAGTGCCTCTTAGCCGTTTCTTTGCAACAGCGCTCCACCATTCTATACTGGATTTGTATTTATAGCGCGTTCTTAAAGAGGCCCGCCACGTCTCTGCTATGAAGTCAGCGAGAGCATTTTCTGGCAACATGTTAATATTCAATTTCCATACGGGCCTACCCCAGTACGTCCTCTGTCTCATTAGCCGTATACTACACTTTACCGCTTGGTGGTCGGAAAAGATGGCGGGTATCACTTCAATGACATCCACTTTATTTTCTAAGGTCGAGGATACGTAAATCCTGTCTATTCGACTTTGGGATGTGTTGGTAATATAGGTAAACTTCACGATGGTGGGATACTTTATTTCCCAAGCGTCCTTCCATTTCATATTGGTTACTAGTCCCTCGAGTTCCCTTGATTTATTAAAATTTGGCCTTTGGTCCTTTTCATGTATTACACAATTCCAGTCACCACCAATTACCACGTCGACGGTGTTATCATAGAGTAATGGTAAAATGTCAGTTTTATAAAAAGCAGCTCTTTCTGGTTTTGCATTGTTTCCGGATGGGGCATAGATGTTGATAAAGGTTGTATTAAAAATTTTGCATTTGATGCCCCTCTCAGATTCTAAAAGAACAGCGTCTTTCATTTCTATCCCTTCCCGTACAAGAATAGCTGTCCCGCAACTGTTCTCAGGAGCTACGTTTACAATTTCTTTGTAACCGGCAACATACAAATTTCTGACTTTAACCTCTTGCAGCAGAGCTATATCGCTGTCGGACTGATATAAAAAATCTCTAAGCGCTGCAACTTTAATTTCACTTTGAATTTTATGTTTAAGGTGCTCACATTATATGTTTGTTCCATGAGGAAGTATGATTGAGGAATTTACAGGATTTCGTAAAGGGCTGAAATTGTTCGTTCCTTCCGTGTACCTTCTTTCATTTTTGTACTCCGTACGTGTAAATTGTTTACGCTGTCAGACAATCTCTTAATAAAAGATATCTTCGTCTGGTAATGCATCCTCTTCCATGTCCTCATCCGCTCCTTTCTCGACTTCTTCGCTCCATTCAGATCTCGCAGCTGAAGTACTTTTTCGCATTAGGGATGCTTCTTCTGTGTCAGATAATGAATGTTCAATCTCGCTATATAGCGTCTGCATTGCACATTCGGATATTTCAGAAGTTCTTTTTCCTGCAGGAGACTCTCCGAAGCGTACTTCTGATGTGTCCGCTATGTTCTTATCTTTTTGCAGAATGTTTCTCAATTTGTCCTTTAAAATGGGAGCAACAGTCTCCGCAGCCTCATGAGCCAGTCTGCGTTTCTTATTTCGTTTCCTTTTCGGCGATGCAGCCGGTGACAAATCAGGTGATTTGTCCGTCGATTCTGTGGAAGATCTTTCGCGTTGTATCGAATCCTTCGCCTGATCTAATTTATTACACTGAGATCCGCTTTGTTCGTCGACATTGAGCTTCTTTCCTTTCCCATTTTGGAGTTGATCTTCATTCATATTTTTGTCTTTCTTGGTACTACGTTGACTTTCTTGAGGTTTTTGATTTCCTTCTCTTTGCGATGAATTTTCTAAGCGATCTCCTTGTATCGCTACATTCAGCTGGTGGTTCTCATCAATAAGCATGGGTGTCGATTCTGAGGTCTCAAGCTCCTCACGTTGAAAAGCCGGAGGACTCGACGCAGAATCTGCTGGTATCGTGTTCGGGTTTGGCTGCACTTCATTAGCGCGCCGCTCAGTCACGCCGTGTGTGTCGCCTGTTTCCTGATGCGGCCGGCCCGCGTCACCACTTGGCTCGTCATCGGCCCCGCGCTGTTTCCTGGTCGCGGCTGTCCCGGCGCGACGTCCTCCTGCCCCGCTGTTGACGGCCCCGCGGGTTCGTGGCGGCGGCGTAAGTCAGCCTGAGGCTGACCGCATGGCCCGGGACTACAGGCTCTGCGGGCGGCAGCTGCGCGACGCGTTTCCTACCGCACTCACTGCGAATGTGCTCTGTTGAATTACACAGAGCACATGTTCGCGGCTGCCCGTCATAGATAACAATAGCCCGATAGCCTAGCACATTGATATAAGAAGGAATGTGTCTCTGCAGTTCTATCTTAAGTTGCCGAACGCCATTCAATACAGGAAACATATGAGCCTCCGACCACTTTTCGGCGACATTGGACAGAATGGTACCATAGGGGCTGAGAACCGAATTTATTTCTTCCGCCGGCATCTCGAAAGGTAATTCAAAAACCCTCACTGTCCGAATACCTAAACCGGCGTGAGTAACAATGACATTACTCACTGTTCCGTCTGAATGGTTAAACTTTATAACACCGCCACACTTATCGACTATTGCATAACATAATTCTGGACTTGTCAATTTAACAAAAGCAGCATTTGAAACGAATGATAAATGTACACCAATTACTTCATTCCCTGAAATCTTCACTTTCTCGGTTAACCACTGTTTAACCTCATAAGCTTTCGGTCTGATAAAGTTTCTGACAAAAGTAAATTTGATCGTGTCTTTTCTCATCTCTTTTATCGTATTCATTCTGTCTTATTAATCGGGTTAACTAAAGCCACAATCGCAAAGATGCAGTTGAGACTAACCTTGTAAGGCGCGACACAGCCGTTGTTTTTGCCAGTGGTCGCGGGCATGCAATAGCGGCGCAAGGGCACCAGCCGCCGCGGCTTTAAGTAGCAGCACCACGGCTAAGACGGGCGTCTTCTGACAGCGCGGACCACGAGGGAGCATCGCCGCAGCCGCGGAAGCCACGTCTCCGCTACGCCTGGCCACCGACCGCCGGACTCTGCCGCTGCCGCTTCCTGCCGAGGTCCCGAAGCAGAGGACACCCAACTTCCAGGAACCTCTACTTTGTACAAGAGTCAGAAATAATTATCAGGAAGACTTGCTTCTAGGGAATTATTTTAGTTTATCCAAAGAAGTTATGTTTGTTTTTGGTTATTGGTAATTGAAATATTATTTTTCATTGTACTGTGGAAGTTAAGCAGAGAATATGTTCGGAATTATAAAGAGATACAGATCATCTCGTGTTTCTGTTGTATATAACATTCTACATCCCCTCCTAAGCACTCGATCGATTACCACAAAACTTCGTATAATTGTCACATACTGCCAGGAAAGGAGTACTGTGGAGATGAGAAACAACTACCTCTCAAAAGTATTGGGGTTGTGGAGTAAAATAGAAGCGTGGCTCATGACGCGCAAATAGCCAAGTGTGTATTTTTCCACGTATTGCAACATTACTTACATGTAAGTCCAAATCTGTACGAGACTTTTGTCTCCTATAACGTAGCAAAATAATGAAACGAAAAAACATCAGAACCAGTGACAAGACTAAGTAGTGCATTGCTCTAGCTTCAGACCAACATTGTATGAGATTGAAAGATGGGTAGCTACAGGTTACCTCATTAATAAGTTTGAGGTTTCATATATTACAGTAGCAAGGAAGATTGCAGGCACTAACAGATAGGAATAAATAGCAGGACGGTATCCATAATGAGAAAATCAGAGAAAAACTAGGATTGAACATCGTAGATGAAACAGTTAGGTTACCTATGAGACTCGTAGGTTCAACAGTAGAGGGTAAGAGGAGTCGGGGTAGACCAAGGATAAAGTACTTGCATTCAGTCAAGAATGATTTTGAAGAAACAGTCTTAAGATCAGACGAGGTATAATGTTAGCATTGAATAGGAGATCATGGAGGAATTTTATTAGAGGAAGTATGCTGCAGACTGAATTCTGAAAGGCATAATCAGTCTCTAATGATGATGACGATGACCCCTATTTAACCTGTAGCACTGTAGAAGGGTGTCAACTGGGACTGCTGGAATGTTGTGTGTACGCGACTTCTGGCGCCAGTAAAACAGTGCTTTCAATGAATGACTTTATTAATTTCCTCATAGCCGGCCACGGTGGCCGAGGGGACTGAGGCGCTCCAGTCACGGTCTGCACGGCCACTACGGTCGGGGGTTCGAATCCCCCCTCGGGCATGGATATTTGTGCCGTCCTTAAAATAAGCTAGTTAATAAGTAGTTTGTAAGTTTAGGGACTGATGACCCCGTAGTTAAGTCCCGTAGACTCTGCATACATTTGAACATTTTTTTTATAATTTCCTCATAAAAGCATTCCTCCAGTGCATGATGGCAGTCTCGTGTCCAGCAACGCCTAACTCCGCGAGTCGGGCGGCACGAGGAGCGATGGCCTGAAGTTGTGTGGCGTCTGGCGCTGCCCAGTAGCGTTGACTGCTGCAGTCACTCCGATGAGTGCTACGGCGCCCGTTTTTAGAACACAGTGTCGTCTTGTAGCACGGCCCGTCCTACGGATGACCTCAAAGACCCAGTGTGGTTCTTCTGCAACAATCGATGACATCCTCCTAGCTTCAAACCCACCACTATTTTTTCTACTTTCCCCAGTGTGTGTTTCACTCTTGTTTTGGCTTTTGGTCATGTGTGACCCCAGCGCGGTTGACTTACTTAGACATCTGCCTGCGCAGTTGAGTAACCTAATACCACACCTTACAGCCACAAATGTTAGCACCGCCTACCGTAACTGCTGCTTCGCCTGTGGCCAGTATTTCTTGTGGTGTCGCACAAGTCCAGAGTGTGCGCCACCTACTTTCGCCGCACGCCGCCATGCACGCACGGCGCGGCGTTCTTACGACGTCAGTCACGAGTGCCCTCTGCTACAACTCCGCTCGTGGCCACCTCTGAACGACATCGTTCACTTGGGACTGAGATAGGAACCAGTTAACACTTCGGAATCAGATAGGCACCAGTGAAGACTTGACTATTGGATAGGCACTAGGCAGGCCTCTAGCTAAAATATGTATCAGCATTCTGCAGTACTGAGCTATGTAAAAGTTAAGTATTGTATAAATTCTGTGCAATATGTATCTCGTTCTAATTTACTCTAGTGTTTCTAGTTTCTGCTGTCCCCCTGGCTGCTCACCTCCGTACCTGCACAAGCATGCTACCTTTATTCCTGTGTCGGTCTTCCTACTCGGCCACCGACACCTACGACGGAAACGAGACACAAAAGCGACGACGAGGCTGGGACACAAAAGTGGCGACGAGGAGTGATAGACGAACTGTGGAACAGCCCACTTGCAGCAGCCAGACAGCAGCAGTCGGAGCACGCAGAAATTGCTCCCGCCCTCCCACCCTTATTGTAAGAATTTTGGGGGAACATTTTCAGTTACGTGTTTTGTGGACTTTTTTGTTGCAGAGCGAGCCCTCCTATCATATTGCATTTGTGTTTTGTTATAATTTACTTGTATGTGCGGCGCCTAATCGGTCAGCATGGCCACTACCCCGAACCCAAACGTAATGGAAATTATTCAGTTACAGACGGCGCAAATCACGCAACTAATCCAGGGGGTGTCGCAGTTGACGGCACAGGCAGCTAACCAACAACAACAGCCGTCGCTTCAGCAGCCCACACCTGCAGCCGCACCTCTTCCTACGTTTCGCCAGTACAACGAACGTGAGGAAGAATGGAATGACTACTTCGCCCAATTTCAAGAACTCGTCGCGGCTCATCAAATTACAGGTCAGAGAGTGAAGAACCTTTTCTTATCGATTGTAGGAACTCCAACTTTCGTGTTACTGCAGAAACTTTTCCCGCACGCATCATCTCGTGATCTAGAATTCGATCAAATTGTAGAAGCACTGAATGCTCCTTATGAGAGAAAAGTTCTCGTAGCAGCTACGCGGTACCGATTTTTCAGACTGAAAAAATTACCAGAGCAATCACACCAGGAATGGATCACTGAATTGAAGGGCTTAACCCGCAAATGTAAATTTAATTTCTCTTGTGGACTTTCTTATAGTGACGTTATGTTGAGAGATGCGATCACGCAGAACATTCAGGACCCCAGGATTAGGGCAGCAATTCTAAAACAGTCAGACCCCTCATTAGACAGTGTACTGCAGCTTATTGAAGCGCATGATACCTTTGACCTAGCAGATGTAGAAATGCAAAGCCACAGTGTTAACTCAGTGCGCCGCAACGGGCGCTTTCCTAGCCGTAGTTCTCAGTCTGGCCCTAGTGATTCTTATTTTTCTACCGGCCGTGCTGAACAGACAGTGAACAGTAGCCAGTGTAAAAGTGCGACACAAAGGTCGCCCCGTCGTGTTAGACGAAGTAATTTGAATAACGGGCGCCATTGCCCTTATCAGAATAATGTTCGTAAATCTTGCCCCCTCTGTGTATCTCGCCACAAACGTGCTCAGTGCCCAAGTCGCAACGCAACCTGTTATCAATGTGGTAAATCGGGACATGTTCAGTCAGTGTGTATGCAAATTAAAAACTCAAAGAACGGTGCCGTTAGAAACAGTGCTTTGCCGAGTGCACGAACAGTTCATGCTGTCAATGTCATAGACGCTGTGGAATTGAACAGTGCTTTACTTGGTTCTCAATTGCAAGAGAGTTCTTCTGCGCCTACTGCAAAACTATGTAGTGAGCCACGTCGCAAGCGCCGTCAAGCGCGTAAAACTGTGCAACGGAAAAGGACGCCGATCCGGCGGTAGTGCCATCTAGTGACAGTGTTGTTAATCCGCTGCGTGCCGAGTCTGCGCCGCTTACTTCACTACGCGGCCCGCGCATGCGCAGCAAACAAGCTGTATTAGCCGTTGCCCACATTCGCGCACCTGTCGAGCGCCACAAGCAAAAACTTTTTGTGACTCTTTACATAGACAATAAGGCTGTGCAATTTCAGCTTGATACTGGTTCCGCTGTTACATTAATTAATAAAGACACTTATGAACTTCTGGGTTCGCCAAAATTGTCGCCGTCACAACAAGTGCTAACAGCATATACAGGTCAAAATATTCCCGTGCTAGGAACGTGTAGCCTGCCTGCCTCTTTTCAAGGTGTAAAAAAAACAGTTGCTTTTGTAGTTCTTCAGGCCAAATCTACACAGAACATTTTTGGATTCGATGCATTCGACTTGTTTGGCTTATCAATTCAAAGAGATGTGCTTCAAATTTCGTCAGTAGTGCTTCAGGACAAAATCAATGCATTGTGTGAAAAATATAGTGACTTGTTTTCGCCGGAACTAGGGTGTGCAAAAGACTTCGTGGCACATGTAACATTAAAAGAATCTGCAGTTCCAAAATTTCGTAAAGCTAGACCAGTGCCTATCGCAATTCGTGATAATGTGGCTGCAGAACTTAAACGCTGGCAAGATAGTGGGGTGATTTCTCCGATTTCTGCGAGTCAGTGGGCCTCGCCTTTAGTAATTATACCCAAGCCGTCAGGAAACCTTCGTCTCTGTGCGGACTTTAAATCAACAGTTAACGGTCAAACAATTGTTGACACTTACCCCCTGCCCAGACCTGAGGAACTTATGGACAAATTAGGACAGTCTCGCTTCTTTTCTAAGATTGATTTAGCAGAGGCATACTTACAAATTCCGCTTGATGACGAGTCAAAAAAGTTTTTCGTCATTAATACTCACATGGGCCTTTTTCAATTTCAACGCCTACCCTTTGGCAGTTCTTCCGCACCCGCTATTTTTCAGCGTTTCTTGGAACAGCTGACAGTTTCTGTACCGTGTTGCTCGAACTATTTAGATGATATTGTGGTATCCGGACGTACAGTTGAAGAACATTTAGCAAACCTGGAGTGCCTTTTCAAAGTGTTGACTGCAGCAGGTATACGTTGTAATAAAGCAAAGTGTTCATTTTTTCAAACTGAAATAGAGTACTTAGGCCATGTGATTAATGCCCAAGGAATTCATCCCTTACAGTCACGTCTTAGAGCAATCAAAGACTTGCCTCCTCCTAAGAATGTGCATGAATTGCAAGCAGTAATGGGAAAGCTTAACTATTATTTCAGGTTTATTCCCAATCCCTCTCAGATTGCAGCTCTCAGATTACGTAGGAAGAATGTTCCTTTTGTATAATCCACAGATTGCCAAGTTGCCTTTGACAAATTAAAGTCTGCAGTACTCAGTGATGCATGTTTGATTCCCTTTGACCTACAGAAGCCTATAGTGTTAGCAGTTGATGCCTCGTCATACGGTCTGGGTGCAATATTGTCGCATCGTATTGGCTCTCACGATCATCCTATTGCCTTTGCGTCCAAGCTACTGACGCCAACGCAACAGAATTACAGTCAGATAGAAAAGGAGGCCTTAGCAATAATTTACGGCGTCACAAAGTTTCATCATTATCTCTATGGCAGAAAATTCTATTTGTTGACAGACCACAAGCCTCTCACGTCGTTGTTCTCACCCACAAAGCCAATTTCGCCACGAACGGCACAAAAGCTTCAGAGATGGTCCTTGATATTGTCTAATTATCAGTATGAGATTTTGTACCGACCTACCAGTAAACACGCCAACACGGACACACTTTCCCGACTTCCGGTTGGCCAGGATGTGTCATTTGATTCTTCAGAAATGGAATGTTGTCAGATAGACTCCAGAGATGCTTCCGCTGTCGCAGACTTTCCTTTAAACTCTCGTCGGGTTGCACAAGAAACAGCTGCGGATGCGGATCTAAGTATGGTAGCACGTTTTGTTCGCTCAGGGTGGCCTGCCAGAGCCAAAGACATTGATCGACCTCTGGTTCGCCGTTATTTTGCACAACGTCATGCATTGTCTTTAAGTCAGGGTGTTCTGTTGTTACATACTGACAACGACCAAACAAGAGTGATTGTTCCTCGTTCCCTGCAACGAGAAGTGTTACGCCTCCTGCATCAAGGACATTGGGGAATTGTTAGGACAAAGCAACTGGCCAGACGTCATTGTACCTGGGTTGGTATGGACGCTCAGATAGAAAACATGACGTCACAGCGTACTGTTTGTGCGGAGCATCAGGCGGCTCCTTCGCAACGTTTCTCAGACTGGCCACGCCCCAAGGGACCATGGCAACGTTTACACATTGACTTTGCCGGACCTTTCCTTTCTGGAATACGCGCTGGTTAATCGTTGTAGACGCTTTCAGCAAGTTTCCTTTTGTGATTGCCATGAACTCAACGATAGCGTCTAGTACAATCAGTGCCTTAACATCAGTGTTTTGCATCGAAGGCTTGCCTGAAACTATCGTCAGTGACAATGGACCTCAGTTTGTTAGTGCGGAATTTCAACAGTTTTGTCGTGTGAATGGCATTCAGCATATCACCACCGCACCTTTTCACCCTCAGTCCAATGGTGAAGCAGAACGTTTCGTTCGAACATTCAGGTCTCACATGGAAAAGATGAAAGGTCAGCACTCCAGGCAGCAAGCTCTTCAAATTTTCCTGTCTACGTATCGGTGCATGCCACGTGACGGCCCGTCTCCTGCCGAGCTGCTACACGGCCGCCGTCACCGCACTCTCCTTCACCTCCCACGCACCGAGTCGGTTCGTATGGCGCTACGCGTTTTCAGGTTTCCACGCCGGTGCTGTACAGGGTGTTTGCTGGCAACAAGAAGACATAGTTGCCAGGCATCATTCAGCGCGTGCTCGGTCGCAATATGTATGTCGTACGTTCTTCCACAGGGTCGGAGTTGCGGCGCCACGCAAACCAATTGCGCCTGCACAGGCCGCGCGTTCCTGTCTCGGTTTCTTGATTCCAGACCCAGTTCACCGCCAGGGAGCACAGCCACATCGCTCGCCGCCGGGTCCAGCGTCCCCGGACTACGAGATCGTCCCGATGGAGATCGACGCGACTCCGCCGCTGTCGCCGCCGCAGATGACAGCGTCACCGAGAGGAACTCCGGGACCGTGCGTGCCCCCGCCGCCTGGGCCACGCACCTCAGAAGAAGATGACCTGCTCCCTCTGGGCGGAAGCGTGCGCCCTTACGCTGGTTTTGGCGGGTTTCCCGGCGGATCGCAAGGTGTATACCGGGGCGCGGACGGCGTCTCGATCCCAGCCTCTGCTACGACGCCTGTCCCACCAGTAACGCCCCCGCCCAGGACCTCCTCCCAGTGCCGTCGCCGTGGCCCTCAGCCCTACGCCACGACGGCGCGGCGGTTTGGGGGGGGGGGGGGGGAGGGGTGTGGTGTTGCACAAGTCCAAAGTGCGCGCCACCTACTTTCGCCGCGCGCCGCCATGCACGCACGGCGCGGCGTTCTTACGACGTCAGCCACGAGCGCCCTCTGCTACAACTCCGCTCATGGCCACATCTGAACGACATCGTTCACTTGGGACTGAGATAGGAACCAGTTAACACTTCGGAATCAGATAGGCACCAGTGAAGACTTGACTATTGGATAGGCACTAGGCAGGCCTCTAGCTCAAATATATATCAGCATTCTGCAGTACTGAGCTATGTAAAAGTTAAGTATTGTATAAATTCTGTGCGATATGTATCTCGTTCTAATTTACTCTAGTGTTTCTAGTTTCTGCTGTCCCCCTGGCTGCTCACCTCCTATCTGCACAAGCGTGCATCCTTTATTCCTGTGTCGGTCTTCCTACTCGGCCACCGACACCTACGACGGAAACGAGACACAAAAGCGGCGACGAGGCTGGGACACAAAATTTCTAATTTAACTGTATACAACTGAACCACTACATTATATTCCTCTTTGGTGAGGACCTTCAAACTATCACATTCCCTGAATTCAGAATGTCACCTCCCCTTGTGCAATTAACTTAGTTTCACTGTTTAACAATTATCCATATTCAACATTGCCTTAGTGAACATTACAGGCCGGCCGCAGTGGCCGAGCGGTCTGCGCCGCGCCAGTCACAGTCGGCACGGCCGCTGCGGTCGAGGGTTCGAATTCCCCCTCGGGCATGAATGTTTGTGCCGTCTTTAGTATAAGGTAGTTCATAAGTAGTTTGTAAGTTTAGGGACTGATGACCCCGCAGCTAAGTCCCTTAATCTTAACAGACATTTGAACATATTTTTGAACATTAGTGTTTCTAATCTCCTCCTGCGCTCTTTATATCCAGTTGACTGGTACTTGTATTATTCTCTCCCCAGTGCTAATTTGAGTAGAACTTCACCTTTTACTAATAACAATGAAAACTGTGCTAAACAGAGTAATAATCAGTATACCGATAGGTTCAGAAACAATGAAAGTTTTCGTCTGATACCTTTCCTGTTGAAAATACCCTACGTGCTGCACGAGAGTCTCAATGGCAACTCATCCTTTTTCCCATTTAGTAACTTATCAATTGTGTGCAACAGTTCAGGATCCAGCAGTTTGATTTAACATTATCAGATCTACTGTGGGTAGCACCTGCATTGGTTCTTCTGGCCAGTACAAATGAGACTGCGATGGATTCAGGTGGTTCATTCCCGAAATAGTAGCTGGTAACCGGAAAGAAGGCCCTTCTATTTCTGCATTTACTATCAATCCACTTTCTACGAGCTCAATTCATTTTACTTCCACCCCGTTGCCATTCTCAAAACAATAGATGCTACTACCACCATCTCAACAGTAGAGTATAGCCATTATGTTTCCACTTGCTGAAAGTACAATTCGGAATTTATTATTTCACGCATGCATTTCTTACATCCATCTCATCTCTTCGAAAATTGCACAGCGCAGGTGTCCTGACCTTTCCTCAGAATTCTATTCGGACACACCGCGACTTTCTCTTTGTGACACTCCCCAAGTTCTGCTTCCTCCATTTCCGCGTATTCTTCCCCATTCTTCATGATTGGTAATACCTGAGGTGCCACAATTCTGACAAATTTGTTGAAGACTCCCCACTTTGACGGTTAGGTGTGGACTAAGTAGCACAGATACCGTTGTGCTGACCTGCTACCAGAAAAGAAACTGATACCATTCGCGCTGACCTGATACCAGAAAAGAGACTGACACGAACACTTTTGCAACATTTGTTTTTACCCTTACCATAGCTAAATCGAAGTACATTGGTAAAACATCGTTACTCCCTTCCACAATCATTCTTAGCTCTCGTGGTAATTCCGGTTTTACTTTTCGTAGTCCCTCCAAATATTTCTTGGGTGACAGCAGATTCACATCTAATTTACCTCACTGTGTTTGTTACAATGCTTTACACAATTCATCTCTTCCTGGCGCGCATTCAACACGCTACTTTTCAGCGACTGCAACCAACGAGTTATCGCTACTTCTCGGTATAATATTTCCACCTTAGTCTGTAGCGTAGTCATATTTTGATTGATTGTATTGAGGTCCATCTTGGCATACCTACCATTTCCCCCGTCAACTTCCTCAATACCCGAGTGTTGTTCAGTATGCTTTCCCCAGACAGTGTTGTGTGACATTTATTAGTAGTCTAATTCTCTTCCACCTCACACCGTACCTTTTCCACAGCCCTATTCGCCTTCTCTAGTCCTCCTCGTTAACTGATCCAAACATTGTTTTTCGTGAGATGGCTCCCTGCATTCAAACATCACCTCCTCTTCTGCGGGTGTGGTATAACTCCTAGCACTTTTGTCATGTCCTGTTTTAATCTCTCACAAGCCTCGTGCATTTTCTCCCCCTCCTTAGTTACTCCCACAAACAGTTCCTTAGTCCTTATAACCTGCCGAAAATACATAAAGGTTCTTCTTACCGCTTTCCATCATTTCGCAATGCATTTTCCAAGCGTTGGTAGTTGTCTGCAGCTCTTATCAGTGATTCGTAATCGGCGCATCCTCTTGCCCTGTGAACAGCACCCCACTCTGGAGATGCATACTACAACGTTAGCGCTTCCACGAAGTACAACAGCAAAACCACAGTTGGCATTTTGTTCATCCTTATCGACCGAAAGTGAGAAAAGTGACTCTCATCATTACTTCCTCCCTTCTTAAGATCATGCTATCCTCGTAGAGTTAATCAATATAAACTAAACGTACTAGACGAAACATTTACATACATACAACAAAACAAACAGTTTAACTCTTTTATTTCCTAGATCTGAAGATATACGGCGTTTGGCTCTCTACTTCTAATACTTCGGTTTTCTTATTTCTTCCAGTGGTAGTTTCTTCATTTCTGCTTTTTTTCTCTCCTCATACTTTCAACTTCTGGAATCACTTCCGGGCTACCTCTGAACGGCTTTAGACCTTTAACATGCACAACTTTTGTGGGTAATGGGATATGCACGTCTAAGGGTGAAGTTATTTCTACCACTTCGTGTGGCCCTTAGTGCTTAGCAAACAGCATCTTCTTTCTCCCTTTCAGGGCGTATGGCGATGATAACCTACCCCAATGGCCAAAATTATAATGCGGCATCTTTGCAGTTTTCTTTTTTCTTTAAAGCCCTTGTATTGACCATTCATACACTATTATAGACTTTCTTCAACTCTTTCGCGAATTCCTCCAATGACTCACTGGTTCTGCCTTTTTAAAATTCTTTATTATGTCCAACCGTGATTGCATCTTACATCCGTAAACGACCTCATATGGTGACAACGTGTACTCGTGTACTGCTTTGAGTTGTCGGCACAAACGAAAACTCCTAGATATGTATTCCAGTTTGTGTGGTGTACGTCTATGTAATATCCCAACATATTTGTTATCATACAATATACTCCCTCCATACAACCATTGGCTTGTGGATGCAAAGGGCTAGTTCTCAACTCCACTACATTCAATGTTTTACAGAATTCATTAAACAAATAAGCCATGAAATTTGACCCCTGATCTGTTACTGTAGTCTCAGGTAACGCAGTTTCAATAGTTCTTGGCGATGGCTTGTGGATCACACCCTCGCGTCCCGTTCATCATCTTCCAGGATATGCACAGTCGTAATTAACAGACCTATCACTCAAAAATGAAAGCAATATTGGTAAAGTATCACCAGTATGTTACAGTGCTTTTCCGGACCATGTTTCATAGAGGAGACACATATTTATAATGGTTATCCATATCATGAAGCCTTGTGCTTCCCCAATATCCACATTGTCAATGCCAACAACGAATATTTTTTATTAAAAATTGATTCTAACCTTATGATACCGTCAATCTAGAACGTAATGGCGTTTCGAATTGCTGGTTGCGGTTCTTAAAGCTATGTTCAATTACACATTAATTTTATAGGATTCTACATCCCTACTTCAAATTAAATTCTGTAACGACTTACTTTGACTCTTTTAGAAGCAGGAGTCGTTCGTACCATCATCTTTTAACCTTCATGATCTACTATAGGTTAAAGATAAAATGACCAAGATTCATAAATACACCATGATGGAACATATGTTAGTGCCAGTTCTTCTTCCGAATGTATTACTATACACATAGATATTGAAGCTGCAATATGTCGAATTTACATTTGTCTTCGATAAAGAAAGACTATACTTACATCCATATCTAGCGTCTGTCTATGTCAGTGTCCGCCGAGTTCCAGCGCAACATGTGTATACACTTGATAGCAAAAAAAGTGGTCACCCTTGAATTCCAGTATGTTGGCTGCACCTGACAGTATGCAACCTACATATCATAGCTGTGTCACAGGTCGTCGCAGCCCTATGCAGTACAGTCATTGATTACACACGAAGGTACCACGAAAGACACTACTAGAGTACATTGCTCCTTATGGCAGTCAGTCCACATGAAAACAAAAACGGACTTTCAACAAATATTCGAATATACGTTATTAGAGACTGTAACACTTATAAATTAAATTTCATTACAAAAAGTGACAAGTTATGTATCTTGTCACACTCATTTAATAATATGATGAGTTAATGTTCGTGATCTGAATTTTAACGCACTGTTAACCAACAAAAACATATGTGTTTGATCTAAACTCGATTAGGTATAAAGAGACGTAAGGCACAGTGGTTTTTATGAGAATCTGTTTACAAGTCCGATGTCCGAACCCGGAAATAAATGATAAATTTAGCACTGCACCAGAAATTGCATTAAGCTCATATTGTTGCTGAGAGGTAACCACTAAAGGTATTTAATATAGTGCAACTCTCAGGTGTCAAACGCCATAAAGTTGTGGAATAGAACACAGTACCTATATGAATTGTTAACTCGCCACAAACAGATGCCACATATTTAATACATTCACAAGTAGCGTAATATTGGGAGCTAAAACGGAGATACAATTGATTTTTCCCGGCAGGAACTCGAAACCGGCACAATTCACTGTTGTATTATAGTTACGAGTAGAGATAAATATTCGTTCTCTCTTCACCAATAGTGGAATGTGCACATGTTCGGCTAGAAGTAACGCCACAAATAATTTTGTACTGCCTTGGACTCCAACCCCGCGCATACAGTCACTGTTGACCCACACGACGAGGTTTCAACTACCACATTCTCGTTCACTGGTAGTTAGGATTGCGCCATTCGTAGGGACGTCGAGAGGTTTGGCATCCAACTCTTTTCTAGTTAGTAACGAATGGACCTATGTAAAGCTGATTTGAAACACGGCACAGTCCTGAGTTCTTGACTTGGATCTATGGGGTGAAGAGGATATGTTTGTGGCTGTTAAACACTGTTACGACCAGCCGGAATCGAACCCATACCTCAGCCATTACAAGCTAGCTTCAGCCTGCCCAACAACCGAATTTCAGATGTGTTATCGTAATTGTTTTTGTCATGATGGAGAAATCATCGTTCGGACCGAGATGTCAAAGATGTCGTGGGTGTCTTTCTAGGTGGGACACATTCCGTGGTCGCGCGGCCTGAGGCGCCCTGTCGCGGATTGTGCGGTCGCTCCCGCCGAACGTTCGAGTTCTTCCTCGAGCATGTGTGTGTGTGTCGCCTGCAACACACCTGTCCGTCCTCTTCATGAGTACTCCTGTATTGTATGGCATGCGAGGTAGGACTGACGGAAAACGACTTAAATGTTCAAAGAAGAGCAACTCGTTTTGTATTATCACAAAATATGCGCGATTGTGCTATGGATATGATAGCCCTTGACCAACCGTATCGGACAGCACGTCTGCCCGTGATGACTGCCGAAACCGGAGTGAATCCCCTTCCGTCTGCAGACACGCCAACTAGCGCCGAAACATGGTCCAAGTATTTCGTAAGCCTTTTCGCATTACACTTGTATATTAATTTACATGTTATGTAATGCTAACTTGCTATTGAGGGATGACCTCTCATGAAACTCAAGTAAATTTAATGAAAATATATCTAATTTTGACAAAAGTTGACATTATATTTGGTACACAGCCTCCAAGTGCACTGACCGATCACAGCAGAGTACTAGAATTTTGGGCAGCCTTTCCCACGGGAAGGGTACCGAATATATCACCTATTTATGGTACCTCACACCATCTAGCTGCAAGCCACAAATATCACACATCCCTTTCCTTCTGAGATTTCCGAATTCTCGAAGCCAACCCTAAATTTTGGCAATAAGATTTTTGTCCCAATTTTGAGAAAAAATATTTCTTACCATCAAAAATCAAATGTTTGTAAATCTAACGGACCAAACTGTGTGGTCATCAGTCCGTAGCCTACAAACTACTTAAACTAAGGTAAACAAACCTAAGGACAACACACACACCCATGCCCCAGGGAGGACTCGAACCTCCGACGGCGAGCAACCGCGCGCTCCGCAGCGAGGCGCTTTAGACCGCACGGCTACTCCACCGCGGCTCTCACCATCTCTCAAGAGCTTTGCTATATTATTATTCATTAACGACTTGAACTCTGTTCTCAAAAACATAATTAATTTTACCTTTGTTTCTTCAAAAAATATAAATAATTCTCATTACCATTCATATCTCAATACTTTCATAATTTAAAAAAATCAATTTATCATTTCATTTGACATAAAACTTTGAATTTGAAACAATAGACAAAAATTCTGCTCTTCAAATATTAACGTCATTTTGATCCTTGAATCATATTAATTTCATCAAAATTATACAATAACAATTCATTATTCTTCTAACATTAACACTCAAGAAAATCAAATAATAATTTCAACTCTTCGTGGTCCTTTTAGCGTCAATCAAAACTAAGTTGTGTGCACAAAACATATCTCATCAGCACTTTGCCTTCCATTATTTTGAAATCATAATTACTTCAAAACGAGGTTATACTGAAGCATACGTTATCGGCACTTTGCCATATTAATTAATTTATAGTACAGATATTAAAAAACGTATTTTATCGGCTCTTTGCCGTCCATGAATTCATCTACACTATAGTTACATTTTAAAGACATTTTCATCGAAACATTTTGGTACATTGCTCTCCCAATATTGGACACTTTTATATCCATTTGATAAAATAATGACTAAAATAAATAATAGGAACAAGCTTCAGTTTCACGTAGCCTATCTTGCTTACGTCATCACTGAAATCAATATACTCGATCCACAACATCAATATCCTTCATTGGCGTGTGTGGTCCATGGCGTATACTTTATTTTCTCGATAGGTGTTGAGTTTGACAGCTGACAATAGCAACATCAATTCAATTTTACTGCTCGAGTAAAACTATGTGCTGGAGCTGAATTCGAACCTGGAACTTTTGCCTATCACGGGCAAGCGCTCTACCGCCTGAGCTCTCCCTGGTACACTTGATAACCCGTCCTCACTGCTTTCGATCCGCCAGTAACTAGCCTACATTGTTACTTTTTTATGACATCATGTTTATACGCAGCAGCTTGTTTATTTTGAAAACGTTTTGTTTGGGACGTGGCTCATTCCATTCATTCAATTGTCAGTGCGTGCTCGCACCATGTGCTATAAGCTGCGCTCTCCAGGTATGACTCTCGCATCTGCTGACATTTTATTGCCTGTCTCTAGCTTGATACATGGTGAATTACCGTTCTGTGCTCGAAGATTGTTTGTACTTAAAATATTTTTATATTCCGCATACAAGTACGTTTCGCATGTCTACTGAGAGAACACTTCAAACTTTCGATTTTTAAAATTTATGAAATTTTGATTCTCTTCAAAAGACGGGTTTCTTGTTCACTTTTGTTATGTGTAATACACCACACATCTTGCTGATGCAGCTTGTAAGTCTGTTTTTGGTACACTTGAGGTTTGCTACCACTTTATTTATATTTCTGTTTTCCTAAGACAGTCTGACTCAGGGCTTCCCAATCTATTTAGCTGGCGGACCCCTTTTCCAGGCAAAAGTTCACCGCGGACCCCATGTCAGCCAAGGTCATATTAACTGTTGAATTCAACGCGAATCCCATGGAAACTGAATACTTTTCAATGCAAGTGCTATTTTTCCACTAAATCCGCGGAGAATCAGGAGTCTATGGTTCGTAGATAAATGGAAACAACTTGAAATCAACGACGTCCACATTTTTTATGAATGCCCAGTATACGCAGACACACTGCCGTTGGATTTACTCCGATTGTACAACACATAACCTGATAAAATTTTTCGTCACACCCCAAATGTCCACTGCTGACAAGATGTCATAACAAATGGTGAGTACACTTTGATTGTTTGTTTAGTGCTGTGTAAGAAGAATGCATATATTGTTGTGCGTGTGTTTTGTTTTTCGTTTCGTTGTCATGTCTGGTGAAATACGAAAAATAGGATGTAAACACACCAGGAAAGTAAATCGGCCAATGAATTACATTTAAACGAGAATCGTCACAACTCGTGTTCATTGTGTGGTAATACTTTAAGAGGGATCTCTTATCGGTTTTCGAAGCAGTCACGCGAATCGCTAACGCGATTAAGCTTAGTGAAGAGCCTGTAATGCGTGCTGACAAAAAATGTCGAAACTAAAGTAACTGCAGAAAGACTCACTTCTCTCGATATGCAAGGGATGAAGGAAACTGTTCTAAAGCGCATAACAAAATTTGATCCTTTCACACAAGATGCGATTAGCGCCAGGTGGAGTCCCACGCTACCACTGCGAGACGTGCCAACCGCACACGCGCTCTTCCGCCTTCCACAAGGTTCCGGACACAGCTTTGCAGCTACACTCCTGGCCATGCTACAGCCGCGAAATTTAACCGACAGGAAGAAGAAGCTGTGATATGCAAATGATTACCTTTTCAGAGCATTCACACAACGTTGGCGCCGGTGGCGACACATACAACGTGCTGACATGAGGAAAGTTTCCAACCGATTTCTCATACACAAACAGCAATTGACCTGCGTTTCCTGGTGAAACGTTGTTGTGATGCCTCGTGTAAAGAGCAGAAATGCGTACCATCACATTTTCCGACTTTGATAAAGGTCGGATTGTAGCCTATCGTGATTGCGGTTTATCGTATCGCGACATTGCTCCTCGCGTTGGTTGCGATCCAATGACTGTTAGCAGAATATGGAATCGGTGGGTTCAGGAGGGCAATACGGAACGCCGTGCTGGATCCCAACGGCCTCGTATCACTAGCAGCCGAGATGACAGGCATCTTATCCGCATGGTGTAACGGATCGTGCAGCCACGTCTCGGTCCCTGAGTCAACAGATGGGGACGTCTGCAAGACAACAACCATCTGTACGAACAGTTCGACGACGTTAGCAGCAGCATGAACTATCAGCTTGGAGACCTTGGCTGCGGTTACGCTTGACGCTGCATCACAGATAGGAGCGCCTGCGATGGTGTACGCAACGACGTACCTGGGCGCACGAATGGCAAAACGTCATTTTTTCGGATGAATCCAGGTTCTGTTTACAGCAACATGATGGTCGCATCCGTGTTTGGCGACATCGCGGTGAACGCACATTAGAAGCGTGTATTCGTCATCGCCATACTGGCGTAGCACCCGGCGTGATGGTATGGGGTGCCACTGGTTACACGTCTCGGTCACCTCTTGTTCGCATCGACGGCACTTTGAACAGTGGCCGTTACATTTCTGATGTGTCTGAAGGACAGTGTTGGGCGATACAGTAGTGGGCGATAAGGTATTTGATCTTCATTTCACAACACAGAACGATGGGATCGGAGGCTTGCCATGTAAAGTAGAGTAGGTGGCGATGTGTAACAGATCTGACGACATAGTATTATTCTGGTACAGGGAAAAGTTTTCCAGGCTACATCGCTCATGCTGACGCAATGACGTAGCCAATTCAAATGTTCAAATGTTTGTATAGCTTATGCAACTTAACTACGGGGTCATCAGTCCCTAAACTTACAAACTACTTATGAACTAGCTAACACTAAGGACGGCACAAATATCCATGCCCGAGGGGGGATTCGAACCCCCGACCGTAGTGGCCGTGCAGACCGCGACTGTCGCGCCTCAGTAATTACGATAGGAGTAAGCAGTGGATCATCGGACGACAGATAAAGGGAAACGTGTCATCTTCTCGGATACAAGACATTTCTGGTTTCAACAGACAGGTTGTGTAATGTCGTCTTCGAGGTGAATATCATTAACCATTGTCAGTTTGTTGCAGAATTCTGGAACATATTCTTAGTTAAAATACAATATTTCTTTTTGTAGCTTTTTGAGGTGGTAAGCTGCTCTTGTGTGACTCACCTTGCCCTTTTCTCACATCATACGTTGGGCGAGGCAACAAGCAGAGGCATTTGACACTGTTCTGCACTGCACACTGTTAACAAATATACGAGCATGTGGAATAGATTCCAGACATGAAAGTGGCTGGAAGATTTCTTAGGTAACATAACCAAGTATGTTGTCTTCCACGGCGAGTGTACATAAAGTTGTATCATCAGAAATCTCCCATGTAAGTGTGATAGAACCGTTATTATTTTCTATCTACATAAATGATGTGACAGACAAACTGAATAGCAGTATGCGGTTGGTCGTTGTTGATGCCGTGTCGTACTAAAAGTTGTTATTGAGCGACTATAGTAGGATACAAGATTGGTGCAGGTAGCTCTACATGTAGAAAAATGTAAGATGATGCAGATGAGTGGGAAAAGCAATGTCATAATTTTAGAATACAGGATGGGTAAAAATTTGATACAGTCGAGTAGATTAATTATCTGGTTGTGACATTCATAGCGATGCGAAATGCAACGAGCAAGTAAGGACAATTATGGAGACTGAGGATTGTTGACTTGGGTTTATGGGGAGAATTTAGGGAAGATGCTTATAGAACCCTACTGCGACCTGTTCTTGTGTACTGCTCAAGTGACTGGGAGTCCGATAAGTTCGGTTTAAAGGAAGGCATAGAATCATTCAGAGGCAGGCTAAGAGATTTGTTGTAACGCTCGATCAACAAGCGTGAGTTGCGGGGATGGTTGGCGAACTCAAATGGGAATCCCTGGAGGGAAGATGAAGCTCTTCAGAGGAACCCTACTGAAGAAATTTACAGGACCGACATTTTCAGCTGTCAAAAGAAGTGTTCGAATGTTTGTAAATCTATGGGACTTAACTTCTCTGGTTATAAGTCCCTTATCTGAAGAGAATATTGTGTTTATTACAATTCTTTCCTTTTTTTATTTCTTATAGTCACGCCACTTTGATGTTATTTTATTAGTTGGTATCATCATTATTTGTACTATTTGAAGATTGTATACATCTGGATTGACATAAGTGACGTTGTTAACTTATTTACAATATTAATCAACAGTGTGAGTTGAAGAGCGTATCGTAGTTTTTCTGTTTTAATTTCCTGGTAGCTAGTTACAGTTTCTGTGATTTTCAGTTGTTGTTCATCCTCTTGATATCAATTAAGTTATTTTGTTGGCTGGATTTAGTTCTGACGATCGTATGACATGACTGGATTACTACGTTATTACAATAATGCCTGATGTCAAAATACAACACAGTTTGGTTGATGTGTTCACCTGTGGCCCCCCACCCCGCTACCTTTGACACTCTATGTTTACCAGTAGATTCTGAACCCCAATTTTTGTTACTAACAGATTGTTATGTGCACTGGGCATTCACATTTTATATATTGGAACCTATAACTATGTATAATTTACAATCAGTTTCCCTGTTAGATAACATGCGGTGTTCCTCATTACATCTTATAATACAAGTAGATTTACCACACTTGTAGCATTTTCCACATAATATCATCATGGTTATATGTCATATCGTGAGGTCGTTCGATGTTGCTGTTTTTCTACATCTCTTAAGTTACTTTATTTCCTGCTTTAGTCTTAATTTATTTTATTGCCTGAATATAATATTAGCTAAAGCGTGAACGGATGAGAGTGTTGTGTTGATCACAGTATTATTTATGTGGAATCACCTCCCACTCAACCTCACTCCCCTCCCTTGCTTGCAATATATCGTAATATTTCTCTCCACAACACTATCCTGCATATATTATGGATCTGCATTTGACGCTGAACTATTTCATGATACCTCACATTCATAATAGTGTAGGTTTCATAATAGTCCCTCTACAACTAAACTAAACTCAGTCCCACACGTGAGTAGGAAGGCCCATGGGGTACCGACCAGCCGCCGTGTCATCCTCTGCCCGAAGGCGTCACTGGATGCAGTATGGAGGGGGGCGTGGTCAGCGCCCCGTAATCCCGGCCGTTGTGTCAGGTTTAGCGACCAGACAGTACTTCTCAATCAAGTAGTTCCTCAGTTAGCCTCACGAGGGCTGAGTGCACGCCGCTTGCCAACAGTGCTCGGCAGACCCGAATGGTTACTTTTTTCTCTTTTTTTTTCATTTATTAAATTTTAAAAACCCCACCGGGGACAGGCTGCAGAGGCCTCGGCGCCGCTCTACAGTCGAGAGGATTACTTTGCCGAGGAGACTAATACATGAATATGGAGACAATGATACATAATATAATGGAAACAAAATCGGTGAATGCGAACTTTAAAAAAAGGAGACAGGAAACAGACAATTAGCTTATAATGTTTGCCATAGTGACTAAAAAACAATAAAAAAAGAAACTGAATGATAAAAACTACATATAGATGGCGATAAATGACGCAGAAACTGTTTAAAACACACGCCAACACTGGTCTGCCGGTGATGGCCGTTGCGATCATTAAAATTCCAGAACACAATAAAACAACACTTACACCAATAGTTATAATTGCGCTGGTTAAAATGATGAACAGAGACCCTGCAGGGGAACAGAAAGGAAAAGAAGGCACGGAGGGACATGAGAAGGAAAGGGTGGGGGCTGGACGGGAAGGGAGGGTCATAAGAACTCCAGTGGAGAGGGTAGGAGGGGGGACCAAGCATGTGAGGGAATAAGGAGGGTGGGAGAGAAGAGAGTGTGCAGGACATGTATGGCGAGGGGAAAGAACAAAGGTTGATAGGAGGGATAGATAGATATTAGGACAAGAACGTCATCCGGGGAGGGAGGTGGCAGAAGTTACCCTCAGAATGGAGAGTGTAAGGGGGGAGGGAAGGAGGGATGCATTGGAACAGGCGTAGCAGAGGCCCGGGATATAAGAGTAGAGGAGACCCCAGGGCATGACGGGATTCTATCATGCGGGATACGTACAGGATGCGGATATGTTTGAGGAATTTGAGGAGCTGCGGGAGAGGGATGACATCATAGAGGTTCCACTTGGGGGAGGGGAGGCGGATGCGGTAAGCGAGGCAGAGAGTGGGGCGCCCCAGGATAGGAGAGGGAGGCGGGGAGGCTGATAAACAGGCGGGATGGAAGCTGCGGAGGACAAGGCGCTTTAAGGAGCAGGTGTAAAGAATGGTGAAGGGCCGGATAGGAGTTTGAGCAGCTTGAGGCGGGAGAGGGGTTTTTCACGGATGGTCTTCACGTGGGGAGTCCACGAGGTGGAGAGGTCAAGGGCGAAAAAATGTTCAATTGTTTGTTAAGCTTATGGGACTTAAATGCAGGGTCATCAGTCCCTAAACTTACAAACTACATATAAACTACCTTATACTAAAGACGACACAAACATTCACGCCCGAGGGGGGATTCGAACCCCCGACGCCGGGCGCGGTGGCCGCGGGGATTGAGGCGCTTCAGTCACGGTCTGCACAGCCACTACGATCGGGGGTTCGAATCCCCCCCTCGGGCATGGATATTTGTTCCGTCCTTAGTATAAGGTAGTTGATTAGTGGTTTGTAAGTTTAGGGACTGGTGACCCCGTAGTTAAGTCCCATAGACTACACAAACATTTGAACATTTTTTGAACCCCCGACGGGGAAGGCCTCGCGCATCGGAACATAGCGCCTCAATGCGCTCGGCCACTCCGCCGCGGCAGTCAAGGGTGAGGCCAAGGTATTTGAAGGTGGAATTTTGAGGGATGGGACGTCATGGTAAAGGTACGACCTATGATGATCGCCTTGGATTTGGTGGGGCTGACGGAAAGGAGCCACTGGTTGCACCAAGTGGAGAATTCGGAGAGGTGAGACTGGAGCAAGTATTGGGAGCAGGTGAGGGAGGGGGCGAGGGCTAGGAAGGCGGTGTCATCAGTATATTGAAGGAGATAGACGGGAGGCTGGGGTTGCAGCATATCCAGGATAAATGAGGTAGAAGAGCAGCGAGAGGACGGAGCCCTGGGGCACCCTGGCAAAGGGGAAAACAAACAGGAGTTGGAGTTGTTGACAGTGGCCGGCCGCGGTGGCCGAGCCGTCTGCGGCGCGTCAGTCACGGTCTGCACGGCCACTACGGTCGGGGGTTCGAATCCCCCCTTGGGAGTGGATATTTGTGCCGTCATTAGTGTTAGCTAGTTCATAAGTAGTTTGTAAGTTTAGGGACTGATGACCCCGTAGTTAAGTCCCATAAGCTCTAAAAACATTTGAACATTTGTAACATGTGATGACACTATTTAGTGGTCATTATGGAGGCACAGCAACGTACTGTACGTCAAACGTGTGTTTCGTTTACAGAATTCACATTATCGACATGAATTCGTTTATATATTGGGGCACATACAATTTATAGGCAGGATAAATATCCTTTAACGATGTCACCGTTCGAAAGAGGCTGATTTTTTATACATGTGATTAATATAATTTTGATGGTTTTTCAATTCTGAACTGGTAAAATGTAGTTAAGTCTCTGGCTCACTGCACTTTTAAGGTTTCTATGTTCATAGATTTTTCTTTTTTATTCCTAAAATGGCCTAGGACTGATTAAACGGTTGGTTATTGAAACAAAGAACTATACCGAAAGTATTTAATTAAAATATTATCGATTGATAGTCGGCGAAAACAATGGGATGATCACAGCCGGCATTTGTGAAAATTTGATAGAATCTATTTTTCTTGTAAATCTCCCTCTCAATCAACTGAGTGGCGTCCCGTTGCGTGCCTCGTTGCATCAAGAGCGTTGTTGTGATTTTTACATAAAAAGGCTAAAATAAACTTAAAAGCTGCTGTCTGAATGATATATAATCAGTTCAGAGACATATTCTCAATGTAAAAAAAAATCTCACTTCACAGCATCATTTTCTTCATCTTTATCGTTTCACCAAACAACACATTTTAACAAAAAAGAACACACAAAAATTCCTTCACAGCGGTTCTGAAGCAACCTGTGTACCTTTGACATTTTTTTATATTTTAGCAAATGCTTTGGGGTAAATTGATATTGATTGCCCTAACACACTTCTAACACATTACATGACTAAACATCTACTGAAGCTCCAATAGCCTAGGCGGATTGGCCGTGCGCACTGCGATGCGCGTGGCCGTTCGCCGTCAGGGGTTCGAGTCCCCCATCGGGCATGTGTGTGTGTGTGTGTGTGTGTGTGTGTGTGTGTGTGTGTGTGTGTGTGTGTGTTGTCCTTAGGTTAGTTTACCTTACTTTAAGCAGTCTGTAAGCTACGGACTAAAAACCATGCAGTTGAGTCCGATAGATTTACAAATATTTCAACATTTTTTTGAAGCTCCAATATTCGAAAGGTGCCTGTTTGGCGCAAGTGAGCAGGAATACGTGTCAATGAGTTCCCCATACATGAAATCTTCGAATAAAATGATTATACTGTCCGTTGCAGTAGAACTTAATTACGAAGATCTATTCTCACAAACATCCATATCAACTAAAGTTGCCAGACGTCTCGGTCGTTAACCGCGACATTCCCGACTTCGCCGTCATGAAACCTGGACAAAAGAAAACAGAAATAAAAGGAAGGAATATTAGAGCTTAACATCCAGCCGACAGCGTGGTCATTAGAGACGTAGCTCACGTTCGGTTTGTGTAAGGATGGGGAAGGAAATTGGTCGTGTCCGTTCAAAGTAACCAATCCGACATTTGCCTAGAGTGATGTAGGAAAATCACGGAAACAAATCTGGATGGCCGGAGGTGGATTTGAACCATTATCCTCCCGATTGCGAGTCCAGTCAGCACCGTTATTTCTGTGGTGTTGGTCCAGTGCATTACCACTGCACCAACCCGCTCGGAAAAACGAGACAACGCAACTCAGATTGCAACATAAAATGAGTTCTTTAAGAACAAAACCGAAAGATACAAACGAAATATATAAATATCTATATATGAAGGTATAAATATATTACATTTGTGTGTTTAAAAGGTATATAAGTCAATATAACCACAAAATAGTCTTATATATTTTACAAGTGAAATACGATATTACAGAAATAAACCGAGAGTTTTATTTCTTTTTGTATAATCGTGCATTTTGGAACAATTAAAATCAGAATTTTCCAAGCATAGATGAAAACTCTCAACAGAATCAATTGATACGTTATTCTCTCGTTCGGCAATCTATGTCTAAAAAAGTTTTCCCTATTCGTTACAGTTGTAGTCTGATATGAAACTGATACTCACACATACAATATAAATCTTTATAATATTCGTGAAATTCCGTTTCTAACTTAAGAAATAAAACTACCAATTTTTCGGAGGCTGTTTTTTTCCAATGTGGAGACTGTAATTCACAAAGAGGAATACTTTTAAAGATTGTTCTGACAGATGTTATATGGCATGTTTATTGCTATTCGTCTTTAGCACCTCCTCTAAAAAGATATTTGTTATTCCTTCTCAAACACCCTGTATTCTTCTCGCATTGAAGTTTCCAAAAAAACAAAAAACAAAAAAAAAAAACTGAGATTCTATAAATGATCGCCAATTTTTGGGATTTTGTGGACGTTTAAATTTGGCATGTTTTTTCGTTGTTTTTGCGACAGTGTTACGACCTTTCTGTGTACTGCGAGTGGTCAGCACTTTTATTGTTACTCTATTAGGTGCAAGTCTCTCAATTGCTGTCGATGTGATTTCTATGTATTTAAGAAATATCTGATCTACATTTAAACTTTTAATTCGAAAGTTTGCAGACTCTCGCTCAGCAAAGCGTGAAGTGAATTTTTATATGCTCTTTTAAATAGGTAAATGTTTCGTTTAACTTTGAAGCTGCTTTGGGAAGTTGTTCAACTCGCTCGTCACGTTAGCTTGAATATCAGTTGTGTCGCGAGTGGTCAGCACTTTTATTGTTACTCTATTAGGTGCAAGTCTCTCAATTGCTGTCGATGTGATTTCTATGTATTTAAGAAATATCTGATCTACATTTAAACTTTTAATTCGAAAGTTTGCAGACTCTCGCTCAGCAAAGCGTGAAGTGAATTTTTATATGCTCTTTTAAATAGGTAAATGTTTCGTTTAACTTTGAAGCTGCTTTGGGAAGTTGTTCAACTTGCTCGTCACGTTAGCTTGAATATCAGTTGTGTCGCCAAGGTTTGTCTCTTCATGGAAGTTTCGAAGTTCATTCGTAGACTCGCATTAATAACACAGTCTCGTCACCCATGTCGATTTTTTCCACAAAAGAATTTTCCGGGTTTTGAGATTTAGTCAAGTTGTGGCTGTTGTTTTTGTTCAGGTGTCAAGACGCGTGGGAAAAATTTTGGATGAACTTTCTTGATTATTTCAATTACGAAGGACGGCATTCGTTATGAGGACTGCGACAGTTTAAAAATATAACTAAAGCTGTCTTCTGTCAGTTATTTACTCTGGCGCTACACGTTTCGATGGTGGGTAGGAATTTTGTTACATAGCTGATGTTAGTCAAGGAAAGGGACACATTTTAACAGCAACAGACAAAGTGCAAGGCAGATTATGTTGTATTTTGAACGGCAGTATATAGAAGAAAGGGTGCATATTGCAACTTGCTGCATATGTTCTCCACTTTACTTTATGTTTACCTGCTCTACACTGAGCATAATGTTGAGAAACAAAACCTACCTGCGCTTGGTCTGCAGCTGTGAACAGTTATATGTGTTCTTCACTAACTCCAGCTATGTAACTAAACAACTGTCCACCCAAGTATGATGTTGGGATCTTTCTAAAATATGCAACAGCAAAACGATCGGAGATATCACAGCAAAATTTATTTGAGAGATACCAATTTGTAAAAACATCACATGCTTGAAAATGCAGCCCCATATGAACCAATGAAGATGATGACTGAAATCAGTACTGAGTGTTGCCGCCGCAGCTGACCATACAGGGTGTCCCACTCAACTGTTTCACCCCAGATATCTCTCTAACTACAATAGGTATTGAAAAACGAGTTTCGCGGTCATGAACGTACGGCAGGGGCTTATGAAAGTAGGTACTATGAGACAGTCTAAGACGTAAATAAATATTATTTTCAACGCAAACTTGTGTTGTTTTAAATGGATACCCTATGTTATTTCTTAAGCATTCAATAGAATGAAAAATCACAAAAGTAATTGCGTTGGTTGCATCGCAATCCGTCAATTACATCCGGAGAAACTGCGAGGCGAAGCTGACGTTCCAAACACATGAGGCGCGGTGCTAGCGCGTGTCCGAGACTCAAGCGAGACTCACTTCAGTTTCTCCGGATGTAATTGACGGATTGTGGTGAAACCAATGCCATTCTTTTTGTGATTTTTCATTCTATTGATTGCTTAAGAAATAATATGGGGTATCCATTTAAAAAACATTAGTTTGTGTTGAAAATAATACTTCTTTGGGTTTTAGAGTGTCTCAATAGCACCTACTTTCATAAGCCCCTGCCGTACGTTCATGGCCGTGGAACTCGTTTTTCAATATCTCTTGTAGTTTCGGAGATATCTGGGGTGAAACAGTTGAGTGGGACACCCTGTATATGACATAACCGCTTCTACACGCCTCGCCATTAAATCAGAGAAGCTCTGGATGTGTTGTTTGAGTATATCAGTGTCTGCTGTGAACACACATCTCGAAAGGTGGTCCATTGTACCGGAGAGTGGTGTATCCTCGACCAGTCACTTAAACGACAAAAAAAGTTCAAATGTTTGTAAACCTACTGGACGAAACTGTTATATGGTGATCAGTCGCTTGACTTACAAACTACTTAAATTATCTTAACGAAGGACAACACACACACACACACACACACACACACACACACACACACACACACACATGCCCGAGGGAGGACTCGAACCTCCGCCGGTAACGGCCGACCTGTCCTGCTGCCTTAGGCCACTCGACCAATTCGCTCGGTCTTAAATGACAAGCATAAAATTAGTCTAGGAACTGTTCGAACGAACGTTTTGTATAAGCGTATTTTTGCAGTACGCGAAACTTAGAACTGTAGTGAGACCTTTGTTGCTTGGACAGAGATCCCGAATTACAACGTGATGGAAAGAAAAATTATACTAACCTCTTCATGCAAAATAATTTAACTAAATATTTTTCCAAGGTTCTTTACATTCTAAAAGAGATTTTCCACGAAAATATTATTAATCGGTGTTCCTTTTTAACCATTGTTGGGTAGCAGAGCTCAGTTATTACACTCACCTGCTGTAAAATAAGTTTTCATCATGAAATACCAGGTTCCATTTATTTTATTATTATTTTTTTTTTTCATTTTGTTACCCATGCACTTCTATACATGATTATCATATTTTGATATGTATGTTTACTGGATATTAATGAAGTTTGGGGTTATTTATTACGTTAGTCTGACAACGAAGCTACTTCTCAAAGCTGGTCAGAAACCTGAAAGCTTCATGTATGATAGCACTTACCAAAAATGTAATGGCACGTCTGATGCCTCTACGAATCCTCTGAGATTCTATCAGTATTTCTGTGTTCAAAATTTAGAAAACCATATTACCTTTGTGCAATTTATTCTCTTCGAATACACAAAAATAAATGTTTTGAGAGCTGGGTTGTGGATGGCATCGGTACAGGAATACAACTTTCAGTGAAACTTTGGCAGATTGGCAGAACTGGAAGACCTAGGTCACTGCTCAATCAGGCCGTAGATATCTTCATAAAAACACCATCATACATTGACAATTATACTCAAAAACATAAACTCTAAAGGAGCTTATACTGTCCACATGAGGTATTAATACCCAGAGAATAAGTATTATATCTATTGGACAGTTCTGTTGAAAGGATACAGTCTTTCCTTCTAAATTCAACACTTGTCCATACCAATGGCCATCATTTGCTGGAAGAAATTTCGCTAAGGGATTCGTAAGCATCAGATAAATTGCTCAACGATGAGGCAGAAGAAATTCGTGGTCTTGATAAGTAAACCATCCATGTATTCGCCAACTGAGATTTAGGGAAACAGCGTAACCGTAAATGAGGTGAGCTGGACAGCGATTTTAAGTTTGCTACTTCGAAATAGAAGTACTGTGCTATACTCTCTGACACCGCATTCCAGACGGGTGAAACAGTTTTCACGCTACCTTTTGCAATCGTGACGTACTTGTGACGTAGCGGCACTGTGAAGGCGACCTGAAACCAGACTATCGATTTGTCGATCGCTGTTGCGTCGAGTTAATGTTTAGGACTGTGTAATGAGGGAATTGTACGGATTTTGACAGTTGTGGGACTGTAGTTATAGCAACGAATGTCTATAAGAATGTGATTGTGTAGCGCGTGTAATACTTCCTGCATTTTAATCAGAAATTTTTGTTTGTTGGGCACAATGCTTGGCCCTTAAACGATAATTAGTTAGTGTTTAAAAAAGTAGTAGGTAGCCTACTTACTGCTTTTAAATGTCCCGTACAGCACTGTAATAATCTATGAAACACATATATGCTTATACTGCGTTGTAAAAATTACCAATTTACTAGTAATAATGAATAGCATTGAGTGTTAAGCTTTTCTGATATGAATGTGCTAATACGAACAAATGCTACTTACAGTGAGAACGATATTACTGGAACACGTTTAAATAACTTTCCAGTCAAATATCCCCATAAATTACTATAATTTACTACACGTTTAAATAACATTCCAGTCAAATATCCCCTTAAATTACTATAATTTACAATTGCCTGTACCGGGTAAAAGAAATCTTCACTTTCCTTTATACACTTTTCTATTGCCCTATGGTGTATTTTCTCAACAGTAAACTAGTTTAGCGAACTGGCTGATTACAGCATACGCCTATTTAAAATTATTTAGCTTTATCTCAAGTAATCGAAAGACACACAGCTCACACTGGCTCGTTCACAACTCGATAGTCGAAAGCTGACGGGTGACGTCACGATTGCGAAAGGTAGTGTGAAAACTGTTTCCCCCAATTAGCGTCAAAGATCACTCGGTGTCGTTATGTGGAAAACAAGTTAAGGGCGTCAAATGGGTCAGTCACTAGGTTTACTTACAAGGGACCGCACGCAACCATGCTTAGAATAACAAGCAGTCATAAACAAAACAGTGGTGTGCGTCATTTCAATGCAAAACTTCGCACTTGTCTGCTAGCGCCGAATGAAAAGAGCCTATCGTGTGATTGCTGGGCGGGTCATAGAGATCGTACCTTTCTAGATACAAGATTTCCAAGCAAAGATGTTACACTGAAGGTATTGCCACCAAAAAAAATTATTGCCAGCCCGTTGATGTTTACTTCTTTAGGCAATATAAACTCTATATTAATAGGATTACTGATTTTATGAGACTACAAGGTGCCAAACCACAAGTGGAGGTACATGATCGTTATTTCATGGCGGAACTTCACTCTGTAATTTATAATCAATTTGCTGCACCTACGTAGAAGCCTATGTTGCAATTTGCTTGACGAAAACCAAAGTATGACATTGACATACTAACATGATCATGTGAAAATGTAATTAGTGTGGTTTCTGTTATTGGACTGCGTGAATGCGAAAGCAATGTGGAATGTGATAACGTAGCTTTAGTGAGGTGTGCACATTGTTTTCTCCCACTCTGTTTTAACCACTTCATGGAAATCCTGCATCTGAAATTTGAGGACTAATATAAGCACTTTCAGGTCTGTGGCATTGCTGTAAATGTGTGTTTTGCGCTATTGTAAGTACTTTAAGCAGAGAGATTTTGGCGCTGCTGGTTCAATATGTAATGATACACTGACGACATTAAATTACATACTAGGGACCCGTGCGAATACTTCGCACCGTTAGTTCAAATGTTCAAATGTTTGTTAAGCTTAAGGGACTTAACTGTGGGGTCATCAGTCCCTAAACTTACGAACTACTTATGAACTAATCTATACTAAAGACGGCACAAACATCCATGCTGGAGGGGGGATTCGAAACCCCGACGGGGAACGGCCTCAGGCATCGGAGCATACCGCCTCAATGCGCACCGTTAGTGGAATGACAAAATAGTCGAGAAGAAATGGAAGTAAAGTTGAATGTTCACGCATAGCTTTATTCAGAATCAATCAATGCAAGTATAATTTCGTAGGCTTCTACGGCTGTTGTTATTTTGAATAAAACAATTCTGGGTATTATGCCGCGTCATTTTTTAAAACACTTAGCAAATGAATTGCCGACGTTTCGACCACTCTGCAGTGGTCTTCTTCAGGGCGGTTAACTGTTGGATGCTGATACGATACTGCCAGCCAATCACCATCTTAGATGCATGAGACGGTATTAGATAACCGAAAAATTCATAGTATATAAGGGTGTACATTCAGCAGCATCCAACAGTTAACAGCCCTGAAGGAAACCACAGCAGAGTGGTCGAAACGTCGGCAATTCATTTGCTAAGTGTTTTAAAAAATGACGCGGCCTAATACCCAGAATTGTTTTATTCAATCAATGCAAGTGTTTGAAAGCACAAATGAAAGAGCTTGATCCACTGAGTGTTGTTCGGTCAAAATAAACTACATACCATAATTAGAACCGAAGATATTGTAAAACAAACCAATGGAAAATTCAGTGCAAGGACAGAAGGATACCGCATTTGAATAAAAATAAAGGATGGAGAGACTTAAATTTATTCTGTTAGTTGATGACAAATCTGCGAATAAATACCTTTCGTTAAAACAAAAAAGAAGGATATTGGTCGGATAGAAAAGCCTGACCGACTGACTTCAGTTTACAACAAGGACATCCCCATAAGAAATATACAGAAGGAAATCGCGCTTGAGTATATAAAAAGGAAGGAGAAAGCTATGTAAATTCTGATACTTGATGGTAAACAGTGGCGTAACTAGGACTTGGCTTTGGAGGGGGGGAGGGGGATAGATCTACTTGACGAGCAAAATTTTAGTCAGTTTCCAGACAGACTACCATCTACCACTCCCGTTGAAGAAACTAATTCACTCCCATCCAATGAAAGATTATGGTAAAGCACCACAAGTTTTCAATATTTACCTTTACCAGATTGCTGTTATACGATTTCCCCCCCCCCCCCTTCTTTCGGGGGGGGGGGAGTTCTGTGGAGGGGGGGGGGGGGTTCTATCCCCCTCATCCCCCCATAGTTACGCCACTGATGGTAAATCTGTGGATGATTCCCTTTCGTTTAAAACAATAATGAAGGAAATCGGCCGGTTAGTTTGGTCTGGCCGACTGACTTCAGTTTTCGTAGTTTCTTTTAATATATAATTGACTTCCTATGGTATAGATATCTTCTTATTTTGTTTCTCTCTGTTAAAATGTTACTTGAGGTGGAATCCAACTTTTTACATGTAAATGACGCAGTCCACTGTCCTGTTTATGATTGCCTGTTTATCGAAGCACAGTTTCGCGCCGTTCCGAGTGTTCGATGTCAAAAGTGTCCCTTATTAGTCGAGAACGGTAGTATCACAGTCAAGGTGACGTAGCTTCTAGTTTCCGATCGGACCATATCCGGCGCTGACACCGTAATCAGATGGTCAGTCTCGGAATCGAAAAGTCTGAACGCAGTTTCAGAGCTGATGACTCACAAGCAGCTTGAAGATAGGCAGTGATTCGGTGAACGGCAGGCTGAAGGTTGTGTGATGGGCTTAGGAAGGGCGTGAGGTAGGGGTGGGGCCGCGACCCACAGCGACAGCCAGTTGCCTGCAGGCGCTGCAAGAGGAGGGCGGAGCAGCGCGAGGCACGAGGAGTGCTGCTGAGCAGAACACAATATTATCATCATTTGAGTAAACAGAAAAACTTAGACTTTACAATTATCTGAAAATAAGTGGTTATCTCATTGTTTCTCTTAAGTTTATAGTTTTAGGCTGTGTGGTTTCCAGAAGGAAAGTTCCATCCAAAATACAATGTATACATCATAATTATATTGGCACATTGTTTTTGTAATATATTTGGTCCTTCGTGAAGATGCCACACGAGATGTTCACGTTCCGTCGGTTTGAGGTTACAGTTCTGGGGCGTTCATCGAAGTGAATTTTTTAGCAAATACACGGAAAAATTCACATAACTGCCGTAAAGAAAATAATAATTAAGGTGGTTAGGATGCGAAGGGGGCCTACTTGAGGCAAGACTGGACATTTTAATTTCCACTGTCTACACTTTTACAAATAAACTCACAACATTTTATCAGCATGACTGGGAAGGATTCAGGATTCACACTCATAAGCAGCGGCAGTTTTAAACACAATCAAGTAATTTTTATTTCCATGTGAAGTTTCATTATTTTTGCACTTACTATTGGCTGCATTTGTTGCTATAGGTACACTTTTCTTCATATGTAAGAGACATTCTTCGATGAGTTTTACACAGCATACAAACGATACTTACAGCTGTATGAAACTCTAGAATTTATTTAATTTATGAGAAACTGAATGAGCTGTTGCATTTAAAATTTTATGTTTGGAATAAACTGAAATGTTACAGTGTACAAACTTAATTGTTATAACATTTTTTAATATATTTGAAAAAATATAGAGTGTCATACACCTGTAAGTACTATTTGTATGTTGTGCAAAAATCATGGAAGAATCTCTCTTACTTATGAATAAAAGTGTACCTATAGCAACAAATGCAGCCAATAGAAAGTGAAAAAAATGTCGATATTTCACGTGTAAAGTAAATAAAAATTATTTCATTATGGGATAGAACACCCCCCCCCCAAGAACCCGAAAAAAAAAAATAAAAAAACAAAAAGAAAAAGAAAGAAAATAAATCGTATAACAGCAATCTGGTAAAGGTAAAGATTGAAAACTGATGGTGATTTACCATAATCTTTCACTGGATGGGAGTGAATTAGTTTCTTCAACGTGAGTGGTAGATAGTAGTCTGTCTGGAAACTGACTAAAATTTTGCTCGTCAAGCAGATTTATCCCCCCCCCCCCCCCTCCCAAAGCCACTGCTTCTGAGTGTGAATCCTGAATCCTTCCTGGTCATGCTGACAAAGTTTTGTGATTTTATGTCCTGTCCCTCTCCTCGCTCAAGTCGGCCCGCTTGACGTCCTAACCCCCTTAAAAAAATTACTCGTAATTTTTCAAATAAATGTCCACTTTCGCGCATCCGATTGTCTTTGTGCAACCTCTTTTTCCTCAAGTCAACTAAATAAGTGTCTAAATATGTTTGGGTTCATGAGAAATGTAGGAACTCGGGAGAGAATACTCACTTTACGGCTTATCCTAGAAGATAGATTAACAAAGGCAAACCTACCTTTCCTTGCTTTTGTAGGTTTGGAGAAGGCTTTTGACAATGTTGATTGGAATAAACTCTTTCAAGTCCTGAAGCAAGCAGGAGTAAAATATAGGGAGCGTAAGGTTATTTACAACTTGTACAAAAACCAGGCAGCCGGCCGCGGTGGCCGAGGGGACTGAGGCGCTTCAGTCACGGTCTGCACGGCCACTACTGTCGGGAGATCGAATCCCCCCTCGGGCATGGATATTTGTGCCGTTCTAGTTGGTAAGTAGTTCATAAGTAGATTGTAAGTTTAGGGACTGATGACCCCGTAGTTAAGTCCCATAAGATTTACAAAGATTTGAACATTTGAAAAACCAGACAGCGGTTGTCAGAGTTGAAGGGCATGAAAGGGATGCTGTGGTTGGAAAGGGAGTAAGACAGGGTTGTAGCCTTTCTCCAATGTTATTCAATTTGTACATTGAGCAAGCTATAAAGGAAAGCAAGGAGAAATTTGGTGAAGGAATTGAAATTCAGGGGGAAGAATTAAAAAACATTGTGTTTTGCCGACGACATGGTAATTCTGTGAGATACAGCAAGGGACAAGGAAGAGCAATTGAACGGAATGGACAGTGTGCTGAAAGGTGCATATAAGATGAACATTAACAAGAGCAAAACTAGGGTAATGGAGTGCAGTCTAAGAAAATCAGATGATGCTGAGGGAATTAGATTACGTAACGAAGCAATAAAGGGGATAGATGAGTTTTGTTACTTGGGCAGTAAAATAACAAATGGTCGCAGTACAGAGGATATAAAATGCAGAATGGCAAAAGGTAGAAAAGCGTTCTTGAAAAAGAGAAATTTGTTAACATCGAATATTGATTTAAGCCTAAGGAAGTCCTTTCTGAAGGCATTTGTATGGAGTGTTGCGTTGTATGGGAGTGAAACATGGACGATAAACAGTGCGGACGGGAAGAGGATTGAGGCTTTTGAAATGTGGTACTGCAGAAGAATGCTGAAGATTAGGTTGGTGGATCGCGTAACTAATGAGGAGGTACTGAACAGAATTGGGGAGAAAAGAAATTTCTGGCATACCTTGACTAAAAGAAGGGATAAATTGGTAGAGCACATTCTTAGACATCAAGGAATTGTGAATTTAGCGTTGGAGGGAAGTGTGTGGGGTAAAAACCGCAGAGGAAGACCAAGAGATGGATACAGTAAGCAGATTCAGACAGATGTAGGTTGTCGTTCTTAGGTAGAGATGAAGAGGCTTGCTCAGGATAGGGTATTGTGGTGAGCTGCATCAAACCAGTCTCCGGACTGAAGACCACAACAACAACAACAGATAGAACATGTCAAATTACGGCTTTCTTTGTTACGAAATAACTATAAAGTTACACGTTTTGTTAACTATGTTATTCTTCTTAGTGTAATTAATTTTCAATTATGAGAACCCACGTCTTGTTTCCTTACTTTCATATTTATCATTAAGACAAATACAGAAATCTGTAATTGTGCTTACCAGAAGACTGTAAAGTTTCACCGGGAGGTCCAGTATTTTAGAAAGACAGTAAGAGTAATCCGCGAAATGACAGACCAGTATCATTGACATCGATTTGAAGTAGAATTCTGGAACAAAAAAAATCAGTTCTCCCATTGTGAACACGGATTCATAAAGTCCCCTCTTCTGAAACAAAGATAGCTCTTTAATCACACGAAGTGTTGAATGCTATCGACAACGGATATAAGATTGATACCATAAGCGACCACTCCCATGAACCACAGACATTGCCAAGGTGGGGTGGCTTGCGTGCCTCAACGATACAGATAGCCGTACCGTAGGTGCAACCACAGCGGAGGGGTATCTGTGGAGAGGCCAGACAAACGTGTGGTTCCTGAAGAGGGGCAGCAGCATTTTCAGTAGTTACAGGGGCAACAGTCTGGATGATTGACTGAGCTGGCCTTGTAACATCAGCTAATGTGGCTTTGCCACACAGCAAACTGCTAACGGCTGAAAGCAAGGGGAAACTACAGCCGTTACTTTTCCCGAGGACATGCAGCTCTACTGTATGAAAATATGATGATGGCATCCTCTCGGGTAAAATATTCCGGAGGTAAAATAGTCCCCCATTCGGATCTCCGGGCAGGGACTACTCAGGAGGATGTGATCATCAGGAAAGACAATACTGGCATTCTACGGGTTGGAGCGTGGAATGTTAGATCCCTTAATAGAGGAGGAAAATTAGAAAATTTAAAAAGGGAAATGAATAGGTTGAAGTTGGATATAGTGGGGATTAGTGAAGTTCGGTGGCAGGATGAACAGGATTTCTGGTCAGGTGAGTACAGGATTATAAATACAAAATCAGTTGGGGGTATCACAGGAATAGGACTGATAATGAATAAGAAAATAGGAATGCGGTTAAACTACTATGACCAGCACAGTGATCGCATTATCATTGTCAAGATAGATACGAAGCCAACACCGACAACAGTAGTACAGGTTATATGCCAACTAGCTCTGCCGATGATGAGGAAATCGAAGAAATATATGAGGAGCTACAGGAAATTATTCAGACAATTAAGGGAGAGGAAAACTTAATTGTTATGGGAGACGGAATTCGGTAGTAGGACAAGGAAGGGAAGGGAAGATAGTAGGTGAATATGGTCTGGGCAAAAGGAATGAAAGAGGAAGCCGCCTGGTAGAATTTTGCACGGAACATAATTTAGTTATAACAAACACCTGGTTCAAGAATCACAAAAGAAGGTTGTATACGTGGAAGAGACCAGGAGACACTGGGAGATACCAGATATATTTTATAATGGTAAGACATAGATTTCGGAACCAGGTTTTAATGTGTAAGGCATACCAAGGGGCAGATATAGACTCTGACCATAACTTGCTGGTTATGAACTGTAGGCTGAAACTGAAGAAACTACAAAAAGTTAGGAAAATAAGGAGATGGGACCTGGATAAATTGAAGGAACCTGAGGTTCTTAAGAATTTCAGATGTAGCTTTAGGCAACAATTGACAGAAACAGGGGAAAATAAAACAGTAGAGGAGGAATAGGTAAAATTGAGAGATGAAATAGTTAAGGTAGCAGAGGACAAAATAGGTAGGATGGCAAGACCTACAAAAAATCCTTGGATATCATAGGAGATACTAAATTTAATCGATGAAAGGAGAAAATATAAAAATGCAGTAAATGAAACAGGCAAAATGGAGTACAGACGACTAAGAAATGAGATTGACAGGAAGTGCAAAATGGCTAAGCAGGAGTGGCTAGAAGGCAAATGCAAGGATGTAGAAGAATGTATAAATAGGGGAAAAATAGATACAGCCTACAGGAAAATAAAAGAAATATTTGGAGGTAAGAAAAACAGCTCTATGAATATCAAGGACACTGATGGAAAACCAGTTCACAGCAAAGAAGGGAAAGCTGAAAGGTGGAAAGAGTATATAGAGGGGCTCTACAAAGGAAATGAACTTCGAGACAATAATGTAGGTAGGGAAGAGGATGTAGATGAAGATGAAATAGGAGATACTGTACTGAGAGAAGAATTTGACAGAGCCCTGAAACACCTAAGTCGAAACAAGGCCCCTGGAGTAGATGATATTCCCTCAGAGCTACTGAAGTCTCTGGGAGAACCAGCCATGACAAACCTGTTTCACCTGGTGTGTAAGATGTATGAGACAGGCGACGTACCCTCAGATTTTAAGAAAAATGTTGTAATCCCCATTCCAAAGAAAGCAGGTGCAGACAGGTGTGAAAACTACAGAACCATCAGTTTTATAAGTCATGGTTGCAAAATATTAACACGAATTATATACAGAAGGATGGAAAAACTGGTAGAAGCCGACCTCAGGGAAGATCAGTTTGGGTTCAGGAGAAATGTAGGAACTTGGGAGGCAATACTCACTTTACTGCTTATCCTAGAAGATAGATTAAGAAAAGGCAAACCTACATTTCTAGCTTTTGTAGATTTGGAAAAGGCTTTTGACAATGTTGACTGGTGGAATAAACTCTTTCAAGTTCTAAAGCAAGCAGGAGTAAAATATAGGGAGCGTAAGGTTATTTACAACTTGTACAAAAACCAGACTGCGGTTGTCAGAGTTGAAGGGCATGAAAGGGATGCAGTGGTTGGAAAGGGAGTAAGACAGGGTTGTAGTCTTTCTCCATTGTTATTCAATTTGTACATTGAGCAAGCTATAAAGGAAAGCAAGGAGAAATTTGGAGAAGGAATTAAAGTTCAGGGTGAAGACTTAAAAACATTGCGTTTTGCCGACGACATAGTAATTATGTCAGATACAGCAAAGGACCTGCAAGAGCACTTGAACGGAACGGACAGTGTGCTGAAAGGTGCATATAAGATGAACATTAACAAGACCAAAACTAGGGTAATGGAGTGCAGTGTAAGAAAATCAGGTGATGCTGAAGGAATTAGGCTGGGAAACGAAGCAATAAAGGAGGTAGATGAGTTTTGTTACTTGGGCAGTAAAATAACAAATGATGGTCGCAGTACAGAGGATATAAAATGCAGAATGGCAATGGGTAGGAAAGCGTTCTTGAAAAAGAGAAATTTGTTAACATCGAATATTGATTTAAGCCTAAGGAAGTCCTTTCTGAAGGCATTTGTATGGAGTGTTGCCTTGTATGGGAGAGAGACATGGACGATAAACAGTGCGGACAGGAAGAGGATTGAGGCTTTTGAAATATGGTGCTACAGAAGAATGCTGAAAATTAGGTGGGTGGATCGCGTAACTAATGAGGAGGTACTGAACAGAATTGGGGAGAAAAGAAATTTCTGGCATACCTTGACTAAAAGAAGGGATAGATTGGTAGGACACATTCTTCGACATCAAGGAATTGTGAAGTTAGCATTAAAGGGAAGTGTGTGGGGTAAAAATCGCAGAGGAAGACCAAGAGATGGATATAGTAAGCAGATTCAGACAGATGTAGGTTGCCGTTCTTATGTGGAGATGAAGAGGCTTGCTCAGGATAGGGTATTGTGGAGAGCTGCATCAAACCAGTCTCCGGACTGAAGACCACAACAACAACAACAGATAGAACATGCCAAATTAAGGCTTTCTTTGTTACGAAATAACTATAAAGTTACACGTTTTGCTAACTATATGTTATTCTTCTTAGTGTAATTAATTTTTAATTATGAGAATCCACGTCTTGTTTCCTTACTTTCATATTTATCATTAAGACAAATACAGAAATCTGTAATTGTGCTTACCAGAAGACTGTAAAGTTTCTCAGGGAGGTCCAGTATTTTAGAAAGACAGTAAGAGTAATCCACGAAATTACAGACCAGTATCATTGACATCGATTTAAAGTAGAATTCTGGAACAAAAAAATCAGTTCTCCCATTGTGAACACGGATTCATGAAGTCCCCTCTTCTGAAACAAAGATAGCTCTTTAATCACACGTAGTGTTAAATGCTATCGAAAACCGGTATAAGATTTATACCATAAGCGTTGCGGCGAGACCTGTTAACGAAAATACTTTCTCAAACCTTCTGCTCAAAATGCGAACACATTTGGTTGACATCCATCTACATAGGAAGACACGAGCATCCTAATAAAAGAAACCAGATCAAAAACGGAAAGATGTAGTTGTTCCTTTTTCCCGCGCACCATTCGAGAATGAAATAATCTGAAAGCGTTCGATGAAACCTCTGCCAAGTACTTAAATGTGAATTGTATACTAGCTATGTAGATATAAATAAGCATATTTTGAACGATATTTCATATGTTGCAATACAACTTTTATTTCGACGCACTTCACAGGTAGGCATGAGATGTTCAAATGTTTGTAAACCCAAGGGGCCACATCGCAGAGGTCATCGATCCCTAGGCTTACACAATACTTAAACTAATTTATGCGAAGCACAGCACACATGCATCCGTGCGCGATGGAGGACTCGAACCTCCAACGGCGGTGGCCAGGCAATTCCTGAGATGGCACCTCAAACCGCGCGGCCATTTGCGCTTGTGTAAAAAGTGAATTACAATTATTTTTCCTATTTTTAGGACACATTCGTAGACATCAAACAATCGTGATTTTAATACTGGAGGATAGTATGTGGTTTTAAAATTCGTACAGGGAGACCAAAAGACGAATACAGTAAACAGGTTCAAATAGATGTGCTTGGCGTTATTACGAGGAGATGAAGAGGCTTTCTCAGGACAGAGTAGGGTGGAGAGCTACATCAGATCAGTCTCCAGACTGAAGTTCAAAACAACAACATTATTTTAATCTCGTACTCGATACAGCGTAGTTTCAAGTTGTCGTATAGATTCTACGTTCGCGATTTGACTCCAATCGTGAAAGGTTATCACGTGTGAAAAACATGGGCAAGTATCTGTATGAAATGGGTAACAGTGATCGTTTTCTGGCGAAGTGGTGATGTATTTCGGATGCCTGGACGAGGCCCCCCTTGAGTCTCAATAGCAGCCTCCAGCCTATCCCTAAATATCCCTGCAACCTCCCCTCAACCCTACCCTTCACCCTTTGTAAAACTTGATCTACTAAGTCCACTCTAAATCCTATAAAAACTTATAACATGATCATAAGGCGAGGCACTGAATTAAAATTTGTTCTGCATTCAGTATTCGAGCCCGGTCTTCTGCTTACTAGGTAATTGATTTATCGTTCAGCCACCCCGGCATTATGGATAAAGTGAATTGAAGGTATAACATAAGTACGTCTTGCTCCGTAACACGCACTTCAATTGTGCCTTGACGTTTCGCTATGTAATTAGTATCAATTTTGCCGAGGTTCTGCAACAGCACAATAGCACGCCGGCATTCAGCGTAATTGGGAACAATACTGCCTTTACCCGAGGCGTAAGAGTTATTGATATCAAATAAAAAATTCATTTTCCAGAGATAGATGTAGTTTCAACATATCAAAGATATTGATTACAAGGTGAGGCATTCGAGCAGTTGCCGTTACTCTAGTCGAGCCTTCCACTACCAGGTAAGTCGGCAGGCTCTCAGAATTCGAAGACAACAAAACGCCGCCCCAGCACCGACGTCCTACGAAAAGGAGTTTGTGTGTTGATGAAAGCGCTTCTGTACATGTTACGAAATGGCCACAGTTCAGTGGGATATTTACTGCGCCCATTTTGATTGTTGTCACAGTTAACTATTTTGCGAGATGCTTAATTATTTGGAGGTACAGTTGTTATTTTTGCGGCGTTACAATTTTCGGGCCGCACGGGAATGGCTGTGCGCTCTAAGGCGCCTCGCTACGGAGTGCGCGGCTGCTCCCCGTCGGAGGTTCGAGTCCTCCCACGGCCATAGGTGTGTGTGTGTGTGTGTATTGTTCTCAACACAAGTTAGTCCAAGAAGTTTATAACTCTAGTGACTGATGACCACTGTAGTTTGTTCCTATAGCTTTACAAACATTTTGACTTTTTTTTAAATTTTTGGCAAATTTCTCCTTCCACGTTCACGACACACATGTGTGAATAATTGTATTTACTGCCCTTTACAGTTTTCCCACAGAAATTCCTTCTCCTTGCGCCACGTCGTCAATTATGTTCCTACTACTCTGTTTCTAATTAAATAAATAGCTGAATAAATAATCTTTCAACTATATGTGCAGTGGAAGATGTGTTATTAACTCAGTAATGAACATCTGTCATTGAAACTACTGTTACGAATGCGCCATTATTGTTGTCGAAGATGAAAGTTAGTAACAGAGTCATCCAAATCTGTCGGAGGAATTATTACGCTCCGTGCGCTATTATTGATGTCGTACTTGAACGTGGCCTACGATTGTCCCTTAGCTCGACATGAAGACCATCATACTTATGCTGGATTAATGATTCATCAAAACATCCCAGTCACGAATCGAGGCAACTTCTGTATTTAAAAAATAATTTCAGCCATTTTGTATTTGCTGTGTTGCAGACTTCCACAATCACACTCGCAGATCTTCCGTGGACTGATGAAAAACTGTTGTGTTGTGGTCTTCAGTTCAGAGATTGGTTTGGTGCTCATCACCATCCTATTCTATCCTTCGCAAGCCTCTTGAACTCCCCACAACAGCGGCAAACCACATCCATTTGAACCTGCTTACTGTATTCGTCTCTTGGTCTCCCTCTGTGAATTTGATACCACAATCTTCCCTCCAATGCTAAATTGACGAAACCTTGGTGTCTAAGAATGTGTCATGCGAATTGGTCCCTTTAATCAAAGTATGCCAGAAATTTCTTTTCCTTCCAGATCTGATCAGTATCTCTCCATCAGTTACGCGATCTACACACCTAATGTTCAGCATTCATGTATAATCAAATTTCAAAAGCTTTTATCCTCTTCTTGACTGAACTATTTATCATCCTTTTTTCACTTTCGTACAAGGCAACTCTCCACACAAATGCCTTCAGAAAATGCTTCCTAACACTTAGATTAATATTCAAAGTTAAAAAATTTCTTTTTTTTACAACAGTTTTCTTCCCATTGACAGTCTGCATTTTATATCACCCATACTGCGACCATCGTAAGTTACTTTGCTGCCCAAGTAACAAACTCATGTAACCCCTTATTCTCTGGTCACCAAAAGCAATACATTCAAGATCACTGGATTTTCTTAACTACATTCCATTACCCTAATTTTTCCTTGTTAACGTTAATCTTATGCGCTCCTTTGAACAAATTGTCTATTCTGTTCAATTGCTTCTTCAGCTCCTTCGCTGTCTCTGACAGAATTACAATGTAATCGACAAACCACAAAGTTTTATTTCTTCTCTCTGAACTTTAATTTCTTCTCCAAATTTCTCCTTACTTTCCTCCATAGCTTGCTCAGTGTACACAGTGAATAACTTTACTATAAAGACTACAACCCTGTGTTATTCCTTCCCAACTAAAATTCCTCTACATGCCCTTCGACTCTTATAACTGCAGTCTTGTTTCAGTACACGTTGTAAATAACCTTCTGTCCACTATATTTTAACCCTCCTGATATCAGAATTTGTAAGTGTAATCCAGTCAACACTGTCAAAAGATTACTTCAAATCTTCAAAAGCTAGAAATGTATGTCTGGTTTTCTTTAATTTATCTTCTAAGACAAGTCTTAAGGTGAGTATTACCTCACGTGTTCCTACAATTTTTATAAATCCAAACTGACCTTCCTTGAGGTCGTTTTCCAGCAGTTTTCCCATTATTTTGTAAATAATTTGTGTAATAATTCTGTAACCGTTACTTATTGAACTGATGGCTAGTTCTTCCAGGGACTTCAGTAGGTGTGATGGAAATTTTGTCTTCTACATAGCTCTTTCAGAGCCCTGTCAATTTCATCTCCAGAGACCTTGTTTCGAAAAAAGGTCTTTCAGAGCTCTGTCAATTTCTTTTTTCAGTATGGCATTTATTATCTTCATGTATTTCCTCTTCCCTTTCCACAACATAGTCAGTAAGTTCATTTCCCTTGTATATCACCTCTATATGTTCTTTCACCTTTCAGCTTTCCCTTCTTTGCTCATAACTAATTTTCCATCTGAGTTCTTGATGTTTATACTGTTGCTTTAATTGTTTCCAAATGTTTCTTTTCTTTTTCTGCGGGTGGTATAAAAAAAGTTCAAATATTTATAAACCAATGGGACTAAACTGTAGTTGATAATTATTATCAAAATTTTATCACACAACAGAGGAGAACATGTCATTCATATGATATGATATGTGTGGCAATCATGAATATAAAGGCATGTTTCATTGCAGAGAGATATATTTAAAAAAAATCAATCAAATGCCATCTTTCTTCTCCAAATGCAGAACTATTTTGTTGGCCTCCACTTGCATAGTTGCTTGAATGGCAATTTTCAAGTGTTTATTTTTACCGAAACCCTGTTTGAGAGTAGAACAGTAGATAAAGTGTCTGAAAACAGTTTAATACATGGCCATGTAATCAATTTTGAAATGAAGAGTAATCTTGTTGATCTAGGTGAAATGATGTACAGAATATAAATCCATGTGTATGTGACAGAACAAGGAGGCACGGGTGACTTCTAGTTTAATATAGACAACCTGCAGTGGATGCACACAAGACAAGTATGTCATATTTCTTTGATGACACTCATCTACTAGCACTTCTGTCCAAACCTTCAGAAAGTACATTTGTAAATAATTACCTTCTGTTACTTTCATAATTACTGAGCTATCCATACACATTATGACCAATTTGCTTTGCATATAACAAGTAATTCATTGAAGTCTTTGAAGTGATAAAATTGTACATGAGGATTGGTTAGTATGACATTACTCAGAGTTTTCATTTTTTGAGCTACAGAAAAGTGTAATACCTCCATGACTATTACTTTGGTGAATGTTGTACACATTATTTGTACCTTGTTTGATTTTCCACTTGCATAGAAAGTTCATCATATATATCAATGGTAAGCTATTGTATCAGCTGGATAAATGGAAACTTGATAGTAATGTTGTCAATTGTGTACATGAAAAGCATGATGTTGATTTGAGGTATGGTTTCAGTAACTGCAATCTGAACTGGGCAGAAATGTTCTATACACACATCAATATTTGCTTTGTTGTAAGAGCAATAATTGTGTGGTGTGTTCCAGGTACTGGTGGCGAGAAACGTGCCGAATCCTGGGATGCCGCAGCACCTGGGCTCTGAACAGCAAAGGCCTCGTTCACCAGCATCAACTATGCCAGTACCTGCTCCACAGCCTGAACTGTCACATCCGGCTTCACAACCTGAACCGTCAAATCTGGCTCCACAACCCGATCCGGTACTTCCGGCTCCACAACCCGAACCGTCACGCCCGGATCCAAAACCGGGACCTTCACATCCAGCTTCACCTGCTGGAACCTATGTGGAGGATATCCATACTCCGCTGGTAGATGCGAATCTGTATGTGTAAGTTTTCCTTTTTCGATTGATGCTAAATGTGATTTGTACATCTCATTATGTGTCATAGATATATACACTGATGGCCACCAAAACTCCAACACCCTGAAGGAAGCATTCAAACTGAGTGACATTTCAACAATGCTTATGTGGCTACGACAGATGAACTCGATTAGAATTTGACTACAAGTACACATTATAAGAACCAGTAGCTCAATCTGCAACCCGCTAAGTTAGTCGTGTGGTCTAATGTACCGCTTTCCGATACGGGGAGGTGTACTGGCCCTCGTTCAAATCAGCCTGGCGGATTAGCGAAGGGGTCAGAGTGCTGGCCAGCCTGGATGTGGTTTTTAGGCGGTTTTCCACGCCCCCCTAGGTGAATACCAGGCTGGTCCCCAAGTCCTGCCTCAGTTATGTGATTCACAAACATTTTGTAACACTTTACACTTCCACACATGTAACATTATACACAGACATTTGGAGGACACATTACCTCCCAGGGGGAATGGGGTGGCGACAGGAAGGGCATCTGGCCACCCTATAACAACTAACATGCCAAATTCAATTAACAAAGCTGACCCTGCATATTCAAGAGAAAGTAGAAGAGTAGCACAACCTACAAGTGTTATATAAAGTGGTGACAGATGGCCAAGTGGAGGAACTGAAATTGATCTTTCCCACAGTTGTTTTGTGTAAGCAGCTTCAGTATTCCTCATAGAATAAAGCAAGTGTCTTTCAAGCACATTTCATAGTTCGACAGATGACGAATAGTTGCCAATAGAGATTTGGATTATGCTACAGAGACATTGGTTGGGGGTTGTTTGGTTGGGATAGGGGGACTAAACCACTGAGGTTATCAGTCCCCCAGTGGGGAGGGGAAGGAGTGAGGATAGGAAGGGAGGAGAAGGGGAAAGGAAATGCAGTCCAGGAAGTAAAGAAGGAAGGAAGACTGCAATAGCTCGGGGCCCCGTGCTCGCCATGCACGTACTCACGAAAGAACCGTGAGCCCCCTGGGGGGAGAGAAACTGGTGATTGTTTTGGACATAACCAAGCAAGTATAATGTGGATGTGTAATCATGGATGGAGGAGGGAATGAAGGACCATATAGACTGATTGCGCCCATGTCGTTGCACAACTACATGAGATGTCAGGCATACAGTGGACATAACAGTGATGGATTGCTCTGCCACATCTTGAACAACCATATCTTAACAAATTCAGTCTGTTGGACAAAAAGCATTGTCTGCATATAAGACTGAACATTGATTGTAGCAGAGTGGACTGTCCAAAATGCATCCATTACTTACCAGTAATTTACTACTAAGTCATTGCCACAGGTGTTAGTGCTGGCTAAGGTGCAGTGAATGGCAGACATAGATAACTGAATGGAACTACATTGTTTTTCCTGATGAATCCCAATTCTGCCTGTTCCAGCATGATGGTTTAGTGAGAGTTTGGGGAGACTGTGGAAATGTTGGCATTTTTTTATCACTATAAAGGATCTGCACCCTGTATTATTGTTGGGTGTGGCTTTGGATTTCACTCCCACATGCATCTATGCATAACTGGTACAGTAACTAACCAGTGTTATGTCTCTGTAGAGCTGGAGCCCATTGTGCTCCAGTATCTTCAGAGCTTTCCAACAGCCACATTCGAATAGGAGAATGTGCGACCACACACTGCATGAATGTTCGAGACTTCTTTTTCATTTATTGGATTGGACTGTTGCTTTGACCCACCTATACTCCTAATCTTTTGCTTATCAAAAATGTCTTGTTGATGATTGCAGAATATCTGTCCTTGGATACACACCCCTGGTGCACCAAATCTTGGCAATATGTGAATATAGCATCGAGTGCTATACCGTAACAAACCGTCAGGTGCCGAGATATGTAGTAGCAGTTGCAGTTAGCAATGTTGTAAACAATCATCATCTTCACTTCAATAGGGCCTGTACTTTCAATCAAATAATATATGTACATTGTGTTATCTATGAAGTAAATTTGCCTGTATTATCTCCAGTCCTCCTTGGTGTTGCACTGGAATAGCCATCAGTGTAATTTGCATATAGTTACTACGCTGTAATATCACTTTATGTAATTTATTTCACTCCCCACATCTTCCACAAGAGTCCTCATTACTAAGTTTTAAGACAGCAGCTGGCACACAAATAAGTATGTGGATGCGTGAGCATGACAAGAACAGCTATGCTGATTAACAGAAGAATTTATTTACAGAACAAAAGCCAATACTTAACTTCTCCTGGCTTGGAGAGGAACACTTCTAACACAGTTGCATTGGTACATAAAGAATCATTGCTACTTCTTCTCACTGCTGCTCATTGCTATGGAGGCCGAGTGTCTGGGCCAACCGGCACTATGCAGATAGTTTTATCAGCGGGGATGCTAGTTTCTGGGCCATATGTGGGCATGGCTGCACATTTTCTAGAGGTGGTGTATGTTTTGGTGCCTGCTAATTGTAATTCCGGCAGCGTTGCGTTGATTGGTGTGCAGCCGATACAATAGGATTGCACAGTCTAGGTCCAAAAATGAGACACACATATATTTTTATTCATTTGGCCTCTGAGTAGGTGAAAACCCTCCCAAACAAAGCACAGTTGTTATCTTTCTTAGCACATATTACTGAAACAATAGGATACATAACAAAAATGTAACATAATTTCTATGATTTCTACTGTTCTCTGCAGCTGTGGAATAACATCTTCAAACATTTTGAAACATTTTGAAATCCTCTCTTAACAATTTCTGAAATGGTAGAATTTCATTTTTAGTATATCAAATAGTGTATTTAAGAACAAATTCAACCATATATGATAAAGTTACACCCTGAAGTTGTAGTAGACAGATGTAAGTTGGAAACACGGTATACCTATATAGTGCATGTTTCTTATCATACATGGTGATAGTGTTCTTTTACAATTTCACAGTGTAACTACACAAAACAGGATCCTGAAGGATTAATTTGAAGCAATAAGGTCTCACTCTCTGTTAAGTCCAGGAATAACCAACATGGAAGTGGTGAGAGACTATCCCCATTATGTTTCTTCTGTGTTTGATCTGTTTGTTATTCATTTTGGTTAGTTCCTTTGGTTGTTTGGTTTTGGATATTATGTTTGACATCTATTGTGTTATTTTACAGTATTTAGGTTGTTTTTGATAGTCAGCACAATATATCTGACTCCTGTGTCTTCAGGATGTTACTTTATCATATATGGTTGAAGTTAGTATTAATTATAATGTCAGATTTACTACACACCAAATTTTTTGCTGTTTCAAAAATTGCGAGGTGGGTGTAGGATTTCAAAGTATATCAGAATGTTTAAGAAAGTGATTGAACAGCTGTAAAGTACAGCAGCAGCCACTGAAATTATGTTTCAACATTTATTGTTATATCTCCTACTGTTTAGATGATATAACCTCAGAAAGTTAACAATCACATTTTCTTATGGAATGTTTTCACTACTTCATCAGCTGTATGGACATGTATAAAAAATACATGTCTCACAGTTTCACCTACACTACACTATATTCTAAGTGTATTGGAATCTGAGAGTTGCACTTAGGTAGTGTTACTTGTAACATTTATGAATGCATTTGAGATTAACGTTATAGTGCAGATAAGACATATGCAACACACTAAAATTAAGAATACATAATTGTGCATGACATCCATGTTTTAAAAATTATCATCATTGCCATGAGAAAACTACCTGAGCACAAAGCACAAATCAAAATAATTGTCTAATCCTGGTGGGAACAGTGCTCAAAAGTGAGATCAGATTGGATATCATTACCAATATGCAGTCTAGAAATGTATGAGTTTAATGCCTAGTCATAATTTTAATCTCTAGCTCTAACTGGATAAGGTGGGGCTGAACATCAGCACATGGATATATTCATAAGTACTAATTTAGATTTTTAGTCCCTAATGTAGGAGTCATATTTGCCTTTGCATCACTTGTATCTCTTGTTATAGTCAATGAAAATAGTAATCTAGGGTTCAGTGGTGGTATTTATCAGATTGATTTCAGAAAATACAATAGACGGAAGTGCATCTGGATAGCCAGTGGCTTAAGGTGACCACTGGCCCAAAGTGGGAAATTGGAGTTCAAGTCCCATTCTAGAATAAGTTTTCTGCCACCACTGTTGAATGTGTTTCAAAGCCCTGTAACAGTCAACATGACTAGAAATTTATTATGAAACTATAAATAACTATGGGTGGATTGCAAAAAGTCAAGTGGCTACCTAGAGTTGCTAGCGACATGTCTGACAATATCATCATGCAATAGCACTAAACCTGTCAATGGCAGGGCGGGACTGCTTTTAGTCGGGAGCTTGCAACATGAAGGCAGATCTCACCATCTGCAGCATAGTTGACAGGACCGACTGTGGTCCTTTTCTAGAGAGCAGAGCAAAGGTTTTAAATCAGAGGCTCAAACAGTTCTGAGACCATGTAGGTTGCAGATTCCTCAATTTGTATCATAAGGTGAAGGGGTTTGTGGTTATGTTGAATACGTCTGGCTACCACTGTACACAGGATGCAGCTACATGGGTAGTGGGGACTGTGTGGCATATATATTGGTTAGTGGGCTTCGAGAGCATACAAAGAGAGAGCCCACAGGGAGCAGGTCACACAAATTTAAGAATTTCTGGTTTAACAATTGTAAGCTGTCATAGCTGTGTGGGTAAAATACCAGAGTCCCAAGCACTAAAAGAATGTACTGAAGCAGAAATCATAGGTAGCTAAAGCCAGAGATAAGTTCAGCCAACATTTTTACAAATGGACAAATTATGTTCACAATAGATAGACTGAATAAAATAGGTGGGGGGGGGGGTCTGTTTGTTGCTGTTACAAGTAGTTTAACCAGTAGTGAAATCGAAGTAGATAGTTCCTGTCAGTTGGTATGAGTAGAGATGATAGAGGCCCACCTGACAACCAGAACTAATTAATAAATGCTTCTTTTTACTGATCCCCAGACTCAAACAATTACATTCCAAAATTGTTTAAAGAAAGCTTGAATCAAATTTGAAAAACATATCTGAAGCATACAATTACAATCAGTGATAACTTACCCTTGATATGTTGTAAAAAAATATGCGTTCAAAACTGGAGGCAATCATAGAACATCATCCAAAATTGTAGTGAATGCATTTTCTGAAAACTATTTCAAGCAATTAGTTCCTGAAACTACTGGAATAGTCAATGGCTGTGGAAACACACTTGATGTCCTAACAATAAACAATCCGGAGTTAATAAAGAGCATCAGAACAGATTCAGTGATTAGTAAACACAGAGTTGTCTTAGTGAGACTGAATAATTAATTAAAAAATTCACCAAAATTAAACAGAAAATACATCAGTCCAAAAGAAGCAGATAATAATTTGCTTCTTGACAGTCTCCAGTCTTTTGAAAGTGATTGTATCAGTGTAAATGAGATGTGTCTTGCATTCAAGGAAATAATATTAGCAGCTATTGAGAGATTTATACCAAACCTGACCCCTTGTGGTACACAAAACAGTTTAGATAACTCTTGCAGACGCAAAGAGAAAAGCATGCCAAATTTAAGGAGGCACAAAATCACCAAGACTTGCTTTGTTTTACAGAAACTTTAAATTTAGCATGGGCTTCAATGCGAGTAGCTTATAATAGTTTCCACAGTAAAGCTCTGTCTCATAATTTTCTAGAAAATTGATAGATATTCTAGTCATACGTCAGAATTACTAAACACAGCTTTATGAAATTCCTTCAACCTAAGAACATGAAGAACATACTTCATAATTCAAATCAATAACAGCTGCAGCATGCATAATATAATATTAGATTTCCATGGAGTAGTAAAGCAACTTATACCAAAGGGTAAAGCAGTCAACATTCTGGAGTTTGGTTGGAACACCACACTGCTTTACTAGGCATGGCCATGTTTGGAAGTGGTATGCTGCTGCCTTCCTCTGAACTTCAAAATGACATACCCAGGCAGTTATAGGGGGACCTACAGTTTAAAATGGATTCTGAACCATAGTGCTACTCGGCATTTTTCACATCACCAACATCACCAGAGATGAAAGTATTAAAAAGTGACAGATAAAAATAATAGGATTTAGCAGGGATCAAATGTGCAACCTGTAGATTGATAGTTTACCACTGTGCTACCAAGCCAAACATATATTACTTAACAAAAGCAAGTCATCCCATCCAGATTGTATATCAATTAGGTTCCTTTCAGAGTATGCTAACTCAATAGCTCCATATCTAATTAACATATACAAGGGATGTTCAAATAAAAAGGTACGAAACAACACTGTGGGTATAATTGGAGCCTTTATTCAAAACTAATCACCAGAGCCCTGAGCACAACTATTCCACTGTTTAATGAGCTGAAGGATTCCCCATTACCAGAATTCCTGTGGCTGTGAAAATATCCAATCCTTTACTGTGTCTTTTAGTTCATTGCCCGTGTTGAAGCACTTCAATTTGACAAGCTTTTTAGGAGACCAAATAGATAGAAGTCACAGTTTGGCCATGATTTCCATGTTTGCCTGGTCTGGTTTTGGGTCATCACTCAGCAACTCCTGGACTTCATGAAAATGAGCACTCCACTTTTTCACTGACTTGTCGGACACACACTATCTCCCATGTACGGCCACCATCCAGCCAGTTTAACACCTTCCGTAGTCATAATTCTAATAACACGTCACTGCTCCTCAAGTTAACACCATGATATCCTTGCATGCACTGCTGCATCAACTCTCCACTTTGGTCCTGCATCATGTGTGGGTGTCAGCACATGTGTGCAACCAGGCCGGATACTGCATTTGCATCCCTAGAAGTCGCACTACATCAGGGGCGTAGATACGAAGGGGGGGATGAGGGGGTTCAAACTCCCCCTTCCCCCAAGAACTTTTGTTTTTTGTCACTTGCACTAAAATTAAAAATTGACAATAATTTGTGTAATGAATATGAGAGTTAGACTTAAAACTTTGCCAACAAAGAGAGGTATCAGGGTGTCTGTAAGTTGTGATCAACACTTTGTTGAACTTTTGCTTCTTACTTGTTGTCGGGACACTTTGTCTCGAGTGTCTTATGGGTGGCCTTCGTGAGGCCTAGGCAAGCATCGCCACAAGTTTCAATGCAGTAAATCTTCCCAATTAAAAATATATATATATATAATTGCTCAGGTAACCACCACCTTACCATCAGTAACAATGAACAAGTATTGTTGAATTCCAGCTAGAAACACGCTCCACAGACTGTTTAAAGTACTGCACGAGGCTTGCCTAGCATGTAATGAAGGCCACCGTGTCTTATGTTTACTGTTGCTACCAACTTCAGTGATCTGCTAACTTTATCACTACAGTAGGGCAGTGAACTTTTACATGACACAGACTAACATATTTTTAACGAGTGAGATTAAACAAGAACAAATGTATGACATCACAATCTTATTACTTCCACAGATGCTGATCATCTGCATGCATGCATGCCTAAAGTAGCAGAATTGTATAGCAGCCTCTCTTTTGACAGATATTAATCGTGTGAAAGAAATTGTTAATTTCGACGTTTTGGATCTAATTTTTGAGTTTGTATTTTATTGAAATAAGTACCTCTATAGGCTGTCAGTGCTTTATAATACTTGTATTAACATACTCTGTAGTTATTTAGCTTCGATTTCCTGTCTCTAACCAAATTGTTTAACAAAATCTTAGGCTTTAAATTGATGTTATTAACCATATTTTACAACTGGGGTAATGATGCCATGGTAGGGAATTTAAGCAAAATGAAGTGTAATAGATATGCATACATTTTGTGAAATAGACACATGCAAAATGTAGCGAATATAGTAGTTTTGAAGTGCCATAAACTGTATTTCTGACTTTTGCGGTGGCTTAATCAAGTCTAAATTATAAAATCTCCTTTCATTCCAATTTTACATCAACAAATATTTGAAGCCTTCTAAATGTCTAATACAGTAGAGTGATAAGTATAAATTAGAACAGTTGTAATACTTATTTACTACTACTCATTCATCGAGTAGGTTAATCCTTGATTTTCAAATGTATGGCTTCATAGCCCCGGAACCCAGGGTCTTGGCTCCACAGAGTATACTTTCACAATATATTTTTAACAATAAAACTTAACAAAATACATGGCTGAAAAAATCATAATAAAGTGGTATTAATGGCGAAGCTGTGGTATTATTCTGTACAAAAAAGGCACACTTGTAATAAAGTAAAAGAAAAAAAACTGTTTTCCTTAAGGTGGCACCATTCCCCTGGTCTCCCCTATATCCTAATTGTCTGAAGGCATTCGATGTTTTACAATTGCTGACAACTTATGACTTGCGCCAGATGTGGTAGTACAGAAGGTATTTCTAATTTACTAATCCCTACAGCGATTACTTTTGTTCTGAAAATTGGGCTTATTCCGTATTTTATGTTCAAATAATTTACAGGAATATTGTTGGGCAACGTCTTCAACAACAGGCAGTATTTTGAGAGGTGAATGCCTGTCATTTTCATGTTATAACAGAAAAAACTGCTCTTCATGTCTGCAATATTTTTCAATAATGCTTCATTCTTTTATCAACTACTCCCAAAATTTTCAAAATTCATAGAAAAAATTGCAAGTTTGTTTTATAGGGGAGGGGCATCGTCGTCACAGCTTTGGCACCTGTCAACTGTGTGAGGGAACCTCAATCTAGCTGTTGCTCTGAACCCCCCCTCCCCTTCCCCCAGAGGAAAGATTTATCTACACCCCTGCACTACATTATTCCAAAGCAGAAAATTCAAATTTCAACTGGTTTGGTTGTTAAGATGTTTTGTACCTTTTCATTTGAACACCTCTCATACAACTGTTCACTGAGCAACAGATCTGTAAATGAACACAGCAAAGTTACACAGGTCACACCAATATTCAAGAAAGGCAATAAGAGTCCTCTACAAAATTACAGTACTATATCATTGACACTAGTTTTCAGCATAATTTTGGAACTTATAGTTGGGTCCTTAATGTGCCTTGTCATTATAAATCATTTAGGAGACAGCCTGAGCATCTCCCATTGACAGTTCATGGATAATGCTGTAGTTTATTGGTTGGTGAAGTTACTAAAATATCAAAAGCAACTGCAAAATGATTTTGATAAGATAGCTGCATCGTGAGAATATTGTCAATTGACCATAAATAACTGAAAGTAAAATATATCCATTAAAATTCATTTACATGACAAATCTATCAACTCTACAGGCTGTAACTTTAACTAAATACCCAGGAATTACTATCAAAAACTACTTTAATTGGAGATGACATTTAGAAAAAAATCATGGGAAAGACAAAGCAAAGGCTGTGTTTCATTGGCAGGAAACTTAGAAGATGCAACAGTTCTCCTAATGAAACTGCTAACATTACGCTTCTCTGTCCTATTTTGGAGTGTTGTTGCACGTTGTGTGATCCTCACCAGGTGAGAAAATGGAGGAGGTAGAGAACGTCAGAGAAGGGCAGCTCATTCTGTATTATCGCATTATAGAGGAGAGAGTGTCATGGAAATGATGCGAGAGTTGGCATGGAAAATATTAAAAGAAATGTGTTATTCATTGTGTCAAGTTCTGTATTCAAAATTTACTTCAACAACTTTCTCCTCTGAATAAATAATAAATTATAACAATAAAATAGAAATCAGATCAAAAACTAATAGATTTAGGTGTTCCTTTTTTCCGTGTGTTATTAGAAGATGGGAAAGTTTTGAAATATTATGTAGCAGTTTGATAAACCTTTTACAGAGCACTGAAATAAGATTTGCAGAGTAAATACATTGATGTAGATGTCATATACCATAGTGCTACCACATCAGCACTGCTGGCTTGACTAGTCATGACACATTACTCTTACTGCTCCTCAACAATATGAAAATAACAAACAGAATACAATCTACTCATATTTGTTTAAAGTATTGGTCATCTTTTGTAAGCCTAGAATGTATGGCCTAATACAGAGGACATTACATTACATTTTAATGTTGGGATATCTGCCTCTATTAATACTTGCCCAGGTATAACTCCATTGAAAGATACTGTATTCTTCTTGAAGAAAGCTGTGGTGTCTGATATTGTGAATTCTTACCACATGGTGTTATTCTATGTCTACATACATACTCTGCAATCCACCATAAGGTGTGTGGTGGAGGGTACACTGTACCACTACTAGGCATATCCTTTCCTATCCCATTCCCAAATAGAATTAGGAAAAAAAGAACACCTATATGACTCCATACGAGTCCTAATTTCTCTTATCTCGTCTTCGTGGTCTTTCCACAAAATGTAAGTAGGCGGCAGGCAGATTGTTCTACACTCAGCTTCAAATTCTGGACCTCTAAATATCCTCAACAGAATTTCTCAAAAAGAACATCGTCTTTCTTCCAGCGATCCCAATTTGAGTTCCTGGAGAATTTCCGTGACACTTGTGGATTGGTTGAACCTACCAGTAACGAATCTAGCTGCTTGCCTCTGAACTGCTTCTATGTCTTCCTTTAAATTGATCTGCTGTGGGTCCCAAACACTTGAGCAATACTCAAGATGTGATTGTACAAGCATTTTATACACGGTCTCCTTTACAGATGAAGTAAATCTTCCCAAAATTCTCCCAATCAACCAAAGTCAGCTGTCCTACTTATTCACAACTGTCCTTACATGTTCGTTCCATGTCATATCACTCTCTAATGTTACGCCTAGATATTTGAACAATGCGACTGCATCAAGAATCTCACTACTAATGCTGTATTCAACCATTATAGGATTGTTTCTCCTACTCATTTTTCTACATTGAGAGCTAGCTGCATTCTTCACACCAACTAGAAATTTTGTCTAAGTAATCCTGTATGCTGTTACAGTCAATTAAAGATGACACCCTCCCATACACCACAGCATCATCAGCAAACAGCTGCAAATTACAAGTACTCTGTCTATCAGATCATTTATATAGATGGAAAATAATAGCCGTCCAATCACACTCCCCTAGGGCACGCCTGATGATACACTCGTCTTCGATGAACACTCGCCGCTGATAACAACATACTGTGTTCTATTACTTAGGAAGTCTCCCAGCCAATCACAAATGTGTGAACCTATTCTGTATGCTCATATATTTGTTAGCAGTCTGCAGTGAGGCACTGCGTCAAACGCCTTTTTGAAATTAAGAAAAACATAGTCTGCATGTTGCCCTTCATCCATGGTTCGCAAGATGTCATCGTGAGAAAAGGGCAAGCTGAGTTTCACATGAATGATGTTTCCTAAACCCACGCTGATTCATAGAAAGAAAGTTTTTTGTCTCAAGTAAATTTACTGTATTTGAACTGAGAATAAACTCCAAAATTCTACAGGAAACTGATGTCAATGATATTGGCCTGTAATTAAGTGGGTCAGTTCTCTTTCCTTTCTTATAAATAGGAGTCACCTGCCCTTTTTTTCCAATCACTAGGAACTTTGCACTGAATTAAAGATTTGTGATAAATGCAAGCTAAGCAAGGGGCCAATGCCACAAAAACATCCAGACCAGGAGACTTTTTTTATTTAGCTCTCTCAGCTGCTTCTCTACACCAGAAATACCTATTACTATAGCCTACATTTCAGAGTTAGTACCTTGATCAAATTATGGTACATTTTTGCAGTCCTCCTGCGTGAAAGATTTCTTAAAGGTTGAATTTAGAACTTCAGGTTTCTGTTTGTTTTCTTATGTTACTGCCACAGAATAATCAACAAGTGACTTTGACCTGCTTAACAATTTTTCATAGGACCAGAATTTTTTTGGGTTCTCAGAAAGATCTTTTGCTAAGGTATGGCTGTGGTAATTATTGTATGCTTCACACATCAATCTTTTTATAGACACATGAATCTCTACTGACTTTTACCTGTCATTAGTTGTCTGTTCATTTTTGAACTGAGAGTGGAACAGTCTTTGCTTTCTCAGTAGCTTTCTAAGATTATTATTAGACCACAGTGGATCTTTTCCATCCTTAATTGACTTTACAGGCATATATTTCTCTAACATTTGATTTACGATGCATTTAAATTTAGTCCACAATTCTTCTACATCCATTGTACCAGAACTAAATGATGTCCACTCATGTTCTAAGTGTGATCCTAACAATTGCTTATTGGCTCTTCCTAACAAAATCATGCTCCTAGCCTTCTTGATTGGTTTATGAACTTTGGTCACCATTGACACTATGACGATATCATGATCACTAACTCCTGTCTCTAAGCAGACATCATTAATAAGGTTAGGCCAGTTTCTTAGCTATAAGTCCTAAAATATTTCCATTGCATGTGGGTTGCCAGTTTAACTGCCCAAGACAGTAGCAGCAAGACTGCTTGCCTGTACCACCTGAAATGAAACCAGAGAGGTTGAAGTCTCCCCCGACTAATATTGCATGGCCCAGATACCTATGCACTACCTGGTGTAGACTTTCTTTGAATGACTCTAAAACTGCTACAGCAGCACTGGGAGACCAGTAAAAACACCCAACTATTAACTTTACTTCTCTTAGACCTGTTCTATGTGCCCAGATAACTTCACAGTGACTCTCAACCTCGGTCTCAGTAGAAACAATACCTTTCTTTGTCTATGACGATGAACACTCCCCCTCCAATAGTGTCCGATCTGTCTTTCCGATATACATTCCACGCCTCGCTAAATATTTCTGAACTTGTTACTTCATGGTTTAGCCAGCTTTCAGTGCCTAAAACTATCTCAGCACAATAATTTCCATGCAGCGCATAAAATTCAGGAACTTTGTTTTTAATGCTTTGAAAGTTAATACTTTGATGCTATAATACAGTAGTACATTCTCAGTATCATAGCACTAATAAAAACTACATATGGCAAGAGCTGTCACTGTTTGAGATGAGAGTAAAATATATTGGGAGTCACTTGCTTTCCCACTCTAATGCTCACCTGTTTCCTGCACAGTGACAATACAAAGCTTTCGTTCAATTGTTGCTTTTGGTGGTAAATGTCATGTTTGATTTTGATCATGGCATTACTGGATGAAGAAATTAGAGCTTATAGCAAACAATAGTGGGTCGGAACTAAAGACAACACATTTCCTAATAATATTGAATCTTTGTCTCTGGACTAAATGTTTGCTTGTTTACAGTATTCTGCGGGGAAAAGACCTACCTGACAAATAAAAAATAGTGATTTATTTTCTATGGTGTATAGTGTACTGTACAACATTCAGAATAACTGTGAAAATGCTCAATACCTGCTGGTTGATTGACATCATTTGTGCCCAGTCTTCAAAGTGTTAACAGACACGTGTGGTAGTCACATAATGAGATCACCGTTATGGTGCAGATGCTCAATTATTGTTGTCATTAAGGAATCATTTAGCATCAAATTTGCCATCAGAATGGAACTTAGCACATCATTCCACAATGTGATTTTCAATAGACATGCTGCCACACATGAAAGCTTCATTCTCACATGTATGTCTGCTGGTGTTCATTCTTAGGCAGTAAAGAAAAGAGTAAAAGCATATTGTTGTGTCAGGATGCATTTGATAATAACATCACTATAGTTCATGTTTCCACATTTACTATACAAATGTCAGAAAGATACTAATGTTATACTAATTCTTTGCTTAAATGTCATTTATTATGTATATACCTGCATTGGAGTTGAGCTAGGTTTCATATACTCTGCAGTTACATTCTTAAGCAGAAAATTCATTATCATCCCTCAAAATCTGAGGATCTTTACATTTTCCATTGATAAACCTACCATTCTCCTATAGTAAATTAATAAGAAACATTTATATAATAACAATTATTTACATGTTAAGTTGTTAGAAGATTTACATAATTCATCATAACATATACCATTTAATTATTTGTAGTTACTTGTAGCTTAAAGACTTTTAAGCATTGTAAATATATAGCCTATAACTACATCACTAACTTAGGTTAAAAAAATTCCTATGCAAGGAGGAGGAATAACTCATGACACCTTAGTTTATAATATCCACATCAGTTTTGGAGTAATCAGACATGGATTAATTATGTACTCAGTTACATGTGGTGGCATGTGATGCTTGCATCACAGTTGGGTGTACAACTCGTATGTGTGCTGTGAAATTTTTCAACACTCAATACATGCAATGACATTCATGTAGAATTATATTAGTATGGCATCTTACTACTAACATGTTGTGTGTTCCCATCATTTAATAATTATAATTTTAATATGGAGACTACATGCTTTTTGTGATATTATTTAAATTTCTTAAAGTCACAGAAATTGGTTTAAGTAACATCTTGTTTCACTTATTTTATTTAAGTATGTAGAATTGGGTGAGTCACATAATGGGAGCAATGTGTAGGACACTTTTGCAGATGGCTGTTCTGTAGATGTCTGATGAACGTTTGGGTAATTTATAGAAACTGTAGCTGAGGGACTCAACTTCAAAGATCTGCCTGTCCTGGACTATCACAGGTCCATTAAGTTTCTTAAAATACTATTTATATTGTTTGCCTTTCAGTTATTTAAGACTAATTTCCTGAAACTGCCAATGTATTTTTTGTTGTATGATGAATATGGATATGTGGAAGAATTGTAACTATGTGCTCAAGTTTCCCAATTTTTTCAAACCACTGAACAAAGATGAATAACATTTTTTACTCTGTGTGAAAGCAATCATTCTAGAATGCACCCTGTTTAGATTTTTTCCTCTCTGGACAGTTTATTACCCAACTACTGCAAGAAAATTGCTCATAATTGTTTTAGCTGTAGTATCTGTATAATCTCCAGTTACACCATAGAAGATAAATAATAATGTAGACAATTTATTTTATTGTCTAGATTCCTAAAGTCACCTACTGCAGTACTTTGGAAAAAAAAGTATATTCTTACTCGTTGGGCACTTCTCAAACTAAAAATTATGAAATACTTCTAGTCACACAAATGATTTTGTAAAATTATGCATTATTTAATGCAACATGTGTGTGCATGTGAATGAAGGGTGGTGTGTATCCCCTAGGTGCATGTAACCATTAAGGCAACTCTGGGTCACATGAGTGAGGGCTACTAATTGCCAAATTCCAGGTAGTGACTAACACCACCATCATGTACAACAATGAATTTGTGGCCTTGAAGACTATACTTAACTATGTTGATTCATCTTTTTATGTACTATAATTTCAACATGCTAATTCTGTATGCCATTTAAAAGTACTGTTTCAATCCATGAATACATAAGAACTTAGTCTGGAAAAGAACCATTATATACCATCATAAACACAGTTTATTGTGCATTTTCATTTACTATTACCAATATGACATTCTGCCTTTTAAAACTCTGGTTTCATGGTTCTGCTCCAATGAGATGCAATATCCTATTAGTAGTCACACATGTATCAATCTGTTTCTTGCACTCATTATTATTCCATATGGTGCTGATTTTAGAAGTCCACCATGTCTGCAAACTTTATATTTATTTACTGTTTCATGGTGTTCATTATTACTGACATGTATGTTATTTATATATTTGTATTAACTACAAAATTTTCAGAGTGCTTTGCAGAAGTAGGATACTTACCTATAGAATGTAAAAGATGTGTGATGTTAATTTTTTCCCCCCAGGCCACAAGTTATGGAATTTGATGTACAGTCCTTAACACAAACAAGCCTCAACTGTGCAGCTAGTGTTGAATTGAATGTAACCGTTTTGAGAAGCAAACAGCTAAATAACGACAAGCACCATGAAGATATTGCAGACCAAGGTCATGCTACAAATAAACGCCCTAAAGTAAATGAAGGATCTCAGCAAGCTACAGGACAAATTAGATCAATTGCAATGAAGGTGACTCGTATGAGAAAAAAACAGATTTTAGTTGGTGGCCAAAAAGGAGTGTCGGTAAGTACAGATACTCCCTGAATAGTCATGACCTGATATGGCATTTCATGATCAGTGCTTTCAGCTTGTGAGATTGAATGTACAGTACACATATCTCTTTTGACAATACACAAAATGAATTAGTGAAACCAGTATAATGTACAACAATACTGACATTTGTGCCAACAATTGTTAATGGTGTGGTTATTTATTTTAGCAGGACTTGTCTTCACTAGTATAATCTGTAAGATACCTTTGCATACATACAGTAAATATATTTTCAAATTTAAAACATATTTAGGTGATTTATTGTGTCAAAAGAGCCAAGATTGTTAATTATCTTTATTGAGAATACTGGTTTTGGCAGATTAAACTGCCATAATTGGCTCTGTAAGCATACATATCAAATTGTACTCAACATGCTATAAGAAAAAGTCAGAGAAATACATATCCTTAATATACATCCACCTTTCAAAACCACATTTCATGTGCCACATCACAAAGGAAACCTTTTAAAACTGTAATTTTTCACCAACATTATTGTTAGTGTGTCTGCAGTACAAATAAAATGTCAACCACACTTTGCTCCATTGTAATCTGGTCACAGTTAAGTTAAAACAAAATTGACTAGATTAGCTGTCTACACCACAACAGGGTACCAGATGGCACTATAGACATAACATTTGTGCCAGAATGAAACTTTCACTCTGCAGCGGAGTGTGCGCTGATATGAAACTTCCTGGCAGATTAAAATTGTGTGCCGGAACCGGGACTCGAACCTGGGACCTTTGCCTTTCGCGGGCAAGCGCACTACCGACTGTGCTATCCCGACACGACTCACGATGCCGCCTCACAACTTTACTTCCGCCAGTACCTCTCCTCCTACTTTCCAAACTTCACAGAAGCTCTCCTGCAAACACGCAAGACTAGCACTCCTGGAAGAAAGGATATGGTGGAGACATGGCTTAGCCACAGCCTAAGGGATGTTTCCAGAATGAAACTTTCACTCTGCAGCGGAGTGTGCGCTGTGAGGCGGCATCGTGAGTCGTGTCGGGATAGCACAGTCGGTAGTGCGCTTGCCCGCGAAAGGCAAAGGTCCCAGGTTCGAGTCCCGGTTCCGGCACACAATTTTAATCTGCCAGGAAGTTTCATAACATTTGTGCATTACACATTTCGTTATGTCAAGAACAACAATCTTGTGACCAAGAAAAATAAATTACAATTGAAAATTATTGACATTGCCAATCAAAATGTGTTCCAACCTAGCAGACCTTTACCATTGAAAGTTTGAACAGTACATCGGGTGTTACTTTTAAACAAGTCATTTACCCTTTACACAAATGTTTACGTTAAATACCTAGTATCCAAATTAGGCAAATTAAAGTATGTATATAATAACAGTTAACAGTTATAATAAATATCATAAATACCAAAAGACAAATGATACAGGTTTCAAAGCTGCAGTGAAGGCATATCTAACAGACCACTGCTTCTACACCCTTATGGGGTACCTTGATGAATAATAACTGCATAAACAGTAACTGAACTGATAACAATAATAATGAACCAATAATTTGTAATTAACCAAACTTCACAACAATTGTATTGTAACCTTATCTGTTAACTCTACTCTATAATGACATAAGTGTTACTGCAGTAAATGTATCCAACAAGTTACTGTACACACCATGTACAACACAAGATCTCATGGATAAATAAATAAATTAAATAAATAAGAACAGAGGCAAAGATCTAATAAAATCATTACAACTTCTGAAAAGATATAAAAGAAACTGCTGTAGCTCAAACTGTATGCTACAACACTCGATGTCAGTTATCTGACATAGATTGAGAAAACAAAATTAAAATAATTTGTTACATTTCAGACAGCATTAAAGTACAGACAAGATGCTATTGTGAAAATGGTTAATGGTGAGGAATGTGTATTGTAACCCAATGTCTCAGTATCTGTATTTTGAAAGTGCGGCAAATTTAATTTTACAAAAAGATGATGATGTAATGCATACAGAACAATTTATAGAGCCAAATAATTAAATAATAATTATTGAAGTTCTGAACCTGAAATGGTTGTATTGGATGTGGAAGGACTGGGAGGGTAACTACAGACAGTCATTGCTTAATTTCCAAATTTTATTTAACAAAGTACCTTAAAAATGTTTTAACAACTCAAAAGGCAGAAAATTTAAAGGGAAACATGAAAATAAGATATACAGTCCCTGATAACCAGATCAGAAATAAAAACAATAAAACCCAACAAGTTCTAATAATGTAAATATATTAAAGCACCTCACAGATTTGGTATAAGATAAATTTCTCTTAAAACTTTACTGTAACAGTACACAATTTTTTAAAAAGATTAACTGCAGTGCAGATTAACATATTGACTGCAGTAACTTATTTCACAATCAAGTAGAAACAGGATCAAATTATAGTAGAAAACTAGCAGCTTAGCTAAATTTCAAATCTATTTCATCTAAAATATCCTTATAAGATAAATAAGAGTTAACAGGATATAATGTTACAACATATGATAAAAATTAGCTAAAGAAGCCCACCAGTAATATTAAACTTTAAGAAAGCTCTATAAGTTTTGGTTTTAAAGCCCAATCTTAACAGCAACAATCAAGCATAATGACACAGAATGGTACACAATTGCATTAAAATCTGTGTGTGCAAATTAATCTAGGTCACAACCAAGAGAGTGGGGGAGGGGGGGGGTCTCTCGTAACTTTAACTCAATGCAAGTGGTGGACCTGCAAAGGGTGAAGGCACGGCATAACAAACTCGCCCCCTTACAGGTTAAATAACAGTGGCCGCATGAACACACAGTACGGAAAGGGAAGGATGTGGGACATCTTGTACGCTCAAATAGTATAAACCAGATGCAAGGCAGGTGATGGCGGCATACAGGGGGAACTGTAACAAGTATAGCCACCAAGAAAACCATTAAAGGCACACTTTACTGAAGGATTCCAGATGGAAACGGAAGTTTCTTCCACAAGAGCTCAAATTAATGCATCTCCTCTGGTAGTGAACTGAATGGTGAGGTGTGCAATATGTCCAGAATTTGGTGAAAGAAAAATGCACCAACAGGCGACATGAGCTGATGTTAAATTTGCACCTCGACTCTCACCAGCAAAGACACGTGGTCCCGTGTCACAACACGGATGTGGCCAAACATTGCCAAAGTACCAGCAAGTTGTATGTAACATAAATATTGCACTGATAGCAAGGCACGCCAAACAAACACATTGTTAATGCCTCACACTTTTTCATTTCATTTAATTTTTATTGGTCCAAATGATTCATTACATACTTGGAGTACACTGAATATAGGAAAAGTCAAAATTTGGAAATGATCAGGACAGAGAGAGAGAGAAAGAGAACATTAATTACAGATAACAATGATAAGTTACAAGTAATAACAACACACTTTGGATTTAACTAAAATTACATACTCATTATTTACAATGCTATTTTCCATAATGAAAAAATAAAAAACACTGACTCTTCACTCCATGGTGGCCGTATCATCCCTCTATTGCTGACTACTGACTGTTAGTCTTGCCCTGCCAACTGCCCCTCTACGTCGCTGAGGCACATCGGATCAAAACCACCAGTCAGAAAGGGGGCGTACTAGGTAGAAGGGCCATCAATAATGAAACTAGGAAGCACAACCAATAACAAGTGACATAGATTAAGCCAGAATACTTGTGCCAACACCACAGAAGGAATTACAAGGTAATGACAAGGCAGAAGATTAATTCAACAGACATAAAAAAAGCACACACATTTGGAGATGAGTGATATGAGTATAGAACAGAAAGGAGGAAAATGAAGGAGAAGGAAATTGCAAAGTAAAAGCAACCAGTTAACAAGCTCAACCTCCCCCACCCCAAATTAGACCCCTGGGGGAGGGGGTGCTTTCCAGCCAGCAGTACGAGGGGAAAACTTTATCTGGTTGAGATGAACCCTATATACCTTACCAATACACTTTTCCTTTACCAGTAGATTGTCTGGACCTAATAGGCGCAGAATAACACAGGGGCCCAGGAAACCAGTGGTAAATTGACTAAACCGCCCTATCCATTCCCTTCCCAGGTAATTGTGAATATAAACTTCATTTCCAGGTTTTCCAGAAAAGGCCCAATGGTCACGATTACACCTAGCAGCTTGCCAATGATGGACTAGGGCAATATTGGCCCCAGCTTTCCTCCAATTTTCCTTAAGAGTGGTGGGGGTACTAGAGGTTGTTAGGAGATCTTGTATTCACCACAAATTAGAATGGGGTCAATTGGTGGGATAAGTAAACATAAGAAAGGCAGGAGTTACCTTGAGCGCCTCATGGCAGGTAGAATTAAAGGCTAAATTCAACCAGGGCAAACTGGAATCCCATTTATTAGGAAAGTGCAATGATAAATAATGAGTGCAGACTTTAAATTGCAATCAACTCTTTTGGCAAATGACCCTTGAGTATAATAAGGGGTCATAGTAATATGTTTAATACGTTTACCAAAACAGAATGAGCAAAAAGGAACAGAGTTGAAAGCAGGAGCATTATCACTGACTAATTGCTTGGGTGGATCAAATAAACTAAATACATTAGTAAGATGGGCAACAGTAGAAGCTGTGGTAATATTGCTGCTAGGGATCAACAAAATAAAACAGAAAATCCATCAATAACAACCAAAATATTTTGTTTCCCTCTTGTGTTATGTGGCAAAGGCCTGAAATAATCAATGAATACCTTGTCCATATGTTGCCTCTTGCACTCCAAATTCAAAAAACCCTGCTGGGGAATACAACAGACAGCGATGAAGCACTTAACATCCCAATCCATGGAGGGCCAGACAAGGTTCTGCTAATTCTTTGAAGGGTCTTACGGATCCCTAAATGACTACCCATCAAGGAATCATGAAAATAGTGACATACCGAATTGACCAATTGAAGAGGCAGGCAGATCTTAAGTTCACCACGTCGTCTAATTCTGTTTCAAATGACCCCTTTATTAAGTGTATAGGAGGAAAGGTGCTCACCCTGTAATAGCCTTTTCCTAATAGGTCCCGATCTCGTTTGAAATGAATATCTCCAAACAGCTGAGGGATTTCCTCAAGAATAGCACAACTGAAATTTGGGGTGAAGTTCTTAGAATCCTTCTGATGTTTGATGGGCTCTCGAAACATATGACTAAGAATGTCAGCAAGAACATTATCGGATCCCTTGATGTGGTGAACCTGAAACTTAAAGGTAGATATACGGATGGCCCACCTAGAAATTCACCCAGTTTTACGAGGCCTGGCTAAGAACCAATTAAGAGCTTGATTATCAGTTTCTGGGTCAGATTCTCAGTGTACAAGATGAAATTGAAATTTCTGGAGAGCAAACAGGACAGCTAAAGCTTCACACTCATATACAGAATACTTAATCTCAGCATCAGTTAAACACCAAGAGGCATAAGTGAGAGGCTGACTCTGGCCTTCAAGTTCCTGGAAGAGGATGGCAGATTTACCACAATTAGAGGCATCAGTCTGAATAAAATCAGAAATGCCTAATACTGGCAGATTGGCGATGGCGGTTTTAATCGCCAGAAAGGCAGCTTGCTGTGTCTCCCACCACACAAATGTAATGTTGTTACTATGAGCTCATTCAAGGGAGCAGCTAGTTATCCAAAATTAGACACAAAACACATACAATAATTCGCCATGCCAACAAATTTAACGACACCCCTCTAATCAGTAGGAGGTGGCAGTTTCTTAAGAGCCTCGGTACATTCTTGGTTGATACGAATACTGCTACCAGAGACAAGGTGACCCAAAACGGGAACCTGTTTAAGAGCCACAGTTATTTTAGATGGTTTAACAGTAAGGCCTGCCTCATGCAATTTATTAAAAACCGAGGAAAGATGGTTGAGATTCTTCTGAAACATTTTACTATAAACAAATAAGTCATCAAGGTAGTTGAAAACATGAGTCAGCTTAAGATCACTAGGATATAATAAAGCAGATGTGACAGAATGGCCACACCAGTGGCCAAACCAAATGGAAGATGATTAAATTAAAAAAGAATCCAGTTGGTACAAAAGGTGCTTTCATGTTTGGATTCCTCGGTTGAAGGTATCTGATAGTAGACTTGGCTAAGGTTGAGAACAGTCAACTACTCAGCCCCAGCAAACCAGGTGAAAGAATTAGTCAAAAATCACCTTCTTATTAAGGTGCTGATAATTGACAACCAGGCAAAAGTCCCTTTCCTGATCCTTTGAGACTAAAAATATAGGAGAAGCATAAGAAGATGTTGATGACGTAATAGTTCCTAGCTTCAACATTTTGTCTAATTAAGTACAAATAATTCTTATCTTAGGTGGAGCAAGATGATAAGGTGATTGACTAACTGGTATGTCATCGCTAAGGGGAACACAGTGTTGGAGCATGTTAGTTACACCGAGCCTATCAGTCAAAACAGTAGAAAACTTGTTGAGTTTCTCAGTGAGCTGTGAAGTCTGCTCAGAAGTGAGATAGACAACATCAAAACCACCAAGGGCAGTAACCAGAACAGTACTAACAGATCTTTGAATACACTCAGATAAGCTAAATGTTTCCCCGATGGCAAACTTGAAACCAAAGGCACGACTAGATAAATCCAAGAGCAGCTGAGTACTACTGATAACATCACAACCAAGAAGCAAAGAAACTGGCAAATCCTTAAGAAGAGCAAACTCAAATGGCCACTAAGAATTCACCTACTGCTAAACTCCCCTTAATGTATCTGTCTACAGGCAACACTCGACCTTAGCCATACGACATTTCTGTGATGTTTTAGAAATGGGGCACAACCTAGCAATATGATGAAACTTGAGAAACTAAGAAAGATTGAGTACACAGGGAACTACCTGCATCAAGAAGAACACAGACCGGCTCTCCACCAAACTTACAACAAACCCAGGGTAAAGGAAACCAAAGTCCACCGGTGACTTTTCCACAAAATTTCCAATTCCATGGGTGGAGACTTCTCCTCCCAAAATGCTGGTGGCATTTACTGGGGTGTAGATTGTGAGAAATAGGACACTCACATACTAAATGGCCCACAGATCCACATATAAAACAATGCCTTACAATGTTACCTTGAGCTTGGGAATTACACTGTGGATGGTTACCACGAGGTGGACCAAGATGTTCTGCTTCAAACTTGTTCCTCTGTTCATCAGCAAAAGCAAACCTAGAAATTTCATGATACCATTTAAGCAATTGTATTCAGTTCAATGGACGTCTGAGAACTAATAGTTGAGAACAATAAGACAGATGCATTCCTTCAACAATATTGTATATAACTTTCTCCTCTGACATACTAGGGCCTAATGCAAAAAAGTGGCCCTTACATGATTGATATACTGACACAATGATTCACAACTGGCTTGCAAATGCCAAAGATAATTATCCTCCAATTCTCTACACAACTTAAAAGAAAGCTCTTCCTCAACTAACTCCCATCGGAGGTGTTGCACAGAATATCCTACCCTTAAAGCTTGGGAAATCAACAGTTGTAGATCACCTTTAGTGGGCAGGTAGAGCAAGGCCCAAATAACAGAGTGGGTTAACTTAAATGTGGCAGTATGTTGTTCAAAATCTACTAATGACCACAGAAGTTGATGCACTGTGACAATACTATTGATCCCTAATTCAGTAATGTCCTTGAACAAACACATAATAGGATTGGGAAGACTGGCAAATCTGATGGACACAATTGATTGAGTTATTACCAAATTCCCTACCTCTCTATCCTGCAACAATGACTTGCTGTGATCTTCATGTCGAAAAAAAACTCTCCCCTCCCCAATTACCCCTATCTAACCCCAAATATGAAGTCTGAAGCTGTAAATCAGTAATAACTTTAATCCAATCATCAGGGTTCAATGACAAGCTCTTAAAATCTTCTACCTGATTTAACAAATGAGGCAGGTGGGCGATAGCTCTATCCAACTGCTTGGGAGTGAGTTGTTCAATACAAGACAGGGATTTCTCATCTTCCTCTACAAAGGTACTAAGTATGTTCAGAGCCACTGCTATATTACCAATTATCCCCGGTGACATGACTACCGGCTCCCCTAGGGCACCTCGCAGTCATGCAGCCAACTCGGCAACAGTGCCCTCTTTGACTCACCTCATAAGCCAGCATCTCTTTTTGTAATGAATCGATGCCTGGACAATGCCTGGACAATGCCTGGGACCCATGGCTGGTTCAACAGATTACCTGAATCAACAACAAATACAGTAGATAACAAGAACAATTGCCAAAGAACAACAAATTAATCAAGCAAAGACTGTTTCAAAGTCAAAGTAACAGAACGTAACCATGCTCTAAAAAAATGTTCAAATGTTTGTATAGTCTATGGGACTTAACTACGGGGTCATCAGTCCCTAAACTTACAAACTACTTATGAACTACTTACGAACTAGGACGGCACAAATATCCACGCCCGAGGGGGGATTCGAACCCCCAACCGTAGTGGCCGTGCAGACTGTGACTGGAGCGCCTGAGTCTCCTCGGCCACCGCGGCTGGCTAACCATGCTCTGCTACCAATGAAATGGTTGTATTGAATGTGGAAGGACTAGGAGGATAACCACAGACAGTCGTTGCTTAATTTCCAAAATTTATTTAACAAAGTACTTTAAAAAGTTTTAACAACCCAATAGGCTGAAAATTTAAAGGCGAACATATCAGTCCCTGATAACCAGATTAGCTTTAAAAACAATAAAACCCAAAAAGTTCTAATAACGTAAATATTAAAGCACCCTACAGATCAGGTATAAGATAAATTTCTCTTAAAACCTTACTCTAACAGTATACAGGTTTTTTAAAGATTAAATGCAGTGCGGATTGACAGATTTTTAAGATTAACTGCAGTAACTTATTTCACAAACAAGTAGAAACAGGATCAAATCATAGTAGAAAACTAGGGCCTACACCAAATTTAAAATCTCTTACAGCCAAAATATCCTTATAAGGTAAATAAGAGTTAATACGATATACTGTTCCAACATATGATGAAATTTAACTAAAGAAGCCCACCAATAAATTTAACTTTAAGAAACCTGTAAAAGTTTGATTTTAAAGCCCAACTTTAACAACAACAATCAAACATAATAACACAGAATGGTACACAATTGCATTAAAATCTACACGTGCAACTTAATCTAGGACACAATCAACAGAGTGGATGGGAAGGGGGCGAGTCCTCTCATAACTTTAACTCAGTGCAAGTGGTGGACCAGCATAGGGTGAAGGCACGGCATAACAAACTCACCCCCTCACAGGGTAATAGTAGTGGGCGCATGAACACACAGTATGGAAAGGAAAGGATGTGGGACAGCTTCGACAAAACCAAATAACTGCCAAATTACATACATGAGGTGGGCAGGAATGCACATGTGAAAAGAAAAGGACACTGCCTATACAAACGCCTGAACACCAGATAGATAACTGTGAGCAAATAGGCACTAGCCAGATATAGACCCCATGCAAATTCACTAAACAAATTTGAAAAATATATTGAAATAGCCTTACGGCATTTTTTTTCGAAACCGGCAACGAGTACCTAAAAGGTTCATTTCGTCCATTTAGGATACACAAATCAAGCAACACCAAGAAAAAAAAAAATAGTTAAGAACAGCTGCTGGGATCAGCTATCAAGAACTAAGCACACTCAAATATAAACCAGCTGCAAGTCAGGTCATGGCAGCATACAGGGGGAACTGTAACAAGTATAACTGCCCAGAAAACAATTAAAATAGTAAAGGCACACTTAACTGGAGAATTCCAGATGAAAATGGAAGTTTCTTCCACAAGATTTCAAATTAATGCATCTCCTCTGGTAGTGAGCCGAATGGCAAGGCATGCAATATCTGCAGAATTTGGTGAAATAAAAGTGCACCAACAGGCAACATGAGCTAATGTTAAATTTGCACCTCAACTCTCACCAGCAAAGACGCACGGACCCATGATACAACACGGCTGAAGTCACCCAGCAGATGTGGCCCAACATCACCAAAGCACCAGAAATTTGTAAGGAAGGTAAATGGTGCGCTGATAGGAAGGCACACCAGACACACTCACCATTAATGCCTCACACTCTGTGGTAGTCGCATCATCCCTCTATCTCTGACTGCTGACTGTTACTCCATCCCTGCCAACCATCCCTCCCCGTAGCGGTGGCACATCGGATCAAAACACCAGTCATGCGAGGAGCATAGAGCGTAAACGAGGGATGTAGTAGGTAGAAGTGGCATCAGTGGTGAAACTAGGAAGCATGATCGATAATGAGAGAAATAGATTATGCCAGAATACTTGCACCGACACCACACAAGGAATTTGAGGCAATGACAATGTGTAAGGTTAATTCAACCGACATAAAGGAAATCAGTTGGAGATGAGTGATATGAGTATAGAATGGGAAGGAGGAAAATGAAGGAGAAGAAAACTCCAAAGGAAAAGCAACAAGTTAACACAGCTCAGAACCTAATTAGTAATTTATCTTGGAGCCACACAAGTGGTGCAACTCATTTCCAGTTGTTATAGTATAGATTCATAGTTTTTGATACTGGAATAAATCATATGTATATATAGAAAAGCTGCTAATTAGTCTTGTATTATAGACCACTACCAGTTAAATCAGCTCAAAATATGTCTGGAACATTTGCATCGTCACTCACTTTTCGGGTAATGACACATGAAACTCAATTTTTTAAGATTTGATCTGTAGTAAGCAAAATGTGCCACAATTCAAGTGTCCAACCATTAGACGTTAATTCACAAAATAATCTATTCTAAACTGAATACATAATAAAACTCATTACTGTTTAAAAATGCATATTGTTTCTGCTTCGTAATCCAATGCCTATGCTCATATGAGCAGTATCTAATGTTTGGGCTAATTCAATGTATGCAAAAAAGCCGATCAGATCATGATCATACTAGTTCACAACTAACTTTTTGAACTTATTATATATTCCCTAGGGAATGCTCAATGATTAATTATGTTGTAGCATTATTACAGCATTAATCTATATGGGAAAATGATATTTAATAAAACGAAGAATTAACCAGCATTATGAATTTAAATAGCAATTTTGAACATTTTGTAGAAATTATAAACTTCAGAATGAATATGTTTACAAAAACTTGGTACACAGCCTTTTAACTGGTAATCTAATGTCTCAGTACAAATATATAGTATCACCTTCTAGGTCAACTCGTGGGAATAAAATGATGTAAATACCAATCATTATAGACAATTTAAAATATCTGAAGAAAATATTCCATTCGAGACCTGAAACCAATTTTCTTACCAATTTGTTATAGTACTCTATACCTATATTGAAGCCCACAGTCTATGATTTGTTAAAAACTTGCCACGACCTAATTCATGTGTCATAAATGACAAACATTATTTAAGAATCTACAGTACTTGAGAATAATCAGTAATGTAATTCCAGGTGAAATATCATTAAGAAATAAGTAAGGCTTGAAAACACATGTATCATAGCCTAATATCTATTTTAGATACATTGTATACTATCTGGGCCAATTCATATTCACATAAAAACAGTTGCCAACAAACACCCATTCACATAAAAAAAATTAAAAAGTAAGGAGCAGGTACTTTACTATTATAGTAAGAGATGTCGGAAGCACCTGTATAATAGACTATAGTCTACACATAATTACAATTACATTATAGGTCAAATCATGTGTACAAAGATCATATGCTAAATGTCTAAATGATTTTTGTTTGATCAATGCTAGCTACCATTGGTTTTAGAATGTGGATATAATATGTACAATGGGGGACAAAACGATTACCAAGCCTAAATAATTTAAAGTCCAAGAACTGAGCTTTGTGCATGCCCTATTTCCAAAGTGCAAGTGTTGCCAACTTCTAGCTGTCTTTAAAGCTTCTGCTTGGTGTTCACATTGTCAAGTAGAAGCATTATAATAGTTATGATACAGTATATGTTGAGATTCATAGCAGCTTAGCTCACGTGTCATTTCTTTTAGAAAACATTATTCAGGCATGAAGAAGCAGTTGAGGTGTAAAACCTCCACATGGGTAGATTTAATACAATGAACTGCTTCTTACACATGTTTAATTGGCTGAGTGGATAGAGTAATGGTTTAAAAATACAAGGGGAGTAAGTCTGAGTACCACTGGAGACAACTTTTGACCTGTGCAGGTAATATTTTTTAACATTAATTCACTACTAATTGTGCAGTCATGGGCTTTTCTAGATTCCACATTCTTAAACATATTCCATTTTGTAAAAGCCTATCTTTAAACAATGAGAAAAATGGTAGCCATAGAAAGAAAAGTTGAAAATTGATGTGTTTATTCAACAGTTACAATAACGAGAAAGGACAGGTATGATAGTGTCGGCCTAGCCACAAAAGCGTTTACTTTTCTATTTTATTTCTTTTTTTATCATATAGCAAATGTCTCTTGCTTTAGTTACTTTTTGTTATAAAATTATATTGGTTTTATGTTTTTCAGTATTCTCTTTAGTAAATAACTAATTACAGTTTGTGTCAATTTGATATCTAACAATAATCATATGATCTTCCTTGGAAGGAAATATTTATTTTACCACCCATAAAAAAAAAAAAAATAAACATTCTTAGAGGGCGTTTTTCATCTGATCTCCCATAAAAATAATCTTGCTTGGAAGTTGATGTTGGTATGACCTCCCAGTAAAATAACAATAATATTATGTAAGCTGCATATATCTTCAGTATTCTGTCCAGATGCCATTGGCATTAAGAACAGCCTGGAAACTTTGAGGCATAGAATCTACAAGTCTGTGGAAAAAGGACTCACCCATGGCAATTATCTCCCATGAAGAACAAGCCAAATCCCACAAGGCATCCATAGTTCTTACAGGAGGATGTGGTCAATTATCCCACATAGTATTCTTGAGTTTAGCCCAAATGTCCTCTATGGGATGGAGATCAGGTGACTGCAGGCTATGGTAGGCACTGAATATTATTCTCTCTCCTTTGGAACTAGCTCTGCCTCCTAATGCTGATTTGTGATGGATGATTATCATGTTGATAAATGAGACGACGTCCTTTGGGGTACCAAAGTCGAGCTCCAGGAATGATTAAATTTTCGAGAAATGTTCATAGTATGCTGAACTGAACTTGTTTTGGATTTGTTCTAAGATTCCTGCATCCATATAAGGCATCCAGCCTCAACATTTCACACTTATGTGCCCACTTGTAGCGAATGTAGCCACGAGAAAGGTGTCGTTGCCAATCTGCGCTGTAAACCAGAACAGGACCTCTGCTTGTGGACTCAATTGTGCACTCATCAGTGAAAATGACTTTCCTCCAATTGACACTTTCCAAGGAACTCACAATTGCCAGTCTATCCACGGCTTGATCATCAGATAATGATTCCTTAATGAGAGCATAATGGGACCTGCTTCCATAGTTTTTTAATTATCTGAGAGCAGTTTTTGATGAGCCCAGAAAATGTGAATCTCTCCCTAGTTCCAGATGTTTGACAAAGGGGCAGTCTGGGCCACTCTGACCAATTGATCATATTCTCTTCAAGCAGAGACTCGAAGTCTTCCAGGTATTGGATGTCTGCTTACCTCACCATTATCTCTGAATCGTCTGATCAATCTCCTTGCTGTGGAAGCATCAACACCATAACAATGTCCTACATCAGAAGCACTAACGCCACTTTCAAAGAGAGCAATTATGCGTTCACAAATGTTCACATCAGCCATTTTGAAGTAGACCTATGATGCATGCTAATCAGCTGATACATTTCTCTTAGTTGAAGGCTACAGACACACTAGATGGTGGGTGAAGAAATTACAAACAAAATACATCCATTTTCAATATTATTACTATGAACACGTTTCTGGATGATTAAAGTTATTGTAAAATGGAATTTTCTAGAAACCTATAAATGTCTACAAATGCAAAAATTTTAGCAAATTAAAATTTAAAATATTACCTGCAAGAGGTCTAAAAAAATGAAAAGTAAATTGACTCCAGTGGAATTTGAACATGCTCCCATTGTATTCATAAACCATCAGTCTATACACTGACCCAAAGGTCAGAGAAGCGGTTTGTTGTAGTAAATGTACCCATGTGGAATTCTTATACCTCAACTGTTTCTAAGTGCTCAAATAATGTTTTCCATGATAAACGATATGTGAGTTAAAGTGCAATGAATCTTGACATATACTGCATCTTAACTATCGTATTCCTTCTATTTGATGATGTAAACAACAAGCTGAAGCTGCACAGACCACTGGAGTTGGCAACACTCACGCTTATGAGCTCGGGCATACACAATGCTTTGTTCTTGAAGTTAAAATTATTCGGGCCAATTAATCTTTTTGTTTCCCATTGTACATCATCACCAACCTACATTCAAACATGGTCAATGGAACCCGATGTCTATGTATGAATTATAAAAAGTATAGAAACCTCACTAACAGTTCTACAAATTGAATCGTTGATAGATAAAATCAAAATATAGTTTCAATCTTAATATCTTCAACCGTGCATCTTACCTCACAACCCATCTGTCCATATAATTCATAACACATCAAAAATATTTAAAATGTTCACTTGAACATATTTGACCTGGTCATTTAGCAACCAATTGTGATGTGGATCTCGAAACTTCCTGGCAGATTAAAATTGTGTACCAGAATCAGGATTCAAAACTGGAATCTTTGCCTTTCATGAGCAAGGAAAAGGTCCCAGGTTCAAACCCCAGTTCCGGCTCACAATTTTAATTTATCAGGAAGTTTATATCAGAGTACGCTCCACTGCAGAGGGAAAGTTTCATTTAGAGGTCTTATTTAAGTATTTCAAATTTCTTCTGATATCCATAACTTTAAGATTCATTCCACTTAAGTGAACACCACACTGTCTTCTTATGATTGACCATATATTCTTTAAATATCGTAAAGAAGGATCTACCTGTTTGGCCTACATAAGTCATCACATTCTCCAAAATTCAGTCTATAAACTAGTTATACATAGACCATTTACACTTTCAGCATATTTTTTTTGTATACATGAACTGACCTGTAATGGATATTGTAATTGTACCAGGACTAAGTGCTATGATACAGGTGCGTCTAACATGGCTGTCATATTGCTGTTGTTTGGGATGTTTAGGGGACTAAACAGTTGGATCATTAGTCCCCTTTTCCTAGTTGAATTATAACACTGAATACAGTAAAAACGTAATGCTCAACACCCAGAGGGGAAACTCCAAGGTTTACAGAATGGCAACAAACACTATAGTGTCAACACAAGAAGGAAAACACAGAATGAATAGAACAAGTCGTTTTCTAAACTAAAACATTACAGCAGGATACTATAGCTGGTGGATCACAAGGATAACAAAGGATGAGCTAAACACTCTACACACACTAAAAACCTTCAGCCGAATGACATATATGTGGGGAACAGCTTAAAATTCCTGGACGGGTGGGAACCTGAGTAATTCGGCTAAGGTAGCCAGTAATAAATAAGATAATAGAAACCATCTGCATGAATAAAAAATGTAACAGTCAGCCACAGAGGCACCATCATCAAGAATTAAAGGAAGTGCAGCAGGTAGACTGCTGTGTGGGGACTAAGAGGGGACAGCCCAACAGGATGGGGTCCACTGCCAAGAGGTTACCACAGCAACACTTGGGTGGGTCCTTACAATGAAGGAGAGGGCTGTGTGTTAACTAGGGATGGCAAATACATCGGTGACCCTGTGAGAGGTCCTCAGTTTGTACTTGCAAATGGCCATAAGAGCATGACTGCCAAGGGCTTGTTCACTGTATTCAAGTCAGACCATTCAGAAGTCCAAACCCCAAGGACCTTGCATTTCAATACCAATCAAATCAGGGGTGTAGATACATCTTTCATCTGGGGAAAGGGGAGGGGTGGGGGTTCAGAGCAACAGCTAGATTGAGGTTCCCTCACACAGTTGACAGGTGCCAAAGCTGTGACGCTGCTGCCCCCCCCCCCCCCCCCATCCTATTAAACAATCTTGCAATTTTTTCTATGAATATTGAAAATTTTGGGAGTAGTTGATAAAAGACTGAAGTGTTATTGAAAAAGATTGTAGACATGAAGAGCAGCCTTTTCTGTTATACCTTGAAAATGATGGGTGTTCACCTCCCGAAATACTGGCTGTTGTCAAAGACATTTCCCAACTATATTCCCGTAAATTATTTGAACATAACATACAGAACATACAGAATAAGCCCAATTTTCAGAACAAAAGTAATTGCTGCAGGGAATAGTAAATTAGAAATACCTTCCTCACTACCACATCTGGCACAAGTCATAAGTTGTCAGCAATCATAAAAAATTTAAAGCCTTCAGACAAATAACATCTAGGGGAGACCAGGGGAATGGCGCCATCTTAAGGAAAACCAGTGTTATTACATTATTAAAAGTGTGTCTTTTTCATATAGATAATACCACAGCTTTGCCAGCTAATGCTACTTTATTATAATTTTTTCAGCCGTTTATTTTGTTAAGTTTTATTGTTAAAAATATATTGTGAAAGTATACGCAGTGGCGCCAGTACCCTGAGTTCCAGGGCTATGATGTCATACATTTGAAAATTAGGGAGAAACCTACATGATGAATAGGTATTTCCGGTGTAGAGAAGCAGCTGAGAGTACTAAATATGAAAAAGTCTGCTGGTCCAGATGGAATACCAGTTCGGTTTTACAAAGACTATTCTGCGGCATTGGCCCCCTACTTAGCTTGCATTTATCGCGAATCTTTAATTCAGCGCAAAGTTCCTAGTGATTCGAAGAAAGTGCAGGTGACTCCCGTTTATAAGAAAGGAAAGAGCACTGACCCACACAATTACAGGCCAATATTGTTGACGTCAGTTTCATGTAGAATTTTAGAGCATATTCTCAGTTCGAATATAGTAAATTTCCTTGAAACGGAAAAGCTTCTTTCCATGATTCAGCACGGGTTTAGGAAACATCGTTCATGTGAAACTCAGCTTGCCCTTTTCTCACATGACATCTTGCGAGCCATGGATGAAGGGCAACAGGCAGATTGTGTTTTTCTCGACTTCAAAAAGGCATTCAATGCGGTGCCACACTGCAGACTGCTAACGAAGATATGAGCTTATGGAATAGGTTGTCAGATTTGTGACTGGCTGGAAGACTTCCTAAGTAATAGAACGCAGTGCGTTGTTCTCGACAGCGAGTGTTCATCAGAGACAAGTGTATCGTCAGGCGTGCCCCAGGGGAGTGTGATAGGACCGCTATTATTTTCTATCTATATAAATGATCTGATGGACAGAGTAAGTTTTAATTTGTGGCTGTTTGCTAATGATGCTGTCATGTATGGCAGGGTGTCGTCTGTAACTGACTGCAATAGCATACAGGATGACTTAAACAAAATTTCTAGTTGGTGCGAAGAATGGCAGCTAGCTCTCAATGTAGACAAATGTAAGGTGATGCGCATGAGTAGAAAAAACAATCCTATAACGTTCGAATACAGCATTAGTAGTGAGCTTCTTGATGCTGTCACGTCGTTCAAATATCTAGGCGTAACATTGCAGAGCGATATGAAATGGAACAAACATGAAAGGACAGTTGTGAGTAAGGCGGACAGCCGACTACAGTTTATTGGGAGAATTTTGGGAAGATGTACTTCACCTGTAAAGGAGACCGTGTATAAAACACTTGTATGATCACGTCTTGAGTATTGCTCAAGTGTATGGGACCCGCAGCATATCGGTTTAAAGGAAGACATAGAGGCGGTTCAGAGGGGAGCAGCTAGATTTGTTAACGGTAGGTTTGACCAATGCGCGAGTGTCACGGAAATGCTCCGGCAACTCAATTGGGGATCGCTGGAAGATAGACGATGTTCTTTTCGTGAATTTCTGTTAAGTAAATTTAGAGGGCTGGAATTTGAAGCTGAGTGTAGTACGATCTACATGTAGATGTAGATGTAGATGTAGAGTAGTAGTAAATATGTATTATAACTGTTCTAATTTACACTTATCAATCTATTGTATTAGACATTTAGAAGACTTCAAATATTTGTTGATGTAAAATTGGAATGAAAGGAGATTTTATAATTTAGACTTGATTAAGACACCACAAAAGTAAGAAAAAACAGTTTTTGGCACTTCAAAACTACTACATTCTCTACATTTTGCAAGTGCCCATTTCACAGAATGTATGCATCTGTATTACACTTCATTTTGCCTAAATTCCCCACCTTGGCTCATTGCCCCCATTGCAAAATATGGCTAAGAACTTCAATTTAAAGCCTAAGATTTTACAAAACAATTAAGTTAGAGACACGAAATTGAAGCTAGATATCTACAGATTACATCAATATGAGTATTAAAAAGCACTGACAGCCTATAGAGGTACTTATTTCAATAAAGTACGAACTCAAAAATTAGATCCAAAATGTCGAAACTAACAATTTATTTCACACGATTAATATCTGTCAAAAGAGGGGGACTTTAATCTGTCTGCTGTACAATGACATGCTGCCACTTTAGGCATGTGTGCATGCAGATGATCAGCATCTGCGGTATAAATTATACACGGAAGTAATAAGGTTGTGATGTCATACATTTTTTCTCGTTTAATCACACTCATTAAAAAATATTTTAGACTGTGTCACGTACAAGTTTGCTGCCCCACTGCAGTAATGAAGTTAGTAGATCACTGAAGTAGGCAGCAGTAGTAAACATAAGACAAGGTGGCGTTCGTTACACGCTAGGGAAGCCTCGTGCAGTACTTTAAACACTCTGTGGAGAGTGTTTCTGGCTGGAATTCAACAATACTTGTTCATTGTTACTGAAGGTTAGGTGGTGGTTACCAGAGCAGTTTTATTTTATTTTAATTGGCAAGATTTAGAGTCGTTATACTTGTGCACGACACTTGCCTAGGCCTCACGAAGGCCACCCATAAGGCATTCGAGACAGTGTCCCGACAACAAGTAAGAAGCCAAAGCTCAACTAAGCATCGATTAAAACTTACAGACACTCTGGTACCTCTCTTTCTTGGCGAAGTTTTCAGTCTAACTCTCGTATTCATTACACAAATTACTGTCAGTTTTTAATTTTAGCACACACTTGTGCGGAGGAGGGGGGAATTAAACCCCCCCCCCCTTCGCCCATATCTACTTCCCTGAATCAGATATCCCTTTCTAGGAAACCAGTCTCCAAGGGCTGTGAGGGATGGCCTGCTTGGAAAGCTTGTCAACGTGTTCCTTCCCTGGAATGCCAGAGTGGCCCAGGTTCCGGGCGAAGTCCACTGATCTTCCGGACTTGCTGAGGGTGAAGGTAGAGTCCTGAGTGGACTGTACCAAAGGATGTTGAGGGAAACACTGGTCAAGGAAATGCAAGCCACTCAGAGAGTCAATGCAGATAACAAATGAGTTTCTGGGACAGTCTCTGAGATGTTACAGAGCATGAGAAATAACTTTGTGGTAAAAACACTACACTCAGGAGGCAATCAATGCTGTTTGATGTGGTCCCTGTAAACATGGGTATATCCACCATGGCCATCTACCAGAGATTCATTCGTATAAACTATTTTTGCACCACATAACGAGTCTATAAGTGCCAGGTGGGAAACATCTATAAGCCTCGAGTGAGGCATGGACCAATGAGGAGTGTGGTAATGTTAGTGGAAAATGTGAGGGGCTCTAGAGATGTAAGAAGGCAACAAACCCGGACCCGTGCAGCTGTAGAGGGAAGGGTAGGAGAGTAGAGAGCGGTGGCTGTAAAAAGAAGCCTGTGATTAGGGTCGTGGAATGAGGAATGGATACAGGCAACATATGAAGCGAGCAGCTGTTGCCAGTGGATCCACAGGATCCCCACCTTCAACAAGGAGGCTTGTCACCAGATGTTTACAGAGAACACCCGTTGCTAATCAGACTCCACTGTGGTGTATTGGGTTGACATCTGCAATGTTGAAGGCGCTGCTGAATCATATTACAGGCCCTGTAGTCAAGGCAGGATTGTATTAAGGTCTTATAGAGCTGCACGATTGTTGAACATGGGGTTTCCCAAATTGTGTGGTTGAGGCAGTGAAAGTTATTGAGATACCACCAGCACTTTTGCTTGAGCTGGCATCCGGGTGAGCTGAGCATCAAAAGGCATGCATAGGAAGAGTGATGTGTCTCCTTGACATGAAGGAGTTCATCAGCCAGGTACAGCTCTCGGCCCATGTGAACCACCTGACGGTGATAAAAGTACAAAATTCAGGTGTTATACACAAAGAATTGGATACCATGGGCAAAGGCCGAAGCCTAGGCCTTTTGGATGGCTCCATGCAGCTACTGTTCAGCAAAAATGTTGCTAGTGGAGCTGAAATAAATGCAGATGTCATTGGCATACAAGCAAGATGAAACAAATGACTTAATTATGACCAGAAAGAGGGGAACACAAAAGATGGAGCCCTGTTGGACGACATTCTCCTGATCAAAGGGAATGGGCTAGGAGAGGTACTAACCTTGACCTAAAAGGAGTGGAGCGAGAGGAAGTTCTGGATAAAGTTTGACAGTGAAACCCATGGGCACCATTCTTACAGCATAGCAAGGATATGATGCCACCAAGCGGCATAATATGGCTTCCAGAGATAGAGAAATACTGCAATGATATGCTCACACTGAGCAAAAGCAATACAAATAGCCAACATGATTGTCAATAGCCAAGCAGCTCTGATGAAAGCCACCTCTGTTGTGGGGCCAAGAGACCCAAGCTTCAAGGATCCACATGAGCAGCTGACTCACCATACTTTCGAGGGCCTTACACAAAATGTTGGTGAGGCTCATAGTATGGCAACTATCAACCACCAGCAGAACTGCACCATATTTTCTCACTGGGATGATGAAGCTGTCCTGCTGTTGTGGCAGGAAAACATCCTCTGCCCAGAGATGGTAGAACTTCACATTGCAAGTCCACTGAGGGGTGGTAGAGGAATTGACTGTGAACTTGATCTGGTCTTAGATAGGTATCAGGGCATGCAGCAAGGGCAATTAGAAATTCCCACTCACTAAATGGTGCCTTTAAAGGCACAAAAATCTGGGCTGTAGGCTTCAGTCACAGAAATATGCAAGTAATGCTTTACAAATATTCAGCAATACCACCTGGGTCAGTACAGAGGAGACAGGAGATTCCCACTGATGGGCAGAAGTCAAAAAGGTGCAGATTTTGTAACCACACCTGAGAAGGGGAGGCATGTGAACTGATGGTGGCAAAGTACCTCTCCAAACAGTCCTGCCTACAGTGGTGGATCAGTCACTCAGCTTGGGCCCAGAGGCATTCAAAAGCAATGAGATGTTCTGCAGAAGGGTGGCACCAGTGGTACTGAAGCAACCACTGACATTTCTGGATGGCCTCAGCGATCTCCAGTGTCAACCAAGGCACCAATGTATGCCCAAGCCTGTTAGGGGAATATGGGACAGTTGTCTCACTGGCAGAAAAATGGCTACAGTGATATGATGAACTGGCATATCAACTGCAGCAGTGGAGAGACCATCTGGACAGGTGGTCTGCAGGTTGAAACTGAAACAGAGAGAACAGGAAAGTGGTTGCTAACATGAAGTTCTTTGTAAACCCTCATACTGAAATGTGGGAGACGGCTTGGGCTATAAAGAGAGAGGACAATAGCCAAGTATGTGTCATGCAACATTCTAAAATGTGTGGGAGCACCTGTGTTGAGAAGGCAAATGTGATGCTGTGCTAAGAGAGTGTCAATGTCCTTACCAAGGCCCAATGTCTGTGTAGGAGAAATGGTGGGTGAAGTTGAGCAACCATAACAATGAGGTCAGTAGGAGACACAACCTCATCAGGGGAGAGGTAAACAGAACCAATGGTGATATTATCCTGCATGCCTGGATTCTGTCAGCCACTGCCTATAGAGCCTTGTAGAGAGTTATGCAGGTGCGTAAGATAGTTTCGAGGACATAGTAACAGTCACAGTTGGATACCCTGTCATCAGTTGAATGGTTTTTGTAGTATCCCCAATAGCAACAAAGGGTAGGGGTCCACTGGTTAGGAAACCAGGTTTCCTGTGGGGCTACATAGAGAGCAGAAAAGCAGCACTATAACTTTCCCAACTCACCTAGGTGGTGGAAAAATCTGGTACAATTCCAATGGAGGATGGTGATATCAGCATGCTGAGATGCTATGAGTGAAATGAAGGGACAGTTTGTACCTTATTGCCACCTTTTGAAACCAGTTGAGTGCCAGTAGCATCAGTGTCCATTGTTTTTGAGTTTTTAGTGAGTTCTAGGTAATCAGGGGATGCAAGTATCTCCAACACATCCACACGATCTAAACTTGCCCTTTCTGTCTTCTTATTGACTTTTTTGTTTTCGTCCTCTCATTTTTCCTTCAGTTATGTAGGCTGGGAGGGCTTATCTGAAATAACATCAAGGGGACCGATGTCAATCGGAAAGCACTTCGACCACCAGATTGTGGCTCCATTAGAAACCTGCTGGGATCCACATTTACATGAGAAGAAATCATGGAAAGTAGTGTCCCGAGTCATCCCTTCCTTGCAAAAAGGAGCCAGAGGAGGCTGTTGCTTCTCTGGCTTGAGGATGGGGACCTATGCCCTTGTTGTTTGAAGAGTTATTGCTTCCAAGGTAGGGACTTTGGGAACAATAGAAGAAGAGGTGTCTCCAACCATCAAGGGAGCAGGTATATGCGACTGGGCCTGAGAGCCCACCAGGACTGGCTGAACAGGGGGGAATCTTGCTGCCAGGGATGGCAATGTTGACATAGATGTGGCATAAGATGATACAATGCTCACAGTGTGGAGTTTGTCATATTTACTTTTGTTCTCTGTATAGAACAGCCTGTCCTGGGGCTTATACTCCATTATTTTACATTTCTTATGTAAAACTGTACAGTCAGGCAAGCAAGGGGGTGTTGCTGAGCACAATTAACACAGACAGGAAGAGTGCCACAGCAGACATTTGGAAGTGACATGTCTGCACTCCTGGTGGGTGGTGTTGGCACAACATGGGGACAGCATGTGCCCAATTTAACAACACTTAAAGCACCTTGTAGGGAAAGAAATGTAGGGCTTAACACCACACTGGCAAGTCATCACCTTGACCTTCTCAGGGAATGAATCAACCTCAAAGGCCAAGATGAAAACACTGGTAACAACCCTGTTCTCCTTCAGTCCCCTATAGACGCATCAGATGAAATGAACTGTAAGTTCATAATCCTTCATCAGATTGCAACAGTAGATCCCTATGGAGTACAATACCCTGGACAATATTTAGGCTCTTTGGAGGTGTGATTCAAACAGGAACATCACATAGCTTGTGACAGGTGAGCAATGACCATGACTGGTCAGGGATGATATGATTAGGATTGTTCTGGATCTCATCTTGGACAGTCCCTTCACCTCTCAATAATTGTCCTCCAAGTTTACAAAAAAAAAAAAAAAAAAAAAAAAAAAAAAATCATTGACAACGGATTCCCCATTTGTTGTAGTGCAGACCAATTATTGAGGGGGCATACTCCTCACCTTTACCTTTATTTTGGGCCCAACATCCCCCCCTCCCACCTCATGGTGTGGCCAGTGAATAGAACAATTGTGGGTCATATTTCTCAGCATTAAATTCTACACTACCACACTTAGAGGTGCTAGTGGCTATTTGACCGCCAGCATTAGACTTCACCCACTTCATTGTAGTCGCATGAGAAGCTAGGAAAAATGGTCAATTCAGAAAGCTCTGCATGTCCATCTGGTGACTGTTCCACCTCAACAGTCATGAATCTCCTCTGTGCACAGCACAGCTTGAAATTGAGGTTTTCTTTATAGAGGTTTTGACTGTCCTTGTGATATGGCTTGATAAGACCCCCAGGCTGTGTAACATACAACATTCCAGCCAGCATTACACCATCCAGTGCTCACTGAGGCAAAAGAAGAGCATATTGTGTAGAGGACTGTTGGCAAGATGCAGTCCCCAGCTCATAGATTCCAGATTTGCCACGCCTGTAACTAGCAAACAAATACTGAGGCCCTCTGAAGGGTTATCTTTAATAATAGTATAGTACCTGATCCTTACTTTTTATTGACAGTTTGATTTTATGTGAATGGATTTTTGTTGCCAAATGTTATGTGCATGTGAATCGTACGTGACTGTATACAAGGTATCTAAATATAGACAGGCTATGGTATAGGTGTTTTCATAACTTACTTATTTCATAAAGATATTTGTCCTGAAATTCCATTACTAGTTATTATGAAGTTTTGTAGGTTGTTAATCCAGATAGTCCTGAAATATTGTTTTAATTTTTTTGTTTATATTCTAATATTATATGTAATTAGTTACTAAAAGTGCAGAAAACAACTTTTACAACAACTACACTTATAGTCTAGTCACAACAGGCCTTCCTTCCCGAAAAATAGAAGGATGATACAACTACATTTTCAACAATAGTATGAAAAGAGAGAAAACATACATGGAGAGCTAACTCACACTTTAACCATTTAGCAACACATTCTGCATTGAAATTGTATTTTATTGTTTGTTTTGTCATATATTGGAAAGTCACCAACATAATGTTCATTCCCATCATAATGTGAATCAATTTTATTTGCTCTGGGTTGTCATTGTCTACAAGTACGGTAGTGAAAATAAGGCACCCAAATGTTAAGTGATCCCTTGGGCCCTCATTGTTCCTGTAAAGGTCCAAAGCATTCTGTTCAGCAACATAGTTTAGATGTGCTGCTGTAGGAAAATACTACTTTTTCCCTCTTGTTGATGTTCTGTAAAGTGATATTTCGAGATATGCATGACCTATTCAACCCGTATGTTTTCTATAAGCCTGGAACAATCTAGGTTGATGCAGTAATGCTTTCTTTTTCTTCTCCTTGGAGAATAAGCTTACTTGTCTCCAATGGTAAAGCATGTTCATAATTAGTTGCCAAAATGATGATGCTGTTATCTTTCCATATGACAACTGATATTCCTAAACACTAAGTAGAAATTATTAACATGTTGATTTAGTTCAGAAGATAATATTTTCTAACAAACATTTAGAGTTTTACCAGAATTTTTAATTGAGTAGTAATCGTCTGTTCCTCTTTTTTCCTTCTTTAATTTGATTACTATCAATATTATCTTTGCCATTATTGCACAATGAAGATGTACTAGGTTCTTGTTCTTTTTGAAGAGAATTTATTTCCATCACTGAATGTTGAGTAAAGGCCCGAATTTGCATGCCATTAATAAACATGATCACATTTAGCTGACTTCCAGGTGGATTGTCTACAAAAGTGTCACATTGCAAACTGCAGGTGGTCTGGAATTCGAAGGCTGGATGTTAATAGAGCAACACACTTTACACTTAGAACACGTTTATTGCTAACACAAGTGTACACTCAGTACAGACTGACTCCTGCTTGGAATGATCCACTATTTACACATATAAAGAATTATCTGGAACTTACAAGTACATCAAACATAATAAACATGTAGAACATTCTAGAAATAGTAAATATAAAGAAATAATTTTTTTTGTGCCTGTGGCAGGATTTGAACTGGGAACTGCAACATGAATTGCGAGGATAACCACTGTTCTATGAAACGACAATGGTATGAATACAGCCCAAGGAAACTTCTCACACCATGGATGTGCCGAGGAGTTGGAAATTCTGTGACTGCCCTTACTTTATCTGGATCAGGACATGCACCATCTCCATTTACTAGGTGCCCCAGGATTTTTATCTCTTTGGCGATGAAGAGGCACTTCTTTGGGTTGACAATTATATATTTTTGAGGATGTTACAACGTTCAATGAATGAAATAAATCATAATTTGCGATCAGTTATGGCTTCACTATACTATGTTTAGATGGAATACCAAAGTGCAGCAAATGAAAATTTGTTGGGTTGAGGTGGAGTCATGCTGTCTGAACATACTTCAGCACAGTTGACAAGTGGCTTAGATGTTCTGCAAATGTCCTTGAGAAAAGCAAGTTGTCCATCATGCTTTCAACTGTGGCTGGGGCATTAAAAGTCCAAATAGCATGACCTTGAATTCATAGAGGCTGTCAGGTGTAATAAAAGCAGTCTTCTCCCTGTCAGCTACGTCAACCTCAGTTTGCCAATAACCTGTCTGCATGTCCATGGTTAAGAAGTATGTAGCTCCTTTGAAACAGTCTAGGGTGTCATTAATGCATGGCAATGGGTAGACAACTTTTTTTGTGATTTTGTTCAGCCACCAATAGTCTACTCAGAAACTCCATGTGCATTCCTTCTTCTCCACAAGGACCACCAGAGATGAACAGGGACACTCTGAATGTTGAATAATGCCATCTTGCAACATATTCTCCACTTCCTATTGAATTATCTGTCTTTCAGCTGGTGACACACTGTACGAATGCCGGCTAATTGGTAGATGGTCCCCAGTATTGATTCAGTGTTTTATCATAGGCTGTTTCATCTGGCTCTTTTCCCAGCTGGCCTGGAATACACCTGAAAATTGGTGTAGTAAGGTTAACACTTGCTGATGTTGTTCCTGCATCAGACTGGGCCCTATATGGAATTCCATAGTAGTTTCCTCTATTGCATTCTCGCCAGTAACAGTAGAGCATGGGACTTTGCCGATGACATTGAGCTCACCATCCTAGACTGGTTTAGGTGTTCCAATACACATTCCTTGAGGAATCAGGTGTGATTGCCCATGGAAATTAGTGGTCCAAAGTTCTCCTCGACCACCTGTAATGCTTATGATAGCCATTGGTGTGTAGATTTCCTTTGTTGTACAGATTAGCTTTTTGTGATCAACAAGCACTTCACAGTTTAGCTGGTCCTCTCGGCTGCTGACTGGAACTCTTCTCATTGTTAATGGCAGGAACTCAACATTCTCAATAGAAAACAATTTCCCAGGAGAGTTCATGTTACATGTACTCAAGGAACGGCTTCCTCAATTTGCAGCTCAGACCTTCCACAGTCAATGACAGCCTGGGATGCCTGAATGCAGTCCAACCCAAAGGTAGCGTTACGGCTACATTCTGTTAAAATGAAAAATTTAAACGACTGTATCCTGTTGTTGATAGTTATTCTTGCAATACATGTTCCTGCTGGCTGACCGTATTTTCCATTTCTGACCTTCAGCAAAGTTGCTCTTGTATCACAGAACATTATCTTCTTTAGTTTGTGGCAGTAGTCATTCGACAATACAGAGAAGGAAGCACCTGAATCAATTAGTGCCCATACAGGTTGGCCATCGATGATGACATCTATGAGATTTCCCAACATCTTAGCAAATGTCATCCATGGAGGATTTTCATCTGCAGCAGCCTCACCTCCGTAGATGGTCGCCACACTTAGTTTTCCTGGACACGGCGGCTAGGCAAGAGTCTGCTATCTCTGTAAGGCTTTAGCGAATGGCAGCAGCATGTTGGAGACTGACCAGGTCTAGGATACGGCGACGGGCTCCGTCCCATAGGTTCACAGTAATCATCTGCAGCTGACTGCCATTGAAAGGATGGCACTGATGGTTGGTGTCTTGTGGCATAATAATTGTCAAATTCTTGTCTTCTGTCCTCCAGATATCTGTCCTCCTGTGAGGCTTCACAGTTGCTGGAGGAGTTGGTTCTGGTCGCATCACTCGGTTCCTAAACTGCGTAAGTCGAGGCCATTCTTCACGTCGGGTGAGACTGGTGGGGCTGACAGGTGCTAATGTTTTATCAGCAGTGTCGGCTGCCTCATGACATACAGGACCGATATCCGTGGCCATAATCTGGCTCTCGTTTGGTCCAACAGTCCCAGCTGCCATAAACTTCATCCAACCCTCCTCTGTTGCATCTCTTCAATTTTCGGGCACCATTGGATAAACTCTTGTGTAGCCAAACGTCTTTTAACAGAAGAGCTTGATACATGTCTTCCACAATGCCTTTATCAGGTGTGAAACTTTATCGGCCTCCATCATATCCTGGTTAACTATGTGACATAGGGCCAAAACACTCTGTATATATGACTCTGCTGACTCACTGTTTTGCTGGCCTCTGTTCTTCAATTAGTCTTCTGAAAATGTTCAAATGTTTGTAAATCTATAGGACTCAACTGTGTAGTCATTAGCCCGTAACTTACAAACTACTTAAACTAACGTAAACTAACCTAAGGACAACACACACACCCATTCCTGAGGGGGGACTCGAACCCCCGATGGCAAACGGCCACACGCATCACAGCACAGCACCTCAGTAAGCACAGCTAATCTGCCACGGCATTTTGATCTTCTGATAAACGAACATACTGCTGGTGGTCTCCAAAAGTCTTCTTAAGTTCTGTCTGGAATTTTTTCCAGATATCGAGCTTGGGTTCATTGTTTTCAAACCACTCCTGGGCTATCCTGATCAGGTATAAATATACGTTTGCCCAGCACATAATGTGATCCCACCTATTACAGTTGGTGACTCTGTAGAATTCTTTCACTTGTTTATTTTGGTCCTGTCTAGCGTGTCCTGAGCACACTGATGGATATCTGATGTGCAGCTGGCTTACTACTGTTTTGGCATACATAGTTCTTTTGATGACACGGACATTCGGATGGAGGTAGTCGGTATACTCTTTGTATTCTGGCTCTTGTCCTATGTAGGTGGCGGCTCTTATTCTGCCTAATTGGAGGCACGATGATGCAGCTGTATTGCAGAATACCTGGCGCCTCCACCAGAAAGTGCCACATTGCAAACTGCAGGAATCCGAAGGCTTGTCATTAATAGAGCAACACACATTACACGTAGAACACATTTATTGCTAACACAAGTGTACACTCAGTACAGAGTGACTCGTACTTGGAGTGCTCAACTATTTATACATATAAAGACTTTTCTGGAACTTACATTAAACATAACAAACATGTAGAACATTCTAGAAATAGTAAATACAAAGGAATAAGAAAAATATCTGCCCATGGCAGGATTAAAACTGGGGACTGCAAGCACTGCAATCTGTGATGCTAACCACTGTACTACACATTCCATTGGAAGACTCATGTCACCTGAATCTTCACCAGTAATTTCACCTGTACCTTTCAGAAAAGGAATTACAGTAACATCTATGCCATTACTTGGTAGATCGTTACTGATGTCCAGAATTTCATTTTATCCATTTAATCTAATTCTTTTCCTACAAATAAATAGGATAAATGTCACATAATCTGGCAATTGTACAGTATTTCTGGGAGGATGTCAAGAAATGAGACCCTAAAGACTTTGAATTAATACATTTATAACTATACATTTAAGTTTAAGCATTTAGGATGTTATTAACATAAAGATAATGCAAAAAAATAAACATTTGTTATGAAGTTTACTCACTCATGCAGAACAAAGTCAGTCAGTTCTTCTGTTGCTGCAGGAGAGTGATTTTTGAAGCACAATAGAGACAGCTGTAGCACCACTGTAACTCCATTTAGCTTAACCATGTCAACAACACGCTTAGATTTTACATTTTGCTGTTGGAAAAAAGTTCTGCAACACCAACAATGACAGTTATATAACTTCTTATATTCACATGCACACATTCCTTATGGAAGGATGATAGGGTCAACTGGGCGTTCTTAAATAATGTTGTTCATTTGTGACACATGAATTAGATCCTGATATTGTGCCATCTTCTGTGGGTTAAAACATAAGTGCTGAAACAAATCAAACAAGGTGTCCCACATAAGGCAGATTTCCTGTCCAGTTTATTATAGCAATTCTGGAAGAAAGAAGTTCTTCACCATCACAATATGATCATTTCTTCAGACATTTTAAATGTTGTATCATGATTTCTATTTATTGTCATTTTTGTTTTTGTTGTGGTCTTAAATCCTGAGACTGGTTTGATGCTGCTCTCCACTGTACTCTATTCTGAGCCAGCCTCTTCATCTCAACCCACATCTATTTGAACCTGATTATTGTATTCGTCTCTTCGTCTCCCTCTATGATTCTTACCCCACACACACTTCACTCCAATTCACAACTCCTTGTACTCTGAGAATGTATCCTACCAGACTATCACTTCTTTTAGTCAAGGTATGCCAGAAATTTCTTTTCTCCCCAATTCTGTTTGGAAACTCATTAATTACATGATCAACACACCTAATCTTCTCCATTCTTCTGTAGTACCACATTCCAAAAGCCTGTAATCTCTTCCTATCTCTTACTATCTCAACTATGTATCATCCATGTTTCACTACCACATAAAGCAATAATCCACACAAAAGCCTTCAGAAAAGACTTCCCTACACTCAAAAATTAATATTCAATGTTAACAAATTTCTGTTTACAAAAAATGGTCCCCCCCCCCCTTGATTGCAGTTCTGCATTTTATATCCTCTGTACTGTGATCATCATATGTTATTTCAATAACTAAGTAACAATACTCATCTACCACCTTTATTGTTTCATTACTTAATCTAATTCCACCAGCATCATCTAATTTTCTTAGACTTCTCATCACTGCAAATTCACCATCCATAGGTGGCAAGCCTGCATGGGAGGGATTTTTTTCAGTGAGGTGGAGGTTAACATGTAGGAAGGTAAGGGTTATAAGGAATGAGGTATTGGACTTGGAGTCTGAAGGACATTGAGAAAGGTGGTATTTGAGAGCAGAAAGACCATAGACATTTGGGATATCGGTGTACAGAGAAGTAGCATCGACAGTGACGAGTAAGGGTCTAGGAGGTAAAGGGGTGGGAATGGAAGAGTGTCTGTGAAGGAAGTGATTGGTATCTTGGATGTGGGAGGCTAGATTTTGAACAATTGGTTGGAGATGCTGGTCAACAAGGACCGAAATTTTTTCTCTGGGAGCACAGTATCAAGGCACAATTGGGCTTCCAGGATTGTTAGGTTTATGTATCTTTGGGAGCATGTAAAATGTAGGTGTGTGGGTAGTTGTTGGAGTGTGGAAGGAGATGGATTCAGGGGAAAGGTTCTCTGGGAAGGCCATAAGATTTTAGAAGGGGTCTTAGGTAATTTTGGACTTTTAGGATGGGATCATTCTGCCACAACATATAGGTGGAGGAATCAGACAATTGACGTAGGCCTTCTGTCATGTAATCACTATGATTCATTACAACAGTGGTGGAACCCTTGTCTGCAGGGAGGATGATTAGGTTGGGATCTGTTTTAGGTTGTGTAAGGTTTTCCTTTCTTTTGCCAAAGGTTGGTATTCTTTGGAAGGGACCTGGGGAAGGATGGTGATGCCAAGTTGGATGTGAAAAATTTCTGGAATGTAACCAGAGGGTGGTTAGGTGGGAGTGAGGGTGGGTCACAGTACGATGGTAGTATGAATTGGGAGAAACTTAAAATATCTTTTTGTTTATCTTGTAAAACTATTTTTAGTATGTCAAAATACATCAGTTGAGAGTGGCATCTAGTAAACCAGTAACCAGAAAATGTTTGGATAGATCAACACCGTAACTGAATCTAAAATATGTCAAATTATCCAAGTTAATAAGTCACATTAACCTGTACGGTAACCAAAAGCAAATGCAGGTTTTTAACCTGGCAAATAGTCTTCTTGCATATTATCATGGTCCATATGTACACAAAGGTCTTTGGAATATGTGCATAGTACTAATCAACATATTACAGTAATTATCACTGACTGATCGGATGCATTTCTGAAGTAGATAAAAGGTAATGCAATCATCAGTTGGCAGATTGGTATGAATGCCTCAGTGCTTTACTAGGCATGGTCTTATTTGGAGGTGGTATGCCATTGCCTTCCTCTGACCTTTCAACTGACTTACCCAGCCAGTTATAGTGAGACCTATTATTTAACATTGATTGTGAACAATGGTGGAACACAACATTTTGCACACAGAGTACACATTATGAAAATAAATACCTTATAGAGGGAAAAGAAGAGAATCAGGATGGAAAGGACTATATGTGGCTACATTAGAGCACTGAAATAATTGAGTGCTGACAAATTAAAACTAGTTTGAACCTGCAATTCCCACTTTCGGACAGTAGTCACTGTATCCACTTTACTATCTGGAGCATGCCTGGCAGCCACCCAACATACCCTCAAAGTCACAAACTATGGAAGAAATTCCCCTTTTTCTTCCTTTATTGTTATTTCATCCCCATTCTCATCATATTGGATGGAGGTGGGTGAGGCCTGGTGGTTGTGCAGTCAGCCCATCCCCTATTGTGAATGGTACTGTATAGTTGCCATAATGGACTGGGGGCTGATGACCTAGCTTTTTAGTCCCCTCAAAAACCAACAACAGCAACAACAACAACATAATGGACTTCTGCATGAGGTTGAACAATACAGTAATATTGTTCAAACTTGTCCAGGACTTCCAGTCCTCCCAAGAGGACATGGATGGTAGGGGTACTACTTCTGGTGTGAGGTTGTAGCGATTTTGAGAGGACACCACCAGACATGCTTTTCGTAGCTAAGTGGTGAAGTCAACCATTGGCCCAAAGCAGGGATTCCAGGTTCACATCCTAGTCTGCCAAAAATTTTCACTTGCCGCCATTGAATTATTTTAATGCCATAATGCAGCCAAAAATAATCCTTTCCATTCTCTCCCAATTCCTTCTCCCCACTGAAGGTATTTATAGCATTCTGCAAAAGAACACACAACATTAATAATAAGTGTCACCACATTAATTCACCATCCATATGCTACATAGAGCTTTTGCAGTTATTGGAATACTTGGTTGGAAGAACATTCCATAAACCCACCCAGGGGTTAACACATTTGTTCTTTAGCCATGAGAGGGACTATATTAATAAATAATCTATTATTTGTCAGTGTAGCAATATCACTAGCCTGATTGTACAGGCAAAACTCTTCAGACATTCACAACCTTGACCATTTTTGGAGTTTCTCATCGCTGCACTTTGAGGAGAACTTCTCATAAGTGACTAATTGCAGTACTCCCTTAAAACGGAAGACCAAGAGGATGTTAAACCTCTGAGGATAGAAGGATCACATTTGTCATGTTCTTTTTTGTACCCAAATCCCAACAGTTACAGCCCTGTGTTCATTATCATGTTACAAAGGATAAAGATTCAAACAGAGAATATATTAGGGTTATTGCAAAAGTAAGGCCCGATTTGCTGTAAATATTTGAAAGATGCCGCCAGTATTGTTGTTACTGTTGCTGTGTGCTGTTGATAGTGTCAGTTCACAATGTTTAAGACAATCAATCTGCCCACCCATTGTGAATTAAGGGCAGTGATACGGTTTTTGACTGTAAGAAACATTTCAGCAGCAGAAATCCATTGGAAAATTACTGAAGTGTATGGTCCTAACATAATGAATGACAGTAAAGTGTGCAAGTGTGTGCAAGCCTTCAATGAAGGACTTGGTTCATGTGGTTGATGACAAAATTCATGACTATCAAAGTGCATTTCATGAATGTGAGTAGAATGATCAAGTGAAAGATGCTGTTAAAGACTGGTTATCTTTGCAGGCGGCCGATTGCTATAACTTAAGCATTCAAAGGGTTGTTGAATGATATGACAAATGTCTAAATAAGTATGGAGATTATGTAGAAAAATAGAGAAAAGCAGAAGGGATGTCAATAAAACAATAGATTTGGAAACAAGTTTGATTCTGGATGTTTTTGTTTTAATCGGTCCTTACTTTTGGAATATCCCTCGTATTTATATTCTACTTGTGTATACATCACTGTCACATGGCAGTTTATACTTTGGTATCCCAGAAGTTATTAGATATCTGTACATTCAAGTAGTCAAGAAGTTAGATTAAATCTGTCTTAATGAAGACAAAAAAGTAGAATAATTTTGAGCTGAATTGAAGTTGTATAAGCAGACAGATTTATAAGAAACCGTTAGGTATTGTGTTGTCTGGGAGCATCCCCACCACTATTTGATGCATCTGATTAGCATAGATCCTTGCCAGCTTCCATTTCTGTATAAAATCAAGGTAATATAAAAGTAGCTAGAAAGTGGTAATGGTTAGAATTGTGAGATACATAATAATACAGTTGTAATATGCTTATCATGCAGATGTCGGTAAACTGGAGTAGTGAACATGGTGATACTACATCCACAGTGGAAACTACTACTAAAGATGCTGCAGTACAAACCTCCGATGAACTGCAAAATATTGTAGAGGCTGAGAGGTAAGATATAGTTTTGTTGAGTTTTGATTCCCTGCTAGAGGATTCATGTGGAAACTGGCAAGCTTCCAGTCAAGCCTGGACAAAATTTAAACATTATTTTTTAAATGGTTTATTTCTTCAGCACTAGTGTGAAGTTAGTTTTTGGTCCCTGCCCAGCATTGTTGTTAACCCATGAGAACTCACATCTTTAAAAATTATGTGATTGTTTGCACGTGAAGGCTTCCACTCAAAGAACAATTTGAAATGTCTTCCATGGTTCACGGGCATTGCATCGGATCGTATTGTCGAAACTGCACAATATTTCCATGAGGCAGCTACTCGTCATCTTCAGGTGTTAACTAAACTGCTGATTGCTGTTGTCTTGCCTATATACTATGGCTGGCTAGAAGAGTGCAGGTGTGAAGATGGTGGTGGGGGGGCAATGACATCATTGTAGGCGAATCATAGATGAAAACATATAGATCCCTATGGTGGTCTCCGCGTACACAATGCAGAAAAGCGTGGCCGCAAGTTGCGGGCCCAGCGCGCAAGTGCGGATAGTGTGGCGCGCAGTTTAAATGCTCTCGCTTCGGTGACCTGTCTGCGGCGACTCGCTGGATACATCTGAATGCGGCCACCGATGCCTGAATACTGCCAGTGCAGGTTCCTATGACTTGCTGAGCTGAAAGCCCATGTCTCTATTAAACAGGTCGTTCAAAATACGTATTTTGACTGCTTCTTTGAAGATGGAGTCCCAGTACATAGATGCAGATGAGAGTATCTTTGTCTCTTCATAGTGCCCCATGTCCAAACAGTGCTCAGCGACAGCAGACTTTCCTGGCTGACCCAGTCTCCTGTGTCGCTTGTGTTCATTGCATCTATCTTTGACAGTGCGACACGTCTCTCCAATGTATGATTTTCCGCACTGGCATGGGATTTTATATATGCCTGGTCTTCTCACACCTAAATTGTCTTTGACGGGACGCGGCATCCTTTGTACTCGTGCTGGAGGATGGAAGATGCATTTGATGTTATATTTCTTGAACAGCCTGTCAATCTTGAAGGATACGCCACGAACATAAGGGAGAAAAATCAATCTTTTCGATTCCTCTGTTTCTTCTGGCAGCCCTTCAGGTCTTGCGCAAGGTGTTGTAGCGCATTTCAGATCTGCTTCTCAGAGTATCCATTCTGGAGAAACACAAAGTGAATATGGTTGAGTTCTGCTGGTAAGCTCTCTTTGTCTGATATTACTCTAGCCCTGCACGCCACACTACCCGCGCTTGCGTGCTGTGCCCGTGACTTGTGGCCGTGCTTTCCCGCACCGTGTATGCGGAGACCACCAGAGGGCTCTATATGTTTTCATCTATGATTTGCCTACAATGATGTCATTGGCCCCCACCATTGTCTTCACACCTGCGCTCTTCTAGCCAGCCACAGTATATAGGCGAGACAACAGCAATCAGCAGTTAGCACCTGAAGATGACGAGCAGTTGGCTCGTGGAAATATTGTGCAGTTTTGACAATACGATCCAACGCAACGCCAGTGAGCCATGGAATAAATCAATACGTCGAGAAAGCCTCAAACATTACAAATTTGAAATGTACTTAATATGCCAAAATAAGTATTTTATCTTGTTTTTATAAGAAAACATATTTGACTAATTAAAAATGACAATTTTTTAATATTAATGTGAGCAAAACGCTCATACCAAGAAGCTTGTGGTTTAAAAATGGAACAAGAGGCATGATGCAGCAAATAACCCTGTGTCAGCTTTCAGCTAGATACATGGAAATTCAAACAATCGGATAGGGGCAGTGGGAGGAGTTAGCAATAGACCCACATTGAGTGATACTAGAAGCAGGTAAAAGACATGGAATATACTCATTCCCATGAATCACAGACATTGCTGAGGTGGGGTGGCTTGCATGCCTCAATGATGCAGATAGCCGTACCATAGGTGCAACCACAGTGGAGGGGTATCTGTGGAGAGTCCAGACAAACGTGTGGTTTCTGAAGAGAGGCAGCAGCCTTTTCAGTAGTTACAGGGGCAACAGTCTGGATGATTGACTGAGCTGGCCTTGTAACATCAGCTAACATGGCTTTGCCATGCAATTACTGTGAACGGATGAAAGCAAGGGGAAACTACAGTCGTTACTTCTCTTGAGGACATGCAGCTCTTCTGTATGACTATATGATGATGGCTTCTTCTTGGGTAAAATATTACAGAGGTAAAATAGTCAGGAGGATGTCGTCATCAAGAAAACCGAAACAGGCATTCTATGGGTCGGAGCGTGGAACGTTCTAACCCTTAATTGCATAGGTAAGCTAGAAAATTGGAAAAGATAGATGGATAGGTTAAAGTTAGATATGGTAGGGATTAGTGAAGTTCAGTGGCAGGATGAACAGGATTTCTGGTCAGGTGAGTACAGGGTTATCAATACAAAATCAGTTGGTGGTAACGCAGGAGTAGGTCTGATAATGAGTAAGAAAATAGGAATGCAGGTAAGTTACTATGAACAGTATAGTGAACACATTATCATGGTAAAAATAGACACGAAGCCAACACCGACCACAGTAGTGCAAGTTTATATGCCGACTAGCACAGCCGATGATGAGGATATCGATAAAATGTATGAGGAGATAAAAGAAATCATTCAGAAAGTTAAGGGAGATGAAAAATTGATTGTGATGGGGGACTGGAACTTGGTAGTAGGAAAGGGAAGAGAAGGAAATGTAGTAGGTGAATATGGACTGGGAAAAAGGAATGAAAGAGGAGATTGCTTGGTAGAATTTTGTGCAGAGCACAATCTAATGAGCACTAACACTAGGTTTAATCATCATGAAAGAAGGCTGTATATGTGGAAGAGACCAGGAGACACTGGAAGGTACCAGATTGACTTTATAATGGTAAGGAATAGATTTAGAAACCAGGTTCTAAACTGTAAGACATATCCAGGGGCAGATACAGACTCTGACCATAACTTGTTGGTTATGAGCTGCAGATTAAAACTTAAGAGACTGCAGAAAGGTAGAAAGGTTAGGAGATGGAACCTGGACAAATTGAAGGAACCAGAGGTGGTTGAGAGTTTCACGGGAAGCATTAGGCAAAGACTGGCTGCAGTGGGGGAAAGTAATACAGTAGAAGAAGAATGGGTAGGTCTGAGAGATACGGTAGTGAAAGCTGCAGAGGACCATATAGGCAGAAGGACAAGGCCTAATAGAAATCTCTGGATAACACAGGATGTACTGAATTTAATTGATGAGAGGAGAAAATATAAAAATTCAGCAAGTGAAACAGGGAAAAGGGAGTACAAATGTCTGAAAAATGAGATTGACAGGAAGTGCAGACTGGCTAAGCAGAAGTGGCTACAGGACAAATGCAGAACCGTAGAAGAATGCATAACTAGGGGAAAGATAGATACCACCTACAGGAAAATAAAAGAGATATTTGGAGACAAGAGAAGCAGCTGTATGAATATCAAGAATTCAGATGGAAAACCAGTACTAAGCAAAGAGGGAAAAGCTGAATTGTGGAAGGAATATATAGAGGGCTTATACAAAGGAAATAAACTTGAAGCCAGTATTCTAGAAATGGAAAATGAAGTGGAGGAAGATGAGATAGGAGATATGATACTGAATTTGACAGAGCGCTAAAGGACGTGAGTCGAAACAAGATCCCTGAAGTAGATGATATTCCATATGAACTTCTGATGTTGTTAGGAGAGCCAGTCGTGAAAAAATTGTATCACATTGTATGCAAGATGTATGAGACAGGGGAAATACCCTCCGACTTCAAGAAGAATATTGTAATTCCAATTCCAAAGAAAGCAAGTGCAGACAAGTGTGAAAATCACAGAACTATCAGTTTAATAAGTCATGGTTGCAAAATACTAACACAAATTATTTACAGATGAATGGAAAAACTTGTGGAATCTGACCTCGGAGAAGATCAGTCTGGATTTAGGAGAAATGTAGGAACACGGGAGGCAATACTCACATTACGACTTATCTTATAAGATAGGCTAAGGAAAGGCATACCTACATTTTTAGAGTTTCTCGATTTGGAGAAAGCTTTTGACAATGTCGACTGGAATACACTCTTCCAAATTCTGAAGGTATCAGGGGTAAAATATAGGAAGTGAAGAGTTATATTCAACCTATACAAACACCAGACAGCGGTTATTAGGGCAAGGGCAAGAAAGGGACGCAGAGGTTCGGAAGGGAGTAAGACAGGGTTGTAGCCTTTCCCCAATGTTCTTCAATCTGTACATAGCAGGCAGTGAAGGAATGGAAGGAGAAATTTGGAGACGGCATTAAAGTGCAGGAAGAAGAAATAAAAACATTGCGGTTTGGCGATGACATAGTAATTCTGTCAGAGACCGCAAAAGATCTGGAAGAGCAATTGAATGGAATGTACAGTGTCTTGAAAGGAAGATATAAGATAAACATTAACAAGAGTAAAACAAAGGTTATAGAATGCAATGTCAAAAAATCAGGTGATGCTGAAGGAATTATATTAGGTAATGATACAATAAAAGTAGTAGATGAATTTTGTTATTTGGGTAGCAAGATAACTTCTGATGGCCAAGTTAAAGAAGATATAAAATGCAGAATGGTTGGTTGGTTGGTATGGGGGTTTTTAGGGGGACTAGACTACTATGACCATCAGTCCCCCATTTCACAGCTAGGCGACACGCAGAAAAACATAATCGTCAAGAAATACGCCTGAGCTGGATTTAAAATACCGCAGAATAAAAGAACACACTGTCAATCAAATATTGACAGAGTCAGCAAGAGACGATACAAAAGATGCCAGACACACAGTAACAGACAGGAGATAAAAATAGGATAAAATGATAGAGCCAATGAATGTGATTGACCGACCATGAGTATAAAAGTGGAAAAGCCAACCACATAGCTTACATAAGAAAAGCTGTAGTCGAAAGATGCATCAAGTGGAACATAGATAATGATCTAAAAGACCAACCAGAGGACTCGTAGCAACTGGTAAATCCCCCCCGCATTAAGAAATCGTAAAACAATATTAGCCACAGAGGCATCGTCACTGAGCACCAAAGAGAGAGTGTTCGGGAGGTTAAAAGAATGCCGTAGTGGAGCTAAAATGGGACAGTGAAGTAGGAAATGGACCACTGTCAATGGAGCACCACATTGCACATGAGCGGGTCCTCTCGATAGAGGAGATGACCATGCGTCAGACAGGTGTGACCAATGTGGAGACGGCAGAAGGCCACGGAGTCCCTATGGGACCCCAGCTGCGAGGAATTTCAGACAGACGTTGTGTCGTTGATTGTTCGCCGCTTATTGGGCACGTCCAGAGCAGACCATTCAGCATTCCACAGTTCTCTTATTTTATTGTGAAGCAACGGGCGGAAGTCTGCTTCTAGGAGATCAATCGCCAGAGGGCGGCGTTTGGTAGCCTGTTTGGCTATCTGGTCGACACTCTCGTTGCCCGGAATGCCAATATGGCCCCGGGTCCAAATGAACGTCACAGAGCGACCAGAGTCATCAAGAGCCAGTATCGACTCCTGAATGGCCCAGACCAATGTATGACACGGGTAACACCGATCAAAGGCCTGCAAACCGCTCAGTGAGTCACTACATATCAGGAAGGAGGTCCCAGGGCACGTGCGGATGTGTTTGAGGGCGCGGTATATAGCCACCAGTTCTGCAGTGAAGACGCTGCTGCTGGGTGGTAAAGAACGTTGCTCAACCTAAGCACCATGCATGTAGGCATATCCAGTGTGGTTGCCATCCAAAGAACCGTCTGTATAAAGGACCTCGGAGTTACGGAACTCGCTAAGCAGAGCATAAAACTGTTGCTGTAGAACCAGAGGAGAGGCGAAGATCTTCGACTCACGGGAAAGATCCAATCGAATCCGCAGTCGAGGAATGGTCCAGGGAGGAGCATGGGAAGTGGAGCGGAAAGGGGGGTTAAGAGGGAAGGAGTCAAGGGTCGAAAGAAGCGATTGGACCCGTGCCTCTATCGGAAGTCCTGACCAGGGTCACCTCTGTAGCAAACAAATGACCTTCCCTGGGAAAAGGAGTCTGTTATTTGGATGCTGACAGGTACAGTGGACTCTGGTAGCATACTGGGCGAGTAGTCGTTGACGCAATGGGGCGACTCAAGCCTCTGCAAGAAGACTCATTACAGGGCTCGTACGAAAGGCTCCGGTGGCCAGACGGATGCCGGTATGGTGGACTGGGTTGAGAACTCTCAGTGCAGATGGGGAGGCTGAGCCATAGACCTGGCTCCTGTAGTTCAGACGTGACTGCACCAGAGCATTATACAGCCGGAGGAGGATAGGGCGTGCTGCCCCCCAGACAGTATGGCTGAGGCTTCGAAGGATGTCCGGATGTCGTGAGCACCGTTGCTTAAGCTGGTGCAGATGAGAGAGCTACATGAGACGTGAGTCAAAAAGGAGACCCAGGAAGCAGTATGTGTCCACAACCTGAAGGAGCTCACCATCAAGGTAGAGCTCCGGATGCGGAAGTACCGTCCATTGGCGACATAAGTTATTTACCCCAGTTTTCGCAGGGAAAAATTTAAAACCATGGGACAGAAGCCCAATTCTGTGCACGATGAATGGCTGCCTGCAGTCGTCGTTCACCTACACTTGTACTAGCGGTAGAATAGTACAGGCAAAAGTCGTCCGCATAGAGAGAGCAAGAAACTGATGGCCCCACTGCAGCCACTAGGCCATTAATGGCCACCAAGAAGAGGGGTACACTTTTTAGGACGGACCCTTGTGGTACCCCATTCTCTTGGATATTGGAGGAACTGAAGGAGGTGCCAATGCGAACTCTGAAGCGGTGCGAAAGTAAAAAATTCTGAATAAAAAGTGGGAGGGAACCACGGAGACCCCATCCATGTAGCGTGGGAAGGATGTGATGACGCCATGCCATGTCATACAATTCCGGAGGTCGAAAAAGATGGTGACGAAGTGGTGACGTCGGGTGAAAGCAGTGCGGATCGTGGACTCCAAAGAGAGGAGATTATCAATGGTAGAGCGAGCCTGCCGGAAAGCACCTTGTTATGGGGCGAGCAGACCCCGATACTTGAGGACCCACAGCAGTCGCCGACTCACCAAACGTTCAAAAAGCTTACAAAGAACGTTTGTGAGACTTATGGGATAATAACCATCAACGTTTAATGGATCTGCACCTGGTTTCAACAGAAGGATAACGATACTCTCCTGCCATTGGAACGGGTATGCTCCCTCGATCCAGAGACGATTGAAGAAATTCAAAAGATGTTGTTGCGAGTTTACAGAAAGATGTTTTAGCATTTGACAGTGGATTCGGTCTGGTCCTGGAGATGTATTGGGGTAACTGGAAAGAATGCTTTGAAATTCCCACTCGGCGCATTATACGGCTCCTGGCGGTTTGTGCGAAATACCAACTGCTTTCGCTCAGCCCGCTCTTTCAAGGTACAAAAACCTTGGGTGTAGGCAGTGGATGCTGAATTGCTAGCAAAGTGCGCTGCAAAATACTCGGCAATGATGGTTAGGTCGGTATGGATAGTACCATGGTTAGAGAAACCCGCGACCCCTGCCGGTGGGTGGGTAGCCCGATATGTGTCGAACCTTTGTCCAGATCTGGGTAGAAGAGACTCGGGGTCCAATTGTGGAAACGTATTCTTCCCAGCACGCCTGGTTTCGCTGCTGGATGAGCCGGCGCATCTAGGCCCAAAGACGCTAAAAGGCAACCAGGTGGTCTAGGGTGGGGTGGTGCCGGTACTGCTGCAGAGCTCTGCAGCGATTGCTAATAGCTGCTGCTATCTCCGGTGACCACCAGGGCACTGGTCTTCGCCGGGGTAAGGCAGAAGAAGATGGTATTGTGGACTCAGCAGCAGAAACGACAACGGAAATAATATGGTCTACTGCCATTGTTGCGTCAGCAAGGAGAGGGGTATCCAGCATTGCAGCTGAAGTGTATGCTACCCAGTCGGCCCTGTGGAAGGACCAGCAGGGTAGGTGTGCATGGCGTTGGTGGTGGGGAAGCAAAAGGAAGATGGAAAAGTGGTCGCTTCCACAAAGGTCATCATGGACCCACCAGTTAAGGAGCGGACGTAAGCCCGGACTACACACAGAAAGGTCTATGGCGGAAAAGGTGCCATGGGCCACACTAAAATGGGTAGGGGCCCCTGTATTAAGAATATAAAGGTCAAGCTGGTTAAAAAGCAATTCAAAGTCTCGGCCACATCCTGTAGTCACATTGCTTCCCCATACGGGTTGATGGGCGTTAAAATCTCCTAAAAGAAAGAATGGCGAAGGAAGTTGCGCGAATAGGGCTGCTAGGTCGGCTGGTGCCACAGGGAGATAAAGGGAACCGATACTAATGTCCCGTGATGCCCGAACCCTGACAGCAACAGCCTCCAGGGCTGTTTGAAGTGTCACTGGGGAACTGTAGACAGAGGTATGTACATATAGACATACCCCACCCGACACCCTATTGTAGACTGTGCGGTTATCGAAGTACCACCGGTAGTCTCGAAGGGTGGGGGTTCAATAACCAGGAAACCAGGTTTCCTGGAGAGCAACACAAAGAGTTGCAAAGGAGCTCAACAGCTGACGCAATACAGCCAAGTTGCAGAAAAAACCTCCACAATTCCACCGGAGGATCAGGCTGTCTCCTGATTGACGGTGCATGAAGATGACGAAGATGGAAGAGGGATGGCATTGGCACTCGTCTCTGGTTGTGAAGTCTGATACTCCGTGTCCACAGCATCCCCGAGATCGGCGAAGGCCAAATCTTCAGGTGTCACGAGAAGGATGACCTCATCCTCAGGCGCGTCAGGTGCAATGGCTGGGGGTGCCTAGCCCACCAGTGTCTCTTTGCGCTTTAATGTCTTTTCTTTCTTGTCTTCCCGTCGTTCCTTGGGCCTACCGGAGAGGAAGGGGGTTTCTCCGGAAGGGCTTGAGGAGTGTGGGAAGACTGAGGAGCCAAACGGCTTTCTGGCCGAGGGTCCTGCAGCCGCTGGCTAGTGTCCAATTGCGCGGGTGATAACGTTGGAAGGGGGGAACAGGTTCCCTTCCCAGAAGAAAAAGCCAGAGAAGGGGAACCCTTTTCTGGCTGGGGAGTGGGGGTAACCGCTCCTGACGTGGGGGGCAGTACGGGCCCCGCAGAAGATGGTGTGCCCCCAGCTGTCTTGGAGGCTGAGGTGGAAGGGCGGCCCATAGGGCCCACAGAGGGAGGTAGAGCAGGTCGAGATGTGGCCACCAGTGGTGGCGCCATCGTTGTAGCTGCAGCATATGACGTTAGTAAAGAGACTGGATGCAGCTTTTCGTATTTCCTTCGAGCCTCTGAGTATGTTAGGCGGTCTAGCATCTTGTATTCGACAATCTTCCGCTCTTTATGTAGAGCGGGACACTCCGGTGAACGGGGAGAGTGGTGACTGTTTCAGTTGATGCAATAAGGAGGAGGGGCACAGGCAGTGTCTGGATGTAAGGGACGGCCTCAGTCCCGACAGGTTGCAGCAGCGTTGCAACGCGAGAACATATGCCCGAAACGCCAACATTTGAAACATCGCATTGGATGGGGGATGTACGGCCGGACGTCACATCGATACATCATGACTTTGACCTTTTTTGGGGAGATTGTCACCCTCAAAGGCCAAGACAAATGCGCCAGTGGCCACCCTATTATATTTTGGTCCCCGAAAAATGCGGCGACAAAGTGGACTCCACGTCATTGTAGATTGTCGCGTAACTCCTCATCTGTCTGCAGCAAAAGGTCTCTCTGATATATGACCCCCTGTACCTTATTTAAGGATTTGTGGGGACTTATTAAGACGGGAATGTCGCCTAAATGGTCACACGTTAGGAGGTTTCATGACTGAGCAGGGGTCTCCACCTGTATCAGGACCGAACCATCGTGCGGTTTAGACATGCCGGCAACTTATCCAAACCTTTCTTCGAGGTGTTCGACGAAGAAGGAAGGCTTAATTACCTGGAAAGATTCCGCATCCTGTCTGGTACACACTAAGTATCGTGGTCAATATGGCTCAGTCTGCTTTGTGGGCCCACATTCCCCCCATGGAGTTAGGGAAGGTAACGCTTTGGGGTCATATTTTGCAGGATTTAAATTAAATTTCCCACACTTTGAGACACCTGACTTAGAGCCAGAATTTTCAGAGGTTTGTTTCCTCTTCATTGCGGAATGCCCGCCCTGATGCCACCCACTCCAAAACAGGGGCTCTCCTCAAGGGTGCCACCCAGCCACAGCAACGCCACCTGGCAGGATGACCGTTGCTGGGTGTCCTGATGCCCCACAGAGACGAGCATCGACTCCTTGCCAATCACGAGGAGGTCGCAGCTCAGGCATCAGCAGTGTGATCCCTGTGCAATTCAGGGGGCTCAACCATGAGGGTACATAACAGCCCCACCACACAGACTGGCTACCGTGCTGGTGACCTAGTGGGGGAGGGAGCTACAGCAAGGAAGGGACTTTGGAAGGAAGGGGTAAGAAGGGGCTAGGTTGGGAGTTCTTCCCCAAATGGCTCACACTTACTCTGAAATTTTGATGGAGTTCAAACCCCGAGGGGGACCTAACTGGACCGAAATTGGTGAAAACGGCAAACAAAGACACAATTGCGAAACCAGCCGGGCCATCATCGGGAGAACACCTAGAGACGGGGTTGGAGAAAGGGTAGGGTGGGAAGAAGGATTAGGGAGGGCAAGGAACCGGGGTGAGGAAAAGTGACCTGGGAAAAAGGAAGGAAGGGCACAAGTGCTCAGGGACCTGTGCACGGCACGCACGTAGTCACCAAAGAGCTGTGGGCCCCCTGGGAGGGAATGTAGCATCAGAGGGTTAGGCGATGATGAAGGAATTAGATTAGGTAATGAGACAATAAAAGTAGTAGATGAGTTTTGTTATTTGGGTAGCAATATAACTTCTGATGGCTGAAGTAAAGAAGATATAAAATGCAGACTGGCTATGGGAAGAAAAGCGTTTCTGAAGAAGTGAAATTTGTTGACATCCAATATTAATTTAAATGTTAGGAAGTCCTTTCTGAAAGCATTTGTCTGGAGTGTAGCATTGTATGGGAGTGAAACGTGGACGATTAGGAGTTCAGATAAAAAGACGATAGAAGCTTTTGAAATGTGGTGCTACAGATGAATGATGAAAATTAGATGGGTAGATCAAGTAACTAATGAGGAGGTGCTTAACCGAATCGGGGAGAAAAGGAGTTCCTGGCATATTCTGACTAAGAGAAGGCATAGATTAGTTGGACACATTCTGAGACATCAAGGAATAGTCAACTCAGCATTAGAAGGAAGTGTGTGAGGTAAAAATCGTAGAGGAAGACCGAGGGACGAATATAGTAAGCAGATTCAAAAGGATGTAGGTTGCCGTTCGTATTCTCAGATGAAGAGACTTGCACAGGACAGGGTAGCGTGGAGAGCTGCATCAAACCAGTCTGCAGACTGAAGACCACAACAACAACAACAACAACAACAACCTAGTCATTAGTCTAGTTTTAGCACCCAGAGTGCACAGCTATTTGTTATTCATGCAATGTATACATGAGACTGTCTTCAAAGTGCCAAAAAAGCTTATTACTATACTGTAGTCATTGAAACTAAATGTCTGCATGTTGGGTTTTTGCTTGCTCTTACTCATTCAAGAGCACTGCACTTGCTCTACACTTGTTTGAGTATGAATGCTCAGAGTGGGTACACTGTGCTCAATCAAGGCGCCATGGGGCAGGGACTGCATAGACGGCCAGATCTCTCATGCTTGCTGCATTTCTGTAGGCTGATGCTGCTTGTGCTGTGATCTCACCAGCTGATGAACATACAGTCATATAATTTAGTTATGCTGTACAGGAATATTTTTCACGGTAGTGTCTAATACTTAAAAAAATTTTTTAAAAAATCTCATATATAAAAATTAATGTTTGTTTGTTTGTCTTTTGGTTCATATTTTATGCATGGCCATACTTTACATCTGATTGCAATAAAACTTTGTCAACTCATTACTTGCACTCAAGCGAAGGCTACAGCCATACAGAAATTAACTTTGTATGGTACATGGCAGATGGTGCTTTACAATTAATTAATTTGTTTCTTACACCTTCATGCTGAAATGGCTGGACAGATATGAAATGAAATTTGGAACAGAGGTAGCTTATACCATGATTAATACATGGGCTACCTTTAGTAAGCCACCGTATAGTGCATGGTGGAGGGTAACTGACAACTGTATCTTAATGTACAGGACTGATGACCTAGCTGTTTAGTCCCCTCAAAATAACAGCAACAATCTTAATGTAGATTAGTTATATTTCAGTTTCACTTGCTGTAATATATGGTCTACATTGTAGTGATTAGTAAGCTGCAAGCTGTCACACTTTTTCAGTTCAAGATTTCACAATTAGGTGCCCGTGCTTTATGATCAGCATAATTTCATGAAGAGTATTATGAATCAGGAAAAGGCAAATAGTTTATATTATACTTAACATGAAATGTATAAATAAATAAAGTAATTAAAATTTTCCATTTTTCTCTATTACTTACTTCCTCCAAAATGAACTAAAAATTTCATGTGAAATGAAAATTTTTTGTGAAACAATAAGATCAAAAAATCATGTAATGTAGTCTTTTATACCTTCAATTTATTTTAAAGAAGAAAAATTGAAGGAGTAGATACATGTGCTTTCCCAGAGTACACAGGCAGACCCTTTTAGCGTGGCATGTTCAAATGACACAAGGCAAATTGAGTGCAGCTGCTTCCAGCTCACTAATTACAATTCAAGCAAGCATATATGCAAAGTTCTGTTGTCCAGTACCACAATGGAAACATCTTCAGAGATTGCATTCATACATAAATTATTTTTAAAACTATGAAGGCTACAATCATGCAGCAAGACAGTATGTATACCACATGATGACGAATGTTGGTAAATGGTTGGCAGAAAGTATTTCACTGAAAATTCTCACTGGAAATTTTTTTGTGGCCATCTTATTTGTCTTTGTGATGTTATTCATCACCCTCGCAAACACAGTGAAGTGACCCTTGATTAACAGTGCACTAAATTGGCAGGTATGTTCTTATTATTGATTATAATAATGATTACCAATGCATCAGTCACAACGGAGTGTCCTCCTTGTCACCCAATACCACCCCATACTGAAACAACTTAATCACATCCTTTGTCAGGGCTTTGATCATCTGTCATTATGCCATGAGAGACATCCTACCCCCCCCCCCCCCCTAAAGTGGTGTCTGTCACCCAACCAATCTCCACAACATCCTAGTCCATCCCTACGCCTCTCCCAACCCCAACCCCTTACCACAGGAATCATATCCCTGTGGAAGACCCCTATGCAAAACTTGCCCAATCCACCCACCCAGCACTTCCTATTCCAGTCCCGTCACAGGCTTATCCCACCCCATCAGAGGTCGGGCCACCTGTGAAAGCAGTCATGTGATATATCAACTCTGCTGCAATCATTGCACAGTGTTTTATATTGGTAGATTACAAACCAGCTCTCCATCAGAATGAATGGCCATCGCCAAACTGTGACAAAAACAAGATAGACCACCCTGTGGCACAGCATACAGCTGAGCACAGTACTCTGGACTTCAGTGGCTGCTTCACTACCTCAGCCATCTTGATCCTCCCCTCCACCACCAGCTCTTCTGAACTGCACAGATGGGAGTTGTCCCTTCAACACATTCTACGGTTTTGCAACCATCCTGGCCTGTATCCATATCTTCTTAACAACTGTGTATAAGCACTTACAATATCCCCTTAATTTATTACTTTTATTTTTACTTATTTTTTATATTTTCCTAACTTTATTTTTCCTTATTAATTTTATCATTTTAATCCCCCCCCCACCCCCAATTCCCTCCCCACACACCTCTACACCTCCCTTTTATCCATTTCCCACCCCTTCCCTTCACTGTATTCACTGCCACAATTCAAATTCCCACCTATCAGAGCCTTTAAATTCCATCATGCAATGCAGAACTTTCCATTCCCACCTTCACCCAGCATCTTTCCCCTGCCACTCCCCATTTCACTTAGTCAAGCTTGTGTTGCTGGAGTGGCCGGACATGATAGTTGTGTGTGTATAGTTGTCTGGGTGATTGTGTAAATGTAATTTTTTTCTTTTTCTGATGAAGGCCATGGCTGAAAATTTAAGTTGTGTGAATGTGATTATTTATTTTTATGTCTGTCAGCAGCTCGGCGAGCCTCTTCACAATGAATTGTTACCTACCCTCCATTATTGATATTCCTATTGAATTTTCCATTGTTAAAAAAAGTCAGTTTTTTCTGAAATTTTCAGAAGAAACTTTGGGTACTGTCTAATCATAAAAGAATGCAGACTGACTTTATATTGGCTGTCCAGTGAAGGAGTCCCCAATTTCAAAATTAAATATCTCAAAAACAAAGAGCAATATATGAGTGCATCAAAAAGCATTTTTATTGTTAAAACTGTAAGAACACAATACAGAAGTTAAAGAAGTTGAAAATAGATGGCACTGTAAACAGCACAGCTTGTACAGTATTAGCATGTATAATGAAACTCATCCATCCCATTCCATCTTTGCAATCACATCACAACTTTTTGAAATGTCCACTGCTCACAGTACGAAGCTGGTGCAAATGAAAAATAAAATATGCATCACATCCTGCAGTGTGTCAATGAAACTGGAGTCAGATACCTCACAGATTGCCAATTAAAGCTTGTCAAGGATTGTGAGATGTTTTCAGTAGAGAGTGTCTTTCAATGTTCCCCACAAAAATTAGTCACACAGAATCAGATTTGCTGACTATGGAGGCCAATCTATTCTCACACCAGTTAATTTGCAATACTCCTTTTTCTGACATAATAATCAAGAATATGAAACATCTGTTTGATGTGATGTGGTTTGCCACCATTTTGGATGACCCACTCTGTGGCTGGTTGATACTCCAATGTTATCTGTGTGACAACAAATGGCTCCAAAACTGCAATGTAATGTTCACTAATGATCATTTCTCACGTGAAGAAATAGTCAATAATGCCTCTGCTGCATACCATAGCCAACACAGTTTGCTTGCATTCATGCAGAAGTGTGCTTCATCTGTGAACCAGATGTAACCAACATCAATCCTTTATTATTAATCATTGTGGTGGTAATTTGTTTCAGATTTTTATGGAGCTGACTACAGGTGAGTGGGTTGTTTTTACCAGTGTGAGTCTGTGCACATGCATTTTTATGTTTCCCCTAGTGTACTAAATGTGAATGTTTCCTCTTATTTGAAATTCATTTATATTTTCTTTAATTATGATGCTGAGAGGTATATGTAGAGGTTGACTATTGTGAGTATTTTCAACATCATTAGATAGGCCTAGCAGAAGTTGTTGAGTTTTTTCTGGATTGCACAAGAGTTTATTGATGGAGAACCATTGCACTGCCTCATCTAACAATTATTGTGACATTTGTTGTAATGCTAATATGTCTTGAAGGCCTATAATTATTGTGGTGTCATCTGCATAACTGATTACAGGTTGAGAAACATGTTAAGCTAGGACATTTACTGATACAAAATCAGCAACTTAATGACCAAGTAGTGCAGTCATTCTTTTACTAACAAAATACTGCAGATGCGGTCATATGTTCGACCTCGCATGGGAATCCATAATGGCGAGTGTAAGAGGGCCTGAACAATAGGAATGTTGCAGCCGTAGCATGCGACTTGTAGGTATTTGAAATGAATGGGAGGCGAGCACGGGTAGCCAAGTGGTTAAGGTGACCGCTGGCCCAAAGGGGGAGACCCGGGTTCGATTCCCGGCCCGGCTCACATTTTCACTTTTCTCCACTGTTTCATTTCAATACCCTAAAGCAGCCACTGTCAATTCTTTCCTTCCTAATCCTTCATCCTTCCTCGCCTTTATCAGTAATTTGCAAATGCAATATGGCTGCGAAGCAGGTGTGGTGTCTGTTATTTGGGAGACCCAGGTTTGATTCCTGGCCCGCCTCACATTTTCACTTGTCACCATTGTTTCATTTCAATGCCCTAAAGCAGCCACTATCAATTCTTTCATTCGTAATCCTTCCTCTCCTTTATCAATAATTAGCAAATGCAATATGTTGTCCAAAAGAACCACCACCACACCAGTATTATAAGTTAATTCATTGTTTATGTGTGATTTATCTCCGTAGGTGAAACCTTAGAATTGTTCAGCTGTGTTTCATTAATACAGTCTGTATGGATTATCCTTCCAGCCATATTTACTTATTGTACTTCATTCATTCTTGTTTCTTGGACAGGCTATTACATTTTTTACCTTCTTGTTGATGCACACAAGACCAGCATAATCATTACTTATGGTAGTGCCAGTGACTTTGGACGTAGTTACATTTCTAATCAATTCATTTACATATGTGTCCTAGCTGAGTCAAACTGTCATTAAAGCAGTCTGATAATAGAACAGTATACATTTTAAATCAAATATTTGAAATAAAAAGCTCTAATGATATATGCTTTATTCATGGATGTTTATTAATTTCAATTTTTCCCCCTTTTATCACTCCTGATCTGATTGTGTACATGTATATTCTTTCAGGCCAGATGAGGAGTGTAACTTGCAGCCCACTATTAAGGATGAAGATGGTGATGAGTCTGAGGAGGGTTTCTGATGTGGCACAAACCATACCATGGCTACCAGCATGTCCATATGAATGCAGATAGAGCCATGTAATGGTTAGTATCTATTCACTTTCTGTCTCTGTATCTCTCTCTCCCACAATCTTGAGATTGACTAAACTGCACCAAAATCACTACACGTGCTACTCATTATACTGTGTATTTCCTACTGCCTATGGCACTGTGTTACATAACTCAAACGTGCGTGTGACTAGCACCGATCTGTCATTGTTTTTTTTTACTTTTCTTAATAATGTCAATTGTGTCCTCAATTTCCTGCTAAGAGTGCCAACGTCTTGATTGACTTCTTCCACCATGACAAAATTTTTGGCAAAATAAGTGACTTCAAAGCCACATTTTTTATTTAGGAGTCTGATGATTCTTTAGCACACATTTCCTATCAATAGTACTGGAATTCATTTTTTGTTTTCATTTATGGCCTCTACATTGCTAATTTACTACTTAATGTTGATTCTTGTAGCCCATACACTCATAAAGATGCATATTTATGGAATATACTGTCAATACTTGTAGTAGGGTGACCAGACTTCCAAAATGAAAACACAGGACATGAATGGGTACTGAATATTGTAAAACCAAATGTTGCCTTCACCTGCAGCATCATCAACATTTCTGTAAACTTGTACAATATAACAGCAGTGGTGTCACTCATTAATCATGTTAGGATATAAATGGATGAGTATCAATAAATAACCACCTAACTCTATCAAATAAAACAGAGCTCTGTTTTGAAATTACACAGACTTGCTGTATATGTAGATTTGCTATAAATTAATATCTTTTTATGTAAGACATTTCACTTAAACCTCCAGCAGTAATCCTTTTTACTCCTGTATATGTTATATTTGTGCACTAATATGCCAATTTATTTATTTATTTATTTATTTTTAGTTGTTTCTTCATACTGAATTAATCTCTCCATTTGGGCAGTTTTCTAATTTTGTGAACCTGTGATTTCTTGAAAAGAAGTTAAGTGTCTGTCTTTTAGTTGCTCATGAGGGTTTTGCGAGTCATCAGTCTTATGACTATGATGCTGCCCACTACAAGTGCCTCTCCTGAGCCAGCCTCTGCATTTCAAAGTAGCACTTAACAGCCTACTTCCTGAGTTACTTTCTGGATGTATTCCAATTATTGTTTACACCCCACAGTTTTACCCCTCTCCAGCTCCTTCTAGTGCAGATGTAAACACACAAACTAATGCATACGCAGTATAGTAAGGAACAAAGCCATTGTTTGTTTCTCCCTGCCTCCACCCCATCCCACACCTATCCCAATGGTAACATGCTGTATTTGGTGGCTCTCATATTTATCTTTGTGTCTTTCTTTCTTTTTTAGTTCTGTACATTATGTGCAGAAAGTGTGACATTTTAGTATAAAAACCAAGTGAGAAGACATAGTGGTAACACACTGGACTCTCATTTGGCAGGATAGTGGTTCAAATATATTTCCACCCAACCAGATTTAGGTTTTCCATGACTTTACTAAATCACTCGAGGCAAATGACAGGATGGTTTCTTTGAAAGACATGGCCAATTTCCATCCCCATCCTTACTCCAAAAATCTGAGCATTAGCTTTGTCTCTAATGACTACACTGTTGACGGGACATTAAAACCTAAGCTTTCTTCCTTCAGTATAAAATAATTACCACAACAGGAAAAGGATTTATTTGCTGAAAGAACATGAAACTAACAGGCAAAGCATAGAAATTAGGGATTTTTTGGTAGGGAACATGGTGTTTTTATACACAGTGAACATGATTCAGAATCCAATGTGTTTGGCGGGAGTGAAAGTGGCGAGGAAACGGCTGAAGAAGAATCAGAAAGTGGAGAAGATGAACGAGCTAATAAATGCTTCTGTGGCAGAAAAGTGGTAGAACCAAATATAATTTCTGCTCATAATATATTGAAGGTACCAGCACTTCAACATGATCTCAGAAAACAATCACAGGTTGAGCCACTCACTGCTTGGAATTATATCTTCAATGATGATATGGTGAACAAAATACTCACAAGGACAAATGAAAAACTTGAAAAAATTTGTGGAAAGTACACAAATATGGAGAGAACAGAAATTAGACCTTGTACAGTGTGTGAATTGAAGAGTTTTTTTTTTGGTCTTCTAATCTACACTGCTGTCTTCAAATTGAATAACGAAGACATATGTTCTCTTTTTTCTACTAATGAGACTGGCTGTGATATTTTTCATGTCATTATGTACGAGTTCTGTTCCAGCAGCTGCTATAACAAACATTCTACATAAATTCAATGAAAATTCGCAGTGGTCCTATGTTCTTGGGGATAATTCTGTGGTTGATGGAATGCTAATCGGCTTTAGAGGAAGCTGTACGATCAAAATGTATATTCCATCTAAGCTGGCAAAGTATGGCCTGAAGCATCAATGCCTCGCCAATTCCAGGACTAATTATGTCTTCAACACCTATCTCTACTGTGAAAAAGGTACCAATGGAGCAGGACTTTTCCCAGAGGAGAAGAAATACGCTGTTCCCACTTAGGCTGTTCTCAGACTGTGCAAGCCAGTAGCACATAGTAATGGAAACATTATTGCTGATAAATGGTATGTGTCAATTAAACTTGCAGACATACTGTGGAAATATCGTTTGACCACAGTGGGAACAATGCGAAAGAACCGAAAGGAAATTCTGGCATCTTTCTTACCTTCCTGTTGACGTGAAGTTGAAACAACGATGTATGCATTCACTAAACACATCACCTTAATTTCTCATGCACCTAAGAAAGGAAGAGCAGTTATTTTTATATCAACAATGCATCACTCCATAGAAGATGATGTTGAAAGTGGAAAACCTGCAATTATAGCACACTATAATAACACAAAGGGTGGGGTTTATACTGTCGATGAAAAGAGTGCTAAATATTGTTCAAGCCACCATACACAATGCTGGCCCATGGCTGTCTCTTTCTTCATTCTTGACATGTCATAAATGCATATATAGTTCATCAGTCATTCAAGGAAAGAACTGAACTCAGCAGAATGAAATTCATGAAAACTCTGGTGAAAGAATTGATCGAACCTTCATTGTGTGAAAGAATGATAAACAAACACCTTCCACAAGAATTGAGATTTTCTATTGGTCGAGTTCTAGGAGCTGAGGTACGCAGTGTATGTAACATGATGCGAAAAGTGTCCACATTCACTTGTGCAGATTTTTTCTGTTTAATTGACTATCAGTAATTTTCATTAATTTTTGACTGATGGTACCTTTCCAACATTAAGCCACAATAATGAATTTTCAAGTAAGGAACTACACTTAAATATTTCCATATGTTTTCATTGCTGTAAATTTCAATGAGAATTTCTAGTGCAATATGAATAGGTCTATTACACAGCACAGAACCACTATTTTGTAAATATGTAACCATTTACTTATAACGGAAGAACAAATCTGTACTACTGAATGCAAATAGTAGCGCTAGATTATTGTTTTTTATGTATTTCTACTGCCTTCTGAACACAGTCCATGGGACCGCATGACTGTAGTTGTGTGAGAATTACTCGCGACTGTGATTAAGCAATATTGTAGGCTACCTATATCTTCAGTATTTTGTCCACATACCATCGGCATCAAGAACAATCCAGATCCTTCGAGGCATAGAATCTACAAGTCTGTGAAAAATGGCCTCATTTGTGGCAATTCTCTCCCATGAAGAATAAACCAAATCCCACAAGGTATCCACACTTCTTGGAAGAGGGTCTGGCCAATTGTCTCGCACAGTCTTCTTGAGTTTAGCCAATACATTCTCTATGGGATTGAGATCAGGTGACTTTGGAGACCATGGTAAGCATTGAATAGTATTCTCTCTCCTTTGGAATCAGCTCTGAATTCTAATACTGATGTGTGATGGATGATTATCATGTTGGTAAATTAGATGTCCTTTGCGGTACCAAAGTTGAGCTCCAGAAATGAATGTTAATTGAAGTATTGGATTTGTTCTAAGGTTCCTGCACCCATATAAGACATCCAGCTCCAACATTTCACACATATGCACCTGACCTGCTTCTAGTGTGTATAGCTATGAAGTGGGTGTCATATTGTTGCCTATCTGTGTGCTAAACAAGAACAGGACCTCTGTTTGTGGACTTAATTGTGCACTCATTGGTGAAAATGACTTTCCTTCAGTTGACATTTTTCCAGGAACTCACAATTGCCAGTCTGTCCACAGCTTGATTGTCAGTTAATGGTTCTTTAATGAGAAAATGATAGGACCTGATTCCATACTCATTTAATTGTCTTACAGCAGTTTTTGATGAGCCCAGGAAATGTGAAGCTCTCCCTAGTTCCCAGGTGTTTGACAAAGGGGCAGTCTGGGCCACTCTTACCAATTCATCATCTTCACTTCAAGTAGAGACTCGCAGTCTTCCAGGTACTGGATGTCTGCTTACCTCACTGTTATATCTGAATCGTCTGATCCATCTCCTTTTTGTGGAAGCATCAACACCATAACTATGTCCTGCCTCAGATGCACTAACACCGCTTCCAAAGAAAGCAATTAACTGCTCACAAATGTTTACCTCAGCCATTTTGAAGCAGACTTGTGACGTATGCTAATCAGGTGATTTGTTCCTCTTAGCTGAAAACTACAGAGACACCACATGGCAGATTACAGACAAAATACATCAATTTTCAATATTATTACTATGAACATGTGTCTGATTAAAGATTATGTTATTATAAAATAGAATCTTCTAAAAACCTATGAAAGCCTATGACTGCACAATTTTTACCAAATTAATATTTAAAATATTACCTGCAAGAGATCTAAAAGGTAAAAAATAAAATGACTCCAGTGGGATTCGAACACATGTCCCTTGCATTCATATCCACTCACCCAATGAAACATATGTTAGAAGCAGTTGGTTGTAGTAAATGTACCCAAGTACATGTTTTCCAAAATAAATAATATGGGAATTAAAGTGCAACGAATCTCAACATATACTGTATTTTAACTATTTTATTACTTCTATTTGACAATGTAAACAGCAAAATGAAGCTGCAAAGGCTGCTGGAGTTGGCAACACTCGCGCTTATAAGCTTGGGCATGCAAAATGCTCTGTCCTTGGACATTAAATTATTCAACTTGGGTATTTTCAACACCTGCAAAATATGCACAAAATACAACTCTTACAAAGTAACGATTCCAGTGTAGTTATGATTACGTGTTTATTTGAATAAGTAAATAACAAGTACTCATTTCATTTTCTAAAATGTATCAATTACTGGTACAAGGAAACTTACATTAAATGTAATTCAATTACTTTTATTGAATTACTTATCATCATTGCTATCATGGTTAGTTTGTTCCTGCTGAATACTATAATGTAAGAGAAAGTCTCAGTTTTCCAGACAGTTTTCATTTGCCAGGAAGTTTGTTTACTGTTAACTTCTCATTACAGGGTACAAAACACATATACATCTTCAGGTTTACAAGTAATTTTCCATTAAATTCTGTGTGAGGCATGTTTGACTAAACAAAATTAACAACAGAATATCTCTTGACATTTGTGGAACAGAAATGATTTCCTCATCTGACCCCTTTTGTATCTATTGCAGAACATTTTTGTACAGTTTTCTACCATGTTGTTTTACAATACATTAGTTGAGTGAGACAGTAATAGCATACTTGACTACATTTAGTTTGTTTTACTTTAAAAAATTCTGTGTTTGCAAAAATATTTATATCATCTATGTATAACTATATATTTTATTTGTGTATTTCACATTACTGTGTAATGAAGCACAATAGGAAAGAGATTGGTGTCTTAGTTCCATATTTATAAGTATAGCAGAACACTAGTTTTAAGAAATTTTACAACTACCTATCACCATTTGATGCAAACAAATTTTATTTTGCAGATTATGGAAATCCCTGATAAATTGCCACAATTTATCTCTATTTTTGTGTACTGTGCAGCAAGACAATGTCAGCATGAGCGTTTTTTTCAGGAGACATTACATAATATTTTAATATCCACATGAGATATGTTATTGTGAGTTTAGATGTGGTTGGTTTGTACCTTCCAGAAATAAATTCTGAGATCACATGTGAGCTTTGCTTAATTATTAGTGGTTATTTGTGTAAAAGTTACAGACATAAATCCAACAGGATCAGTGAAACAGAAGCTATGCAGATTAATAGGACTGTATTTGTGTGAGTCTTTAGAAATACAAGAGATTATCAACCAGACAGAATGGTGGGTATTCTGAGAATTTTGTATACAATCTTCCAATATAGTATGATGTATTAACAACACAATTTTGATGTGGTAAGAGAAATTGACTTGGCTGTTGTGACACATTTCATATCGTTGGAAGGTTTCCCATTTACTGATCATCTGAGAGTTGTCAGCAATAGCATTATTATATTTAATGAACTATAACACTTATTTTTCTACTGTAGTATGATTAAACGTTTCTTTAAATAAAGATTATTCCAACCAATAACAACTTATTTTCTTGTTATTTTATTTCACAGACAGAGCAAATATGTCTCACAATCCCTAATATCACATGAAAAATAATAAGGCATTAGTCTCCTGAAATCCTAAATCCTGTCAACAACACATTTTGCAGGAAAGTTGATAAGGGGTATTGTGTACTGTGAGTCCCAATCTTATGATAAGATTATGTCCATATTTTATTCTCATGGTGTTTCTTGTTGTACAGTTATTTTCTAATGGTTATAAGCTGAGCTGATCTCTATTTATTTTATACTAGCTTAAACCCGCGGCTCCGCTCGCATGTTGGTAGATCAAATCACACATAAAAATGCACTCGTTTCGAAGAATCCAGTCACGAAATTCAACAATAATGATTGTAATAATATCACAGATCGATCACTTGATATAATGTGCGAAACGTCAAATGGATTTTTTTAAAGAGATGTATTAAAAGAAATTTCTTTTTTACTGCTTTATTTATATATTCTTATATTTCCTTATTCGTATGCTTATCCTTACAGAGAAAGAGCTGAGAACATTGTAGCACGCATAGACCAAAGACATGGTCTGTGGCATCACGTTTTGCTGTATGTAACCTCCTTGCTATTGAGTCGCAAACATCATCGCTGGTCTTCAGTCCAAATTTTTTAATAATTTGACAACTTTCAATCATCATATCTTCCATCCCCTTATAGCTATTGGCATGGAACTGCTATGGTGTTCAACGGGAGACTTCGGACAACAATTACACACAGACCATTCATTTGCATTCTGTAGTTTTCGCTGCAGAGCAAAATATCAACACACACACGTAGAATTTTATATTCATCAATAACTTTCCATCCCAATATACTACACCCTTTTATCATTATCAACCCTCAAGCAACAATGCAACCAATAAAACCATTTTCAAAGAGTAAATATAAATTTCAAAGAGTAATTATTGTTCCGCATTTCCCATTATATTCTTCAAATTACTAAATAACTATCAGATCGTGCCTAAAACCTACCTCAGGTTTAAATTAGTAACTGTACAAATATTTAACTCTCTCCGTCTCGTTGTTCGGACGTGATAAGCGTACACCGAACAGACATATATCCGATCACCATAAAACCGTGCCTAAAGCCTTCCCCGTGTAGACATTAGTAACTGTACAAATTTTTAGCTCCCTATGTGTTGTGGTTCAGATGTGATAAATGTACACCGAACAGACATTCACATTTATAGATATAGATAAGAGGTATGTCCACAAAGTAAGTCCCATTTGGTTACATAAAACAAATGTGTATCTTACAGATACAGAAAAAAAATCCACAACTGTCAAACTACTTTTCTACATAGCTTCTGAAATTTTGTAGGCACTTGTCATAGCATGGCACAAGTTTTTGTATGCCTTCTTTATAGAAGATTGCCACCTGTGTATTGAAGCATGTTCTTTCAGCTAATCATCATCGTCATCGAAGTGTTGATCTACAAGGACAGATTTTAGGTGTAAGAAGAGATGAAAGTCACTAGGAGCGATGTCCGGGCTGTATGAAGAATGATCAATCATGTCCCAAGGAAATTTCTGTAACATTTGTTTGGTCACATTCGCTGTGTGAGGTTGGGCATTATCATGGGAAAAAACACCACCTTTTGACAGTAATCCTCAGTACTTGTTCTGTATTGTGTAGTCTTGCAGTAACTATATGCATTGATTGTTTGGCCTTGTGGTAAGAAATTAATAATCAAAATGTCTTTTCTGTTTAAAAAAAAAGTGAAGTGTGCCTCCATTCCATTGATTATCGTTTTGTTTTATGGTGTTGTACAATACCAAAATTTCATCCCCCTGACTGTCCGTGAATGCAAACCATCGCCTTCTTCATTGTAGCATGTCAAAAACTAAAGTGCACTGTGCACTGCTCATCTGCTGCTTTTTGTGTTGTTCAGTAATAATTTTGGGTACCCAACATCAGCAAAGTTTTTGAAATTTCAGTTTTTTAGTAATTATGGTTGTACTTAATCTTCTCTTAAACTGTGGGAATCAGTTTATCAGTAACCACAGACAAGCATCCACTTCATTCTTCATCATGTACTTCATCACATCCTCCATTGAACAGTCAGATCCATCTTCTAAGCATTTAAACACTCATAGTATTTTGTCCGTAAACCTCACAGATTTTCTGATGAATTTCCTTTGGTTTAATTTTCTTTGCCTTTAGAAAACAAGTCACAGATCTGATTTCACCTTTTGCAGCATCTTCAGTTAAGGATGACATTATAAAGAAGCACTACAAAGCACATGTTGGTAGCAGTGATCTTAAAATGGCGTATGTCTTCTCCTTAAGTCAGAGTAACTGTCATGCATGCTCGGAACAGTGATTGTAGCACTGCCAAGGGTAGAAATAGGAATGGAACTTATTTTCTGTATGACCCTTGTATATGTTAGCAAACTGGATCCATATAAAAGCATTAGAAATAATTAGGAAGTTAGTTGCTCTAGTCTTGGAAGAGTGTGGGCTAACATACACAGAGGGCATTGTATGTACTGTGACAGAAGATGAAGCATATAATTGTGTCTTTATGGAGCAAGAATGTGTTTTTGGATTAGAATATTAACAATGGCAATAGTTTGACTGAGATTTGAAACAGGTCCAGTATGCAAAAAAAAAAAAAAAAAAAAAAAAAAAAAAAAAAAAAAAAAAAAAAAAAAACCTTACTATTGCAGTGGAATTTGACAGAACTTATAGCTCTATAAACACTACTGACAGAAAAAATATAGTAAATTTCATATTCTCAATTACCTTGTTGACATTTATGGCAAAATTTATTTATCACCAGACAGACTGTTAATCCTGTGTGAGTACTAGCTGTATGAATAGTCACCTGACTACTGTAGTGATAACTGCTGTACCACCCAATTAAAACTGACAATATTTGTATAGCATGTATTATGAAAGACATAGAAATAAATTATTCTGAAATAGACATCTGTAAATTATTTTACAATTCCAAACTGTCAACGCAATTGAACAACTAGAAAGGAAGGGAGGAGGGTTAAGAGGAAAGTATTATCAGTAGTAGTGTCATGAGTGAATACAATGTGCCAGGACATTAATTGATCCATTTCAGAAGTGATATCTAAAATTTGTTTAAATACCATAAACACTGAGTACTTTAGCTAATAAAACCAGAAGTATCACAGAGTTGGTGAATAATGGTAGAAACAATGATTCTGTTTAAAGAGACAAAACAGTAGTACAAAACTGTTTTACAGTAATTGAAATATGCAATTCAGTCATGTATTAAGCAAACTAGACTTAATTTTTTACTGTAGCCTACATAATGTAACTGGAATGGATACATTTCAATTTGATTGTTGCCCTATAATGGCAAATATTCAATGAAATTTAAGTTTTTTGATAGGTTACTACACATTTCCATCTTCCACAAATTGTTGCTTCCAAGAGTGAAATTATATGATCACACCTGAATATCTCTAAAGAATGAGTGGTTGATCAGAGTCAAGCTGTGGCTACATATCTCAACAGGACATTGAAAGAAAGTTATGAATATTAGTTGTTGTTGTTATGGTCTTCGGTCCGGAGACTGGTTTGATGCAGCTCTCCACAATACCCTATCCTGAGCAAGCCTTTTCATCTCCTCATAAGAACGACAACCCACATCCACTTGAATCTGTTTACTATACGTGTCTCTTGGTCTCCCTCTGCAATTTTTACCCCATATGCTTCCCTCCAATGCTAAATTTACGATTCCTCAATGTCTAAGAATGTGTCCTACCAAGCGATCCCTTCATTTAGTCAGGTATGCCAAAAGTTCCTGTTATCACCAATCCTGTTCAGTACCTCTTCATTAGTTACGCAATCTACCCACCTAATCTTCAGCATTCTTCTGTAGGACCACATTTCAAAAGCCTCTATCCTCTTCCTGTCCGCACAGCTTATCGCCCATGTTTCACTCCCATACAAGACAACACTCCACACAAATGCCTTCAGAAAAAACTTCCTTACACTTAAATTAATATTCGATGTTAGCAAATTTCTCTTTTTCAAAAAATGCTTTTCTTCCCATTGCCATTCTGCATTTTATATCCTCTGTACTGCGACCATCATTTGTTATTTTACTGCCCAAGTAACAAAACTCATCTACCTTCTTTATTGCTTCGTTACCTAATCTAATTCCTTCAGCATCACCCGATTTTCTTAGACTGCACTCCATTACCCTAGTTTTGCTCTTGTTAATGATCATCTTATAAGCACCTTTCAGCACACTGTCCATTCCGTTCAATTGCTCTTCCAGGTCATTTGCTGTATCTGACAGAATTACTATGTCGTCGGCAAAACGCAATGTTTTTAATTCTTCCCCCTGAACTTTAATTCCGTCACCAAATTTCTCCTTGCTTTCCTTTATAGATTGCTCAATGTACAAACTGAACAACATTGGAGAAAGGCTACAACCCTGTCTTAGTCCCTTCCCAACTGATGCTTCCCTTTCATGCCCTTCGAGTCTAATAACTGTGGTCTGGCTTTTGTACAAGTTGTAAATAACTCTCCTTTCCCTGTATTTTACCCCTGTTGACTTCAGAATTTAAAAGAGTGTATTCCAGTCAACATTGTCAAAAGCTTTCTCCAAATCTACAAAAGCTAAAAATGTAGGTTTGCCTTTCCTTAATCTATCTTCTAAGATAAGACGTAAAGTGAGTATTGCCTCCCGGGTTCCTACGTTCCTCCTGAATCCAAACTAAACTTCCCCGATGTCAGCTTCTACCAGCTTTTCCATTCTCCTGTAGATAATTTGTGTTAAAATTTTGCAACCATGACTTATCAAACTGATGGTTCTGTAATTTTCACACCTGTCTTCGTCTGCTTTCTTTGGAATGGGGATTATTACATTTTTCTTAAAGTCTGAGGGTATTTCGCCTGTCTCATACATCCTACACACCAGTTCAAATAGTTTTGTCATGGTTGGCTCTCCCAGAGACTTTAGTAGCTCTGAGGGTATGTCATCTACTCCTGGAGCCTTGTTCCGATCTAGGTCTTTCAGGGCTCTGTCATATTCATCTCTCAGTATAGTATCTCCTATTTCATCTTGATCTATTACCTCTTCCCTTCCTACAACACCGTCTCTAAGTTCATTTCCATTGTAGAGGTGGTCTATGTACTCTTTCCACCTTTCAGCTTTCCCTTCTTTGCTGAGAACTGGTTTCCCATCTGAGTTATTGATATTCATAGAGTTGCTTTTCTTGTCCCCAAATGTCTCTTTTATTTTCCTGTAAACGGTATCTTCTTTTCCCCTTCTTATACATTCTTCTACAGATTTGCATTTGCCTTCTAGCCACTCCTGCTTAGCCATTTTGCACTTCCTATCAATCTCATTTCTTAGTGGTCTGTACTCCATTTTGCCTGTTTCATTTACTGCATTTTATATTTTCTCCTTTCATCAATTAAATTTAGTATTTCCTGTGATATCCAAGGATTTTTGTAGGTCTTGCCTTTCTACCTATTTTGTCCTCTGCTGCCTTCACTATTTCATCTCTCAATGCTACCCATTCCTCTTCTACTGTTTTATTTCCCCCTGTTTCTGTCAATTGATGCCTAAATCTCCCTCTGAATTTCTCCAAAACTTCACGTTTCTTCAATTCATCTAAGTCCCATCTCCTTATTTTCCTACCTTTCTGCAGTTTTTTCAGTTTCAGCCTTCAGTTCATGACTAACAAGTTATGGTCAGAGTCTATATCTTCCCCTGGGTATGTCTTAAATGAATATTAGTACATGGCATTAATTTTATGATATTATATGACTATATTTATTTCTGTATGTCTCATAACATGCAACTGTAAGATAGTGACTAAACCTGATTATTCAGTACATTACTTTTTTTCACTATCTTTCTATCACACCATTTGAGTCAACAGGAAAATAGATGTGAGGGAATATGAATCCACATAAGAATAAACATGTTTTACACTGTGGTAAATATGAGTAAAAATCACTGTAATACCAACATACAGATAACAAGTATTTATTGGACAACCATATGATACAACAGCACAGCCCATAGTACTGACTGGAATATGGCGAGGTAGGCGTTAAGTGGTGCGCTGCCAAAGATCTTAACATAGAAGATAGGACACACTGTTCAGTGTATCGATACGCATTATCGATGCCACACAGCCGCCCCCCCTACCCTCACAGTATGGAGTACATTTGTTGTTTGGGTTGGGGGGGGGGGTGATATTCATATTTCTGGCCACTGGCCGTTTCTTTGCTAACATTGTACGTGTCTTAAATGCGGAAGAAAGACAGATGTGCAGCATATGTTGAAATGTGGGGTGAGGAGCAGTAGCATATGGCGCAGTAGGTGCTGGTTCCCGTGGGAAAGCCCGCCTATGTTACTGGTACTCTCCTCGCATTGGCTGCTACATTTCATGTCACGTGATTTCTTTTGAAATTACTTTTGTTTATTATAAACTAAATATTAATTATTCAGAGCTGAGAATTTATTATAAATATCTCTCAAGGACAGGCTAGATTTGGACAGTTTAAAAAGTTTAAGTTGCCTTCTCTTATTGTAACAAGAGAAGAGCGATTTTGCAGAATGCGCGCGAAGGCCCTGTTTTGGCGCGAAATAGAGCGTCAGGTGCCCTCTCGCAATGCGCCGCAGTTTCAGTCTCGAGCTGACCACTGTACGCGCCGGTCACGAGTAAAGATTTTTGTAATAGTGATAACAGTCGAGGTCTCAACATGAGCTATGGGCAGCATAGGCCGTATCATATGAACAATAGTTGCTCATTATTTTTATTATTTATTTAATAAATGGCATCCCTGACAATTATAAATCTCGCGAGTCGCTTATTATGCTTCCACCATAAAGAACTTTAGCCTCACTTGTATGCTGTAGAAGAACCAACGACCTGTGTGCTGTCTTCTGCGCTGGGGACACAACTATAGAAGACAACAGGTTAGTGAGAACTCTATGCTTTCCGTACAGTCACGGAAAGCAAATACGACACCTCATGCGTACTGTAGGGCGGTACAAACGCACACTGCTACGCAACAGCATCCGCAAGGATGCGGAGGTTTTAGGGGACTTGTGGGAGGAAGCAGTACTAACTTCTCCGTCCACAAATAAAACCCCAGGAAGCTTGTACATGGCATCCCTGGTGGGGAACGTACAATTCGGTACGATATAAACAGTTACAGTGAGGCGATAAACGGTGGAAGTGATTCGCGAACTGTTAAACATCAAGAATTTTACTAATAAAGTGACCGTTAGCCAGTTGATGTACGCGAGTGAAGCAAGTGCAAGTGTTGTGTTCGCGGTCCATTGGATTACGTAACTTCAAGAATCGACGAGCTACAGAACCGCGGCGTCGCAAAACTTCACCGGCCACGTCGACGGAACAGCCACGCTCAGCGCCATAGCAGACAGAAGAGGGGTGCGGCGCCTGAAAGGAACGGCCGTAAACATCGCCAGCAGCGGCAAACTCCATCTATTAGCGGAGCTACAACCACCAGCCTTCACGTCGCAACAACTTATTTATGGTCTATGAGAGAAAAGATGCCAACTAGCGCTATGGGTGGCCAATATGCGAAACAGGTGAAATAAGCGTTCGAGTTGGCTTCGGAGTTGGCAACTGTCAAAAAGCGCGCATGCGCAGTAGAGGCCTTCCAAATCGTCAGCAACTGTCGCAAATACACTGCCTTTATATATGGAGGAAGGTGTTATCAGTTCAGGGTATTACCTTTTGGTCTGAAAATATCAACATCTGCCTTCATATGCATGCTTGATAAAGTATTGGGGGAAGATCTGCTTAACAGAATTACTGTTTACATTGATGATATTTTAATTGCAGCTAAAGATTGGAAGGAACACAACGAAATATTAGAACAGGTCCTTGATAAATTTGAAAAGAACAACATTAGTGCAAATTTGGAAAAGTCTGAGTTTGGGAAAGGTGAGATTAAATTTTTGGGGCATGTCATTTCAGCTGAGGGCATAAAACCTGATCCAGATAAGCTGGAAGCTATTAGAAATTTTCCAGAACCTAAGAATAGGAAGCAAATTAAAAGTTTTATGGGAACAGTGAGCTTCTATCGCAAATTTGTGAATAATCAAGCACTTAATGCGAAGAACCTGTTAGAATTAACTAAAAAGAATGCCACCTGGATTTGGACGGATGAGTGCAGGAAAGAATTTCAGGACATTAAAGATGTATTGTGTAATAGCATTCCTTTATCACACCCAAATTTGAACTTCCCATTTTGCATATACACGGATAGCTCAGAATATGGATTGGGGGCACATTTGTGTCAATTTATAGAAAATGGGGAAACTGTAGAAAGAAAAAGTATTGCTTTTGCCAGTAGAGTACTTAACAAATGGGAAAGGAAGTACTCAGTCACTGAAAAAGAAGCCTTGAGTGTTGTGTGGGCTTTCAAAAAGTTTAGGTATTATGTAATGGGTCGTAAAGTAAAAGTATGCACTGATCATAAGGCCTTGTCATTTCTTATTGATTACAGACTCACACATAACAGATTAACAAGATGGGCAATTGCCTTACAAGAGTATGATTTTACCATAGAATATTTGCCAGGGAAAGACAATATTGTGGCAGATACGTTATCAAGGTTACCCCAGGGCATGGATAAAGCAGGGTTCAATGATACAGCACAGAAAGAGGTTTCCATGTTATACTTGACAAAAGTTGATAAAGAGGATAAAATTAGAAGCATTGTGCAAAATTTGAGGAGGGAACAAAACAAGGATGAGGTTATCAAGATGATTAAAGCTGAATGGAGTAAGAAAACGAGTGTCAAAGTGAGGAAGTACTACACCATATACAAGGGAATTCTGTATAGAAGGGCTGACCCTGAGAAACAACATTGGAAAATATATTGGCCAAAACACTATATTAAAACTCTGGTATGGTTTGTTCATTATACATATGCACATTTTGGGGCAAATAAATGTACTGATAAAATTAAAGAAAGTTGTTATTTTAACAATATGGAAAAAAAACTGTTCAAAAGATTTTGAAAACATGTAGCAAATGCCAGAAAAGCAAAATCTCCAGTGTAAGTAGCAAGTCAGTAATGCATAGTATGATACCATCAGGCATTCTAGAGAAAGTTTGTGTAGATTTATATGGGCCTCTACCAACATCTCGAGGAGGATATAAATATTTATTTGTAGTACTTGACATGTTGTCAAAACACGTAAAGTTGTATGCTCTGAGGAGAGCCACAGGTAAGTCTGTAGCAGACAGAATTCGTAATGATTATGTAAACAAAATCGGAAAGCCAGAAAAGATCATTAGCGATAATGGGGCACAATTTATTTCTGAGACTTGGAAAAGGATGTTAAAAGATCTTGACATAAAACCAATTTTTATATCTAAATATCATCCCCAATCAAATATGAGTGAAAGGGTGATGAGAGAGCTTAACAGGTTATTTCGTACATATTGTGCGAGAAAGCATCAGACCTGGATTGATTATGTTGACGAATTTGAAAGAGTAATTAATGAGTTACCGCATTCCACAACAGAAATTCCGCCTCTGGAGTTATTAACTGGGGAGAGGGTTCCTAGTATGATAGAGCAATTAGTCGACTTTCCACCTAGAGATGATTTGTCTATTGATGAGAAAAGGGAGTTGGCTATTAAAAGAATTAAGGAGAAAGCTGAAAAACGTAAACGTAAACATAATGCACAGATAAAGAAAGTTACATATCAGGTCAATGAACTGGTATTGGTAAAATCTAGATTAAGGTCATCAAAAATCAGCTCTGAAATTAAGAAATTTCATGAAGCTTATCAGGGACCATACAAAATAATAAGGATAGAACATCCTAGTGCAGTGGAAGTTGCACACCCAAAGACAGGAAAAAGTAGAGGTTTGTACAACGTAATAGACATCAAGAAATTTCTCACAAAATAGGTACAAATACCTCAGGGGGCATTAGCGCTCTTTGCTGTGCCAGGTAACTGACGCCTACCAGGTACCCTAGTTAACTAGCAGCTTATTTACTTTCCTTTCATGCTGTTAGTTCTTCCTCTTACTATTCAGTCTGATCTTTTTTCTATCGTCTTTACTTTCTTCTCTATCCACACCTCAGGGGGCAATAGCGCTCTTTGCTTTGCCAGGTAACTGACGCCTACCAGGTACCCTAGTTAACTAGCAGCTTACTTCCTTTCCTTTCATGCTGTTAGTTATTCCTCTTACTATTCATCTGAACTCTTTTCTATCGTCTTTACTTTCTTCTCTATCCAAATACCAGACTGCACGGAAACACCAATTTAGACGAGTAAAATAAAAACAGGAATTGACATGAGTAAGCAGGATATGAGATTTACAGACTAAATACGTACTGAATTTGGCTTAATGTGAGTATGTAATAATTATGGAGCATGGTAAATATTGTAACTCAGCAGTAAACATCTGCATAGCACGAGTTACCTTTGCAAAGTTAGGTGGCAGACACAGATCTTCTCAGAACGAAACATAACATTGAAATTAGCTGACTACATTATTGGTGGATTTTTATTTAATTTATTCCAAGATTGATTACGCTGATTATTATAAGGTAATATTTGACGCTGAGAAGAGGACGGCGCAACAACAGGTGAGTGAACTTAGTGAAAATGGCTGTTGGACATAGGCAATGTAAAACATGGTTTTATTATGAATGGTATGAGGAACGAGGTGTATGGTCTGCTATGTGTAGTTTTAAGCAAGTACAGAGAAGGTGGTAAGTAGGGTCAAGTACAGGTGACTGATAAATTCGGCTTGGAAATAGGCTCATAATTATGAAGGTAGGAAGGTGGTAAGAAAGGGTCAAGTACAGTTGACTGATGGATCCGGCCTGGAAGTCGACTCATTATGATTATATATATGGTATTATAGGCAGCAGTGAAGTCGTCATTTGTGCAATATTGAAAATAGGTAGGGGACGCAGTGTGTGCCTCACTCTACAATTTTTAAATTAGAAATACACAGCAGCAGAAATGGCACCATTTTGGAATACATTTGTCCTACGCTCTTACACATGCACATCTATGAATAAGTATATGAGTAATTATATGATATTTTGACCTGTTTCGCCTCCACATAAACCTCAGGAAATCATAACACATCAGAGCGATAAACAACATATACTATGGAAAATGTATATTCTACATAATGGAATTTCACCGTCAGCTGTCAATGAAAGCAACCATCCGTCAGTCGGAATTATATTTTGCCTATATGCAGCAAATGGTTCCTGTTGATTTCTGTGATCTGCATTTTGCATTAAATATTAAGCATTATGACAAGTCAATATAAAAGTGGCATTTGTTCGCCAACAGTACGGTATTAAATATTAGACATGGCATGTGTTGCCAATTGTAATATGGGAATAGAGGTAACATCTGATGACAACATAGAGTATTGTCAATGAATGAAGGGTCAGTGACCCAATTAGGAAACAAATATATATAACTTAATGTATCAAAGTGTGTTACGAAAGATATTTAAATGTATGACAGAATAGGTAACTGTAGAAATAGGAGAAAGGTCAATGACCCCAAAAAAGAAACTTAATTGGTAATTACCAAACACTGAATGTGTATTATCCTTGCAAAATGTCTGCATAGATTTGATTTTATAAATGTATTTGTATGCATAAATTTTGTGTACCACTTTATGTATATCCTTTGTATGTACAAGCGTGTGAAGCCAGCAGTGCAATGTAGGCTATGAGAAATATTATTAAAAGTACAAAGTCATGAGTGCCAAGTGTTGAATTTGCACTCAATGCGCGTGTCAAAATTGTGTTGAGAGGCTTGGTGGACGGCATTGTGCCGATATAAGTGATAAATGGCCTCGTGCCAAAAATAGTTTCATTTGTTTTGTCAACAATCAGAGTTGTGGTGGTTTTAATGGGCGGCAATGCGCCGAAAGTTAGTAATTTTATGTAATGCAATGCACTATGTGTGGGGGTGGTACTGATGGACGGCAATGTGCCGAGAATTTAGTTGGTTATAAGCGGCCATGAGCCGAAAGTCTAAATGTCAGATATTCAAATGGCAGGTGCCAATAAATTTTGTAAACATGGACGGCAATGCGCCGATTTCAAATCACAACTATTGAGAGGCTTTAAGCCTGCTGTATTTCCTGTAATTATTCAGTGTTACTTATATATTGTTCAATCGTTTATTTTCTGCACAGTTTCATAGAATGTGTTTAGTAATTTGTAACTTTGAGATTTTATGTGTGTATTTTCTGAATGATATTTAGGATATATATCAGCATTTATATGTAGTTTAATGGATTGTAAAGTTACCTAATTCATAGCTGCCCAAGTTCAATTTAGGCAGGGTTATAATTTTGATGTTTCTTTACCTTTTTGTGTAATTATTTTTGATTTAGATGGGGAGATTTAGAAGTAATGGTTTCCATATTTATGTAAGTTCTTGAGAGATAATGGGTACTATTTTTCAAAATTTAGAGGGTTCTTATTTCCAACTTGTCTGTTGTCTTTGAGAACATTCCAAGTTTGGAATTCTCCGAAGGAAGGGGATGTGTGATATTCCTGGCCTGTGGCCACTTCATATTTCTGGCCACTGGCCGTTTCTTTGCTAACATTGTACGTGTCTTAAATGCGGAAGAAAGACAGATGTGCAGCATATGTTGAAATGTGGGGTGAGGAGCAGTAGCATATGGCGCAGTAGGTGCTGGTTCCCGTGGGAAAGCCCGCCTATGTTACTGGTACTCTCCTCGCATTGGCTGCTGCATTTCACGTCACGTGATTTCTTTTGAAATTACTTTTGTTTATTATAAACTAAATATTAATTATTCAGAGCTGAGAATTTATTATAAATATCTCTCAAGGACAGGCTAGATTTGGACAGTTTAAAAAGTTTAAGTTGCCTTCTCTTATTGTAACAAGAGAAGAGCGATTTTGCAGAATGCGCGCGAAGGCCCTGTTTTGGCGCGAAATAGAGCGTCAGGTGCCCTCTCGCAACGCGCCGCAGTTTCAGTCTCGAGCTGACCACTGTACGCGCCGGTCACGAGTAAAGATTTTTGTAATAGTGATAACAGTCGAGGTCTCAACATGAGCTATGGGCAGCATAGGCCGTATCATATGAACAATAGTTGCTCATTATTTTTATTATTTATTTAATAAATGGCATCCCTGACAATTATAAATCTCGCGAGTCGCTTATTATGCTTCCACCATAAAGAACTTTAGCCTCACTTGTATGCTGTAGAAGAACCAACGACCTGTGTGCTGTCTTCTGCGCTGGGGACACAACTATAGAAGACAACAGGTTAGTGAGAACTCTATGCTTTCCGTAAAGTCACGGAAAGCAAATACGACACCTCGTGCGTACTGTAGGGCGGTACAAACGCACACTGCTACGCAACAGCATCCGCAAGGATGCGGAGGTTTTAGGGGACTTGTGGGAGGAAGCAGTACTAACTTCTCCATCCGCAAATAAAACCCCAGGAAGCTTGTAGGGGCAGGGGCAGTGGAAGAGCAGCGGCTGACAGCGGCGTGTGTCCCAGGCAGTGATGATGGCAGACAGGGTCAGCTGGCAGTGGAACTCAACGGAGGTGGGCTGGCGGCCAGACTGGGCGCTCCATCTGGTGAGTGGGAGGGGGGTTTGTGGGGGGAAGGGGGACCACTACCCTGACAATGCCTGATGGTAAAATGAATGCTCATGAGATAAGTGAGGGCAGGGGAGTAGTGAAGCTCCGAATCAGGTTGTAGTGGCACTGTGCAGAAAGGGGGTGGGGGGGAGGAAGTGATGCCCGCGCATACAATAAAGACCGTATCATCTTGGCAGATGACTGCTACATCCGTGGAGAGGGTCAGAGGGGGAGGGGGGATTGGGAGCCTCAAACTCCAGGACAGGAGTCTTAGGGAGGGGAGGGAGGGGAAAACCTTGGAAAGGGGAGGAAGGGGCCAGGGGAGAGGTCACAGGGGATGAGAATCAGGAGAAGAGACCGTGCACATACCAGTAGCCATTGACCGGGGGAAGGGTACTCACGAGTTCGATGTGGACATGTTGGAATCGACCTGTGGAAGGAGGGATGGGAGCTAGGGGAGGGGAGGTGTGTGTGGAGACCTTGTTGTATTGACAGGGAAGGCAGGCACAAGCTCAAGCCTGGCATTTGGGCCTGATCTTCCACCAGAGGAAACAGTCCATTACGAGTTTAGTAGATGCTCAGATTACCGGATGCGATAGATTATGCAGCACCCAGAAAACCTGTGATGAAGGATGTGGAGGATGAAGGTCAGAGTTTCCCAGTGGAGTCATCACACCATATCTTGCCTACTACAACCGGGAAGGTGGAGCGGATGGGGTGGGGTGAAGAGGGGTGGTTGGAGATGAGCTGCATAAGCTCATTGTCCATGGACTGCAGGAGGGCAAGTTTCGAGAGGTTGATCAGGAACAAAACAGCCTTCAGCTGGAAAAGGAAGTCAGCCACCATATTGAACGCTTCTTTGATGTAGCGGACATTGGTGATGAACTGGGAGATGTAATCGAGGTAATGGAAATGGCAGGGATGGGGATCGGATGGAGGGTTCTGGATGATGGCGGTGAGGGGTTTGTGATCAGTCAGGATGCAGAACACTCTGCTCTCAACCTCAGTAAGAAAGTGCTTGACAGCCTCGTAGATTGCGAGGAGCTTGCGGTCGCAGGCAGAGTACTTACACTGGGCGGGGTATAATTTCTTAGAATAGAACTGGTGGAGGGAGACATTGCCATCGACCGACTGACTGAAGACCGCACTAATGGCCAAGTCACTCGTGTCAGTTGTGATGAAAATTCCTTCATCAGGATGAGGGTGGGCGATGGTGACCGCTTGTGACAAGAGGTTCTTTAATAAGGAGAAGGCAGAGGACATGGAAGAGGTCCATGGGGCATTGCGGTCACCCGAGATGTTCTCGCCTGGGAGGGTGTCTGTGAAAGGAACCTGGATCTCTGCCGCTTCCAGCAAGTGGCATCTATAGTAATTGATTGTGCCGAGGAAGCAGCGGAGCTCCTTGACAGTGGTGGGGGAGGGAGGTGCTTTACGGCTTTGACTTTGTTCCATGGGGGGGGGGGGGATACCCGATGCAGAGACTATAGACTATATACCCAAGGAATTTGATGGAGGGCAGGTGTAAATGGTCCTTGGTATGATTGCGTTTGATGCCTGCAGAGGCGAGGGTCTGGCAAAGAACGGATAAATTACACTTGCTTTCCTCTATGGAAGAACTAAAAATGAGGATATCATCCAGATAGATGAAGAAAACAGAAGGGAAACAGTGTCTTGGCGATAAAACACTGCCACATCTGTGTGGCATTCTTGAGCCCAAAGGGCATGAATTTATAATGGTTAAAGGCCAATAGGGGTTGTGATGGTCATTCTTTTTGATATTTTCAGAGGCCATGGGTATCTGATGATATATCCTTTTGCAATCCACAACCAAGAAAACTGTTGCACCAGAAAGAGAATGGGTAAAGTCCACTATGTTGGGAATCGGATAGCGATCCATATTGTTTCTGCACTAAGGTGGTGATAGTTGCCATACATGCGCCTTGAGTTGTCGGTCTTTTTAAAAAGGGGAATGGCGGAGGACCAGTTGCTGGGGGAGGGTTCTATGATGCTGGAAGAGCTCTTTAATCTGGTCACAAATGGCAGAAAACTTCTCGGGATAGGGTCGGCGTGGTTCACTGCAGACAAGAATATTGTCTGTTAAGCAGAGTCGATGCACAGTGCTGGAGATGTGAGGGAGGGATAGAGCGGTGGGGAGGGGGCGGGGGTGGTGGAGTGCTCGACCGGGGCGCTGGCAGCGTGACAGCTGACGAGTGGGCCAGTATGCTGTCACTGGCCAGCAAGGTTGAGCGAGCAGCCGAGGGAAGCACAGAGACATAGGTGGCGGCGGCTGGTGGTCGCTACTTGGCTGAGCTGCGAGTAGTTGAAGGTGGAGCTGGCGAAACAGGCAAGGGCACTAACCGTGGATGGCCAACCGAGCACGTAGTAAGAGGGGCAGCCAACTGCGAGCTGGAGGGAGCCACCAGTTGTACGGCACAAGATGTCCGCCACACCGAGTTGCCGTGCAGCTCAGTCAGTGGGCAGTTTGCAGCGGTGGCCACTGTCGTGTGGGAGGCGCCACTCGTGACTGCCCACAAGACTGCCACTGGGCTCGAGCAGGCTATGGATCGGCAGGCTGGCTAGCGACAGGGACAGTCGCTGGACAAGGTGAGGGTGCTCTCGACATGTAAACAAAAGAACGCTTAGTGGCGGAGGGAGGGAGGCCAGCTGAGTGGACATTTGGAGAGCTCAACACGGGAGCTCGAACAGGAGCGGGGCGAGCAGGTTTGACCAATTTAAAGGGGGCGAGATACGGGGAGGGATAAAAGAGAAGGACTAGAGGAAGCTGGGAAAGATATTGTTCCAGTCCTAAGTCCACTTGACACAGAATTGGCAAACGTGGGCACGGCAGATAACAGATGCGCACATACTGTTTTGACAGGAGATTGTTTACATATGTCTGCATAAGTGTGCGAGACGGAGCGAGGTACAATGTTCAAGTCACAAGCACTGTCATGCACAGAGGAAAGAGAACTGCATGTAGAGGTACTGTCCTTGTGACTGTGTTGCAGCTCCGCGAGGTGGGGTTCGGTGGCAGACAACAGTGGTGACAATGTGACTTGAAGCCGGTGCGTGATGTCTTGACGCTCGCGTTTGAGGTCTAAGATTTGAACACATTCATTAACCCACACGTGCAGCATATTGTCCACTCAGTTCAAAATGTCATAGCATTCATTCACAACACTGTTACTATGAGGGGGGAGCGGAGAACTCAAACTGTCACATGGAAAGCACTTTCGTGAGTTGTGATGGAGCACTGTATGTGACACAACATTAGGAGGAAGTTTACGGTGCGTGAGGAAGTCGATGCCGATAATTGGTTCATGAATGTTGTTGTTGCGGTCTTCAGTCCGGAGACTGGTTTGATGCAGCTCTCCACAATACCCTAACCTGAGCAAGCCTCTTCATCTCCACATAAGAACGGCAACCTACATCTGTCTGAATCTGCTTACTGTATCCATCTCTTGGTCTTCCTCTGCGATTTTTACCCCACACACTTCCCTCTAATGCTAAATTCACGATTCCTTGATGTCTAAGAATGTGTCCTACCAATCTATCCCTTCTTTTAGTCAAGGTATGCCAGAAATTCCTTTTCTCCCCAATTCTGTTCAGTACCTCCTCATTAGTTACGCGATCCACCCACCTAATCTTCAGCATTCTTCTGTAGCACCATATTTCAAAAGCCTCTATCCTCTTCCTGTCCGCACTGTTTATCGTCCATGTCTCACTCCCATACAAGGCAACACTCCATACAAATGCCTTCAGAAAGGACTTCCTTAGGCTTAAATCAATATTCGATGTTAACAAATTTCTCTTTTTCAAAAACGCTTTTCTACCCATTGCCATTCTGTATTTTATATCCTCTGTACTGCGACCATCATTTGTTATTTTACTGCCCAAGTAACAAAACTCATCTACCTCCTTTATTGCGTCGTTTCCCAATCTAATTCCTTCAGCATCACCCGATTTTCTTAGACTGCACTCCATTACCCTAGTTTTGCTCTTGTTAATGTTCATCTTATATGCAACTTTCAGCACACTGTCCATTCCGATCAATTGTTCTTCCAGGTCCTTTGCTGTATCTGACATAATTACTATGTAGTCGGCAAAACGCAATGTTTTTAATTCTTCACCATGAACTTTAATTCCTTCTCCAAATTTCTCCTTGCTTTCCTTTATAGCTTGCTCAATGTACAAATTGAATAGCAATGGAGAAAGACTGCAACCCTGTCTTACTCCCTTTCCAACCACTGAATCCCTTTCATGCCCTTCAACTCTGACAACCGCTGTCTGGTTTTTGTACAAGTTGTAAATAACCTTACGCTCTCTATATTTTACTCCTGCTTGCTTCAGAACTTGAAAGAGTTTATTCCAATCAACATTGTCAAAAGCCTTCTCCAAATCTACAAAAGCTAGAAATGCAGGTTTGCCTTTTCTTAATCTATCTTCTAGGATAAGCCGTAAACTGAGTATTGCCTCCCGAGTTCCTACATTTCTCCTGAACCCAAACTGGTCTTCCCCGAGGTCGGCTTCTACCAACTTTTCCATCCTTCTGTATATAATTCGTGTTAATATTTTGCAGCCATGACTTATTAAACTGATGGTTCTGTAGTTTTCACACCTGTCTGCACCTGCTTTCTTAGGGATGGGGATTATAACATTTTTCTTAAAGTCTGAGGGTACTTCACCTGTCTCATACATCTTACACACCAGGTGAAACAATTTTGTCATGGCTGGTTCTCCCAGAGACTTCAGTACCTCTGAGGGAATATCATCTACTCCAGGGGCCTTGTTTCGACTTAGGTCTTTCAGGGCTCTGTCAAATTCTTCTCTCAGTACAGTATCTCCTATTTCATCTTCATCTACATCCTCTTCCCTTCCTACAATATTGTCTCGAAGTTCATTTTCTTTGTAGAGTCCCTCTATATACTCTTTCCACCTTTCAGCTTTCCCTTCTTTGCTGAGAACTGGTTTTCCATCAGTGTCCTTGATATTCATAGAGCTGTTTTTCTTATCTCCAAATGTTTCTTTTTTTTTCCGGTAGGCTGTATCTATTTTTCCTCTATTTATACATTCTTCTACATCCTTGCATTTGCCTTCTAGCCACTCCTGCTTAGCCATTTTGCACTTCCTGTCAATCTCATTTATTAGTGGTCTGTACTCCATTTTGACTGTTTCATTTACTGCATTTTTATATTTTCTCCTTTCATTGATTAAATTTAGTATCTCCTGTTATGTCCAAGGATTTTTCTGTAGGTCTTGCCTTTCTACCTATTTTGTCCTCTGCTACCTTCACTATTTCATCTCTCAATTTTACCCATTCCTCCTCTACTGTTTTATTTTCCCCTGTTTCTGTCAATTGTTGCCTATTTCTCCCTCTGAAATTCTTAAGAACCTCAGGTTCCTTCAATTTATCCAGGTCCCATCTCCTTATTATCCTACCTTTTTGTAGTTTCTTCAGTTTCAGCCTACAGTTCATAATCAACAAGTTATGGTCAGAGTCTACATCTGCCCTGGGTATGTCTTACACTGTAAAACCTGGTTCCGAAATCTATGTCTTACCATAATAAAATCTATATGGTATCTTCCGGTGTCTCCTGGTCTCTGCCACGTATACAACCTTCTTTTGTGATTCTTGAACCAGGTGTTTGTTATAACTAAATTATGTTCCGTGCAAAATTCTACCAGGCGGCTTCCCCTTTCATTCCTTTTGCCCAGACCATATTCACCTAGTATCTTCCCTTCCCTTCCTTGTTCTACTACCGAATTCCAATCTCCCATAACAATTAAGTTTTCCTCTCCCTTAATTGTCTGAATAATTTCCTTTAGCTCCTCATATATTTCTTCGATTTCCTCATCATCGGCGGAGCTAGTTGGCATATAAACCTGTACTACCGTTGTCGGTGTTGGCTTCGTATATATCTTGACAATGATAATGCGATCACTGTGCTGCTTATAGTAGTTTACCCGCATTCCTATTTTCTTATTCATTATCAATCCTACTCCTGTGATACCCCCAATTGATTTTGTATTTATAATCCTGTACTCACCTGACCAGAAATCCTGTTCATCCTGCTACCGAACTTCACTAATCCCCACTACATCTAACTTCAACCTATCCATTTCCCTTTTTCAATTTTCTAATTTTCTTACTCGATTAAGGGATCTAACATTCCACGCTCCGACCCATAGAATGCCAGTATTGTCTTTCCTGATGATCACATCCTCATGAGTAGTCCCTGCCCGGAGGTCCGAATGGGGGACTATTTTACCTCCGGAATATTTTACCCGAGAGGATGCCATCATCATATGTTCATACAGTAGAGCTGCATGTCCTCGGGAAAAGTAACAGCTGTAGTTTCCCCTTGCTTTCAACCGTTCATAGTAACTGTGTGGCAAAGCCACATTAGCTGATGTTACAAGGCCAGCTCAGTCAATCATCCAGACTGTTGCCCCTGTAACTACTGAAAAGGCTGCTGCTCCTCTTCAGGAACCACACGTTTGTCTGGCCTCTCCACAGATACCCCTCCGCTGTGGTTGCACATATACGGTACGGCTATCTGTATCATTGAGGCACGCAAGCCACCCCACCTCGGCAATGTCTGTGGTTCATGGGAGTGGTCATGAATGTTAGCAACCAGAAAGGTCCACTTGAGCACACAGTTTTGAGAGAGGTTTATAGTATGCTCAACTGAGCCGGAGCACTTAAGATGAGAGTTGTTGATAGCCCGAAGGAGTGGTTCATTGGGGTCTTTTACCATGGAAGCTGGAAGCAGTGACACGTCAGCTCTCGTGTTGATGAGTAGCGAGCGCCTGAGGTGACATCTCAAAGATAGAGGCGGTCATGCTGAGGTGTTGCATGACAGATGGAGTGAAGCGAAGAATGGCGGGGGAGTAGAGGGGTGCCTAGGACCCCTGCACTATGCGTTTGGGTGCCGGTAAGGTGGCCAGCACATTCTGGCAGCCGCGCCAAAGAGGCTGTGAAAGAAGCAGTAAGATTACGGTGTGGACTGCTCATGCTGACTGGGAGCGAAGCAGTGGTGACAGAGCATCTTCTGTGGTGGCAGCCAAACCCAGCCCGGGCGTCTCTGTTAGAGTGACGCTGAGGAATGCCGGAGGGTGCCGGAGGGTGGGGAATTGTAGGGTGCCCCTAGATAGATCAGGGGTGCACTACACTAAGGAAGCGGCTACTCGGGTAGCAGAGTACTTGTGGAGTGCACATGGGTTTTTTTTAGGCTAGGCGCTAACTCTGATGAGCACTCGCCTGTCAGCATTCAAACAGCAAATTCAGGCCACGTTCGGAACAAAAAATCGGACATCGGACACACAAACACGCATACAAACTTCGGTGCCCACAACCCTGTAGATAAGTCCAAAACCGTGTAGATAGGTCCAAAATCCTGTAGATAGGTAAGGAGATCAGAGCTGAAAGAATTCATTCATTAAAATATTAGTTCAGTTTGTGATTGCATACAGCTTTCAGTATTTATTAAGAAAATTATCTCCTCTTCATTCCTACACATATCTAATCTAAATGACAAAATAAAAAGATTCTGCACACAAGTACAAGATATTTGCCATAAGAAACAGAACATTTCCTTCTTTTTGTATTGAGTTTAAAAGTATAGTTTTCTAGACTAACTGAAAAGTAAGACTGGCAATTGTTTAATCAAGTTTCCACATAACTTGGCACATTACAGTTTCTTATAATCAAAAATCTACTGTATAGAGTCCATCATTATTGCAGGATATGCCAAATATCTTACAACATGCCAGTATCCTATCAGTGGCAGCAGTGATTTGTAGTCAATAAGAAGAAAATGTTAACTACCGCTACTTACATCAATTTTATAATCTATTTCTCACTATTGCTATATGTCCTGCACAATTAGAATACACAATATTTTTCCAAAGTGAAATCATAAAAATGTACAAAATAAAGTACACAAACTTAATAATTTATAAATTATAACAGTATACAAATTACAAATGGAAAAACTAGTGCAATCCAAACTTGTGGAAGATTAAGGTAGATTAAGGAAAGGAAAACCTACATTTTTAACATTTCTGGATCTGGAGAAAGTGTTAGACAATGTAGACTAGAATACACTATTTCATATTCTGAAAGTAGCTATGGGTAAATTATAGGGAGTAAAAGCTACATTCAACTTGTAAAAAAACCAGATGGCAATTATTAGAGTCTAAGGGCATGAAAGGATCACAGTGGTTGGGAAGGGAGTAAGATAGGGTTGTAGCCTTTCTGCAATGTTGTTTAATCTGTACATTGAAAAAACTGTGAAGGTATGCAAGGAGAAATTTGAGAGGGAACTGAAGTCTAGGAAGAGTGAATAAAAACCTTGTGGTTTACTGCTGACACAGACATTCTGTCAGAGACAGCTAATGACATGGAAAAGCAATTAAATAGAATGGGCAGTGCCTTGAAAGGAGGGTATAAGATGAACATTAACATGAGTAAAATGAGGGTAATGGAATGTAGTGTCAGAAACTCAGGCGGTGCTGGAGGAATTAGATTAGGTAATGAGACAATAAAAGTGGTAGTAAGATAACTCCTGTAGTCTAAGTAAAGAAGATATAAAATGCAGAGTGGCTATTGAAAGAAAAGTATTTCTGAACAAGTGAAATTTGTTGACATCCAATATTAGTTTAAATGTTAGGAAGTTCTTTCTGAAAGCATTTGTCTGAAGTGTAGCATTGTATGGGAGTGACACATGGACGATAAGGAGTTCAGACAAAAAGATGATAGAAGCTTTCGAAATGTGGTGCTATATGTGAATTATGAAGAGTAGATAGGTAGATCAAATAACTAATGAGGAGGTGCTTACAAGAATTTGGGAGAAAAGGAATTTCTCGCATATCCTAAGAGAAGGGATAGGTTGGAGACACGTTCTGAGACATCAAGGAATCATCAACTTTGCATTAGAATGAATTGTGTGGGGTAAACATTGTAGAGGGAGACTGAGGGATTAATACAGTAAGCAGATTCAAAAGGATGTAGGTTGCCATTCATATCCTCAGATGAAGAGGCTTGCACAGGATAGGGAAGTGTGGAGAGCTGCATCAAACCTGTCTGTGGACTGAAGACCACAAAAACAAATTTTCAGCAAAATTCAACAGCTGCAAAGAATATTTGTGTGGATTATGTGTGGCTGGAGGCTTATTAACCTTAATGTTTCCTGTAACAGTATGGAAAAATGAGAAGTTATCATCATAGAATAGTACTGAAGAAGTATTTTCAAAGAGTAACAAAAAGCATTTCACGAACACTATGGAATTTAGCGTAATCTTGATAATAAACTGTTCCATTATTCCCATTAAAATGTTTAATTATGTACACAGCATGTATATCAAGTATAAGTCTACTGGAGAGGAAACACCTGCACCACTCAACATATCTGCATATAAGAGAGGTTGAATAAAGTTACAACTAGCACATTACTGCGACTGCAGACATGCTGACATTGTTAAGGAATGATTACATACTATCAAAGATAATTGTTAAATTTGTTTGTGAGATAACAAATCAAGCACTGAAGTCTGTACATAATATAATAGCATGTAAGACCAAAATTTATGATACATTGATCTTAGGTAACTACAGTAAAATGAGTGTAAGTAGTCAACTAAAGACTGTAACAAACGTTAGATGACAAAGTGTCGTAAGGTGTTGACTAACGTTTCTGTAATTGCAGTTTTCATGCTGTGATTTTAAAAGACACTCAATAACTTTACGTAAATCTTTGTATTCTTATGGCATATTTCATTATCAATAAAATTATAGGAATTCAGCCATAACAAAATGTTTTCTTCTGCTGATATTTCAGCTGTAAAATGTTCAGCCATCATCGAAATAAGTCTGAAGACTGACAGCAGAGGGCTTCACTTCACCTTTAATACTGTAGGGCAAGTCATTGCGCAGGCTTTTTGGGTAGTCATTGTTACTGACATGCCACACTGACAGCAGAAATGTGTGACGCTGTAGTGCCTTCTATTGACACAATATATAGTCACATTCTGTGTTAGCAGTAATGGCAGAGATATATTGCCAGGTCCTAAGATTTTTATCTATCACTTTCCACTTCTTTCACCTCTGGCAATATTGCTCATGTGAAAAATACCGAGTAGCACCGTGGATCGGAACCCGTGTTAAACTGTAGGTCCCCCTATAACTGGCTGGGTAAGTCAGTTCGAAGGTCGGAGGAAGGCAATGGCATACCACCTCCAAACAGGACCATGCCTAGTAAAGCACTGTGGTGTTCAAACCAATATTCGGATTGTTGACTGCTTTACCCTATATGAAATAAGGCAGGAAGCTTGTCAGGTGATTGTCATGCTGCCGCCCCCCTCCCCCCAACAAAGTAACATCTGCAGTGCAGAATGAATAGTATTACACAGACATGGACATAATTACTCTCCGCACTGATGAAGGAAATGCTATTGTTTTGCTATCGCATGAAGTATACAATTCTAAATAGTAGTCTTTTGGGTGTTTCCTCATACTTTAAGGTCAACAAGGATCATTTCAGATTGCTATTTTGAAAGATGCTTCTGAATGCCACAACTTTATCTGAAGAAATTGTGGGGAAGTTAAAACCCAAGGTAACAGATCCACCAAGCCTGTATGGACTCCCATAGATCCATAAACAGGATCTTCCTCTACATCTAATTGTGAGTAATATTGTGTCTCCCATGTATTATGTGGCTAAACACTTATCTTCACTATTGAGACCTTTTGTTGAAAAGTGTCCACACCTTATCCAGAACTTGTTGTACTGTAATTCAGTTTCGTAAATGTGGTGGCCTTCGTTTGAATTCATCGCGAACTGCAGAGCACTCAGTAACCAAAGGACTTATAGATTATGTTTTCTGTCTGTGGTGTGTGTTCTTTGTGGGAGGGAGTAGTTGGTTGACACCTAAAACACAGGTCAAAAACTGATCATGTTATAGGAGGTAAATGGATATTTTCAACAAAGCGGAAAAAATAATGTAAGATTACTAAATTTAAAGCATGATTAGTAGCTCTGGGTTATAGCCAGATATTTGGAGTAGATTATTGGGAAAGCTACAGCCCAGTGATGAGACGGAGTAGCCTGAGGATCCTGATAGCAATAGCAGTCCTAAAGTGATGGACAATCAAACACATTGATGTGGAAACTGCTTATCTAAATAGCCCCATAAGTGGTACTGTTTTCATGGAGCAACCCAAAATGTTTAGTGTAGGAAATAAAGTGTGTTTATTGAATAAGAGTTTGTATGGGCTTCAAGAAGAATATAGTAATTCCAATTCCAAAGAAAGCAAAGTGCAGACAAATGTGAAAATTACAGAACTACCAGTTTAATAAGTCATAGTTGCAAAATACTAATATGAATTATTTACAGACGAATGCAAAAACGTGTGGAATCCAACTTTGGGGAAGATCAGTTTGGATTTAGGAGCAATGTAGGAATACGGAAGGCAATACTCACATTACGACTTATCTTAGAAGATAAGCTAAGGAAAGGCAAACCTACGTTTTTAGCATTTGTAGATTTGGAGAAAGCTTTTGAGAATGTAGATTGAAATAAACTCTTTCAAATTCTGCAGGTAACAGGGATTAAATATAGTGATCGAAGAGTTATATTCAATTTATACAAAAACCAGACATTGGTTATTAGAAACGAAGGGCATGAAAGAGACGCAGAGATTGGGAAGGGAGTAAGACAGAGTTGTAGCATTTCCCCAATGTTGTTCGATCTGTACATTGAGCAAGCATTGAAGGGATGCAAGAAGAAACTTGGAGGCGGAATTAAAGTTCAGGGAAAAGAAATAAAAACTTGTTGGTTTGCCGATGACATAGTAATTCTGTCAGAGACTGCAAAGGATGTGGAAGAGCAATTGAATGGAATGGACAGTGTCTTGAAAAGAGGGTATAAGATGAACATCAACAAGAGTAAAACAAGGATAATGGAATGTAGCATCAGAAAGTCAGGCGATGATGAAGGAATTAGATTAGGTAAAAAGACAATAAAAGTAGTAGATGAGTTTTGTTATTTGGGTAGCAAGATAACTTCTGATGGCTGAAGTAAAGAAGATATAAAATGCAGAATGGCTATGGAAAGAAAAGTGTTTCTGAAGAAGCGAAATTTGTTGACATCCAATATTAATTTAAATGTTAGGAAGTCCTTTCTGAAAGCATTTGTCTGGAATGTAGCACAGTAAGGAAGTGAAATATGGGTGATAAGGAGTTCAGACAAAAAGACGATAGCAGCTTTCAATATGTGGTGCTATAGACGATTGATGAAGATGAGATGGATAGATCACGTAACTAATGAGGAGTTGCTCAACAGAATTTGGAAGATAATGATTTTCTGGCATATCCTGACTAAGAGAAGGGATAGGTTGGTGGGACATTAGTCTGAGACATCGAGGAGTCATCAACTTTGCATTAGAAGGAAGTGTGTGGGGTAAAAATCATAGAGGGAAACAGAGGGAGGAATACAGTAAGCAGATTCAAAAGAATGTAGGTTGCCGAATGTATTCTCAGATGAAGAGACTTGTACAGGACAGGGTAACGTGGCGAGCTGCATCAAACCAGCCTGCAGACTGAGGACCACAACAACATGGGTTTCATCAGGCAGGTAAGGACTGAAGTGATTATTTCTGTCCTGTGATGATTAAGTTACATTTCAAGGAATGCAAGAAAGACCCTTGTGTATTTTTCTCTAAATATTTGATAATTGGGGTTCATGTTGATGATGTTGTTGTCATAGGTGAGGAAGATACGATAGTCACATTCAAAATTGGTTTGAAGTCCCACATCAACATTAAAGAAATGAACATGTTGTTTATTTTAGGACCTGAGACTTAACAGTCTCAGAGGCAGGTGAAACTGAACCAAACTCATTATATTCAGCAGGTGCTAACATAATTTAAAATGCAGGATTACAAGGGCATTTCTACACCTTGTAATCATAACCATTTTGGTGAAGATTAGTGTGAATAGCCAATTGACTGTAGGTTGTACCAAAAGGCGGTGGGTTGTTTGTTGTATATTTCCTCATGTACTCAGCCTGATATTGCCCTTATTGCGCCGGCAGCGGTGGCCAAGGGGACTGAGGTGCTTCAGTCACGATCTGCACGGCCACTACGGTCGGGGGTTCGAATCCCTCCTCGGGCACGGATATTTGTGCCGTCCTTAGAATGACCCCGTAGTCCCATAAACTATACAAACATTTGAACATTTTTTTGCCCTTATTGCTGGAAGGTTGAGCCAATTCAATTCTAAACCAAGCATTTGTCATTGGGTCAGAGTTAAAAGGGTGTTTCGTTACCTGCAACAAACTAAAGACTTGAGTTTATGTTTCAGTGCTGATTGTTATGATTACCATTTTTTTCAGTGATGCCGACTGGGCAAATGACCCAACTGATAGCAAATCAATAACATGGTACACTATTTTGTTAGCGGTGTGGCAGTCAGCTGGAAGAGTAAGAAGCAGTCCCTTCTAGCAACCTCCACTGTAGAAGCTGAACATATTGCCATGTTTGGAACATGTAAGGAGGTGGAATGTTTCACCGATTTCCTAAACGAGTTAAAGTGCTCTGAATTTGTTAGGCTGCCCCCTGCAGGTCTATGCTGCGAACACAGGTGCCATTTGGATCACCAAGAAGAAAGGTGTATCTGAAAGGACCAAACACTTCAGGGTGCGGTATCATGAAGTCAGATAGACTGTCTTAGATGGTCTTCATAGATTTCAGTATGTGTCAACTAATGACAATGTGGCAGACATTTTAACAAAAGGTCTTAGCCATCTGAAAACTGAGAAATTCAGAGAAATGTTGGTATTAAAATAATAATTATTTCCTGTTAGTCTAGATGACATGTTTATTTTGTGTCTTGTGTGTTATTATGTTTTATATTGGAATATTATGTTTCTTCATTTTCTGGAATTTGTGTGATCTTATGTTTTATATTGGAATATAGTGTTCTTTCATTTTACTGGAATTTTGTGAGTTATGTTTTTGAAATATTGTGTTCTTTCACTTCACTGGAATTTGTGTGATCTGAATTTCACCATACTGTTAACCAAAAAAAGCTTGTGTGTCTGATTAAGACAAAATTGGGCATAAAGAGATGTAAAATATTGAGTTTTCACCAGTACTGAATTACAAGAGCAAACATCTGAACCTGGAAATAAATTACAATAATTTTATCACTGCATTAGGACTCTCCTCATGAGAGATAACCAATAAAGATGTGTGATGTAGTGTAATGCACAGCTATTTAATTCTATGAAGTAAAATTGCAGTAATGGAACAGATGAACCCAGTACCTATATGAACTGATAACTATATACAATCAGATGTCACATATTAAATACATTCAATAATATTGTGATACTGGAACCTGACTGATGATACAAATGGTTTTTGCCTGGCAGGGATTCGAACATGGCATCTTTTACATTGTATTATAGTTCTGAATGTATTTATTGTTTCTTCACCAGTAACATGAAGTGCACATGTTCGGCTATAGGTAACATAATCCATAACTGTGTATTACCTGGGACTCCAACCAACACCACCTGGAGACAAGGCCTCATAACAGCCTGTGTCCTGTCACATTGACCAGGCCACGACCAATAGCTTACTGGCTGTACGCTACAAGGCAGTGGACTGTGCCCCAGTGGCCATTCAGTTGTTGGCCGCGGCCTGGTCAGTGTGACGTGGCATGGGCTGTTGTGATGCCTTTTCTCTAGGTGGTGTTGCTCCAACCCAATGCATATTGTCCTTGTTGACGTTACATCACATTGCAGCCACTACAATTTCCCTTCACTAGTAGATAGGATTGTGCTGTTTGCAGAAACCTGGAGGGGTTTGGTATCTTGAGGAAACAATGAAATGATTGACCAGTAGGCCTATCATATCAAACAGTTCAAATTCAGAGAAAAATTGGAATCATAGATCAGCTCCCAATCCTGTGCCAATATTATAAAAAAATCTCACGGCCACTAAGAATACAAGATGAAGGTCCTATGAGCTTACATAACAACTGATTCATGAACGTAAATAACATTACTAGTGTAAGAAAGCCTACTAGTCACAGTTTCTGCATTTAACACATTCTGCCTCTGACAGCAAGAACTAGACTAACTATTTTCTGTCAGTATGAAATGGACCAGTTTTAGCACAGTACAGTGCTGCGTTCTTTGCTTGGTGTTACTGGATGTAAAGAGGATATGTTTCTCGTAGTTAACAACTGTTACCACTCTGGGAATCGAACCCATAGCTTAGCCATTACAAGCTAGCCTCAGTCCAACCAAACACAGAATTTACATGCTTTAGTAATACATTGTGTCTGAGATGTCTCTGGTGAATGGAATGTGAAACCTTAGCATGAACTTGAAAAATGCCTTTTGTTGCTTGGAGTGACACTGCTGAAGAGAGATATGTACTTCATGAACTTGCAGTAAAAATGATGCATGTTAAAGAATCAGTAATAACTATTACTTCATCCTTTCTTGTCTGGTCAACTCGGTGATTACTCATAGAAGTTATGGTTGCTTCTAAGATTATGAAGAACTGAAGCATCCATGGGCAGAAGTGTCACACCCGAAAGATACTATTCACTCTGTGTACAGCTTCGGTACGATTTAATTCTTCTTAATGCAGCGAAAGATTTTTCTACTGTTCTGTGATGGAAAACGGAAGAGCACGGCAGTGAATAAATAGCACGACTAAACACACAGTAATTAATTTTTCGACTGTAGCAAGAAAAGCAAGAATCCGAATCATTGAATGTTCTATGGCAAGACTAATATTTATTCTTATCATGTCACTTCATATTCCTACTGCAGCCCAACTAGATAATGATCATGAAATCTACTACAAAATATAACACTTTCACAACTGCCGTTTAGTAATGTTGTGAATAAACTTGAGTGAAAATTTTTCAGTTGTATAATACGTATTACAGAACATTCTCGATCTTCAACCTCTCCTAAAATTGTTCTCAACCATTACTTTTCAGAATTTGATTCACGATTTGTATTTTCTTGGCCGGTATTCGTCGATACCTGTATCTCAAAATGAACAACAATCCTGCTTGCCCAGAAGTGACTTACAGAGTGTGGCTACAACATGACAATTACTCCAGCCTTCTCTGATTTCAGTTTATTCTTCGCCCTGGCCAAGCGACGATTTAATTCATTTTATTTGCGCTTTCAATACTCACAGAACTTCAGGAGAATCAACAAATTGAGACCTTACATTAACAAACAACTGGGTTTTACTTAAATCAGAACTGATATCAGTGTCACAAATTTTCATAGCTTTAACGAGGTACACAAATATGTGGGCAACTTCAGGAAAATGTAAGGAATTGAATTTGGTTTCAAGGGCCAATTAATTGTCAGCAGTAGTACTTCGCTTCCACCAAAATGAATTTGTCAGTTTCTAGGTTTCTAATATTAAATTTTCAGTAAAGTGAGGTTCACAAATATACGAGTTTCCGGTTAGCGCCTTGTCTCTTCTTGGGATAACTTTTTTCATTTCTTAAAATTTTCTAAATCTTTTGGTGACTCGAAAAAACGTCTTAGCTCCTTGCAACTTCTATATTCTGACTGCCAACCAGGAACAACACAGGAAGGCTTCGTAACTTCAGTTCAGGAGACTGCACAAGTAAATATTAATTTCAGTGGAAATAGTTGCTTGGCACTGTTGTCTTTCAGTATCATTTAATATTGAACACCAGGCGTGCCCACAGGGGGGGGGGGGGGGGGGGGGAAGTGACGCAAACTGCGTCACTGAAATTTCTGGTTGGAGAGGGGGGGGTGAAAAAAATTTGTACTTTTCGTCAGCTTGAGGGGGGGGGGTTTATAAAAATATTTACAAATCGTGAAATAAAAAGCAATAAACCAATGTTTATATACAAAATAAATTTATTTTCCGAATCTAGGACCTAATATGTCGGGTGTGGGGGGAGGGGTTCATCACAGTTTGGAGGGTGGGGGAGGGGGGGAGTTATTGGCCAAGGTGTGGGGGTGGTCACCTGTGTCGAACAGCACTAACAGTCGATAGCACTGCACACAGGGCCGGCGCAAGCCCAAGTGCCGCCCCGTGCGAGCTGCTAAATTGCCGCCCCCCCCCCCTTCGGCCGTTTTTTTCATTTTTTTTTTTCCAGAACATTTGTGAAATTTTATTTCAACAAATCTACAAATCTGTAGGAAAAGTCAGCAATCAATCGCAATTTTTGTTTTTACTTTTCAGATTTACCAAGGTTTCGGCCACTGAGTGGCCAGTTTCAAAGCTTTTAATATGTGTTTACATCTAAACCGTCATGTTGACAGTTACGCTCAGCACGACGGTATAGATGCAAACATAACTCAAAGCATTGAGAATAGCCACTCTGTGCCAGAAATCTATGAAGATACGGAAAAAAGCCGGCCGCGGTGGCCGAGCTGACTGCGGTGCGCCAGTCACGGTCTGCACAGCCACTACGGTCGGGGGTTCGACTCCCCCCTCGGGCATGGATATTTGTGCCGTCCTTAGTATTAGCTAGTTCATAAGCAGTTTGTAAGTTTAGAGACTGATGACAACGTAGTTAAGTCCCATAAGCTCTACAAACATTATATATTCATGGACAATAAAAACTGTTTAAACTGCCAAAGAGTGGGGCGGAAGATAATGGAGAGAGGAAGAATAAGGAGATGGAGTAACATAATAAAGCAATAAATACATACTCGGGAATCGACGGGTACTGATGCTAGTCGAAATATATTAACTCACTGCGCTGCGGTTATTCATTTCAAAGAACTGACATTCGCCATCTGTCGTAATTTGCATGTGTCAGTTCTGTCGTGTCTGATTATGGAATAAGATGTACCTAACAAATTAGTCATCGGCCTATCACGACACTTTTCTGCGCTTTAGTTTCATTCTAGCTATTGGTGTGACGTGTGCTTATTTGTCGAGTTGCTAATATTTTTAAGTAACAGGTCATAAGAAAAATATATTTTCCTATTCTTGCATTCTTGAAGGAGAAAAATTCTAACTTATGAGTAACGTGCATGCGCAATACTAATTGTAGGTTACCGGTATATGAAAAGCACTATTACATCCCAAGTTGCAAGAAATTCGGACGCACCAATTCTTCTGTTCTTGTGAAACGCAATGAAAGTGCTTCTGACCAGTCTTGACTCTCTCAGCCAACTATAGAAACTATTTCTGTAATTTTCGTTGTAGAGAACGCAATAATACCTATTGTGTGCCGGCCGCGGTGGCCGAGGGGACTGAGGCGCTCCAGTCACGCTCTGCACGGCCACTACGATCGGGGGTTCGAATCCCCCCTCGGGCATGGATATTTGTGCCGTCCTTAGGATTAGCTAGTTCATAAGTAGTTTGTAAGTTTAGGGACTGATGACCCCGTAGTTAAGTCCCATAAGCTTTACAAACATTTGAACATTTTGAACCTATTGTGTGGAAAGGCGAAGTGGTGACGTGGCAGTGCCAGAAACTACGTCACGTGACGAGGCACAACGAGGCTACGGCTAAACTAGCGCCCAGGAAGAAGAAGCTAGAAGCTCACAATAAGTATGTGACCGATGATATGGAAAAAGTATTATTAGGCAGTAATTTTTATAGCATTACGAACAATAGAAAGAAATACGAACTTTGCGAAAACTGTACAACTTTTGTCAAACAGAAATGAGCTTCAAAGCTAGCAAGGAAACCCTTAGAAGCAATGTTCTGTCTATGGATTTTCCTTTAACAAGGTGTCAAAATTAACGTTTTTCGTACGCGCGGATGAGAGGGCATTGTTGCTAAAAGACCATACTTTCTCAGGTTTTCATCAGAATCAAAGCGATCAGTAGTTTACTTAGACGAAACTTGGATTCACACGCATTATACAGTAAATAAATGCTGGCAAAGTAATAGAGTGCGAGTAGTATTGTCACATAAAAGGGCTGTTCGGAGTTTGTGTTCATGTAAGCAGTGGTGGACTAAGGCTGTTGGAGGCCTGGGGCGGCGGCGAAACAAAATGAGCCCCCCCCCCCCCCCCCCGTCCACTAGGAAATAAATGTATTACTACAAAAAAGAATTGGTGACCACCTCAGGACGAAAGACACGGGACAGTCTGAGAAAATAGCTTTCGAGATTTTGAGTCCCCAGCAAAGCGCGCCCAAAACAAAAACAAAAAAGACTTGCTTTCGAGGTATTTGGAGGCCCCCAAGACTGGAGGCCTGGGGCGGTCCGCCCCCCCCCCCCCCCTCCTTAGTCTGCCAGTGCATGCAAGGGGCGACGGGTGTTTCAGGGCTCAAAAACCGAAATTTCCGACTATCACTCGGAAACGGATAACAAACATTTTCAAAAATACGTCGAAGCCAGGCTTACTCTCAATGTCTTTATCCTTTGTAATTACTTACAGCGTATTTACCCATTCGGAATACTTCTAGCCATTGTAGGTATTTAACATGTTTGACTGTAGTAATGTTCAACAATTTCTTCTTCCATAGCGCGGGGAATAACTCAAATTCCATTGCAGGGCTTAGCAAAAGTGCTTCAGACTTAACATGTAACCGCAGTATCGAACATTGCATTCGAATTTACAAATTAAATCTCCTGCAAAATTAGTACTGAGTACCGGTATACGCACGGCGCGTAACACGCTGGCAACACTCCACTCATAAGAATAGCCAGACTGCTTCCCTTCCGGCGTAAACACGACCTCGCTCTCACAGTGGCGAGGAAGAAATTAGCCCTCCTCCCTCCCCTTGTTCAACAGGGGCGGCCGGCATGTAGTTGAGACGCCATGCTACAGTTCCCGAAGCCGTTCCTCCGAGGTTTTGTTTCGAATTCCCAATTGGGAATGAATGTTGATTTTGTACTACAGAAAAAAGATTTGCAGATTTGCCGCCCCCCGGAAAGTGCCGCCCCGTGCGGCCGCACGTTTCGCACGTGCCTTGCGCCGGCCCTGACTGCACAATCCTTCATATAAAACCCGAAATATCCACAAAAAGGCAACGAAGCGCACGATGTACCATTTATAAACATGAACACAGCGAGCAAGATGATCGCAGCGCCGCGTAGTGGGGCATTCCCGCACTAACACTATGCAGCCCATGTTATTGGAGACGAGAGATCACACTTTCTAGTTTTACATGTGATGATAGTAGAGTAATTAAAGAACGTTATAATACATAAATTAATATGCGTAATGTTTGTTTGTAGCTCAATCAGACACATGAAAACGTGGCTAAGAACTAGCACGGCAGATTATCTACTCAGTGGTTTGTATATGCAGGATTCCGTTGCGGAAAATGTGATGGACACTTTTGGGAATGACCTGATACAAATTCAGCTTTTAAGAAATGAAGATATGTGAGTAGTGAAGTTTTGCACATTATTTCTATCAGAATCGATTTCCAGCACCATATGCCTCTTTTGTCCTTAGTAATAAATTTGTGATAGTATATTACTCTAGTAAAGCCGTGTTTTTTTCACATTCTAGCGGATTAACAGAGACATATAAATAGCAAGAAAGTGTAAAATACAGAGAGTTTCATAATACACAAGCAAATGAAAATGAAATTGCTGTGGCGTCGCTATTCACCAAAACATCGCGCAAGTAGTAGAAGAGCGATAGCTCGCGCTATGCTACTTCGACCGCCTCTCTTCCTGCTTCCCTCGCTGGCCAAGGGGAGGACAGGGGCTCGCCAAGATATGCCAGCGCACCACAGGAGTTCAAAATGTTCAAGTGTTTGTTAAGCTTATGGGACTTAACTACGGGGTCATCAGTCCCTAAACTTACAAACTACTTACGAACTAACTTATACTAAGGACAGCACAAATATCCATGCCTGAGGGAGGATTCGAACCACCGACCGTAATGGCCGTGCAGACCGTGATTGGAGGGCCTCAGTCCCCGCGGCCACCGCGGCCGGCACACCATAGGAGTCAGGATAGCAGTAATTACAGCAGAGTACGAAGCAGATCTAGGAGTGCCACAGTTCCAGGAGTTCCGTCTACAGCGAGCCAGCTGTATAAGTTAGCACAAGCCAGAACACTACTATTGACTGATGTAGAAGAGATCGTTGCAGAACTGTTTTCTATCTAGGAAGAAATTGTACCACAAGTACAACACCAAAGTTGAGTATTCTTTTCATCTGTAATAAATATGTGAACTAATCACTTCTTTAATTGCAGATTTTGTCCACATCCTTGCTAGCCACGGCTCACCACATTTTATTACAGCATCCCGAAGACCAGGGCCGGATCAAGGGGGGGGGGCAAAGGGGGCAGAATTTAGAGAGCGGCAAATTTTGACCGACCCTTTTTTTTTTTACAGAATGTATTTTTCTGGTATAATTTAATAAAATTAACTGACACAGCATTATTAAAAGTAAAATGATTGCAAGAAACACCGAAATCATTTAATAAAACTGAAATTCCTGGTTGCTGACTTCAGTGTTGCCCTGTCACAGGTACTTCAGCTAATCAAACTTTAAAAGTCTACTAGATATTAGCCAGAATGAGGGAGATGTTTGCGTTATTGCATAAGTAAATGCACAATGTTTATTAATTTGCATAATTTCCTTTTTCCGATAAATGAATATTCATATTTCATATCAAGGTAATATTTGTAGAACAGGTGAATTTGAATAACGTTCCAGTCCTTATAAAAAAAATAAAAAAGTATTTCAGGTGTGCACACTTCTCATTGAAAGTCAAAAGCATTAAGGATCTAGAGTCCTCTCTCGGTAGCGGTGGAATTGATAGACATCTACACAGGATACTCTGTAAATCACATTTAACTGCCTGACAGAGGGTTCATCGGACCACTTTTATACTATTTATCTCTCATTCCAATCTCGAATAGTGCGCGGGAAGAAAGAACATCTGAATCTCTCTGTTCGAGCTCTGGTTTCACGTATTTATTCAGATGATCTTTTCTACTTATGTAAGTGGGAGGGAACAATATATTTTCGCATTCGGAAGAGAATGTTGACGATTGTAGTTTCGTAAGTAGCCCACGTCGCAGCGATAAACGCCTTTGTTCTAATGATTCCCATCCCAGATCCTGTATCATTTCCGTGACGCTGTCTCCCCTGTATTACGACAATACAAAACAAGCTGCCCTTCTTTCCACTCTTTCGATGTCCTCCGACAAACCCACCTGATAAGTGTCGCACACTGGGCAGCAAGACCAGATAAAACAGGAGCTGTATTTTTTCTAGCTAAGCAAGGAAGTCCTTTTAGAGGAACAAAAGAAGATGGTGATTTGGAATTTTTAAATAAAATTGATCTCATATCATACTATAGTGTCCCCCTTCGTCTGCGTATTGAACGCCATAAGAAAGGCCAGATTAGCTACTTTTACAAAAATATATGAGTTCCGTGACTTGATTGCTGACAAAATAAAACAAGATATAATTAAAGATATTTTATCTGCTAAAAACTTTTCACTGATGTTTGACTGCACTCCAGATATCAGCCACAATGCGCAGATGACACGAGTAATTCGATATGTCAAGTCGAATGACTCAGAGGTTGTGGAAAGTTTTACTGACTTTTTACAGTTACAGACAAAACAGGAGAAGGCCTTAGTCAAGAGATACTGCAAAAATTGGAACAAGATGGGTTGAACGTTAAATACTACAGGGGGCAGTCTTATGACAATGGGGCAAACATGGCTGGAAAGTACAAAGGGGTCCAGTCAAGAATACTTCAGAAGAATGAACTGGCCTATTTCGTACAATGTGCTGCTCAATCCTTAAATTTAGTAGGAGCAAATTCAGCAGACATTCAGCAAGACTAGGTGATCTGCAAGAGTAGATACGGTTGAAGCTATTTAGAAGCATTTTCATAAAGTTTTGAAGGCCCTGGAAGAAAATGAAACTTATAAATTGTCAACACCAGAAACAAAATCAGAGACAAGATCTATTTTAAAAAATATGAGAAAACTCAAATTCATTACTTTAACTTGTTTCTGGTATGCAATATTAAAATAAATTGCACATGTTAATCAGTTTCTGCGAAGTTAATACTTTACAATTGATAAAGCTGTTCGAAACATTCAAGGACTTTTGGGCTTTCTCAAAACTTCCTGGGATTCTTGTAGCTCTGAAGCTATTTCTGAGGCCAAAGTGCTAGCAGAAGATAATGAGGTATCAACGGTATTCTCCGAAAAAAGGATTCGAAGAAAGAAGAAAATGGCCGATGAGCTTTGTGAGGATGAAGTATCCAACATTCACAGAAAAAATAAGGAATAATTGACAGAGCTTAGTACCAGGTTTACCGCACTTGAGAAAATTGGTGCAAAAATTACTTTTCTGTGTGGTGTGCAAATTCGAGAAATGGAAGTGGAGGACTTGATAGCAAAAGCAGCGGAACTGGCAGAAAATTTTAGCGAGGAAGAACTTGAAGTTGAAAGTTTCAGACAACATGCGCTGGCAGTAGACAGAGCCTTGCAAGATTCCACTGCATCATCAGCATTAAGTTTAATTTGTAAAAATAAATTGGTAGAGGGGTATCCCAACCTTACTACAGCGTTAAAATATATCTTACCATCCTAGTTTCGTCTGGAGAAAGAAGTTTCAGCAAGCTGAAACTAATTAAATACACTTGAGGAGCAAAACTGCTTAACAAAGCTGAGTATAATATCAATAGAGCACAAACGAGCTGCTTCTCTAAAAAAAAAAAAAAAAAAAAAAAAAAAAAAAAAAAAAAACCTCGAAAAGCGAAGTTTTGAATTGATTTTTGTACGATGAGTAATCTTGTAATATTTCTATATGTATTAAAATTGTTCTGTTTTCCTCTGATCTTAATTCAGTCAGCCTGTGGGGACCTCGCAAAACATTGTTAAATTTTTAATTTTTTTCTTTTTTATATTTATTGTTAAGTTATATAGCGACGACCTACGTCTAACTTACACTAGCTTAACCAAACGACGAACGCAACATCCGTGCCCAAGGGTGGAATTCGACCCCCGAAGAGAGCGATCTTGCTCACCGTGGTATGACGCCTTAGTGTGCTCGGTGATTTGTTACATGTATGACCATTGACTGTGTATGAGGTTTATTGTTTTTCCATATTCATGTCCAAACAGGTACATATTGTTAGACCTTTGTCAAATGCATTTATGAACAATTATTGAATGTTATGAATACTGTAGCTTTCGGAATAAATGTGCATACTTGGGGCCAACGCCAAAGTGTTTATGCAAAAAAAAAAAAAAAAAAAAAAAAAAAAAAAAAAAAAAAAAAAGATGTACAGTTCCGTTACTTACATGAAATCCATACATGAATGATTAGACAAAAAATACAGATGTTTTTCCGCTATTGGATAAAAACAAAACGATAACCCTGGTGGGGATCGAACTCAGGACCTTCTGTTTCACATGTCCAGCTCTCTACCCCCAGACCATAGTGTCTCACGTTACTGTACAACAGCCTTTCATATAGAAGTTTATACCCATATGACTACAACATGGAGGATACATTTGGCAACGCTGCCTCTTGTGGCCTGTTCGAAACTGCGCGCCAAATGACGTGATTGGCTAACTTCTAAGCTAAATAACTCGGAAACGGCGCGACGTACCGGTATCAATTTTTTTTCTTAACATTTATGTCTCAGTACAACCTGCCCTACAACGTCCTGACAAGCATTTCAGATATTTTCTGACCACCCTGTATAACAATCAGAATCTTGCTCACAGTTCCAGTCAGTACCGAGAGATTGGTTGTTTGATTGGGATGGGATAGGTTATCAGTCCCCCAGTGGGGAGGGGAAGGAGTGAGGATAGGAAAGGAGGGGAGGGGAAAGGAAATGCAGTCCTGGAAGTAAAGAAGGAAGGAAGTCGTCCGAGAGAAGCTTCATAAAGTTAAAATTGATTAAGACTTACTTGAGAAGCACAATGAGACAAGAAACACTATCTGCGTTGTCAGTACTATCAATTCAAGCCGAAATAGTGGCTAGTATTAATTAAGATGTGATCTTAAAAAATTCAGTGAGGCAAAAAGCCGTAAAGTTTCTCTATTTTTATTTGTGTTTGCTTATTGTAATTTTTGTTATTACAATAATACTTGTATATTATACTAATAAAATTTTAGTATAATGATTATTGATGTATAATTCAGCTCATTTCATTTAACATTTTCCTCCTTACTGAAAAAAATGAAAGGGGCCTCGCAAAGACGAGTTCGCCGACGCCCGTCTCGTCTAGCGCCACCACTCAGCCTGCACGTGTAGCTGCGTGCGGTACAAAATGTCTGCCGTCCAACGTGCAGCAAGCGCAACAGCCCGCTCTGGGTAGCTGGCAACTTGGCCGGTGCGTCAGAGTCGTCTGTTTATTTATTAGGCTTTTACCATGTTCACCGTGCAATTGGCTTCGTCATATAGAGTTGTACATATATAGTTTATATTTTTAGGTTACAAATTGATTGCATAATTTACAACATCATTCAGGGCCAGACCGTCCATATAGGCAAACTAGGCAATTGCCTAGGGCGCTCGAATTTGGTTGGAGGGGGGGGGGCAGTGGCGGCGATTGGACGTTAGAAGTGTGGGGGGGGGGGGGGGGGCAAAATGAAACCTAAAACTAAAAATGGCATTGTAAGAAATTGTTTCATGTTATAGTTTGATTTTTGCACCTGCAGGCCTATAATACCAAATACGAGGAAAAGTAAAAGACAATATACAATTGTAATTGCCATAAGTTGTTTAATTAAGTTGTCTAGTAAAATACAACTGTTACAAACAAAGGAAAATTAGTTTAATTATAAACAAAAATAACAGACAATAGCGTAATTTAACATGATACGTCTTGTCAAAGCATCATTGCTTTAAAACAAAGCTATGTGCCTTGGTTTCCGCCTGGCATAAATTTCTACGCATTCTTCTAATTTGATGTTTTTAGCCGCATCTTTTTCAATGGCTAGTATAGCTAAATGTGTTAAACGTTCTTGAAGCATAGAATTCCGCAAGTAGTTTTTGATCCGTTTGAAGACTGAAAGATCGTTCTGCTGTTGCAGTGGACACCAGGATAGTCAAAAACAGTTGCAGTAGCTTGAACAAATTAGGGAATACATACTCGTTGTGAACATTTTCAGAATTAAATTGTGAAACCAAATTTGGCACAAGATGACGATCTATTTGGTCTGAATCATGCTTCTTTCTTGAAAATACATCGATTTCTGAGACTAAATTATCATTTTCCAAACCAAATGCGGAACTCACAGCAAAACATGCTTCTTTGATACGGTCGTTACAAATTGAGTTGTTCTTCATCGAAGCCGTCAGCAGTAGTTCCATGTTGCAGAGTAGAGCCAGCTGGTTTTTTTTTTTTTTTTTTTTTTTTTTTTTTTTTTTTTTTTTTTTTTTTGAAATCTTCACCAAATGTTCTCACTGAGTGTATCTAACAGAGGGTAGTAAAATGTTTTTAAAAAGTAGACTTCAGGTGAATCATATTCAGGATTAACATCTCCTCCTCCTATCTTTTATGGAAGTTTTCTTTTGCGTTGAACTGTTGGCCCCTCAAAGCCATGTCTTTCACAAAAATCACTTGCTTCAGTAAAAAACGTTTGGAACTCTTCTTCGTTTCTCAAACAATTTATGTACATAACTACGCTGTGAGCAACCTGGACTATTTCATGAATGGATACATCATGATTCTGTATGTACTTTGAAAGAATGTTAGTTTTTTCAAAAAAGTACTTCATAGTATTCAGTACAAAAATAAACTTCAAACTTGGTAATACTTGTGATCAATCCGTGAGCATCTCCACCAGTTATGGAGTCAGTAGCTTCAATATTTTCCAGTGTGTGCAGTATATCAAGTGTTGTTGAACTGCTCGCAAGCTTTCATATCTGCAGCTAAATCTTGTGTCACTTAGTGCTTTCAAGGACAAATCCTTGTTTATTCCTTCTTTGACTGCACATGCTGTACTTTTTACTGTGCCAAATACTGCATGTCTTTTAGGCGAAGCCTCAATAAAACAGTATAGTTGTTGGACTGTGCTAAAAACGTTGCGAACAGAAGGAATGTTTTTAGATGCATCGGCAAGTGCAAGATTTAGAGAATGCATATAGCAATGTACAAACATAACATACGGGTTTCGTTCTTCCATCCTCACAGCGACACCCTTGTAAGATCCACTCATGTTTCCCCACTCCGTCATAGCACTGAGCAATTATATTTTTAAGGTCAATGGCAAGTTCACCGAAAATTGAAACAAGCAGCTTTTACAACGTTTCACCGTCAGTCAAATCAGTTTTGAAAAACCAAGAAAGCTTTCTTTGATTTCGAGCTTTTCTGTTACATATCTCATAACAAGAGTCAATTGTTCTTGATGTGACACATCTGGAGTTTCATCAACAATCACGGAGAATTGTTTCGATTTTTTAGCATCATCAAAAATGTACTGCCTGGCCAAATTTGCCACGATTTCAATCATTTCATTTTGAACATTGTGATGATCATAATTGAAAAACTTATCTCTGTCTAAAAAATTTTGTTTTAATAAAGAGTTTTCCGTTGATCTCAGCTTCAATAACTCGAAATAATTACCCCTGTTATCAGAGTCCTCATTTTCTCTATGACCCCGAAGTGCTATTCCCTGATTGGCCATGAAAAGTAGGGACTGGAATAAAATCTTCAGATAATCACGATTTTTTAACATCTTCTTGATGATGTGTTGATATCTTGCTTACCACACTTTCTTTACTTTTAAAAACTTCTTGCCTACGTTGAAGAGCACTGAGGTGAGAAGAAGTTTTTTCGTGCTCTTTAAAGCGTTGGACTGCTTTTTTCCAGTTTTTAAACCCATTAGATATGAATGTTTCATCATAACAACACGTGGAACCGAAAAAACGACATGGGAAGCAAAAAGATTTATCAGCAACAACACTGTATTCTAACCAGTTGTAATTTGTGTACCACATACTTCTAAACTTTCTACCCTTTGTTCCTGGGTGCTTATCAATAATAGGTTGAAAAGGACCATTAAAAAAACTGTGATGCTGCTTGTCTACCATGAATTGGATCTCTTCGTTCAAATTGAAGCTGAGAAGGACTATTAGACTGAGTAGTCTTACTTACAGGCAACACACTCTCAGCATGTGTACCACCATAATTCCCACTTATAGCTATGTTATAATTGTGCAAGTATACAAGTGTTACTACGCTAAAAAAGTTAATGATTTGATCATATTTTTCCCAGAAGGTAGGGGGGCAACTGCTGCCCCCCCCCCTAATCGCCACCACGGGGGGGGGGGGGGGGGGGGGGCGGAACCTCGTGCGCTCGCGGTGCGGTTTACTTTGCTGTTGCGCTGCGGTTGCGGGTGCGATGAATTCCCGGTTATTCACACAGACAGAGCAACAAACAAGAGGCAAGACGTAAGTCAGTGTTTCATGCATTCTGCCTGACTCTCCAGAAATTAGCTAGTAACCGTTTAATGAACAGACGAGTAGTAGTTTGGAACTACTCATCCCATGATCAGAGTCCGCCGCCCTGCAGTCTCTGTAGTGTACAATGGTTTCTTCCATCAAAAGAAACTGATCTTAACGCTGCTACAAATGCTCTGTTAAAAACAAAAACCTTCCTCGAAGATTGTAGAGGTAATTTGGGATTTGAAAACATGCTTTTAGAAGCGAGAGAAATTTGAAAAGCAGCCAATATTTCCGCATCATTTTCATTAAATATGGAACCAGTCCGTCTAAGTCACAACAAAAGACGGTTTGGTTATGAAGCAGAAGGTGAACCTATTCGTGACGCGCAAAATCATTTCAAAATTAATTTTTACTTTGTAATGTTGGATACTGCAATAAATTCAATTGACGTTTCATCACATTGGCAACCTAAATCATGTCTTTGGCTGTCTGTACAAAATACGTGCTGTAAAGAAAGAGTCTCTAACTCACAAAAACTCTAAAGATATGGATGCTACTGATCTATGCACTGAATTATGAGCCATTGCTAGAAGAGTGCCCAATAATTCAGGACGTTCTATTTGTAAAACTGGACTTACAAAAATTGTACAAAATTTAGTTACTGCGTAAGAGTGACGCTTACTCTTCCTGTATCTGTAGCCAGAGGTGGGCTCAGCTTCTCGAAATTAAAACTCATATCTATGATCCACAGTGCCTCAAGAAAGACTTGTGGGGTTGGCAGCTTTGCTAAGTGAACGAGAAACAGCAGATACAATCCGTTTAAAGGAGATCGTCTCAGATTTTGAATAAGCCAAGACTACAGAAATGAAATTTGTGTGACTCTTTGTATAATAAAACTTACAATGTTATTAGTTATTGTAAACTATCAACCAAAACCTTTTTAAAAGACAAAATATAAAAACGATGAAACGATGAAAAAGTAACATTGTTGTAGAGAAGTGTATGATTTTAATTGGGAAATATGTTTTTGTAATGTATATGTTGTGATTATGTATTTGAATAAAAATGCAGTGTGCATTATACATTGGTGTTTTATTGCGATATTATTAAGTGGGGCGCCATTAGAATAATTTGCCTAGGGCGCCGAGTTTGCTCGGACCGGCCCTGACATCATACACATTATTATTAGTTTTTCTTTTACATAAATAATTATCTGTCATTATACATTTTAAATGCAATCAACTGTGATTTTAACCTCATTGTGCATATTCTCCATGTTTCTTTGTGCTATTCTTCAAATGAATAATATGGCGTCTTTCTGAACCATACCTCTAACACTGTCTTAAAATTAGTTAATGTAAGGATTTTTACAGACTGCGGTACTTTATTATAAAATTTAAGACCTAGTTGTTTGTGGCTGTTATGTATCAGAGACAGTCTTGAATATGGTATATCTAACATAGTATTGTCTCTAGTATTATGGGTATGTACATTCACTCTGACATTAAATTTTTGTATATTTTCTTTTATATGTATTAGACAGTAGTACATGTAGAGACTTGGGGGTGTCACAATACTGAGTTCACTGAAATGTCTTGTACAGGATTATCTAGGTCCCAGTTCTTGTATACATCAAATTCTGCAATTTGAAGATAAGGGATGTATCAGGTGTATTTCCCCATAACAATACCCCATACTGCATCTGTAACTGAAAGAATGCATAGTAACAGAGAATCAGTAATTTTTTTGTTTACACATTGTCTTAGTTTATAAAATAGATAAATCACACATGCGAGTTTGCTAGAGACTTGTTTTATTTGATCATCGCAAGAAAGTCTTTGATCTATTTTAAGGCCCAGCAGTTTAACATATTGATTGTCTTCTTTTCGTACCTTTAAGTTAAAATATATTTCTTCAGTTTTTGTTGTATTTATACATAACTGATTAGCTTTACACACTGATTACTTTTTTCCAATAGTTGCTTTTTTCTTTTTTTGTCTTTCACTAACTGTTTATTTTCACCAGATATAACATTGCCATATCATCTGCATGCAACACATACGGGGTATATAATTTTGGAAATAATATTGACAATGAAAAGGAATGGTCTAAGGACGACCTTGACAACAAATAGATTGCTGCTGCTGTTGAAGGCTACGTTCTATCTATCCAGGCCTTCAACCCTTAACACAGGATAAAATTGCGAATACAAATCTTACCAAAAATGGGAACAAATTTACTCAGTGCTTAATTATGCTTAATTCGTCGATCAGAATTCATAACTTAGTGGTATCCAAAATATTGGTTATCATCAGTGGCGTATATAAAGATTGGGGGTGGAGGGTGGCTACTATCTCTTGAATAGCTATACTTTTTATGGTTAGTTAACAGTAAAAAAGCTTGATCTCATTAAAGTAAAACGGGATTCAGCGCAAATTATCATCTAAATATGAGCAGCAAAACTGATACTTTTTTTCATGGGGTGTCTACTTAAAATTACTTACCTTATCATCACATTAATCTTGCCTTCTCCGAAAATATGTGTTATATTCGCCAGTGGTTACCATACTCCTCATCTGATGCGTAGCTAAGGTAATCAGTACTGGAGATCCGAAACGGGCTTCCAAATGTTGCTTAAAACCCGTTAGCGGGCGTTATGACGTCACCGGCTCGGCCCGCTGCGCTCGTGGGCTTGCCGCCGCGGCTCGCCTGCTTTTGCCGGGCCTGGCGGTACCCGCAGCAGCAGCAGACTCACGAGCCGCGCTGTCGATTACACGGGACCAAGGAGGCCGGCGGGTCGGGATGGCGGGCCCAGCGGGTACAGCGAGCCTGGCGAAACGAGCCGAGAGGAGCCTGGAGAGCCACACTTAGCCTGTCACTCTTAACAGACGACGAGCAGAATTTTCGCGACAGATACAACTTACAGGTGATAATTACCTATGATTTTGTATTACTTACGCTAGCTTTATTCCAAACTTGATGACATGATCACTCATCATTTTCAAAACAAGAGAAAGGACACTCTTGCAGGGATTCGTGTAGTGCATGGCAGAGGGTGATTCAGCTACAGAATTTCTTACAATCTACGTTTTTATCATGATCTTGATGAAATTTGCACACTTGACCAAAATAAAGGTCACGGCCTACATAAGATTTACGTCGTGGATGGCGGAGGTTACTTCTCGTACATAGTTTACAAAATTTATAGTATTATTTCGAACTTGATGAAATTTCGCGCACTTGACGACAAGACTAGCGGAAGGTCACTGGCTACGTAAGATTCGTGTGGTACATGGCGGAGGGTACTTCAGTTGACAATTCTATAAAATCTAAATTTTATTACGATCTTGATGAAATTTCACACACTTGAGATTCAAAACTAGCGGAAGGTCACTGGCTACGTAAGATTCTTGTGGTACATGGCGGAAAGTATTTCAGTTAACAATTCTATAAAATCTAATGTTATATTACGATCTTGATGAAATTTCGCGCACTTGACGACAAGACTAGCGGAAGGTCACTGGCTACGTAAGATTCGTGTGGTACATGGCGGAGGGTACTTCAGTTAACAATTCTATAAAATCTAAATTTTATTACGATCTTGATGAAATTTCACACACTTGAGATTCAAAACTAGCGGAAGGTCACTGGCTACGTAAGATTCTTGTGGTACATGGCGGAAAGTATTTCAGTTAACAATTCTATAAAATCTAATGTTATATTACGATCTTGATGAAATTTCACACACTTGACATTCAAAACAAGCGGAAGGTCACTGGCTACGTAAGATTCGTGTGGTACATGGCGGAGGGTACTTAAGAATTCTAGCGGAAGGTCACTGTCTACATAAGATGCGCCTGGTACATGGTGCAAGGTCATTTATAAGATTTTGTTTCGTTAAGGTGGGTGGGGGAGCTTACTCCACACTTAGTTCTGTAGCCTGTGTTTTTGTTCGACAGAAGAGGTAGAATAGATAATAATACAACCGTTTTCTCTGCAATGTACAAACTTCGTGTATTTTCCATCTGCAGCGTTCACTACAGCGTCAAACATTTCCCAGGCGCCACTCTTTCTCTTCTTCAGCATATTTGCAAGTACGTACGCTCCATCATTTAATTTTCTTTTCACATCCTCTATGGGCTCACAACTAACAGATTCATTAGAGGCTACGTCATCGCTAGAGTCGGTCATTTTCGCCCCGCCAGTGATAAGCAACAAAGCGAGATCGGGCACTCAACTGCCGTGTTACGTCGCGACTAGTACTTCCTGTTCACTTTACAATTGCCGACGGCAGCGCGCTGATCCAAACTTTGTTCAGGGCCAGAGAGGGCCGAAGGCGTCCGACAACACTCGACAGCACACGATCGACGCACGTGGCCCCGCATTCTACAAAAATGTTCAAATGTTTGTAGAGCTTATGGGACTTAACTACGGAGTCAGCAGTCCCTAAACTTTCAAACTAGCTTATACTAAAGAAGGCACAAACATCCACGCTTGAGGGGGGATTCGAACCCCCGACGCAGCGGCCGTGCAGACTGTGACTGGCACGCCGCAGACCGCTCGGCCACTGCGATCGGCCGCATTGTACACTCACGCTATTGTCACAGGGCGGCTGAGGCGCTCCAGTCACGGTCAGCACGGCCACTACGGTCGGGGGTTCGAACCCCCCCTCGGGCATGGATATTTGTGCCGTCCTAGTTCGTAAGTAGTTCATAAGTAGTTTGTAAGTTTAGGGACTGATGACCCCGTAGTTAAGTCCCTTACGCTTAACAAACAAACAAACTCACAGGACGGCTACGTAATCTGAGCGTTTGCTGAAATGGATAGGTATGGCGCAAATATACGTCGTCACAAAGTACATTTATAAGGAAAACTTGAATAATTTTCAGTTTTCATCTACTACTCAAACTGAGGCTCAGCAGGGTGAATGACAAATCTACACCAGCGTCCATCCTGGCAGCGGGGACATCTTCCTTTTAGTTACTAGCCTGTACCTCAATATTTTAATTTCTTAGATTTTAGTATTAACAGCAAATGTATCTTTATCAGCTACCCGCAAAACCAAATTATTACATTGCAAAATAATTTTATTTTAATTTCGTTCAATTTTCTGTAGAAGAATATATTTATAGAAAATGTATTATGCATTCGCTCCAGTTATTCCATAGTAGCATTGCAGTTTTTTTTTTTTTTTTTTTTTTTTTTTTTTTTTTTTTTTTTCCAGTCACATATTTTTCCTTCGGAAGAATGCTGCCGCTGTGTTTTATCGTAAAACAATACATTTATATTGTTAATATTCATGTCGATTGCTTTTGTGTTCAGGAATGAGTTAACAGAATATACAGTTGTATTACCTGTTGTATATGTACCAATGAGCGTAATTATAACGCTCGTACGCCATACGAAATAAATGATAGGACAAGTCAACAGTTCGCAGCGCCTTCAACTGAAATGGCCATTATAAGTTGAACGGGTAATACTGTGACAGTACACGCCTTAGTATCCGTCGCTAAGGAGTGTGATGGAAATATTTCATTCTACGTCCCACTTGCGCAACCAAGAAGCACAGTGGCTGACTCGGAGGCAAATTGAGACGGACGGCACAGCGCAGTCTAATGGGGCCGGGCAGACTGATGCGACCTGCACCTGCGCTGAGCTGCAGGTCGCTGCAGCCGAGGCACGGAAAGGGGAGGCGGGGAGCGGGCGAGCACTCTGCCGTACGCTCTGTATCGAAAGTGGCACTATTGTTGGGTCTTCAAAATGTTACAATGTATGTAAAACTATTGTACCATACTGCTATAGTAATCAGTCCATAGACTTACAAACTAATTAAACCAACTTACACTAAGAACACACACACACACGCCTGCGGGAGGACTCGAACCCTCAGCGGGAGTGACCGCCCAGTCCATAGATTATTGGCTGTTCGAACAACATTGCCTTACGACTGAAAGTGTTTGGTCATAGACTAGTGATTCGTTTTTCATCATTTAAGTTCTCGTTCTCTTTGCATTTGTGCATTATACTTTTCAGTTACTGCGTACTTATATCTATACAGTTTTGTTTAGTGAAATATTGTAACATCATATGATCAACAACCAACGCAGAAAATTTTAATTTCTTAGTAGGACATCGTCGACAGTGTAGCAGATAAATGGATGCAACATTTTGTGACTTCTTAAATGAATAAAACCAATCATTTTGTTCCTAAGGAACTAGTAAAAATCTAGATAATTTTGTCAGAATTGTGATAGTTACTGTAAGCAGGAGTGGCTAGAAGCGAAATGCAAATCTGTAGAAGAATGTATAAGAAGGGGAAAAGTAGATACCGCATACAGGAAAATAAGGGAGACATTTGGGGACAAGAAAAGCAACTCTACGAATATCAAGAACTCAGATGGGAAACCAGTTCTCAGCAAAGAAGGGAAAGCTGAAAGGTGGAAAGAGTACATAGAGCAGCTCTACAAAAGAAATTAACTTAGAGACGATGTTGTAGGAAGGGAAGAGGAAGTAGATCACGATGAAATAGGAGATACTATACTGAGAGATGAATTTGACAGAGCCTTGAAAGACCTAGGTCGGAACAAGGCCCCAGGAGTAGATGTCATACCCTCAGAGCTACTAAAGTCTCTGGGAGAGCCAGCCATGACAAGACTATTTGAACTGGTGTGTAGGATTTATGAGACAGGCGAAATACCCTCAGACTTTAAGAAAAATGTAATAATCCCCATTCCAAAGAAATCAGGCGCTGACAGATGTGAAAATTACAGAACCATCAGTTTGATAAGTCATGGTTGCAAAATTTTAACACGAATTATCTACAGGAGAATGGAAAAGCTGGTAGAAGCTGACCTCGGGGAAGATCAGTTTGGATTCAGAAGGAACATAGGAACCCGGGAGGCAATACTCACTTTACGTCTTATCTTAGAAGATAGATTAAGGAAAGGCAAACCTACATTTTTAGCTTTTGTAGATTTGGAGAAATCATTTGACAATGTTGACTGGAATACACTCTTTCAAATTCTGAAGTCAGCAGGGGTAAAATATAGGGAAAGGAGAGTTATTTATAACTTGTACAAAAGCCAGACCGCAGTTATTAGACTCGAAGGGCATCAAAGGGAAGCATCAGTTGGGAAGGGAGTAAGACAGGGTTGTAGCCTTTCTCCGATGTTATTCAATTTGTACATCGAGCAGGCGGTGAAGGAAAGCAAGGAAAAATTTGGAATAGGGATTAAAGTTCAGGGGGAAGAAATAAAAACATTGCGTTTTGCTGATGACATTGTAATTCTGTCAGATACAGCAAAGGACCTGGAAGAGCAGTTGAATGGAATGGACAGTGTGTTGAAGAGAGCGTATAAAATGAACATTAACAAGAGCAAAACAAAAATAATGGAATGCGGTCTTAGAAAATCAGGCGATGCTGAAGGAATTAGATTAAGTAACGAAACAATGAAGGTGGTAGATGAGTTTTGTTACTTGGGTAGTAAAATAACATGTGATGGTCGCAGTACAGAGGATATAAAATGCAGAATGGCAATGGGAAGAAAAGCATTTTTGAAAAAGAGAAATTTGCTAACATCGAATATTAATTTAAGTGTAAGGAAATCTTTTCTGAAGGCATTTGTGTGGAGTGTTGCCTTGTACGGGAGTGAAACATGGACGATAAGAAGTGCGGACAGGAAGAGAATAGAGGCTTTTGAAATGTGGTGTTACAGAAGAATGCTGAAGATTAGGTGGGTAGATCACATAACCAATGAAGAAGTACTGAACAGAATTGGTGAGAAAAGAAATTTTTGGCATACCCTGACTAAAAGAAGGGATCGCTTGGTAGGACACATTCTTAGACATCGGGGAATCGTAAATTTAGCATTGGAGGGACGTGTGTGGGGTAAAAATCGCAGAGGGAGACCAAGAGACGCGTATAGTAAGCAGATTCATGTGGATGTAGGTTACCGTTCTTATGAGGAGATGAAACGGCTTGCTCAGGATAGAGTAGGGTGGAGAGCTGCATCAAACCAGTCTCCGGACTGAAGACCATAACAACAACAACTGTAATTAATGCTAAAGAATTTTTGAATCCATACATAATGTGGTTAGACTCTCAAATATAATTTTTAAAGCTCAAGTCAACATCCCATATCTTCGGGAGTTGGTACATTTATCTTTTTTTGGTTGTCATTTTTTGTATCAGTTATTTACTGGAAGATCAGCTTATGATTCGAAACATAGGTCATTCTTTATTAATAAAAGAAATGAGGCTTTCGTTTGTTTTAAACAAACACAATTCTGAGATACCTCAAAGATACCGCCGATTTCGGTTCATTTGCAATGGTCTCTAGCAAATGACATTCATTTAAGTCAATGGCGTCCTATATAATTCCCTATTATACTTCTGAAAACTGCTTCTTAGTCAGTCCGATGTAAAATCAGCATCACTTGTCTTCCTAGTAGCTTGACATCTTCCAGATTTTCCATTCACTCTAATACATTTATTTGGTGATATTTTTAATGCAGTAATGAATAAAGCAATACTTCGTCGCTAAAATGAGTATGAAATTTGACGATCGATATGACCACATGATTCCCGATGCTCAGGGGTGGAAATGGAAGCGCCAGTGCCTCGAAAACGAATTAACATTTATCGTTCTGCTCGGTTTCAAATGAAAAGTCAGAATATTGTCTACAGCAACTTTTGATCAAAAATTGATTGTACCAAAAACTCTATGCAATGTGATTTTACCAAAGCACATTCTTAATTTTCGTGTAATACTTCACTTAATTCGATGCTAGACAGTAACGAAAATAAATTTAGGCCCTTATTACATCAAACTATAATAAATATAAAATCTTCTGCGAATTGTTTTCTTAATGTGGAGTGACAAATGTTTCACTTGATCTGCAAGAATATGGTCGTGAGCTGAAAGAATTATTAAATTTATTGAATGAGTTGAGAGTATAGCATTAATGTGTGGATACGATTTTCAGTACAATGGTATGAAGTTGTCTCGACACATTGCAGAAAGAAACTGATGAATACTTGATCTGAAGATCAAGTGTGCAAAATTTCAACAGAATCGTAAGAAAACTATTTTGTCGAATTCTGTGAGTAAAGTAGCCTTCGCCATCCACCACATGGAATATTGTGTAGGCAGTGATATTCCTGTTATTTTGAAGATCAAGTATGCAACATTTCATCAAGATCGGAATACAACTGTAGATTTGTATGAATTACAAGCATATGGTCGCCTAGCTCACGGAGACAGCGAGTATGGATATGGGGCGTCGAGTACCCGCGGAGCTCATGTCCGGTGACTACGAGCCCGCGAGTACGATGGGGCGGCTGCGCCAGCGCACTTGGGCTCGCTGTAATCGCGAAATTACAGCGGGGTTGAAGGGAGGCGTTTGTAGTGTATGCAACCCACAAGGGCAGGCTCATACTCGGCCCGTTTCTGACGTCTAATAGCATATAGGATGACTTAGACAAAATTCCTAGTCGTTGCGAAGAATGGCAGCTAGCTCTCAATGCAGAAAAATGAAAGGTGATGAGAATGAGTAGGAAAAACAATCCCATAATGTTCGAATACAGCATTAGTAGTGAGCTTCTCCACCCCCATGAACCACAGACATTGCCGAGGTGGGGTGGCTTGCGTGCCTCAACGATGCAGATAGCCGTACCGTAGGTGCAACCACAACGGAGGGGTATCTGTGGAGAGGCCAGACAAACGTGTGGTTCCTGAAGAGGGGCAGCAGCCTTTTCAGTAGTTACAGGGGCAACAGTCTGGATGATTGACTGAGCTGGCCTTGTAACATCAGCCAATGTGGCTTTGCCACACAGCTACTGCGAACGGCTGAAAGCAAGGGGAAACTACAGCCGTTACTTTTCCCGAGGACATGCAGCTCTACTGTATGAACATATGCTGATGGCATCCTCTCGGGTAAAATATTCCGGAGGTAAAATAGTCCCCCATTCGGATCTCCGGGCGGGGACTACTCAGGAGGATGTTATCATCAGGAAAGACAACACTGGCATTCTACGGATCGGAGCGTGGAATGTTAGATCCCTTAATCGGGTAGGAAAATTAGAAAATTTAAAAAGAGAAATGGATAGGTTGAAGTTGGATATAGTGGGGATTAGTGAAGTTCGGTGGCAGGATGAACAGGATTTCTGGTCAGGTGAGTACAGGATTATAAATACAAAATCAGTTGGGGGTATCACAGGAGTAGGACTGATAATGAATAAGAAAATAGGAATGCGGGTAAACTACTACGAGCAGCACAGTGATCGCATTATCATTGTCAAGATAGATACGAAGCCAACACCGACAACAGTAGTACAGGTTTATATGCCAACTAGCTCTGCCGATGATGAGGATATAGAAGAAATATATGAGGAGCTAAAGGAAATTATTCAGACCGTTAAGGGAGAGGAAAACTTAATTGTGATGGGAGACTGGAATTCGGTAGTAGGAAAAGGAAGAGAAGGAAAAACAGTAGGTGAACATGGACTGGGCAGAAGGAATGAAAGAGGAAGTCGCCTGGTAGAATTTTGCACGGAACATAATTTAATCATAACAAACACGTGGTTTAAGAATCACAAAAGAAGGTTGTATACTTGGAAGAGACCAGGAGACACTGGAAGGTATCAGATAGATTTTATAATGGTAAAATATAGATTCCGGAATCAGGTTATAAACTGCAAGACATACCCAGGGGCAGATATAGACTCTGACCATAACTTGTTAGTCATGAACTGTAGGCTGAAACTGAAAAAACTGCAGAAAGGTAGGAAAATAAGGAGATGGGACCTAGATAAATTGAAGGAACGTGAAGTTCTGGTGAATTTCAGAGGGAGATTTAGGCAACAATTGACAGAAACAGGGGGAAATAAAACAGTAGAAGAGGAATGGGTAGCATTGAGAGATGAAATAGTGAAGGCAGCAGAGGACAAAATAGGTAGAAAGGCAAGACCTGCAAAAAATCCTTGGATAACACAGGAGATACTAAATTTAATTGATGAAAGGAGAAAATATAAAAATGCAGTAAATGAAACAGGCAAAATGGAGTACAGACGACTAAGAAATGAGATTGATAGGAAGTGCAAAATGGCTAAGCAGGAGTGGCTAGAAGTCAAATGCAAATCTGTAGAAGAATGTATAATAAGGGGAAAAGTAGATACCGCCTACAGGAAAATCAGAGACATTTGGGGACAAGAAAAGCAATTCTACAAATATCAAGAACTCAGATGGGAAACCAGTTCTCAGCAAAGAAGGAAAGGCTGAAAGGTGGAAAGAGTACATAGAGCAGCTCTACAAAGGAAATGAACTTAGAGACGATGTTGTAGGAAGAGAAGAGGAAGTAGATCAAGATGAAATAGGAGATACTATACTCAGAGATGAATTTGACAGAGCCTTGAAAGACCTAGGCCGGAACAAGGCCCCAGGAGTAGATGATATACCCTCAGAGCTACTAAAGTCTCTGGGAGAGCCAGCCATGACAAGACTATTTGAACTGGTGTGTAGGATATATGAGACAGGCGAAATGCCCTCAGACTTTAAGAAAAATGTAATAATCCCCATTCCAAAGAAATCAGGTGCAGACAGGTGTGAAAATTACAGAACCATCAGTTTGATAAGTCATGGTTGCAAAATATTAACACGAATTATCTACAGGAGAATGGAAAAGCTGGTAGAAGCTGACCTAGGGGAAGATCAGTTTGGATTCAGGAGGAACGTAGGAACCCGGGAGGCAATACTTACCTTACGTCTTATCTTAGAAGATAGATTAAGGAAAGGCAAATCTACATTTTTAGCCTTTGTAGATTTGGAGAAAGCGTTTGACAATGTTGACTGGACTACACTCTTTCAAATTCTGAAGTCAGCAGGGGTAAAATACAGGGAAAGGAGAGTTATCTACAACTTGTACAAAAGCCAGACCGCAATTATTAGACTCGAAGGGCATGAAAGGGAAGCATCAGTTGGGAAAGGAGTAAGACAGGGTTGTAGCCTTTCTCCAATGTTATTCAATTTGTACATTGAGCAGGCGATGAAGGAAAGCAAGGAAAATTTTGGAATAGGGATTAAAGTTCAGGGGGAAGAAATAAAAACATTGCGTTTTGCTGATGACATTGTAATTCTGTCAGAGACAGCGAACGACCTGGAAGAGCAGTTGAATGGAATGGACAGTGTGTTGAAGAGAGCGTACAAAATGAACATTAACAAGAGCAAAACAAAAATAATGGAATGCGGTCTTAGAAAATCAGGCGATGCTGAAGGAATTAGATCAGGTAACGAAACAATGAAGGTGGTAGATGAGTTTTGTTACTTGGGTAGTAAAATAACATGCGATGGTCGCAGTACAGAGGATATAAAATGCAGAATGGCAATGGGAAGAAAAGCATTTTTGAAAAAGAGAAATTTGCTAACATCGAATATTAATTTAAGTGTAAGGAAGTCTTTTCTGAAGGCATTTGTGTGGAGTGTTGCCTTGTACGGGAGTGAAACATGGACGATAAGCAGTGCGGACAGGAAGAGAATAGAGGCTTTTGAAATGTGGTGCTACAGAAGAATGCTGAAGATTAGGTGGGTAGATCACATAACTAATGAAGAGGTACTGATCAGAATTGGCGAGAAAAGGAATTTTTGGCATACCCTAACTAAAAGAAGGGATCGCTTGGTAGGACACATTCTTAGACATCGAGGAATCGTAAATTTAGCATTGGAGGGAAGCGTGTGGGGTAAAAATCGCAGAGGGAGGCCAAGAGACGCGTATAGTAAGCAGATTCAAGTGGATGTGGGTTGCCGTTCTTATGAGGAGATGAAAAGGCTTGCTCAGGATAGAGTAGGGTGGAGAGCTGCATCAAACCAGTCTCCGGACTGAAGACCATAACAAACAACAGTGATGCTTTTGCATCGTTCAAATATCTAGGCGCATTGCAGAGCGATATGAAATGGAACGAACATGTAAGGACAGTTGTGAGTAAGGCGGACAACCGACTTCAGTTTAATGGGAGAATTTTGGGTGATGTACTTCATCTGTAATGGAGACCGCGTATAAAACGCTTGTACGGCCACGTCTTGAGTATTGCTCAAGTGTTTGGTACCCGCGGCAGATTAGTTTGAAGTAAGACATAGAAGCAGATCAGAGGCGAGCAGCTAGGTTTGTTACTGTAGGTTCGACCAATGCGCGAGTGTCAAAGAAATGCTCCGGCAACTCAATTGGGGATCGCTGGAGGAAAGACGACTTTCTTTTCGGGAATTTCTGTTGAGAAAATTTAGAGCAATTTGAAGATGAGTGTAGTACGATCTTGCTGCCGCCTACTTACATTTCGCGTGGTAATCACAAATACAAGATAAGAGAAATTAGGGCTCGTACAGAGGCATATAGGCATTTTTTTCCTCGTTCTATTTGGCAGTGCCAAGTATTCTGGTGGCAAGTATGCTTGTGGGTGGCAAGTATGCTGGTGGCAAGTATGCTGGTGGGTGGCAAATATGCTGAAGGCAGGTATGCTGGTGGGTGGCAAGTATTCTGGGGGCAAGTATGCTGGTGGAAGTATGCTGGTGGCAAGCATGCGGGTGGCAAGTATGCGGGTGGCAAGTATGCTGGTGGGTGGCAAGTATGCTGATGGCAAGTATGCTGGTGGGTGGCAAGTATGTTTGTGACAAGTATGCTGGTGGCAAGTATACTGGTGGCAAGTATGCTGGTGGGTGGCAAGTATGCTGGTGGCAAGTATGCTGGTGGCGAGTATGATGGTGGCAAGTATGCTGGTGGCAAGTATACTGGTGGGTGGCAAGTATGCTGATGGCAAGTATGCTGGTGGGTGGCAAGTATGTTTGTGACAAGTATGCTGGTGGCAAGTATACTGGTGGAAAGAATGCTGGTGGGTGGCAAATATGCTGAAGGCAGGTATGCTGGTGGGTGGCAAATATGCTGAAGGCAGGTATGCTGGTGGGTGGCAAGTATTCTGGGGGCAAGTATGCTGGTGGAAGTATGCTGGTGGCAAGCATGCGGGTGGCAAGTATGCGGGTGGCAAGTATGCTGGTGGGTGGCAAGTATGCTGATGGCAAGTATGCTGGTGGGTGGCAAGTATGTTTGTGACAAGTATGCTGGTGGCAAGTATACTGGTGGCAAGTATGCTGGTGGGTGGCAAGTATGCTGGTGGCAAGTATGCTGGTGGCGAGTATGATGGTGGCAAGTATGCTGGTGGCAAGTATACTGGTGGGTGACAAGTATGCTGGTGGCAAGTATGCTGTTGGCGAGTATGATGATGGCAAATATGCTGGTGGCAAGTATGATGGTGCCAAGTATGCTGGTGGCAAGTACACTCTTAACAAGTACGCTGGTGGCAAGTATGCTGGTGGCAAGTATGCTGGTGGTAAGTATGCTGGTGGCAAGTATGCTAGTGGCAAATATGCTGATGGCGAGTATGATGGTGGCAAGTATGCTGGTGGGAAGTATGCTGGTGCCAAGTATGCTGGTGGCAAGTACACTTTTAACAAGTACGCTGCTGGAGAGTATGCTGGTGGCAAGTATACTGGTGGTAAGTATGCTGGTGGCAAGTATGCTAGTGGCAAGTATGCTGGTAGCAAGTATGCTGGTGGCAAGTATGCTGGTGGTAAGTATGCTGGTGCCAAATATACTGGTGGCAAGAATGCTGGTGGCAAGTATGCCGGTGGAAAGTATGCTGGTGGGTGGCAACTTTGCTGATGGCAAGTATACTGGTGTGTGGAAAGTATGTTTGTGACAAGTATGCTGGTGGCAGGTATGATGGTGGCAAGTATGCTGATGGCAAGTATGCTGGTGGGTGGCAAGTATGTTGGTGGCAAGTATGCTAGTGGCGAGAATGATGGTGCCAAATATGCTTGTGGCAAGTATGCTGGTGCCAAGTATGCTGGTGGCAAGTATGCTCTTGGCAAGTATGCTGTTGGCAAGAATGCTAGTGGCAAGTATGCTGATGGCAAGTATGGTGGTGGCAAGTATGCTGGTGGGTGGCAAATATGCTGGCACGAAGTATGCTGGGGTATGCCAAGTATGCTGGTGGCAAGTATGCTGGTAACATGTATGCTGGTAGCAAGTATGCTGGTGGCAAGTATGCTGGTGTCAAGTATGCTGGTGGGAGGAAAGTATGCTGGTGGGTGGCAAGTATGTTGGTGACAAGTATGCTGGTGACAAGTATGCTGGAGGCAAGTATGCTGGTGGCAAGTGAAATGGTGGTAAGTATGCTGGTGGCAAGTATGCTGGTGGCAAGAATGCTGATGGCTAGTATGCTGGTGAGTGGCATGTATGCTGGTGGAAAGTATACTGGTGGCAAGTATGCTGGTGGGTGGCAAATATGCTGGTGGCAAGTATGCTGGTGTGTGCTGCTGGCAAGTATGCAGGTGGCAAGTATGGTGATGGCATGTATGCTTAGGCAAGTACGCTGGTGGCAAGCATGCTAATGGCAGGTATGCTTGTGGGTGGCATGTAAGCTGGTGACAAGCATGCTGGAGGGTGGCAAGTATACTGGTAGCAGGTATGCCGGTGGGTGGCAAGTATGTTGGTGGGAGGCAAGTATGCTAGTGGCAAGTATGCTGGTGGTGAGAATAATGGTGGCAACAATGCTGGTGGCAAGTATGCTGGTGCCAAGTATGCTGGTAGCAACTACGCTCTTAACAAGTATGCTCATGGAAAGTATGCTGGTGGCAAGTATGCTGGTGGTAAGTATGCTGGTGGCAAGTATGCTAGTGGCAAGTATGCTAGTGGCAAGTATGTTGGTAGGAAGTATGCTGGTGGCAAGTATGCTGGTGAAAGTATGCTGGTGGCAAGTATGCTGGTGGCAAGTATACAGGTGGTAAGTATGTGGGGGCAAGTATGCTGGTGGGTGGCAAGTATGCTGATGGCAAGTATGATGGTGGGTGGCAAGTATGTGTGTGACAAGTATGCTGATGGCAAGTACGCTGGTGGCAAGTATGCTTGTGGCAAGTATAGTGGTAACAAGTATGATGGTGTGGCAAGTTTGCTGGTGTGGAAGGTATGCTGGTGGCATGTATGCTGGTGTGACAAGAATGCTGGTGCCAAGTATATTGGTGGCAAATATGCTGGTGGCAATTACGCTAGTGGCAGGTACGCGGGTGGCAAGTATGTGGGTGGCAAGTATGCTGGAGGGTGGCAAATATGCTGGTGGCAAGTATGCTGGTGTGTGCTGGTGGCAAGTATGCAGGTGACAAGTATGGTGGTGGCATGTATGCTTAGGCAAGTACGCTGGTGGCAAGTATGCTAATGGCAGGTATGCTTGTGGGTGGCATGTATGCTGGTGGCAAGCATGCTGGAGGGTGGCAAGTATGCTAGTGGCAGGTATGGCGGTGCGTGACAAGTATGCTGGTGGGTGGCAAGTATGCTGGTGGCAAGTATGTTATTGGCTAGTATGCTGGTGGCAAGTATGCTGGTGGCAAGTATGCTGGTGGCAAGTATGCTGCTAGGAAGTGTGCTGGAGGCAAGTATGCAGGTAAGTGGCAGGTATGTTTCTGGTAAGTATGCTGGTGTAAAGTATGCTAATGGCAAATATGCTAATGGCAAGTATGCTAATGGCAAGAATGCTTGTGATAAGTATGCTGGTGGCAAGTATGCTGGTGGCAAGTATGATTGTGGGTGGCAAGTATGCTGGCAGCAAGTATGCTGGTAGAATTATGCTGGTGGCAGGTATGCTGGTGGCAAGTATGCTGGTGGCATTTATGCTCTTGGGTGGCAAGTATGTTGGTAGCAAGTATGCTGGTGGCAAGAATGATGGTGGCAAGTATGCTGGTGGCAAGTATGCTGGTGCCAAGTAAGCTGGTGGCAAGTACGCTCTTGGCAAGTATTCTGGTGGCAAGTATAATGGTGGCAAGTGTGCTGTTGGCAAGAGTGCTGGAGGCAAGTGTGCTGGTCGCAAGTGTGATGGTCTCAGGTGTGCTGGTCTCAAGTGTGCAGGCCTGAATTGCGCTAGTGGCTAGTGCGCTGGTGGCAAGTGCGCTGGTGGCAAGTGCGCTGGTGGCAAGTGTGCTGGTGGCAATTAATCTGGTGGCAAGTATGCTGGTGGCAAGTATGCTGGTGCCAAGTATGCTGATGCCAAGTATGCTTGTTGCAAGTATGCTGGTGGCAAGTAGGCTGGTGACAAGTACGCAGGAGGCAAGTACGCTGGTGGAGAGTACGCTGGTGGAGAGTACGCTGGTGGCAAGTACACTGGAGTCAAGTACGCTGGTAACAAGTACGCTGGTGGTAAGTAAGCTGAAGATAACCACGCTGGTTATAAGTACGCTGGTGGCAAGTATGCTGGTGGCAAGTACGCTTGTGGCAAGTACACTTGTGGCAAGTATGCTTGTGGCAAGTATGCTTGTGGCAAGTATGCTTGTGGCATGTATACTTGTAGCAAGTATGCTTGTGGCAAGTCTGCTAGGGGCAAGTATGCTTGTGGCAAGTATACTTGTGATAAGTATGATTGTGGCAAGTATGCTTGTGGCTAATATGCTTGTGGCAAGTATACCGGTGGCAAGTGTGCAACTATGCTGGTGGCAAGTATGCCAGGATGCTGGTGGCAAGAATGCTGGTGGAAAGTATGCTGGTGGCAGGAATACAAGTATACTAGTGGCAAGTATGCTGGCGGCAAGTATGCTGGCGGCAAGTATGCAAGTATGCTGGCAGCAAGTATGCTGGCGGCAAGGATGCTGGCAGCAAGTATTCTAGCAGCATGTATGCTGGTGGCAAGTATTCTGGCGGCAAGTATGCTGGCGGCAATTATGCTGTCGGAAGTATGCTGGCAGCAAGTATGCTGGCGGCAAGTATGCTAATGGCATGTATGCTTGTGGCAAATATGCTGGTGGCAAGTATGCTGGCAGCAAGTATGCTGGTGGCACGTATGTAGGTGGCACGAATGCTGTTGGCAAGAATGCTGGTGGCAAGTATGCTGGTGGCAAGTATGCTGGTGGCAAGTGTGCTTGTGGCAAGTGTGCTGGTGGCAGGTGTGCTGGTGGCAAGTGTGCTGGTGGCAAGTGCGCTGGTGGCAAGTGCGCTGGTGGCAAGTGCTTTGTTGGCAAGTGTGCTGGTGGTAAGTGTGCTGGTGCAAGTGTGCTGGTGGCAAGTATGCAAGTATGCTGGTGACAAGCATGCAAGTATGCTGGTGGCAAGTATGTTGGTGGCAATTGTGCTGGTAGCAAGTGTGCTCGTGGCAAGTGTGCTGGTGGCAAGTGTGTTGGTGGCAAGTGTGCTGGTGGCTAGTGTGTTGGTTGCAAGTGTGCTGGTGGCAAGTATGCAAGTATGCTGGTGGCAAGTATGCTGATGGCAAGTATGCTGGTGGCAACTATGCTGGTGGCAAGTGTGCTGGTGGCAAGTACGTTGGTAACAAGTACACTGGTGGAAAGTACGCTGGAGGAAACCACGCTGGTTATAAGTACGCTGGTGGCAAGTACGCTGGTGGCAAGTACGCTGGTGGCTAGTACGCTTGTGACAAGTATGCTTGGGGCAAGTATGCTTGTGGCAAGTATGCTTATGGCAAGAATGCTTGGGGCAAGTATGGTTGTAACAAGTATGATTGTGGCAAGTATGCCTGTGATTAGTATGCTGGTGGCGAGTATGCTTTTGGATGTAAAATGGTGGGAAGTCTGCAACTATGCTGGTGGCGAGTATACCGGTGGCAAGTGTGCAAGTATGCTGGAAGCAAATATGATGGTGGCAAGTATGCTGGTGGGAAGTATGCAAGTATGCTGGTGGCATGTATGCTGGTGGCAAGAATGCTGGTGGCAAGTATGCTGGTGGCATGTATGCTGGTGGAAAGTATGCTGGTGCCAAGTATGTTGGTGCGAAGTATGCTGGTGCCAAGTATGTTGTTGTATCAACAATGCTGGTGGCAAGTATACTGGTGGCAAGTAGGCTGATGGCAAGTATGCTTGTGGCAAGTATGCTATTGGCAAGTATGCTGGTGTCAAGTATGCTAGTGACAAGTATGCTGGTGGCACATAAGTTGGTGGCACGAATGCTGTTGGCAAGTATGCTGGTGGCAAGTATGCTGATGGCAAGTATGATGGCGGCAAGTATGCAAGTATGCTGGCAGCAAGTATGCTGGCGGCAAGGATGCTGGCGGCAAGTATTCAAGCAGCATGTATGCTGGCGGCAAGTATGCTGGCAGCAAGTATGCTGGCGGCAATTATGCTGTCGGAAGTATGCTGGCAGCAAGTATGCTGGCGGCAAGTATGCTAATGGCATGTATGCTTGTGGCAAATATGCTGGTGGCAAGTATGCTGGCAGCATATATGCTGGTGGCATTTATGCTGGTGGTAAGTGTGCTGGTGGCAATTAGGCTGCTGACAATTATGCTGGTGACACGTATGCTGCTGGCACGTATGCTGGTGGCACGTATGTAAGTGGCACGAATGCTGTTGGCTAGTATGCTGGTGGCAAGTATGCTGGTGGCAAGTATGCTGGTGGCAAGTGTGCTTGTGGCAAGTGTGCTGGTGGCAGGTGTGCTGGTGGCAAGTGTGCTGGTGGCAAGTGTGCTGGTGGTAAGTGTGCTGGTGCAAGTGTGCTGGTGGCAAGTATGCAAGTATGGTGGTGGCAAGCATGCAAGTATGCTGGTGGCAAGTATGCTGGTGGCAACTGTGCTGGTAGCAAGTGTGCTGGTGGCAAGTGCGCTGGTGGCAAGTGTGTTGGTGGCAAGTGTGCTGGTGGCTAGTGTGTTGGTTGCAAGTGTGCTGGTGGCAAGTATGCAAGTATGCTGGTGGCAAGTATGCTGATGGCAAGTATGCTGGTGGCAACTATGCTGGTGGCAAGTATGCTGGTGGCAAGTATGCTGGTGGCAAGAATGCTGGTGGCAAGTATTGTGGTGGCATGTATGCTGGTGGCAAGTATGCTGGTGCCAAGTATGTTGGTGCGAAGTATGCTGGTGCCAAGTATGTTGTTGCCAAGAATGCTGGTGGCAAGTATGCTGGTGGGTGGCAAATATGCTGGTGGCAAGTATGCTGGTGTGTGCTGCTGGCAAGTATGCAGGTGGCAAGTATGGTGATGGCATGTATGCTTAGGCAAGTACGCTGGTGGCAAGCATGCTAATGGCAGGTATGCTTGTGGGTGGCATGTAAGCTGGTGACAAGCATGCTGGAGGGTGGCAAGTATACTGGTAGCAGGTATGCCGGTGGGTGGCAAGTATGTTGGTGGGAGGCAAGTATGCTGGTGGCAAGTATGCTGGTGGTGAGAATAATGGTGGCAACAATGCTGGTGGCAAATATGCTGGTGCCAAGTATGCTGGTAGCAACTACGCTCTTAACAAGTATGCTCATGGAAAGTATGCTGGTGGCAAGTATGCTGGTGGTAAGTATGCTGGTGGCAAGTATGCTAGTGGCAAGTATGCTAGTGGCAAGTATGTTGGTAGGAAGTATGCTGGTGGCAAGTATGCTGGTGAAAGTATGCTGGTGGCAAGTATGCTGGTGGCAAGTATACAGGTGGTAAGTATGTGGGTGGCAAGTATGCTGGTGGGTGGCAAGTATGCTGATGGCAAGTATGATGGTGGGTGGCAAGTATGTGTGTGACAAGTATGCTGATGGCAAGTATGCTGGTGGCAGGTATGCTGGTGGCAAGTATGCTGGTGGAAAGCAAGATGGTGGCAAGTATGCTGGTGGCAAGTATGCTGGTGGCAAGTACGCTCTTGGCACATATGCTGGTGGCAAGTATGCTGGTGGCAAGTATGTTGGTGTCAAGCTTGCTGGTGGCAAGTATGCTGGTGGCAAGTATTCTGGTGAGGTGGCAAATATCCTGGCGGGAAGTATGAGGGGGTATGAAAAGTATGCTGGTGGCAAGTATGCTGGTAGCATGTATGCTGGTGGAAAGTATGCTGGTGGCAAGTACGCTGGTGGCAAGTATGCTTGTGGCAAGTATAGTGGTAACAAGTATGATGGTGTGGCAAGTTTGCTGGTGTGGAAGGTATGCTGGTGGCATGTATGCTGGTGTGACAAGAATGCTGGTGCCAAGTATATTGGTGGCAAATATGCTGGTGGCAAGTACGCTAGTGGCAGGTACGCGGGTGGCAAGTATGTGGGTGGCAAGTATGCTGGAGGGTGGCAAATATGCTGGTGGCAAGTATGCTGGTGTTTGCTGGTGGCAAGTATGCAGGTGGCACGTATGGTGGTGGCATGTATGCTTAGGCAAGTACGCTGGTGGCAAGTATGCTAATGGCAGGTATGCTTGTGGGTGGCATGTATGCTGGTGGCAAGCATGCTGGAGGGTGGCAAGTATGCTAGTGGCAGGTATGGCGGTGCGTGACAAGTATGCTGGTGGGTGGCAAGTATGCTGGTGGCAAGTATGTTTTTGGCTAGTATGCTGGTAGCAAGTATGCTGGTGGCAAGTATGCTGGTGGCAAGTATGCTGTTGGCAAGTATGCTGCTAGGAAGTGTGCTGGAGGCAAGTATGCAGGTAAGTGGCAGGTATGTTTCTGGTAAGTATGCTGGTGTAAAGTATGCTAACGGCAAAAATGCTAATGGCAAGTATGCTAATGGCAAGAATGCTTGTGATAAGTATGCTGGTGGCAAGTATGCTGGTGGCAAGTATGAATGTGGGTGGCAAGTATGCTGGCGGCAAGTATGCTGGTAGAATTATGCTGGTGGCAAGTATGCAGGTGGCAAGTATGCGGGTGGCAAGTATGCTGGTGGGTGGCATGTATGCTGGTGGGTGGCAAGTATGTTTATGAGTAGTATGCTGATGGCAAGTATGCTGGTGGCAGGTATGCTGGTGGCAAGTATGCTGGTGGAATTTATGCTCTTGGGTGGCAAGTATGTTGGTAGCAAGTATGCTGGTGGCAAGAATGATGGTGGCAAGTATGCTGGTGGCAAGTATGCTGGTGCCAAGTAAGCTGGTGGCAAGTACGCTCTTGGCATGTATTCTGGTGGCAAGTATAATGGTGGCAAGTGTGCTGTTGGCAAGAGTGCTGGAGGCAAGTGTGCTGGTCGCAAGTGTGATGGTCTCAGGTGTGCTGGTCTCAAGTGTGCTGGCCTGAATTGCGCTAGTGGCTAGTGCGCTGGTGCCAAGTGCGCAGGTGGCAAGTGCGCTGGTGGCAAGTGTGCTGGTGGCAATTACTCTGGTGGCAAGTATGCTGGTGGCAAGTATGCTGGTGCCAAGTATGCTGATGCCAAGTATGCTTGTTGCAAGTATGCTGGTGGCAAGTAGGCTGGTGACAAGTACGCAGGAGGCAAGTACGCTGATAGCAATTACGCTGGTGGCAAGTATGCTGGTGGCAAGTACGCTGGTGGAGAGTACGCTGGTGGAGAGTACGCTGGTGGCAAGTACACTGGAGTCAAGTACGCTGGTAACAAGTACGCTGGTGGTAAGTAAGCTGAAGATAACCACGCTGGTTATAAGTACGCTGGTGGCAAGTATGCTGGTGGCAAGTACGCTTGTGGCAAGTACACTTGTGGCAAGTATGCTTGTGGCAAGTATGCTTGTGGCAAGTATGCTTGTGGCATGTATACTTGTAGCAAGTATGCTTGTGGCAAGTCTGCTAGGGACAAGTATGCTTGTGGCAAGTATACTTGTGATAAGTATGATTGTGGCAAGTATGCTTGTGGCTAATATGCTTGTGGCAAGTATGCTTGTGACTAGCATGCTGGTGGCTAGTATGCTGGTGGCGAGTATACCGGTGGCAAGTGTGCAACTATGCTGGTGGCAAGTATGCCAGTATGCTGGTGGCAAGAATGCTGGTGGCAAGTATGCTGGTGGCAGGAATACAAGTATACTAGTGGCAAGTATGCTGGCGGCAAGTATGGTGGCGGCAAGTATGCAAGTATGCTGGCAGCAAGTATGCTGGCGGCAAGGATGCTGGCAGCAAGTATTCTAGCAGCATGTATGCTGGCGGCAAGTATTCTGGCGACAAGTATGCTGGCGGCAATTATGCTGTCTGAAGTATGCTGGCAGCAAGTATGCTGGCGGCAAGTATGCTAATGGCATGTATGCTTGTGGCAAATATGCTGGTGGCAAGTATGCTGGCAGCAAATATGCTGGTGGCACGTATGTAGGTGGCACGAATGCTGTTGGAAAGAATGCTGGTGGCAAGTATGCTGGTGGCAAGTATGCTGGTGGCAAGTGTGCTTGTGGCAAGTGTGCTGGTGGCAGGTGTGCTGGTGGCAAGTCTGCTGGTGGCAAGTGCGCTGGTGGCAAGTGCGCTGGTGGCAAGTGCTTTGTTGGCAAGTGTGCTGGTGGTAAGTGTGCTGGTGCAAGTGTGCTGGTGGCAAGTATGCAAGTATGCTGGTGGCAAGCATGCAAGTATGCTGGTGGCAAGTATGCTGGTGGCAATTGTGCTGGTGGCAAGTGTGCTCGTGGCAAGTGCGCTGGTGGCAAGTGTGTTGGTGGCAAGTGTGCTGGTGGCTAGTGTGTTGGTTGCAAGTGTGCTGGTGGCAAGTATGCAAGTATGCTGGTGGCAAGTATGCTGATGGCAAGTATGCTGGTGACAACTATGCTGGTGGAAAGTATGCTGGTGGCAAGTACGTTGGTAACAAGTACGCTGGTGGAAAGTACGCTGGAGGAAACCACGCTGGTTATAAGTACGCTGGTGGCAAGTACGCTGGTGGCAAGTACGCTGGTGGCTAGCACGCTTGTGGCAAGTATGCTTGGGGCAAGTATGCTTGTGGCAAGTATGCTTATGGCAAGAATGCTTGGGGCAAGTATGGTTGTAACAAGTATGATTGTGGCAAGTATGCTTGTGATTAGTATGCTGGTGGCGAGTATGCTTTTGGATGTAAAATGGTGGGAAGTCTGCAACTATGCTGGTGGCCAAGTATGCTGGTGGCAACTATGCTGGTGGCAAGTATGCTGGTGGCAAATATGCTGGTGGCAAGCATGCTGGTGACAAGTATGCTGGTGCCAAATATGCTGGTGGCAAGTATGCTTGTTGCCAGTATGCTGGTGGCAAGTAGGCTTGTATCAAGTACGTTGGTAACAAGTACCCTGGTGGAAAGTATGCTGGAGGAAACCGCGCTGGTTATAAGTACGCTGGTGGCAACTACGCTGGTGGCAAGTACGCTGGTGGCTAGTACGCTTGTGGCAAGTATGCTTGGGGCAAGTATACTTGTGGCAAGTATGCTTATGGCAAGTATGCTTGGGGCAAGTATGGTTGCAACAAGTATGCTTCTGGCAAGTATGCTTGTGATTAGTATGCTGGTGGCGAGTATGCTGTTGGCGAGTATAATGGTGGGAAGTCTGCAACTATGCTGGTGGCGAGTATACCGGTGGCAAGTGTGCAAGTATGCTGGAAGCAAATATGCTGGTGGCAAGTATGCTGGTGGGAAGTATGCAAGTATGCTGGTGGCATGTATGCTGGTGGCAAGAATGCTGGTGGCAAGTATTGTGGTGGCATGTATGCTGGTGGCAAGTATGCTGGTGCCACGTATGTTGGTGCGAAGTATGCTGGTGCCAAGTATGTTGTTGCCAAGAATGCTGGTGGCAAGTATGCTGGTGGCAAGTAGGCTGATGGCAAGTATGCTTGTGGCAAGTATGCTGGTGACAAGTATGCTGGTGTCAAGTATGCTAGTGGCAAGTATGCTGGTGGCACATAAGTTGGTGGCACGAATGCTGTTTTGCAAGTATGCTGGTGGCAAGTATGCTGATGGCAAGTATGATGGTGGCAAATTTGCTGGTGGCAAGTGTGCTGGTTTCAAGTGTGCTGGTGGCTAGTGTGCTAGTGGCAAGTGTGCTGGTGGCAAGTGTGCTGGTGGCAAGTGTGCCTGTCTCAAGTGCACTGGTGGCAAGTGCGCTGGTGGCAAGTGCGCTGGTGGCAAGTGTGCTGGTGGCAACTGTCCTGGTGCAAGTGTGCTGGTGGCAATTGTGCTGGTGGCAAGTGTGCTGGTGGCAAGTGTGCTGGTGGCAACTGTGTTGGTTGCAAGTGTGCTGGTGGCAAGTATGCAAGTATGGTGGTGGCAAGTATGCAAGTATGCTGGTGGCAAGTATGCTGGTGGCAAGTATGTTTGTTGCCAGTATGCTGGTGGCAAGTAGGCTGGTATCAAATACGTTGATAACAAGTACGCTGGTGGAAAGTACGCTGGAGGAAAGCACACTGGTTATAAGTACGCTGGTGGCAAGTACGCTGGTGGCAAGTATGCTGGTGGCTAGTACGCTTGTGGCAAGTATGCTGGTGGCAAGTACGCATGTGGCAAGAATGCTTGTGGCAAGTATGCTTGTGGCAAGTATACTTGTGGCAAGTATGCTTGGGGCAAGTATGCTTGTGGCAAGTATGGTTGTGGTAAGTATGCTTGTAGCAAGTATGCTTGTGGGTAGAATGCTTGTGGCAAATATGCTTGTGACCAGTAAGCTGTTGGCGAGTATGCTGGTGGCGAGTGTACCGGTGGCAAGTGTGCAACTATGCTGGTGGGGAGTATACCGGTGGCAAGTGTGCAAGTATGCTGGTAGCAAATATGCTGCTGGCAAGTATGCTAGTATGCTGTTGGCAAGTATGCTGGTGGCAAGTATGCTGGTTGCAATTATGCTGATGGCAAGTGCACTGGTGGCAAGTGTGCTTGTGGCAAGTGTGTTGGTGTCAAGTGCACTGGTGGCAAGTGCGCTGGTGGCAAGTGCATTGGTGGCAAGTGTGCTGGTGGCAAGTGTGCTGGTGGCAAGTGTGCTGGTGGCAAGTGTGCTGGTGGCAAGTGTGCTGGTGGCAAGTGCGCTGGTGGCAAATGCGCTGGTGGCAAGTCTGCTGGTGGCAAGTGTACTGGTGGCAAGTGTGCTGGTGCAAGAGTACTGGTGGAGAGTATGCAAGTATGCTGGTGGCAAGTATGGAAGTATGCTGGTGGCAAATATGCTGGTGGCAAGTATGCTGGTACCAAGTATGCTGGTGCCAAGTATGCTGGTGCCAAGTATTTTGGTTGCAAGTATGCTGGTGGCAAGTATGCTGGTGGCAAGTAGTCTGGTGCCGAGTATGCTTGTGGCAAATATGCTGTTGGCAGGTATGCTGGTGGCAAGTAAGCTGGTGGCAAGTATGCTTGTGGCAAGTACGCTTGTGGCAAGTATGCTAGGGGCAATTATGCTTGTGGCAAGTATGTTTGTGGCTAGTATGCTTGTGGCAAGTATGCTTAGGGCAATTATGGTTGTGCAAAATATGCTTGTGGGAAGTATGCTTGTGGCAGGTTTGCTTGTGGCTAGTATGCTTGTGGCAAGTATGCTTGTGAATGGTATGCTGGTAGCGAGTATGCTGTTGGCGAGTTTACCAGTGGCAAGTGTGCAACTATGCTGGTGGCGAGTATACCTGTGGCAAGTGTGCAAGTATGCTGGTAGCAAATATGCTGGTGGCAAGTATGCTGGTGGCAAGTATGCAAGTATGCTGGTGGCATGTAAGCTGGTGGCAAGTATGCTGGTGGCAAGTATGCTGGTGCCAAGTATGCTGGTGGCAAGTATGCTGGTGGAAAGTACGCTGGTGGCAAGTATGCCGGTGCCACGTATTTTGGTGGCACGATTGCTGTTGGCAATTATGCTGGTTTCAAGTGTGCTGGTGGCATGTGTGCTGGTGACTAGTTTTCTGGTGGCAAGTGTGCTGGTGGCAAGTGTGCTGGTCTCAAGTGCGCTGGTGGCAAGTGCGCTGGTGGTAAGTGCGCTGGTGGCAAGTGTGCTTGTGGCAAGTGTGCTGGTGCAATTGTGATGGTGGTAAGTGTGCTGGTGTCAAGTGTGCTGGTGGCAAGTGTGTTGGTTGCAAGTGTGCTGGTGGCAAGTATGCAAGTATGCTGGTGGAAATTATGCTGGTGGGAAGTATACTGGTGGCAAGTGTGCTGGTGGCAAGTATTCTGGAGGCAAGTATGCTGGCGGCAAGTAAGCTAGTGCCAATTATGCTGGTTGCGAGTATGCTGGAGGCAAGTATGCATGTGTCAAGTATGCAGGTGGCAAGTATGGTGGTGGCAAGTATGCAGGTAGCAATTATGCTGGTTGCAAGTATGCTGGTGGCGAGTATGCTGGTGGCAAGTACGGTGGTGGAGAGTATGCTGGTGGAGAGTACGCTGGTGGCAACTATGCTGGGGGCAAGTGTGCTGGTGGCAAGTGTGCTGGTGGTAAGTGTGCTGGTGGCAAGTGTGTTGGTTGCAACTATGCTGGTGGCAAGTATGCATGTGTCAAGTATGCAGGTGGCAAGTATGCTGCTGGCAAGTAAGCTGGTGGCAATTATGCTGGTGGCAAGTATACTGGTGGCAAGTATACTGGTGGCATTTATGCTGGTGGCAAGTATTCTGGTAGCAAGTATGCTGGTGGCAATTAAGCTAGTGCCAAGTACGCTGGTGGCAGGTACGCTTGTGGAGGTGTTAGCTGGTGGCAAATATGCTGGTGGCAAGTATGCTGGTGGTAAGTATGCTAGTGGCAAGTATACTGGTGGCATTAATGTTGGTGGCAAGTATGCTGGTTGCAATTATGCTGATGGCAAGTGCGCTGGTGTCAAGTGTGCTGGTGAAAGTGTGTTGGTTTCAAGTGCACTGGTGGCAAGTGCGCTGGTGGCAAGTGTGCTGGTGGCAAGTGTGTTGGTGTCAAGTGCACTGGTGGCAAGTGCGCTGGTGGCAAGTGCATTGGTGGCAAGTGTGCTGGTGGCAAGTGTGCTTGTGGCAAGTGTGCTGGTGGCAAGTGCGCTGGTGGCAAATGCGCTGGTGGCAAGTCTGCTGGTGGCAAGTGTGCTGGTGGCAAGTGTGCTGGTGCAAGAGTACTGGTGGAGAGTATGCAAGTATGCTTGTCGCAAGTACGCTTGTGGCAAGTATGCTTGGGGCAAGTATGCTTGTGGCAAGTATGTTTGTGGCTAGTATGCTTGTGGCAAGTATGCTTAGGGCCATTATGGTTGTGCGAAATATGCTTGTGGGAAGTATGCTTGTGGCAGGTATGCTTGTGGCTATTATGCTTGTGGCAAGTATGCTTGTGATTGGTATGCTGGTAGCGAGTATGCTGTTGGCGAGTTTACCGGTGGCAAGTGTGCAACTATGCTGGTGGCGAGTATACCTGTGGCAAGTGTGCAAGTATGCTGGTAGCAAATATGCTGGTGGCAAGTATGCTGGTGGCAAGTATGCAAGTATGCTGGTGGCATGTATGCTGGTGGCAAGTATGCTGGTGGCAAGTATGCTGGTGCCAAGTATGCTGGTGCCAAGTATGCTGGTGCCAAGTATATGTTGTTGCCAAGTATGCTGGTGGCAAATATACTCGTGGCAAGTAAGCTGGTGGCAAGTATGCTTGTGACAAGTATGATGGTGGCAAGTATGCTGGTGGCAAGTATGCTGGTGGGAAGTACGCTGGTGACAAGTATGCTGGTGCCACATATGTTGGTGGCACAATTGCTGTTGGCAATTATGCTGGTTTCAAGTGTGCTGGTGGCATGTGTGCTGGTGGCAAGTGTGTTGGTTGCAAGTGTGCTGGTGGCAAGTATGAAGTATGCTGGTGGAAATTATGCTGGTGGGAAGTATACTGGTGGCAAGTATGCTGGTGGCAAGTATTCTGGTTGCGAGTATGCTGGTGGCAAGTATGCATGTGTCAAGTTTGCAGGTGGCAAGTATGCTGGCGGCAAGTATGCTGGTAGCAATTATGCTGGTGGCAAGTATGCTGGTGGCAAGTACGCTGATGGAGAGTACGCTGGTGTAGAGTATGCTGGTGGCAACTATGCTGGTGGCAAGTGTGCTGGTGGTAAGTGTGCTGGTGGCAAGTGTGTTGGTTGCAACTATGCTGGTGGCAAGTATGCATGTGTCAAGTATGCAGGTGGCAAGTATGCTGCTGGCAAGTAAGCTGGTGGCAATTATGCTGGTGGCAAGTATACTGGTGGCAAGTATACTGATGGCATTTATTTTGGTGTCAAGTATTCTGGTAGCAAGTATGCTGGTGGCAATTAAGCTAATGCCAAGTACGCTGGTGGCAGGTACGCTTGTGGAGGGGTTAGCTTGTGGCAAATATGCTGGTGGCAAGTATGCAAGTATGCTGGTGGTAAGTATGCTGGTGGCAAGTATACTGGTGACAATTATGCTGGTGGCAAGTATGCTGGTTGCAAGTATGCTTGTGGCAAGTATGCGTGTGGCAAGTATGCTTGGGGCAAGTATGGTTGTGCGAAGTATGCTTGTGGGAAGTATGCTTGTGGCAGGTATGGTTGTGGCTAGTATGCTTGTGGCAAATATGTTTGTGATTGGTATGCTGGTAGCGAGTATGCTGTTGGCGAGTTTACCTGTGGCAAGTGTGCAACTATGCTGGTGGCGAGTATACCGGTGGCAAGTGTGCAAGTATGCTGGTAGCAAATATGCTGGTGGCAAGTATGCTGGTGGCAAGTATGCTGGTGCCAAGTATGTTGGTGGCATGTGTGCTGGTGCAAGTGTGTTGTTGCCAAGTATGCTGGTGGCAAATATGCTGGTGGCAAGTAGGCTGCTGGCAAGTATGTTTGTGGCAAGTATGCTGGTGGCAAGTATGCTGGTGGCAAGTATGCTGGTGGGAAGTATTCTGGTGGCAAGTATGCTGGTGCCACATATGTTGGTGGAACGATTGCTGTTGGCAAGTATGCTAGTGGAAAGTATGCTGGTGGCAAGTGTGTGGGCGCAAGTGTGCTGATTTCAACTGTGCTGGTGGAAGGTGCTGGTGGCAAGTGTGCTGGTGGCAAGTGTGCTGGTGGCTAATGTGCTGGTGGCAAATGCACTGGTGGCAAGTGCGCTGGTGGCAAGTGTGCTGGTGGCAAGTTTGCTGGTGGCAAGTATGCAAGTATGCTGGTGGCAAGTATGCTGGTGGCAAGTATTCTGTTAGCAAGTATGCTAGTGGCAAGTAAGCTCGTGCCAAGTATGCTGGTTGCAAGAATGCTGGTGGTAAGTATGCTGGTGCCAAGTATGCTGGTGCCAAGTATGTTGTTGCCAAGTATGCAGGTGGCAAGTATGCTGGTGGCAATTAAGCTGCTGGCAATTATGCTGGTGGCAAGTATACTGGTGGCAATTATACTGGTGGCAAGTATGCTGGTGGCATGTATTCTGGTAGCAAGTATGCAGGTGGCAAGTAAGCTAGTGCCAAGTACGGTGGTGGCAAGTACGCTTGTGGAGGGTTTAGCTTGTGGCAAATATGCTGGTGGCAAGTATGCAAGTATGCTGGCGGTAAGTATGCTGGTGGCAAGTATACTGGTGGCAAGTATACTGATGGCAAGTATGCTGGTGGCAAGTATTATGGTAGCAAGTATTCTGGTGGCAAGTAAGCTAGTGCCAAGTACGCTGGTGATACGTACGCTTGTGGATAGTATGCTTGTCGCAAGTATGCTTGTCATTGGTATGCTGGTGGCGAGTATGCTGTTGGCGAGGTTACTGGTGGCAAGTGTGCAACTATGCTGGTGGCGAGTATACCGGTGGCAAGTGTGCAAGTATGCTGGTAGCAAATATGCTGGTGGCAAGTATGCTGGTGCCAAGTATGCTGGTGCCAAGTATGTTGTTGCCAAGTATGCTGGTGGCAAATATGATGGTGGCAAGTAGGCTGGTGTCAAGTATGATTGTGGCTAGTGTGCTGGTGGCAAGTGTGCTGGTTTCAAGTGTGCTGGTGGATGGTGCTGGTGGCAAGTGTGCTGGTGGCAAGTGTGCTGGTGGCAAGTGTGCTGGTGGCAAGTGTGCTGGTCTCAAGTGCGCTGGTGGCAAGTGCGCTGGTGGCAAGTGCGCTGGTGTCAAATGTGCTTGTGGCAAGTGTGCTGGTGCAATTGTGCTGGTGGTAAGTGTGCTGGTTGCAAGTGTGCTGGTGGCAAGTGTGTTGGTTGAAAGTGTGCTGGTGGCAAGTATGCAAGTATGCTGGTGGAAAGTAAACTGGTAACAAGTGTACTGGTGGCAAGTATGCTGGTGGCGAGTGTGCTGGTGGCAAGTGTGCGGGTGGCAAGTGTGCTGGTGGCAAGTGTGCTGGTGGCAAGTGTGCTGGTTGCAAGTGGGTTGGTGGCAAGTGTGCTGGTCTCAAGTGCTCTGGTGTCAAGTGCGCTGGTGGCAAGTGCGCAAATGGCAAGTGTGCTGGTACCAAATGTGCTATTGCAATTGTGCTGGAGGCAAGTATGCTGGTGGCATGTATGCTGGTGGCAAGTATGCTGGTGGCAAGTATGCTGGTGACAAGTATGCTGGTGCCAAGTATGCTTGTGGCAAGTATGCTGGTGGCAAGTATGCTGGTGGCAAGAATGCTGGTGGGAAGTACGCTGGTGGCAAGTATGCTGGTGCCACGTATGTTGGTGGCACGATTGCTGTTGGCAATTATGCTGGTTTCAAGTGTGCTGGTGGCATGTGTGCTGGTGACTAGTTTGCTGGTGGCAAGTGTGCTGGTGGCAAGTGTGCTGGTCTCAAGTGCGCTGGTGGCAAGTGCGCTGGTGGTAAGTGCGCTGGTGGCAAGTGTGCTTGTGGCAAGTGTGCTGGTGCAATTGTGATGGTGGTAAGTGTGCTGGTGTCAAGTGTGCTGGTGGCAAGTGTGTTGGTTGCAAGTGTGCTGGTGGCAAGTATGCAAGTATGCTGGTGGAAATTATGCTGGTGGGAAGTATACTGGTGGCAAGTATGCTGGTGGCAAGTATTCTGGAGGCAAGTGTGCTGGCGGCAAGTAAGCTAGTGCCAATTATGCTGGTTGCGAGTATGCTGGAGGCAAGTATGCATGTGTCAAGTATGCAGGTGGCAAGTATGGTGGTGGCAAGTATGCAGGTAGCAATTATGCTGGTGGCAAGAATGCTGGTGGCAAGTATGCTGGTGGCAAGTACGCTGGTGGAGAGTATGCTGGTGGAGAGTACGCTAATGGCAACTATGCTGGGGGCAAGTGTGCTGGTGGCAAGTGTGCTGGTGGTAAGTGTGCTGGTGGCAAGTGTGTTGGTTGCAACTATGCTGGTGGCAAGTATACATGTGTCAAGTATGCAGGTGGCAAGTATGCTGCTGGCAAGTAAGCTGGTGGCAATTATGCTGGTGGCAAGTATACTGGTAGCAAGTATGCTGGTGGCAATTAAGCTAGTGCCATGTACGCTGGTGGCAGGTACGCTTGTGGAGGTGTTAGCTGGTGGCAAATATGCTGGTGGCAAGTATGCAAGTATGCTGGTGGTAAGTATGCTAGTGGCAAGTATACTGGTGGCATTAATGTTGGTGGCAAGTATGCTGGTTGCAATTACGCTGATGGCAACTGCGCTGGTGTCAAGTGTGCTGGTGAAAGTGTGTTGGTTTCAAGTGCACTGGTGGCAAGTGCGCTGGTGGCAAGTACATTGGTGGCAAGTGTGCTGGTGGCAAGTTTGCTGGTGCAAGTGTGTTGGTGGCAAGTGTGCTGGTGGCAAGTGTACTGGTGGCAAGTATGCTGGTGCCAAGTATGCTGGTGCCGAGTATGCTGGTGCCAAGTCTTTTGGTGGCAAGTATGCTGGTGGCAAGTACGCTGCTGGCAAGTAGGGTGGTGGCGAGTATGCTTGTGGCAAATATGCTGGTGGCAAGTATGCTGGTGGCAAGTATGCTTGTTGCAACTATGCTGATGGCAAGTGCGCTGGTGGCAAGTGTGCTGGTGGCAAGTCTGTTGGTGTCAAGTGCACTGGTGGTAAGTGCGCTTGTGGCAAGTGCATTGGTGGCAAGTGTGCTGTTGGCAAGTGTGCTTGTGGCAAGTGTGCTGGTGGCAAGTGCGCTGGTGGCAAATGCGCTGGTGGCAAGTCTGCTGGTGGCAAGTGTGCTGGTGGCAAGTGTGCTGGTGCAAGAGTACTGGTGGAGAGTATGCAAGTATGCTTGTCACAAGTACGCTTGTGGCAAGTATGCTTGGGGCAAGTATGCTTGTGGCAAGTATGTCTGTGGCTAGTATGCTTGTGGCAAGTATGCTTAGGGCAATTATGGTTGTGCGAAATATGCTTGTGGGAAGTATGCTTGTGGCTGGTATGCTTGTGGCTATTATGCTTGTGGCAAGTATGCTTGTGATTGTTATGCTGGTAGCGAGTTTACCTGTGGCAAGTGTGCAACTATGCTGGTGGCGAGTATACCTATGGCAAGTGTGCAAGTATGCTGGTAGCAAATATGCTGGTGGCAAGTATGATGGTGGCAAGTATGCAAGTATGCTGGTGGCATGTATGCTGGTGGCAAGTATGCTGGTGGCAAGTATGCTGGTGCCAAGTATGCTGGTGCCAAGTATGCTGGTGCCAAGTATGTTGTTGCCAAGTATGCTGGTGGCAAATATACTCGTGGCAAGTAAGCTGGTGGCAAGAATGCTTGTGGCAAGTATGCTGGTGGCAAGTATGCTGGTGGCAAGTATGCTGGTGGGAAATACGCTGGTGACAAGTATGCTGGTGCCACGTATGTTGGTGGCACAATTGCTGTTGGCAATTATGCTGGTTTCAAGTGTGCTGGTGGCATGTGTGCTGGTGACTAGTTTGCTGGTGGCAAGTGTGCTGGTGTCAAGTGTGCTGGTGTCAAGTGTGTTGGTTGCAAGTGTGCTGGTGGCAAGTAAGAAGTATGCTGGTGGAAATTATGCTGGTGGGAAGTATACTGGTGGCAAGTATGCTGGTGGCAAGTATTCTGGTTGCGAGTATGCTGGTGGCAAGTATGCATGTGTCAAGTTTGCAGGTGGCAAGTACGCTGGTGCCAAGTACGTTGGTGGCATGTGTGCTGGTGCAAGTGTGTTGTTGCCAAGTATGCTGGTGGCAAATATGCTGGTGGCAAGTAGGCTGCTGGCAAGTATGTTTGTGGCAAGTATGCTGGTGGCAAGTATGCTGGTGGCAAGTATGCTGGTGGGAAGTATTCTGGTGGCAAGTATGCTGGTGCCACATTTGTTGTTGGCACGATTGCTGTTGGCAAGTATGCTAGTGGAAAGTATGCTGGTGGCAAGTGTGCTGGTGGCAAGTGTTTTGATTTCAACTGTGCTGGTGGAAGGTGCTGGTGGCAAGTGTGCTGGTGGCAAGTGTGCTGGTGGCTAATTTGCTGGTGGCAAGTGCGCTGGTGGCAAGTGCGTTGGTGGCAAGTGTGCTGGTGGCAAGTTTGCTGGTGGCAAGTATGCAAGTATGATGGTGGCAAGTATGCTGGTGGCAAGTATTCTGTTAGCAAGTATGCTAGTGGCAAGTAAGCTCGTGCCAAGTATGCTGGTTGCAAGTATGCTGGTGGTAAGTATGCATGTGTCAAGTATGCAGGTGGCAAGTATGCTGGTGGCAAGTAAGCTGGTGGCAATTATGCTGGTGGCAAGTATACTGGTGGCAATTATAGTGGTGGCAAGTATGCTGGTGGCATGTATTCTGGTAGCAAGTATGCAGGTGGCAAGTATGCTAGTGCCAAGTACGGTGGTGGCAAGTACGCTTGTGGAAGGGTTAGCTTGTGGCAAATATGCTGGTGGCAATTATGCAAGTATGCAGGCGGTAAGTATGCTGGTGGCAAGTATACTGGTGGCAAGTATACTGATGGCAAGTATGCTGGTGGCAAGTATTATGGTAGCAAGTATGCTGATGGCAAGTAAGCTAGTGCCAAGTACGCTGGTGATATGTACGCTTGTGGCTATTATGCTTGTCGCAGGTATGCTTGTCATTGGTATGCTGGTGGCGAGTATGCTGTTGGCGAGTTTACTGGTGGCAAGTGTGCAACTATGCTGGTGGCGAGTATACTGGTGGCAAGTGTACAAGTATGCTGGTAGCAAATATGCTGGTGGCAAGTATGCTGGTGCCAAGTATGCTGATGCGAAGTATGTTGTTGCCAAGTATGCTGGTGGCAAATATGATGGTGGCAAGTAGGCTGGTGTCAAGTATGCTTGTGGCAAGTATGCTGGTGGAAGTATGCTGGTGGCAAGTATGCTGGTGGCTAGTGTGCTGGTGGCAAGTGTGCTGGTTTCAAGTGTGCTGGTGGAAGGTGCTGGTGGCAAGTGTGCTGGTGGCAAGTGTGCTGGTGGCAAGTGTGCTGGTCTCAAGTGCGCTGGTGGCAAGTGCGCTGGTGGCAAGTGCGCTGGTGTCAAATGTGCTGGTGGCAAGTGTGGTGGTGCAATTGTGCTGGTGGTAAGTGTGCTGGTTGGAAGTGTGCTGGTGGCATGTGTGTTGGTTGAAAGTGTGCTGGTGGCAAGTATGCAAGTATGCTGGTGGAAAGTATGCTGGTAAAATGTGTACTGGTGGCAAGTATGCTGGTGGCGAGTGTGCTGGTGGCAAGTGTGCTGGTGGCAAGTGTGCTGGTGGCAAGTGTGCTGGTGGCAAGTGTGCTGGTTGCAAGTGGGTTGGTGGCAAGTGTGCTGGTCTCAAGTGCACTGGTGTGAAGTGCGCTGGTGGCAAGTGTGCTAATGGCAAGTGTGCTGGTACCAAATGTTCTATTGCAATTGTGCTGGTGGCAAGAATGCAAGTATGCTGGTGGCAAGTATGCTGGTGGCAAGTATGCTGGTAGCAATTATGCTGCTGGCAAGTATGCTGGTGGCAAGTATGCTGGTGGCAAGTATGCTGGTGGCAAGTATGCTTGTGGCTAGAATGCTTATGGCAAATATGCTTGTGACCAGTAAGCTGGTGGCGAGTATGCTGGTGACGAGTGTACCGGTGGCAAGTGTGCAACTATGCTGGTGGCGAGTATACCGGTGGCAAGTGTGCAAGTATGCTGGTAGCAAATATGCTGCTGGCAAGTATGCTAGTATGCTGGTGGCAACTATTCTGGTGGCAAGTATGCTGGTGGCAAGTATACAAGTATGCTAGTGGCAAGTATGCTGGTGACAAGTATGCTGGTTGCAAGTATGCAAGTATGCTGGCAGCAAGTATGCTGGGGGCAAGTATGCTGGCGGCAATAATGCTGGCAGTAAGTATGCTCGCAGCAAGTATGCTGGCGGCAAGTATGCTATTGGCAAGTATGCTGGTGCCAAGTATTATGGTGGCAAATATGATGGTGGCAAGTACGCTGGTGGCAAGTAGGGTGGTGGCAAGTATGCTTGTGGCAAATATGCTCTTGGCAAGTATGCTGGTGGTAAGTATGCTGGTGGCAAGTATACTGGTGGCAAGTATACTGGTGGCAAGTATGCTGGTTGCAATTATGCTGATGGCAAGTGCCTGGTGGCAAGTGTGCTGGTGGCAAGTGTGTTGGTGTCAAGTTCACTGGTGGCAAGTGCGCTGGTGGCAAGTGCATTAGTGGCAAGTGTGCTGGTGGAAAGTGTGCTGGTGGCAAGTGTACTGGTGGCAAGTGTGATGGTGGCAAGTGAGCTGGTGGCAAATGCGCTGGTGGCATGTCTGCTGGTGGCAAGTGTGCTGGTGGCAAGTGTGCTGGTGCAAGAGTACTGGTGGAGAGTATGCAAGTACACTGGTGGCAAGTATGCAGGTATGCTGGTGGCAAATATGCTGGTGGTAAGTGTGCTGGTGGCAAGTGTGCTGGTGACAAGTGCACTGGTGGCAAGTGTGCTGGTGGCAACTCTGCTGGTGGCAAGTGTGCTGGTGGCTAGTGTGTTGGTTGCAAGTGTGCTGGTGGCAAGTTTTCAAGTATGCTGGTGGCAAGTATGCAATTATGCTAATGGCAAGTATGCTGGTGGCAAGTATGCTGGAGGCAAATATGCACCTGGCAAGTATGCTGGTGGCAAGTAAGCTAGTGCCAAGTATGCTGGTTGCAAGTATGCTGGTGGCAAGTATGCTGGTGCCAAGTATGCTGGTGCCAAGTATGTTGGTGCCAAGTATCTTGGTGGCAAGTATGCTGGTGGCAAGTATGCTGGTGGCAAGTAGGCTGGTGGCGAGTATGCTTGTGGCAAATATGCTTGTGGCAGATATGCTGGTGGCAAGTATGCAAGTATGCTGGTGGTAAGTATGCTGATGGCAAGTGCATTGGTGGTAAGTGTGCTGGTGGCAAGTGTGCTGGTGCAATTGTGTGGGTGGCAAGGCTGCTGGAGGCAAGTGTGCTGGTGGCAAGTGTGTTGGTTGCAAGTATGCTGGTGGCACCTATGCAAGTATGCTGGTGGCAAGTATGCTTGTGGCAAGTATGCGTGTGGCAAGTATGCTTGGGCAAGTATGGTTGTGCGACATATGCTTGTGGGAAGTATGCTTGTGGCAGGTATGGTTGTGGAAAGTATGCTGGGGTCAAGTATGTTGGTGGCAAGTATGTTGGTTGCAAATATGCTGGTGCCAAATGTGGGCGTTACAAGTATGTTGGTGCCAAGTATGCTGGTTCCAGTATGCTGGTGGCAAGTAGACTGGTGGGAAGTATGCTTGTGAAAAGTATGCTGGTGGCTAGTATGCTTGTGGCAAGTGTGCTTGTGGCAAGTATACTTGTGGCAAGTATGCTTGTGGCAAGTTGGCTTGGGGCAAGTATGCTTGTAGCTAGTATGCTTGTGGCAAGTCTGCTTGTGACTAGTATGCTGGTGGATAGTATTCTGGTGGCAAGTATAACGGTTCAAATGTGCAACTATGCTGGTGGCGAGTATACAGGTAGCAAGTGTGAATGAATACTGGTAGCAAATATGCTGGTGGCAATTATGCTGGTGGCAAGTATGCAAGTATGCTGGTGGCAAGTATGCTGGTGCCAAAAATGCTGGTGCCAAGTATGTTGGTATTAAGTATGTTGGTGGCAAGTATGCTGGTGGCAAGTAGGCTGCTGGCAAGTATGCTTGTCTCAAGTATGCTGGTGGCAAGTATGCTGGTGGCAAGTATGCCGGTGGCAAGTATGCTGGTGGCAAGTATGCTGGTGGCAAGTGTGCTTTTGGCAAGTACGGTGGTGACATGTATGCTGGTGTCACGTATGCTGGTAGCATTTATGCTGGTGGCACGTATGTTGGTGGCACGAATGCTGTTGGCAAGTGCGCTGGTGGCAAGTTCGCTGGTAGCAAGTGTGCTGGTGGCAAGTGTGCTGGTGCAAGTGTGCTGGTGGCAACTGTGCTGGTGGCAACTGTGCTGGTGGCAACTGTGCTGGCGGTAAGTGTTTTGGTTGAAAGTGTGCTGGTAGCAAGTATGAAAGTATGATGATTGCAATTATGCAAGTATGCTGGTGGCAAGTATGCTGGTGGCAAGTATGCTGGTGGCAAGTATGTTGGTGGCAAATATGCTGGTGGAAAGTATGAAATTATGCTGGTCGCAGGTGAACGAGTATGATGGTAGCAAATATGCTGGTGGCAAGTATGCTGGTGGCAAGTATGCTGGTGGCAAGTGTGCTGGTGGCAAGTGTGCAGGTGGCAAGTGTGCTGGTGGCAAGTGCGCTGGTGAAAAGTGAGCTGGTGGCAAGTGTGCTGGTGCAAGTGTGTTGGTGGCAAGTACACTAGTGTAGAGTACGCTGGTGGAGAGTATGCTGGTGGCAAGTATGCTGGTGTCAAGTACGCTGGTAACAAGTATGCTGGTGGCAAGTACGCTGGTGGCAAGTACGCTTGTGACAAGTACGCTTGTGGCAGTATGCTTGTGGCAAGTATGCTTGTGACTAGTATGCTGGTGGCAAGTTTGCTAGTGGCAAGTATACTTGTGGCAAGTATGTTTGTGGCAAGTTGGCTTGGGGCAAGTATGCTTGTGGCTAGTATGCTTGTGGCAAGTCTGCTTGTGACTAGTATGCGGATTGATAGTATGCTGGTGGCAAGTATCAAAGTGCAAGTGTGCAACTATGCTGGTGGCGAGTATTCCGGTAGCAAGTGTGAAAGAATGCTGGTAGCAAATATGCTGGTGGCAAGTATGCTGGTGGCAAGTATGCTGGTGGGTAGTATGCTGGTGGCAAATATGCTGGTGGCAAGTATGCTGGTACTAAGTATGCTGGTGGCAAGTATGCTGGTGTAAGTATGCTTGTCCCAAGTATGCTGGTGGCAAGTGTGCTGGTGGCAAGTATGCTGGTTACAAGTATGCTGGTGGCAAGTATGCTGGTGGCAAGTATGGTGGTGGCAAGTGTGCTTTTGGCAAATATGCTGGTGACATGTTTGCTGGTGTCACGTATGCTGGTAGCATGTATGCTGGTGGCACATATGTTGGTGGCACGATTACTGTTGGCAAGTATGCTGGTGGCAAGTATGCTGGTGACAAGTATACTTGTGGCAAATGTGCTGGTGGCAAGTGTGCTGGTGGCAAGTGCGCTGGTGGCTATTTCACTGGTGGCAAGTGTGCTGGTGCAAGTGTGCTGGTGGCAACTGTGCTGGTGGCAACTGTGCTGGTGGCAAGTGTGCTGGTGGTAAGTGTGTTAGTTGAAAGTGTGCTGGTGGCAAGTATGAAAGTATGCTGATCGCAAGTATGCAAGTATGCTGGTGGCAAGTATGCTGGTGGCAAATATGCTGGTGGCAAGTATGCTGGTGGCAAGTATGATGGTGGCAAGTATGCTGGTGGCAAGTAAACTAGTGCCAAGTATGCTGGTTGCCAGTACGCTTGTGGAAAGTAAGCTGGTGTCAAGTATGCAGGCGGCAAGTATGCTGGTGGCAAGTACGCTGGTGGCAAGTATGCTGGTGACAAGTATGCAGGTGGCAAGTAAGTTGGTGGCAAGTATGCGTGTGGCAAGTATGCTTGTTGCAAGTATGTTGGAGGCAAGTTGGCTGGTGACAAGTACGCTGGATTCAAGTATGCTGGTGGCAAGTACGCTGGTGGCAATTACGCTGGTGGCAAGTATGCTGGTGGCAAGTACGCTGCTGGAGACTAAGCTTGTGGAGAGTACGCTGCTGGCAAGTACGCTGGTATCAATTATGTTGGTAACAAGTACGCTGGTGGCAAGTACGCTGGAGGTATCCACGCTGGTTATATGCTTGTGGGAAGAAAACTAGTGTTAATTATGCTTGTGGCAAGAATGTTTGGGGCAAGTATGCTTGTTGCAAGTATGCTTGTGGCAAGTATGCTTGTGGCAAGTATGCTTGTGGCTAGTATGCTGGTGGCTAGTATGCTGGTGGCGAGTATACTGGTGGCAAGTGTGCAACTATGCTGGTGGTGAGTATACCGGTGGTAAGTGTGCAAGTATGCCGGTAGCAAATAAGCTGGTGTCAAGTATGCTGGTGGCAAGTATGCTAGTATGCTGGTAGCAAGTATGCTTGTGGCAAGTAACAAGTATGCTGGTTACAAGTATTGTGGCGGCAAGTATGCTGGAGGCAAGTATGCAAGTATGCTGGCAGCAAGTATGCTGGAGGCAAATATGCTGGCGGCAAGTATGCTGGCAGCTAGTATGCTGGCGGCAGGTATGCTGGTGGTGAGTATGCTGGTGGCAAGTATGCAAATATGCTGGTGGCAAGTTTGCAAGTTTGATGGTGGCAAGTATGCTGGTTGTAAGATTGCTGGTGGCAAGTATGCTGGTAGTAAGTGTGCTGGTGGCAAGTATGATGGTGGCAAGTATGCTGGTGGCAAGTAAGCTAGTGCCAAGTATGCTGGTTGCAAGTTCGCTGGTGGAAAGTATGCTGGTGTCAATTATGCAGGTGCCAAGTATGCTGGTGACAAGTATGCCAGTGGCAAGTATGCTGGTGACAAGTATGCAGGTGGCAAGTATGCTGGTGGCAAGTACACTTGTGGCAAGTACGCTTGTGGCAAGTATGCTAGTGGTAAGTATTCTTGTGACAAGTGTGCTTGTTGCACATATGCTTGTGGGAAGTTAATTAGTGGCAAGTATGCTTGTGGCAAGTATGCTTGGGGCAAGTATGCTTGTTGCAAGTATGCTTGCGGCGAGTATGCTTGGGGCAAGTATGCTTGTTGCAAGTATGCTTGTGGCAAGTATGCTTGTGGCAAGTATGCTGGTGGCGAGTATACCGGTGGCAAGTGTGCAACTATGCTGGTGGCGAGTATACAAGTATGCTAGTGGTAAATTTGCAATTTTGTTGGTGGCAAGTATGCTGTTGGCAAGATTGCTGGTGGCAAGTAGGCTGGTGGCAAGTAGGCTGGTGGCAAGTATGCTTGTGGCAAGTATGCTGGTGGCTAGTATGCTGGTGTCACGTATGCTGGTGGCACATATGGTGGTGGCACATTTGTTGGTGGCACGAATGCTGTTGGCAAGTATGCTGGTGGCAATTATGCTGGTATCGAGTATGCTGGTGGCAAGTATGTTGGTGGCAAGTGTGCTGGTGGCAAGTGTTCTGGTGGCAAGTGTGCTGGTAGCAAATGTGCTGGTGGCAAGTGCACTGGTGGCAAGTGAGCTGGTCTCAAGTGAACTGGTGGCAAGTGCACTGGTGGCAACTGTACTGGTGGCAAGTGTGCTGGTGGCAAGTGTGCTGGTGCAAGTTTGCTGGTGATAAGTATACTTGCGGCAAGTATGCTTGTGGCAAGTATGCTTGTGGCAAGTATTCTTGTGGCAAGTATGCTTGGGGCAATAATGCTTGTGCCAAGTATGCATGTGGCATGTATACTCGTGGCAAGTGTGCTTGTGGCAAGTATGCTTGTTGGAAGTATGCTTGTGGCAAGTATTCTTGTGGCAAATATACTTGTGGCAAGTATGCTTGTGGCAAGTATGCTTTCGGCAAGTATGCTGGTAGCAAATATGCTGGCAGCAAGTATGCTGGCGGCAAGTTTGCTGGTGGCAAGTATGCTGGTGGCAATTATGCTGGTGGCAAGTACGAAAGTATGCTGGTGGCAAGTATACAAGTATGCTAGTGTCAAGTTTGCAAGTTTGCTGGTGGCAAGTATGCTGGTGGCAAGATTGCTGTTGGCAAGTATGCTGGTAGCAAGTGTGGTGGTGACAAGTATGCTGGTGGCAAGTTTGCTGGTGGCAAGTATGCTGGTGGCAAGTGTGCTGGTGGCAAGTTCGCTGGTGTCAAGTATGCTGGTATCACGTATTCTGGTAGCACCTATGCTGGTGGCACGTATGTTGGTGGCACGAATGCTGTTGGCAAGTATGCTGGAGGCAAGTTTGCTGGTGGCAATTGTGCAGGTGGCAAGTGTGCTAGTGGCAAGTGTGCTGGTGGCAAGTGCGCTGGTGGCAAGTGAGCTGGTCTCAAGTGCACTGGTGGCAAGTGCGCTTGTGGCAAGTGCGGTGGTGGCAAGTTCGCTGGTGTCAACTATGCTGGTGTCACGTATGCTGGTAGCACCTATGCTGGTGGCACCTATGCTGGTGGCACGTATGCTGGTGGGAAGTATGCTGGTGGCTAATATGATGGTGGCAAGTATGCTAGTGACAGGTGTGCTGGTGCCAAGTATTCTGGTGGCAAGTATGCTTGTTGCAAGTATGCTCGTGGCAAGTAGGCTGGTGGCAAGTACGCTGGAGACAAGTACGCTGGTGGCAAGTACGCTGGTGGCAATTACGCTGTTGGCAAGTATGCTGGTGGCAAGTACGCTGGTGGTATGTATGCTTCTTGCAAGTACGCTTGTGGCAAGTATGCTTGTGGCTAGTATGCTTGTGGCAAGTCTGCTTGTGACTAGTATGTTGGTGGCGAGTATGCTGATGGCGAGTATACCGGTGGCAAGTGTGCAAGTATGCTGGTAGCAAATATGCTGGTGGCAAGTGTGCTGTTGGTAAGTATGCAAGTACGCTGTTGGTAAGTATGCTGGTGGCAAGTAAGCTGGTGGCAAGTATGATGGTGGCAAGTATGCTGGTCGCAAATATGCTGGTGGCAAGTATGCTGGTATCAAATATGCTGGTGCCAAATATGAGCGTGACAAGTATGTTGGTGCCAAGTATGCTGGGGGCAGTATGCTGGTGGCAAGTAAACTGGTGGCAAGTATGCTTGTGAAAAGTATGCTGGTGACAAGTATGCTGGTGGCAAATATGCTGGTAGCAATTATGCTAATGGCAAGTATGCTAGTGGCAAGTAAGCTGTTGGCAAGTACGCTGGTGACAAGTATGCTGGTGCCACATTTGCTGGTGGCACCTATGCTGGTGGCACCTATGTTGGTACCACGAATGCTGTTGGCAAGTATGCTGGTGGCAAGTATGCTAGTGGCAAGTATGCTGGTGCCAAGTATTCTGGTGCCAAGTATGTTGTTGCCAAGTATGCTGGTGGGTGGCAAATATGCTGGTGGCCTGTATGCTGGTGTTTGCTGGTGGCAAGTATGCAGTTGGCAAGTATGGTGGTGGCGTGTATGCTTAGGCAAGTACATTGGTGGCAAGTATGCTAATGGCAGGTATGCTGGTAGGTGGCAAGTATGCTGGTGGCTGGCAAGTATGCTGGTGGAAAGTATGTTTTTGGTAAGTATGCTGGTGGCAAGTATGCTTTTGGCAAGTATGCTTGTGGCAAGTATGCTGATGGCAAGTGTGCTGGTGGCAAGTTTGCAGGTGGCAAGTGTGCTGGTGGCAGTATGCAAGTATGCTGGTGGTAAGTATGCAAGTATGCTTGTGGCAAGTATGCTTGTGGCAAGTATGCTTGTGGCTATTGTACTTGAGGCAAGTATGCTTGTGGCAAGTATGCTTGTGACTAGTATGCTGGTGGTGAGTATGCTGGTTGCGAGTATACTGCTGGCAAGTGTGCAACTATGCTGGTGGCGTGTATACCGGTGGGAAGTGTGCAAGTATTCTGGTAGCAAATATTCTGGTGGCAAGAATGCTGGGGGCAAGTATACAAGTCTGCTGGTGGCACGTATGCTTGTGGCAAGTATGCTTGTGGCAAGTATGCTTGTGGCAAGTATGCTTGTGGCAAGTATGCTTGTGGCAAGTATGCTTGTGGCAAGTATACTTGTGGCAAGTATGCTATTGCAAGTATTATTGTGGCAAGTATGCTTGTGGCAAGTATGCTTGAGGCAAGTATGCTTGTGGCAAGTATGCTTTTGGCAAGAATACTTGTGGCAAGTATGCTTATGTCAAGTATGCTTGGGGCAAGTATGCTTGTGGCAAGTATGCTTTGGCAAGTATGCTTGTGGCAAGTATACTTGTGGCAACTATGCTTGTGGCAAGTATGCTTGGGGCAAGTATGCTTGTGGCTACTATGCTTGAGGCATGTATACTTGTGGAAAGTATGCTGGTGGCGTGCTGGTGGCAAGTATGCTTGTGGCATGTATGCTGGTGTCAAGTATGCTGGTGGCAAGTGCGCTGGTGGTAAATGTGCTGGTGGCAAGTGTGCTGGTGCAAGTGTTATGGTGGCAAGTGTGTTGGTGGCAAGTATGCTTGTTGCAAGTATGCTGGTGGCAATTACGCTGTGGGCAAGTATGCTGGTGGCAAGTATGCTGGTGGCAAGTATGCTTGTTGCTAGTATGCTGGTGGCTATTACGCTATGGCCAAGTATGCTGTGGCAAGTACGCTGGTGGAGAGTACGCTGGTGGCAAGTACGTTGGTGGCAAGTATCCTGGTAACAAGTACGCTGGTGGCAACTACGCTGGAGGTAACCACGCTGGTTATAAGTACGCTGGTGGCAAGTACCATGGTGGCATGTACTCTTGTGGCAAGTACGCTTGTGGCAAATATGCTTGGGCTAGTATGCTTGTGGCAAGTATACTTTTGGCAAGTATGCTTGTGTCAAGTATGCATAGGGCAAGTATGCTTATGGCAAGTATGCTTGTGGCAAGTATGCTTGTGGCTAGTATGCTTGTGGCAAGTCTGCTTGTGACTAGTATGCTGGTGGCGAGTCTGCTGGTGGTGAGTATACCGGTGGCAAGTGTGCATGTATGCTGGTAGCAAATATGCTGGTGGCAAGTATGTTGGAGCCAAGAATGCATGTATGCTGGTGGCAAGTATGCTGGTTGCAAGTATGATGGTGGCAAGTATGCTGGTGGCAAGTATGCTGGTGGCAATTAAGCTGGTGGCAAGTACGAAAGTATGCTGGTGGCAAGTATACAAGTATGCTAGTGGCAAGTTTGCAAGTTTGCTGGTGGCAAGTATGCTGGTGGCAAGATTGCTGTTGGCAAGTATACTGGTAGCAAGTGTGGTGGTGACAAGTATGCTGGTGGCAAGTTTGCTGGTGGCAAGTATGCTGGTGGCAAGTGTGCTGGTGGCAAGTTCGCTGGTGTCAAGTATGCTGGTATCACGTATTCTGGTAGCACCTATGCTGGTGGCACGTAAGTTGGTGGCACGAATGCTGTTGGCAAGTATGCTGGAGGCAAGTTTGCTGGTGGCAATTGTGCAGGTGGCAAGTGTGCTAGTGGCAAGTGTGCTGGTGGCAAGTGCGCTGGTGGCAAGTGAGCTGGTCTCAAGTGCACTGGTGGCAAGTGCGCTTGTGGCAAGTGCGGTGGTGGCAAGTTCGCTGGTGTCAACTATGCTGGTGTCACGTATGCTGGTAGCACCTATGCTGATGGCACCTATGCTGGTGGCACGTATGCTGGTGGGAAGTATGCTGGTGGCTAATATGATGGTGGCAAGTATGCTAGTGACAGGTGTGCTGGTGCCAAGTATTCTGGTGGCAAGTATGTTTGTTGCAAGTATGCTCGTGGCAAGTGGGCTGGTGGCAAGTACGCTGGAGACAAGTACGCTGGTGGCATGTACGCTGGTGGCAATTACGCTGTTGGCAAGTATGCTGGTGGCAAGTACGCTGGTGGTATGTATGCTTCTTGCAAGTACGCTTGTGGCAAGTATGCTTGTGGCTAGTATGCTTGTGGCAAGTCTGCTTGTGACTAGTATGTTGGTGGCGAGTATGCTGATGGCGAGTATACCGGTGGCAAGTGTGCAAGTATGCTGGTAGCAAATATGCTGGTGGCAAGTGTGCTGTTGGTAAGTATGCAAGTACGCTGTTGGTAAGTATACTGGTGGCAAGTATGCTGGTGGCAAGTGTGATGGTGGCAATTATGCTGGTCGCAAATATGCTGGTGGCAAGTATGATGGTATCAAATATGCTGGTGCCAAATATGAGCGTGACAAGTATGTTGGTGCCAAGTATGCTGGGGGCAGTATGCTGGTGGCAAGTAAACTGGTGGCAAGTATGCTTGTGAAAAGTATGCTGGTGACAAGTATGCTGGTGGCAAATATGCTGGTAGCAATTATGCTAATGGCAAGTATGCTAGTGGCAAGTAAGCTGTTGGCAAGTACGCTGGTGACAAGTATGCTGGTGCCACGTTTGCTGGTGGCACCTATGCTGGTGGCACCTATGTTGGTACCACGAATGCTGTTGGCAAGTATGCTGGTGGCAAGTATGCTAGTGGCAAGTATGCTGGTGCCAAGTATTCTGGTGCCAAGTATGTTGTTGCCAAGTATGCTGGTGGGTGGCAAATATGCTGGTGGCCAGTATGCTGGTGTTTGCTGGTGGCAAGTATGCAGTTGGCAAGTATGGTGGTGGCGTGTATGCTTAGGCAAGTACATTGGTGGCAAGTATGCTAATGGCAGGTATGCTGGTAGGTGGCAAGTATGCTGGTGGCTGGCAAGTATGCTGGTGGAAAGTATGTTTTTGGCAAGTATGCTGGTGGCAAGTATGCTGTTGGCAAGTATGCTTGTGGCAAGTATGCTGATGGCAAGTGTGCTGGTGGCAAGTTTGCTGGTGGCAAGTGTGCTGGTGGCAGTATGCAAGTATGCTGGTGGTAAGTATGCAAGTATGCTTGTGGCAAGTATGCTTGTGGCAAGTATGCTTGTGGCTATTGTACTTGAGGCAAGTATGCTTGTGGCAAGTATGCTTGTGACTAGTATGCTGGTGGTGAGTATGCTGGTTGCGAGTATACTGCTGGCAAGTGTGCAACTATGCTGGTGGCGTGTATACCGGTGGGAAGTGTGCAAGTATTCTGGTAGCAAATATTCTGGTGGCAAGAATGCTGGGGGCAAGTATACAAGTCTGCTGGTGGCACGTATGCTTGTGGCAAGTATGCTCGTGGCAAGTATGCTTGTGGCAAGTATGCTTGTGGCAAGTATGCTTGTGGCAAGTATGCTATTGCAAGTATTATTGTGGCAAGTATGTTTGTGGCAAGTATGCTTGAGGCAAGTATGCTTGTGGCAAGTATGCTTTTGGCAAGAATACTTGTGGCAAGTATGCTTATGTCAAGTATGCTTGGGGCAAGTATGCTTGTGGCAAGTATGCTTTGGCAAGTATGCTTGTGGCAAGTATACTTGTGGCAACTATGCTTGTGGCAAGTATGCTTGGGGCAAGTATGCTTGTGGCTAGTATGCTTAGGCATGTATACTTGTGGAAAGTATGCTGGTGGTGTGCTGGTGGCAAGTATGCTTGTGGCATGTATGCTGGTGTCAAGTATGCTGGTGGCAAGTGCGCTGGTGGTAAATGTGCTGGTGGCAAGTGTGCTGGTGCAAGTGTTATGGTGGCAAGTGTGTTGGTGGCAAGTATGCTTGTTGCAAGTATGCTGGTGGCAATTACGCTGTGGGCAAGTATGCTGGTGGCAAGTATGCTGGTGGCAAGTATGCTTGTTGCTAGTATGCTGGTGGCTATTACGCTATGGCCAAGTATGCTGGTGGCAAGTACGCTGGTGGAGAGTACGCTGGTGGCAAGTACGTTGGTGGCAAGTATCCTGGTAACAAGTACGCTGGTGGCAACTACGCTGGAGGTAACCACGCTGGTTATAAGTACGCTGGTGGCAAGTACCATGGTGGCATGTACTCTTGTGGCAAGTACGCTTGTGGCAAATATGCTTGGGCTAGTATGCTTGTGGCAAGTATACTTTTGGCAAGTATGCTTGTGGCAAGTATGCATACGGCAAGTATGCTTATGGCAAGTATGCTTGTGGCAAGTATGCTTGTGGCTAGTATGCTTGTGGCAAGTCTGCTTGTGACTAGTATGCTGGTGGCGAGTCTGCTGGTGGTGAGTATACCGGTGGCAAGTGTGCATGTATGCTGGTAGCAAATATGCTGGTGGCAAGTATGTTGGAGCCAAGAATGCATGTATGCTGGTGGCAAGTATGCTGGTTGCAAGTATGATGGTGGCAAGTATGCTGGTGGCAAGTATGCTGGTGGCAAGATTGCTGTTGGCAAGTATACTGGTAGCAAGTGTGGTGGTGACAAGTATGCTGGTGGCAAGTTTGCTGGTGGCAAGTATTCTGGTGGCAAGTGTGCTGGTGGCAGGTTCGCTGGTGTCAAGTATGCTGGTATCACGTATTCTGGTAGCACCTATGCTGGTGGCACGTATGTTGGTGGCACGAATGCTGTTGGCAAGTATGCTGGAGGCAAGTTTGCTGGTGGCAATTGTGCAGGTGGCAAGTGTGCTAGTGGCAAGTGTGCTGGTGGCAAGTGCGCTGGTGGCAAGTGAGCTGGTCTCAAGTGCACTGGTGGCAAGTGCGCTTGTGGCAAGTGCGGTGGTGGAAAGTTCGCTGGTGTCAACTATGCTGGTGTCACGTATGCTGGTAGCACCTATGCTGGTGGCACCTATGCTGGTGGCACGTATGCTGGTGGGAAGTATGCTGGTGGCTAATATGATGGTGGCAAGTATGCTAGTGACAGGTGTGCTGGTGCCAAGTATTCTGGTGGCAAGTATGCTTGTTGCAAGTATGCTCGTGGCAAGTAGGCTGGTGGCAAGTACGCTGGAGACAAGTACGCTGGTGGCAAGTACGCTGGTGGCAATTACGCTGTTGGCAAGTATGCTGGTGGCAAGTACGCTGGTGGTATGTATGCTTCTTGCAAGTACGCTTGTGGCAAGTATGCTTGTGGCTAGTATGCTTGTGGCAAGTCTGCTTGTGACTAGTATGTTGGTGGCGAGTATGCTGATGGCGAGTATACCGGTGGCAAGTGTGCAAGTATGCTGGTAGCAAATATGCTGGTGGCAAGTGTGCTGTTGGTAAGTATGCAAGTACGCTGTTGGTAAGTATGCTGGTGGCAAGTATGCTGGTGGCAAGTGTGATGGTGGCAAGTATGCTGGTCGCAAATATGCTGGTGGCAAGTATGCTGGTATCAAATATGCTGGTGCCAAATATGAGTGTGACAAGTATGTTGGTGCCAAGTATGCTGGGGGCAGTATGCTGGTGGCAAGTAAACTGGTGGCAAGTATGCTTGTGAAAAGTATGCTGGTGACAAGTATGCTGGTGGCAAATATGCTGGTAGCCATTATGCTAATGGCAAGTATGCTAGTGGCAAGTAAGCTGTTGGCAAGTACGCTGGTGACAAGTATGCTGGTGCCATGTTTGCTGGTGGCACCTATGCTGGTGGCACCTATGTTGGTACCACGAATGCTGTTGGCAAGTATGCTGGTGGCAAGTATGCTAGTGGCAAGTATGCTGGTGCCAAGTATTCTGGTGCCTAGTATGTTGTTGCCAAGTATGCTGGTGGGTGGCAAATATGCTGGTGGCCAGTATGCTGGTGTTTGCTGGTGGCAAGTATGCAGTTGGCAAGTATGGTGGTGGCGTGTATGCTTAGGCAAGTACATTGGTGGCAAGTATGCTAATGGCAGGTATGCTGGTAGGTGGCAAGTATGCTGGTGGCTGGCAAGTATGCTGGTGGAAAGTATGTTTTTGGCAAGTATGCTGGTGGCAAGTATGCTGTTGGCAAGTATGCTTGTGGCAAGTATGCTGATGGCAAGTGTGCTGGTGGCAAGTTTGCTGGTGGCAAGTGTGCTGGTGGCAGTATGCAAGTATGCTGGTGGTAAGTATGCAAGTATGCTTGTGGCAAGTATGCTTGTGGCAAGTATGCTTGTGGCAAGTATGCTTGTGGCTGTTGTACTTGAGGCAAGTATGCTTGTGGCAAGTATGCTTGTGACTAGTATGCTGGTGGTGAGTATGCTGGTTGCGAGTATACTGCTGGCAAGTGTGCAACTATGCTGGTGGCGTGTATACCGGTGGGAAGTGTGCAAGTATTCTGGTAGCAAATATTCTGGTGGCAAGAATGCTGGGGGCAAGTATACAAGTCTGCTGGTGGCACGTATGCTTGTGGCAAGAATGCTTGTGGCAAGTATGCTTGTGGCAAGTATGCTTGTGGCAAGTATGCTTGTGGCAAGTATACTTGTGGCAAGTATGCTATTGCAAGTATTATTGTGGCAAGTATGCTTGTGGCAAGTATGCTTGAGGCAAGTATGCTTGTGGCAAGTATGCTTTTGGCAAGAATACTTGTGGCAAGTATGCTTATGTCAAGTATGCTTGGGGCAAGTATGCTTGTGGCAAGTATGCTTTGGCAAGTATGCTTGTGGCAAGTATACTTGTGGCAACTATGCTTGTGGCAAGTATGCTTGGGGCAAGTATGCTTGTGGCTAGTATGCTTGAGGCATGTATACTTGTGGAAAGTATGCTGGTGGCGTGCTGGTGGCAAGTATGCTTGTGGCATGTATGCTGGTGTCAAGTATGCTGGTGGCAAGTGCGCTGGTGGTAAATGTGCTGGTGGCAAGTGTGCTGGTGGCAAGTATGCTTGTTGCAATTATGCTGGTGGCAATTACGCTGTGGGCAAGTATGCTGGTGGCAAGTATGCTGGTGGCAAGTATGCTTGTTGCTAGTATGCTGGTGGCTATTACGCTATGGCCAAGTATGCTGGTGGCAAGTACGCTGGTGGAGAGTACGCTGGTGGCAAGTACGTTGGTGGCAAGTATCCTGGTAACAAGTACGCTGGTGGCAACTACGCTGGAGGTAACCACGCTGGTTATAAGTACGCTGGTGGCAAGTACCATGGTGGCATGTACTCTTGTGGCAAGTATGCTTGTGGCAAATATGCTTGGGCTAGTATGCTTGTGGCAAGTATACTTTTGGCAAGTATGCTTGTGGCAAGTATGCATGGGGCAAGTATGCTTATGGCAAGTATGCTTGTGGCTATTGTACTTGAGGCAAGTATGCTTGTGGCAAGTATGCTTGTGACTAGTATGCTGGTGGTGAGTATGCTGGTTGCGAGTATACTGCTGGCAAGTGTGCAACTATGCTGGTGGCGTGTATACCGGTGGGAAGTGTGCAAGTATTCAGGTAGCAAATATTCTGGTGGCAAGAATGCTGGGGGCAAGTATACAAGTCTGCTGGTGGCACGTATGCTTGTGGCAAGTATGCTTGTGGCAAGTATGCTTGTGGCAAGTATGCTTGTGGCAAGTATACTTGTGGCAAGTATGCTATTGCAAGTATTATTGTGGCAAGTATGCTTGTGGCAAGTATGCTTGAGGCAAGTATGCTTGTGGCAAGTATGCTTTTGGCAAGAATACTTGTGGCAAGTATGCTTATGTCAAGTATGCTTGGGGCAAGTATGCTTGTGGCAAGTATGCTTTGGCAAGTATGCTTGTGGCAAGTATACTTGTGGCAAATATGCTTGTGGCAAGTATGCTTGGGGCAAGTATGCTTGTGGCTAGTATGCTTGAGGCATGTATACTTGTGGAAAGTATGCTGGTGGCGTGCTGGTGGCAAGTATGCTTGTGGCATGTATGCTGGTGTCAAGTATGCTGGTGGCAAGTGCGCTGGTGGTAAATGTGCTGGTGGCAAGTGTGCTGGTGCAAGTGTTATGGTGGCAAGTGTGTTGGTGGCAAGTATGCTTGTTGCAAGTATGCTGGTGGCAATTACGCTGTGGGCAAGTATGCTGGTGGCAAGTATGCTGGTGGCAAGTATGCTTGTTGCTAGTATGCTGGTGGCTATTACGCTATGGCCAAGTATGCTGGTGGCAAGTACGCTGGTGGAGAGTACGCTGGTGGCAAGTACGTTGGTGGCAAGTATCCTGGTAACAAGTACGCTGGTGGCAACTACGCTGGAGGTAACCACGCTGGTTATAAGTACGCTGGTGGCAAGTACCATGGTGGCATGTACTCTTGTGTCAAGTACGCTTGTGGCAAATATGCTTGGGCTAGTATGCTTGTGGCAAGTATACTTTTGGCAAGTATGCTTGTGGCAAGTATGCATGGGGCAAGTATGCTTATGGCAAGTATGCTTGTGGCAAGTATGCTTGTGGCTAGTATGCTTGTGGCAAGTCTGCTTGTGACTAGTATGCTGGTGGCGAGTCTGCTGGTGGTGAGTATACCGGTGGCAAGTGTGCATGTATGCTGGTAGCAAATATGCTGGTGGCAAGTATGTTGGACCCAAGAATGCATGTATGCTGGTGGCAAGTATGCTGGTTGCAAGTATGATGGTGGCAAGTATGCTGGTGGCAAGTAGGCTGGTGGCAAGTATGCTGGTTGCAAATATGCTGGGGGCAAGTATGCTGGTGGCAAGTGTGCTGGTGGCAAGTAAGCTAGTGCCATGTAACCTGGCGGCAAGTAAGCTGGTGGAAAGTATGCAGTTGTCAAGTATGCAGGTGACAAGTATGCTGGTGGCAAGTATGCTGGGGGCAAGTGTGCTGGTGACAAGTATTCTGGTGGCAAGTATGCTGGTGGCAAGTTTTCTGGTGGCAAGTATGCTTGTTGCAAGTATGCTGGTGGCAAGTAGGCTGGTGGCAAGTACGCTGCTGGTGAGTACGTTGTTGGCAATTACACTGGGGGCAAGTACGCTGGTCGAGAGTACGCTGGTGGAGAGTACGCTGGTGGCAAGTACACTGGTGTGAAGTATGCTGGTAACAAGTACGCTGGTGGCAATTACGCTGGTGGCAAGTACGCTTGAGGCAAGTATGCTTGTGGCAAGTACGCTTGGGGCAAGTATGCTTGTGGCAAGAATACTTGTGGCAAGATTGCTTGTGGCAAGTATGCTTGTTGCAAGTATACTTGTGGCAAGTATGCTTGTGGCAAGTATATTTTGTGGCAAGTATGATTGTGTCAATTATACTTGAGGCAAGTATGCTTGTGGCAAGTATGCTTGTGTGCAGTACGCCTGGGGTAAGTATGTTGTGGCAAGTATGCTTGTGGCAAGTATGCTTTTGGCAAGTATGCTGGTGGCAAGTATGCTGGCAGCAGGTATGCTGGCTGCAAGTGTACTGGTGGCAATAATGCTTGTGGCAAGAACGAAAGTATGCTGGTGGCAATTATACAAGTATGTTAGTGACAAGTTTGCAAGGTTGCTGGTGGCAATTATGCTGGTGGCATGACTGCTGGTGGCAAGTATGCAGGTAGCAAGTGTGGTGGTGGCAAGTATGCTGGTGGCAAGTATGCTGGTTGCAAGTATGCTGGTGGCAAGTATGCTGGTGGCAAATATGCTGGAGGCAAGTTTGCTGGTGGCAAGTGTGCAGGTGGCAAGTGTGCTAGTGGCAAGTGTGCTGGTGGCACGTGCGCTGGTGGCAAGTGAGCTGGTCTCAAGTGCGCTGGTAGCAAGTACGCTGGTGGCAAGTGCGCTGGTGGTAAGTGTGTTGGTGGCAAGTGTGCTGGAGCAAGTGTGCTGGTGGCAAGTACGCTGGTGGGGAGTACGCTAGTGGAGAGTATGGTGGTGGCAAGTATGCTGGTGGCAAGTATGCTGGTGGAAAGTGTGCTGGTGGCAAGTTCGCTGGTATCAAGTATGCTGGTGTCACGTATGCTGGTAGCACATATGCTGGTGGCACCTATGCTGAAGGCACGTACGCTGGTGGGAAGTATGCTGGTGGCAAATATGATGGTGGCAAGTATGCTAGTGACAGTTGTGCTGGTGCCAAGTATTCTGGTGGGAAGTATGTTTGTTGCAAGTATGCTCGTGGCAAGTATGCAGGTGGCAAGTACGCTGGAGACAAGTACGCTGGTGGCAAGTACGCTGTTGGAAAATTACGCTGTTGGCAAGTATGCCAGTGGCAAGTATGCTGGTGGAGAGTACGCTGGTGGAGAGTACGCTGGTGGCAAGTACGTTGGTGACAAGTATGCTGGTAACAAGTACGCTGATGGCAAGTACGCTGGAGGTAACCACGCTGGTTTTAAGTACGCTGGTTGCAAGTACGCTGGTGGTATGTAAGCTTGTTGCAAGTACGCTTGTGGCAAGTATGCTTGTGGCAAGTATGCTTGGGCAAGTATGCTTGTGGCAAGTATACTTGTGGCAAGTATGCCTGTGGCAAGTATGCATGGGGCAAGTATGCTTGTGGCAAGTATGCGTGTGGCAAGTATGGTTGTGGCTAGTATGCTTGTGGCAAGTCTGCTTGTGACTAGTATGCTGGTGGCGAGTATGCAGGTGGCGAGTATACCGGTGGCAAGTGTGCAACTATGCTGATAGCGAGTATACCGGTGGCAAGTGTGCAAGTATGCTGGTTGCAAATATGCTGGTGGCAAGTATGCTGGTGGCAAGTATGCTGGTGGCAAGTATGCAAGTATGCTGTTGGTATCTATGCTGGTGGAAAGTATGCAGCTGGCAATTATGATGGTGGCAAGTATGCTGGTTGCAAGTATGCTGGTGGCAAGTATGCTGGTGCCAAATATGCTGGTGCCAAATATGGGCGTGCCAAGTATGTTGGTGCCAATTATACTGGTGGCAGTAAGCTGGTGGCAAGTAAACTGGTGGCAAGTATGCTTGTGAAAAGTATGCTGGTGGCAAGTATGCTGGTGGCAAGTATGCTGGTAGCAATTATGCTAATGGCAAGTATGCTAGTGGCAAGTAAGCTGGTGGCAAGTACATTGTTGACAAGTATGCTGGTGTCACGTTTGCTGCTGGCACCTATGCTGGTGGCACATATGTTGGTAGCACGAATGCTGTTGGCAAGTATGCTGGTGGCAATATGCTGGTGCCAAGTATGCTGGTGCCAAGTATGTTGTTGCTAAGTATGCTGGTAGCAAATACGTTGGTGGCAAGTAGGCTGGTGGCAAGTATGCTTGTGGCTAGTATGCTGGTGGCATGTATGCTGGTGGAAAGTATGTTGTGGCAAGTATGATGGTGGGTGGCAAATATGCTGGTGGCCAGTATGCTGGTGTTTGCTGGTGGCAAGTTTGCAGTTGGCAAGTATGGTTGTGGCATGTATGCTTAGGCAAGTACAGTGGTGACAAGTATGCTAATGACAGGAATGCCGGTGGGTGGCAAGTATGCTGGTGGCTGGCAAGTACGCTGGTGGAAAGTATGTTTTTGGCAAGTATGCTGGTGGCAAGTATGCTGTTGGCAAGTATGCTAGTGGCAAGTATGCTGATGGCAAGTGTGCCGGTGGCAAGTTTGCTGGTGGCAAGTGTGCTGGTGGCAAGTATGCAAGTATGTTGGTGGTAACTATGCAAGTATGCTTGTGGCAAGTATGCTTGTGGCTAGTGTACTTGAGGAAAGTATGCTTGTGGCAAGTATGCTTGTGACTAGTATGCTGGTGGCAAGTATGCTGGTGGCAAGTATACAAGTCTGCTGGTGGCAAGTATGCTGGCGGCAAATATGCTAGTGGCAAGTATGCTGGCAGCAATTATGCTAATGGCAAGTATGCTTGGGGCAAGTATGCTTGTGGCAAGTATGCTTGTGGCAAGTATGCTTGTGGCAAGTATACTTGTGGCAAGTATGCTATTGCGAGTGATATTGTGGCAAGTATGCTTGTGGCAAGTATGCTTGGAGCAAGTATTCTTGTGGCAAGTATTTTTGTTGCATGTATACTTGTGGCAAGTATGCTAATTGCATGTATGATTGGGGCAAGTATTCTTGAGGCAAGTATGCTTGTGGCAAGTATATTGTGGCAAGTATGCTTGTGGCAAATTGGCTTGGGGCAAGTATGCTTGTGGCTAGTATGCTTGTTGAATATATACTTGTGGCAAGTATGCTGGTGGAAAGTATGCTGGTGGCAAGTATGCTGGTGGCAAGTATGCAAGTATGCTAGTGGCAAGTGTGCAGGTTTGCTGGTGGCAAGTATGCTGGTGGCAATATTGCTGGTGGCAAATATGCTGGTAGCAAGTGTGCTAGTTTCAAGTATGCTGGTGGCAAGTGCGCTGGTGGCAAGTGAGATTGTCTCAATTGCGCTGGTGGCAAGTGCACTGGTGGCAAGTGCGCTGGTGGCAAGTGTGCTGGTGGTAAATGTGCTGGTGGCAAGTTTGCTGGTGTAAGAGTGATGGTGACAAGTGTGCTGGTGGCAAGTGTGTTGGTTGCGAGTGTGCTGGTGGCAAGTATACAAGTATGCAGGTGGCAAGTATGCTTGTGGCAAGTGCGCTGGTGGCAAGTGATATTGTCTCAAGTGTGCTGGTGGCAATTGCACTGGTGGCAAGTACGCTAGAGACAAGTACCCTGGTTGCAAGTACGCTGGTGGCAATTACGCTGTGGGTAAGTATGCTGGTGGCAAGTACGTTGGTGGAGAGTACGCTGGTGAAAAGTACGCTGGTGGCAAGTACGTTGGTGTCAAGTATCCTGGTAACAAGTGCGCTGGTGGCAATTATGCTGTGGGCAAGTATGCTTGTGGCAAGTATGCATGGGGCAAGAATGCTTGTGGCAAGTATACTTGTGGCAAGTACGCTTGTGGCAAGTATGCTTGGTGCAAGTATGCTTGTCGCTAGTATGCTTGTGGCATGTATACTTGTGACAAGTATGCTGGTGGCAAGTATGCTGGTGGCAAGTATGCAAGTATGCTGGTGGCAAGTATACAAGTATGCTAGTGGCAAGTTTGCAGGTTTGCTGGTGAGAAGTATGTTCGTGGCAAAATTGCTGGTGGCAAATATGCTGGTAGCAAGTGTTCTGGTGGCTAGTATGCTTTTGGCATGTATGCTGGTGTCAAGTATGCTGGTGGCAAGTGCGCTGGTGGCAAGTGAGTTGGTCCCAAGTGCGCTGGTGACAAGTGCACTGGTGGCAAGTGCGCTGGTGGGAAGTGCGCTGATTGTAAATGTTCTGGTGGCAAGTGTGCTGGTGCAAGTGTGATGGTGGCAAGTGTGCTAGTGGCAATTGTGCTGGTTGCAAGTGTGCTGGTGGGAAGTGTGTTGGTTGCGTGTGTGCTGGTTGCAAGTATACAAGTATGCAGGTGGCAAGTATGCAAGTTTGCTGGTGGCAAGTATGATGGTGGCAAGTATGCTGGTGGCAAGTACGCTGGTGGAGAGTACGCTGGTGAAGGGTACGCTGGTGGCAAGTACGTTGGTGCCAAGTATCCTGGTAACAAGTACGCTGGTGGCAATTACGCTGTGGGCAAGTAAGCTTGTGGCAAGTATGTAAGGGGCAAGTATGCTTGTGGCAAGTATACTTGTGGAGAGTATACTTGTGCCAAGTATTCTATTGCAAGTATTATTGTGGCAAGTATGCTGGTGGCAGGTAGGCAAGTATGCTGGTGGCAAGTATACAAGTACGCTAGTGGCAAGTTTGCAAGTTTGCTGGTGTCAAGTGTGCTGGTGCAAGTGTGATGGTGACAAGTGTGTTGGTTGCGAGTGTGCTGGTGGCAAGTATGCAAGTATGCTGGTCGCAAGTATTCTGGTGGCAAGTATGCTGGTGGCAAGTATGCTGGTGGCAAGTATGCTGGTGGCAAATATGCTGGTGGCTAGTATGCTAGTGACAGGTATGCTGGTGCTAAGTATGCTGGTGGCAAGTATGCTTGTTGCAAGTATGCTCATGGCAAGTAGGCTGGTGGCAAGTACGCTGGAGACAAGTACTCTGGTAGCAAGAACGCTGGTGGCAATTACGCTGTGGGCAAGTATGCTGGTGGCAAGTATGCTGGTGGAGAGTACGCTGGTGAAGAGTACGCTGGTGGCAAGTATGTTGGTGTAACCTGGTAACAAGTACGCGGGTGGCAACTACGCTGGAGGTAACCACGTTGGTTATAAGTAAGGTGGTGGCAAGTACGCTGGTGGCATGTACGTTTGTGGCAAGTACGCTTGTGGCAAGTATGCTTGGGCAAGTATGATTGTGGCAAGTATACTTGTGGCAATTATGCTTGTGGCAAGTATGCATGGGGCAAGTATGCTTGTGGCTAGTATGCTTGTGGCAAGTATGCTGGTGGCAAGTATGCTGGTGTCGAGTATGATGGTGGCAAGTATGCAAGTATGCTGGTGGCAAGTATGCAAGTATGCTAGTGGAAAGTTTGCAAGTTTGCTGGTGGCAAGTATGCTGGTGGCAAGCTTGCTGGTGGCAAGTATGCTGGTGTCAAGTATGCTGGTGGCAAGTATGCTGGTGTCGAGTATGCAAGTATCCTGGTGGCAAGTGTGCAGGTTGCAAGTATGATGGTGGCAAGTATGCTGGTGGAAAGTATGCTGGTGGAAAGTATGCTGGTGGCCAATATGTTGGTGGCAAATATGCTGGTGGCAAGTACGCTGGTGGTAAGTATGTGGTGGCAAGTAAGCTAGTGCCAAGTGACCTGTCGGCAAGAATGCTGGTGGAAAGTATGCTGGTGGCAAGTATGCTCGTGGCAAATATGTTGGTGGCAAGTATGCTTGTGGCAAGTATGCTTGTGGCTAGTATTCTTGTGGCAAGTATACTTGTGGCAAGTATGCTATTGCAAGTATTATTGTGGCAAGTATGCTTGTGGCAAGTATACTTGTGGCAAGTATGCTTGTGGCAAGTATGCTTGGGGCAAGTATGCTTGTGGCAAGTATGCTTGTGGCAAGTATGATTGTGGCAAGTACACGTGTGGCAAGTTTGCTTGTGGTAAGTATGCTTGGGGCATGTATGCTTGTAGCAAGTATGCTTGTGGCATGTATGCTTGTGGCAAGTATGCTGGTGGCGAGTATGCTGGTGGCAAGTATGCAAGTATGCTGGTGGCAAGTATGCAAGTATGCTGGTGGCAAGTATGCAAGTATGCTAGTGGCAAGTTTGCAAGTTTGCTGGTGGCAAGTATGCTGGTGGCAAGCTTGCTGGTGGCAAGTATGCTGGTGTCAAGTATGCTGGTGGCAAGTATGCTGGTGTCGAGTATGATGGTGGCAAGTATGCTGGTGCCTTATATGTTGGTGCCAAATATGGGCATGCCAAGTATATTGGTGCCAAGTATTCTGGTGGCAGTATGCTGGTGGCAAGTATGCTGGTGGCAATTATGCTGGTGGCAAGTATGCTGTGGTCAATATGCTGGTGGCAAGTATGCTAGTGACAGGTATGCTGGTGGCAAGTATTCTGGTGGCAAGTATGCTCGTTGCAAGTATGCTCGTGGCTAGTAGGCTGGTGGCAAGTACGCTGCAGACAAGTACCCTGCTGGCAAGTACGCTGGTGGCAATAACGCTGTTGGCAAGTATGCTGGTGGCAAGTGCGCTGGTGGAGAGTATGCTGGTGGAGAGTACGCTGGTGGCAAGTTTATTGGTGTCAAGTACGCTGGTAACAAGTACGCTGGTGGCAACTACGCTGGTGGTAACCACGCTGGTTATAAGTATGCTGGTGGCAAGTACTCTGGTGCCATGTACGCTTGTTCCAAGTAGGCTTGTGGCAAGTACGCTTGGGCAAGTATGCTTGTGGCAAGTATACTTGTGGCAAGTATGCTTGTGTCTAGTTACTGGTGGCGAGTATGCTGGTGGCGAGTATACCGGTGGCAAGTGTGCAACTATGCTGATGGCGAGTATACTGGTGGCAAGTGTGCAAGTGTGCTGGTAGCAAATATGCTGGTGGCAGGTAACCTGGTGGCGAGTATGCAAGTATGCTGGTGGCAAGTATGCTGGTGGCAAGTATGCTGGCGGCAAGCATGCTGGTGGCGAATATGCTGGTGGCAAGTATGCTAGTGACAGGTATGCTGGTGCCAAGTATTGTGTTGGCAAGTATGCTTGTTGCAAGTATGCTCGTAGCAAGTATGCTGGTGGAGAGTACCCTGGTGGCAAGTACGTTGGTGTCAAGTACGATGGTAACAAGTACGCTGGTGGCATCTAAGCTGGAGGTAACCACACTGGTAATAAGTACGGTGGTGGCAAGTATGCTGGTGGCATGCACGCTTGTTGCAGGTATGCTTGTGGCAAGTATGCTTGGGCAATTATGCTTGTGGCAAGTATACTTGTTGCAAGTATGCATGGGGCAAGTATGATTGTGGCTAGTGTTCTTGTGGCAAGTCTGCTTGTGACTAGTATGTTGGTGGCGAGCATTTTGGTGGCAAGTATGAAAGTATGCTTGTGGCAAGTATGCTGGTGGCAAGTATGCTGGTGGCAGGTATGCTGGTGCCATATATGCTGGTGCCAAATATGGGCATACCAAGTATATTGGTGCCAAGTATTCTGGTGGCAGTATGCTGGTGGCAAGTTTGCTTGTGGCAAGTATGCTTGTGGCAAGTATGCTTGTGGCAAGTATGCTTGTGGCTAGTATGCTTGTGGCAAGTCTGCTTGTGACTAGTATGTTGGTGGCGAGTATTTTGGTGGCACGTATGAAAGTATGCTGGTGGCAATTATGCTGGTGGCAAGTATGCTGGTGGCAGGTATGATGGTGGCAAGTATGCTCGTGCCAAATATGTTGGTGCCAAATCTGGGCGTGCCAAGTATGTTGGTGCCAAGTATGCTGGTGGCAGTATGCTCGTGGCAAGTAGGCTGTTGGCAGGTATGCTTTTGAAAAGTATGCTGGTGGCAAGTAAGCTTGTAGCAAGTGTACTTGTGGCAAGTATGCTTGGTGCAAGTATGCTTGTGGCAAGTATGCTTGTGGCAAATATGCTTGTGGCAAGTATGCTTGTGGCAAGTATGCTTGTGGCTAGTATGCTTGTGACTAGTATGCTGGTGGCGAGTATGCTGGTGGCGAGAATACTAGTGGCAAGTGTGCAACTATGCTAGTTGCGAGTATACCGGAGGGAAGTGTGCAAGTATGCTGGTTGCAAATATGCTGGTGGCAAGTATGCTGGTGGGAAGTATAGAAGTCTGCTGGTGGTAATTATGCTGGCGGCAAATACGCTACTGGCAAGTATGCAAGTACGCTGGCAGCAAGTATGCTGGCCACATTCTGGCAGCATGTATGCTGGCTGGAAGTATGCTTGTGGCAAGTATGATTGGGGCAAGTATGCTTGTGGAAAATATGCTTGTGGCAAGTATTATTGTGGCAAGTATGCCAGAGTCAAGTATACTTGGGGCAAGTATGCTTGTGGCAAGTATGCTTGTGAAATTATTCTTGTGGCAAGTATGCTTGTGGCAAGTATGCTTGTGGCAAGTATGCTTGCGGCAAGTATGCTTGTGGCAAATATGCTTGTGGCAAGTATGCTTGGGGCAAGTATGTTAGTGGCAAGTATGCTTCTGGCAAGTATGCTTGTGGCAAGTATGCTTGTGGCATGTATACTTGTGGCAGGTATGCTTGTGGAAAGTATGTTTGTGTCAAGTATGCTTGTGGCAAGTATAATTGTGACAAGTATGCTTTTGGCAAGTAAGCTTGGGGCAAGTATGCTTGTGGCAAGTATGCTTGTGGCAGGTATGCTTATGGCAAGTATACTTTTGGCAAGTATGCCTGGGGGAAGTATGCTTGTGGAAAGTATGCATGTGGCATGTATACTTGTGGCAAGTATCCTTGTGGCAAGTATGCTTGTGGCAAGTATGCTTGCGGCAGATATGCAGGTGGCAAGAATACTTGTGGCAAGTATCCTTGTGGCAAGTATGCTTGTGGCAATTATGCTTGCGGCAGATATGCAGGTGACAAGTATGCTGTTGTCAAGTATGCTGGTGGCAAGTATGATGGTGGCAAGTATGTTGGTGGCAAGTATACTTGTTGCAAGTATGCTGATGGCAAGTAGGCTAGTGGCAAGTACGCTGCTGGCAAGTACGCTGTTGGCAATTATGCTGGAGGCATGTACGCTGGTAAAGAGTACACTGGTGGAGAGTACGCTGAAGGCAAGTACGGTGGTGTAAGTACGCTGGCAACAAGTACGCTTGTGGCAAGTATGCTTGTGGCAAGTATGCTTGTGGCAAGTATACTTGTGGCAAGTATCCTTGTGGCAAGTATGCTTGTGGCAAGTATGCTTGCGGCAGATATGCAGGTGGCAAGAATACTTGTGGCAATTATGCTTGAGGCAAGTATGCTTGTGGCAAGTACGAAAGTATGCTGGTGGGAAGTATACAAGTATGCTAGTGGAGAGTTTGCAAGTTTGCTGGTGGCAAGTATGCTGGTGCCAAGATTGCTGGTGCCAAGTATGCTGGTAGCAAGTGCGGTGGTTGCAAGTATGCTGGTGGCAAGTATGCTGGTGGCAAGTATGCTGGTGGCAAGTGTGCTGGTGTCAAGTTCGCTGGCATCAAGTATGCTGGTGGCAAGTGTGCTGGTGGCAAGTGTGGTGGTGGCAAGTGTGCTGGTGCAAGTGTGCTGGTGGCAAGTACGCTGGTGTTGAGTAAGCTGGTGGAGAGTACGCTTGTGACAAGTACGCTTGTGGCAGTGTGCTTGTGGCATGTATGTGTGTGGCAAGTATGCTTGTGGCAAGTATGCTTGTGGCAAGTAACTTGTGAGAAGTATGGTTGTGGCTTGTATGCTAGGGGCAAGTATGCTTGTGGCAAGTATGCTGGTTGCAAGTTCGCTGGTTGCAAGTGAGCTGGTCTCAAGTGCGCTGGTGGCAAGTGCGCTGGTGACAAGTGCGCTGGTGGTAAATGTGCTGGTGGCAAGTGTGCTGGTGCAAGTGTGCAGGTGTCAAGTGTGCTGGTGGCAAGTGTGCTGGTTGCAAGTATGCTAGTATGCTGGTGGCAAGTACGCTGGTGTTAAGTATGCTGGTGTCACTTATGCTGGTGGCACCTATGCTGGTGGCACGTATTTTGGTTGCACGAATGTTGTTGGCAAGTATGCTGGTGGCTAGAGTGCTGGTGGCAATTATGCTGGTGACAAGTATGCTTGTGGCAAGTGCACTGGAGGCAAATGAGCAGGTCTCAAGTGCGCTGGTGGCAAGTGCGCTGGTGGTAAGTGTGCTGGTGACAAGTGTGCTGCTGCAAGTGAACTGATGGAGAGTACGCTGGTGGAGAGTACGCTGGTGTCAAGTATGCTGGTGTCAAGTACGCTGGTAACAAGTACGCTGGTGGCAAGTATGCTGGTATCATGTACGCTTGTGGCAAGTACGCTTGTGGCAATATGATTGTGGCAAGTATATGTTTGGCAAGTATGCTTGTGGCAAGCATGCTTGTGGCAAGTATACTTGTGGCAAGTGTGCTGGTGGCAAGTGTGCAGGTGCAAGTGTTCTGGTGGCAAGTGTACTGGTGGCAAGTGTGCTGGTGGCAAGTATGCTGGTGGCAATTGTGCTGGTGGCAAGTGTGCAGGTGCAAGTGTTCTGGTGGCAAGTATGCTGGTGACAAGTATGCAGGTGGCAAGTAAGCTGGTGGCAAGTATACTTGCGGCAAGTATGCTTGGGGCAAGTATGCTTGTTGCAAGTATGCTTGTGACAAGTATGCTGGTGGCAAGTGTGCTGGTGGCAAGTGTGCTGGTGGCAAGTGCGCTGGTAGCAAGTGAGCTGGTCTCAAGTGCACTGGTGGCAAGTGCGCTGGTGGCAACTTGTCTGGTGGCAAGTGTGCTGGTGGCAAGTGTGCTGTTGCAAGTGTGCTGGTGGCAAGTGTGTTGGTTGCAAGTGTGCTGGTGGCAAGTATGCAAGTATGCTGGTGGCAAGTATGCAAGTATGCTTGTGTCAAGTATGTTTGTGGCAAGTATGCTGGTGGCAAATATGCTAGTGGCAAGTAGGCTGGTGGCAAGTATACTGGTGGCAAGTATGCTTGTGGCAAGTATGCTGGTGGCAGGTATGCTGGTGGCAAGTATGCTGGTGGCAAGTATGCTGGTGGCAAGTACACTGGTGACAAGTAAGCTGGTGGTAAGTATGCTGGTGGCAAGTAAGCTATTGCCAAGTAACCTGGCGGCAAGTAGGCTGGTGGAAAGTATGCTGGTGTCAAGTATGCAGGTGGAAAGTATGCTGGTGGCAAGTATGCTGGTGGCAAGTATGCTGGTTACAAGTATGCTGGTTTCAAGTATGCTGATGGCAAGTATGCTGGTGGCAAGTATGCTTGTTGCAAGTATGCTGGTGGCAAATATGTTGGTGGCAAGTATGCTGATGGCAAGTATGCCGGTGGCAAGTATGCTGGTGGCAAGTAAGCTAGTGCCAAGTAACCTGGCGGCAAGTAGGCTGGTGGAAAGTATGCTGGTTATAGCCCGTCAAAACGGCCGCCACTCCCGCTCGGTTCCCGCTGCTCTCGTGCCTCGCTCTCGACGGCTGACGGCGGGTAAAGGGTTGGTAGAGGGGGAGCGATGACGTCACAGTCGCGAGAGCGAGACGTTTCGGGCAGGACAAGTCACGATACTCCCGGGTTCACGCGCGCCCGCCGGGACGAGCTGAGCTTGGCTGAGCCGCCTCAGCCTAGTCGGCGCACGCCGTTGGCTGCGTGTTCACACAACGCGCCGGACGTACCCGAGAAAAAAAAGGGGGAAAATACACTTTTTCGATTTTCACGTTGTAAAAAATGTTCACGGTATACAAGACCACGCTACATCGTTTTATGAAATTAGTTTTTCCTTACTAGCTTTGCCTTGCCTGTGAAAAAGTGAAAAGGCTAATTTCCATTCCGCACGAGTTTTTAGTTCCGTAATGCTCTTCACTCGATTTTGATGAAAGTATTTGGTTAAAAAATCTGATTTTTGGACACATTATAGTAAAACATCTAAGCTTTCGTATAAGACACTCACCTTTTCGTAATTCCTAACAGTCGTTTTCAAATGACGCTATTTCTTAAGTATATGCACTTGATTTACAAATCGTGTATTGAAAAAGTTAGATAGCGGGCAGGTTACTGTTCTATGATTTTTAGACCATATATTACAGCGAGTGAAATGGAGCTAAAAGAACAAAAAAGTTTTTGAAATGGTAATCGCACTGATATCTACCTCCTTTCACAAGTAATTGCGAGTTATCTGAGCGCCCTCGGGCCGCGATCACAAGTCTACGAACTCTGCCGGTGTCGAGCGTAGCGTGAAGCACTGCAGTGCCGAAAAATATGAATTGCTGGCTACGTTTGTCGGTCTCTCATGATGTGTTAAAGATCCATAATCAGAGAACAATAATGAACTAATTTTTCTTGGGTGGCAACCGATTACAATGGACAACTATCTGCTACGGTCTTACAGCAGATCATACTTGACTTTGGGAGGCATACATCTGATTTTTTCCACATAATACAATTCGTGAAATTTATATTTCGTGTTTGGAACTAGAAGAGAAGAACAAAGTAATGTAAACGGCGACTTCGCTCATAATGGACTGAAATAAAATTTTGTGACATTACAATTAACGGCTTTCTAGTTGCAGATGAACGAGAAAATAATTGTATACAGTGTGTCCGACATAAATGTGGTACTTTCACGTCTGAGATGAAAGTAGGAATGAACTGAGTTGTTTTTAGTAACCTGTCTGAGGCGAACAACGTTTCTACGAACATTTTGCTGTATCATTTGAAGACAATTTCCTTTGTCTGCAAGATGGTACTTTCGAATTTTCAACATACACTGGTTTACTTTAGCCTCAGACACTGCAGGACAGGTCAGTAAAGGATGAGAAGCGTCTGTCACTTTATTCTATTTTTTTTTCCTGAGGGGGGAGAGCTTGTACCCAGCTATAAGGAATCCCAACCCACTGTCAGCAGAAGATCTATTGCTGGCCACTTCAAGAATCCCGCTAACAGTTCATTGATTTTATTGTATTATATATTAAAAGAATCTACGAAAACTAAAGTCAGTCGGACAGACTAAACTACCCAGCTGATTTCCTTCATTTTTGTGTAAAACTTTTTCTACACTCAAACGGGATTTCCTTCTGTATATTTCTTATGGGGATGTCCTGGGTGTAAACTAAAGTCATTCTGTCAAGCCGTTCTATCTGACCCATTTCCTTCATTTTCGCTTTAAGCGAAAGGTATTTATTCGCAGATTTGTCATCAAGTATCATAATTAACTTAAGTCTCTCCTTAGTTTACTTTCATTCAAACGCGGGATCCTTCTGTCCTTGCATTGAATATTTTAATCGGTTTGTTTTAGGATATCTTCGGTACTAAATAAAGTACACAGTTCTCTTTGATCTAACAACGCTCAACGGATCAAGATCTTTCATTTGTGCTTTTAAACACTTGCACGGATTGATTCTGAAGAAAGCTATACGTGAACATTTAACTTTACTTCCATGTCTTCCCAACGTTTTAGTCATTCCACTAACGGTGTGAAGTATTCGCGCGGGTCTCATTCGAACGGGCCCTCTATCTTTCTTATATATTAAAAGAATCTATTTTATAATTGTAATTGATTTTAAATAAGTGTTATGAATTTAAGAAAACACAAGCTTATATAATATTCTGTATACTGTTACTATCTATAAGAAATATTTTTAAATGATAAATATTTAATTTTACTTATTTCCACTTCACATGACTGGCTGCTAATGCTGCAAAGTATTTGCACAGGTCGCCTAGTTTTATTACTACTGTTCTCACATTGTAGTGAACCGTCGAATTTTATTAACATAAGAAATAGTTGGTAATGCACTCATTCCATCCATATAGACTAACATTTAGGAGAGTATTTCCTTCCCTTAACATTCGATATCTTTAGTATTCCCGGCGCGAGCCGGCGCCGGCACGAACCGATTGGGGTATGGTGTTGCTTCTGCAGCACAAGTATCACAAGCCTCCAGCCTGCTTTCAGCAGAAGCTCCTCTGCATGATTCTTTTTTCAATTATACTTCTGATAATATGTTTATTTTTCTTCTATTACTATTAATTCTGTAATATGAATTTAAAAAATTAAGAAATGTTTAGTTTTTCACATAAGGAAAAACTCTCCTAAATGTTAGTCGAAATTAATGGGATTTCTAATGTGTTTATGATGCTATGAGTCACTACAGTGTGCAAACAATAGTAATAAAATTACAAAATCAATTAACAGTTAGCTGGCTCAAAGTAGATGGCAGTGAACAAGTACTGGTCACACCCGTGTTTCCTTCGATCTTCCACTGACAGTGGGTGACGATCCCTTGTTGCTGGCCACAAGCCCACTAAGAACCAAAAAACAAATCACAACATGAAACAAATGACACCTGCTTCTCATCCTTTACTGATCTGCAGTGTCTGATGCTAAACTAAATCTGCGCGTTTTCCTTTCATTTAAAGTATAAAAATCGATATGAAAGTACCATGGAGACAAGGAAAATTGTGAGATTCAGGATATGTTCATAGAAAAGCAGTTCCCATCAGACAGCTTCCTAACAAATAAAATAAAAATTCTGAGAACCGTGTAGAGTTCTTTGAAAGTGGAGATGAGCTGAAACATGGCACAGCGTGACCACATAAATCTGGCACACCTGACGTACCCCCATGGCCATAAGTTGCAGCATCCCTTAGCAGGAGGTAACTAAATGTCTTTAATTTTACTGTTATGTACTCCTACTTTAGTCCCGGTCTGAGGGATAGAGCTTTTATGTGAGACACTGTATATAAATTGTTTCACCTTGTGGTAGAACATTTTCTGGGAGTTACAAAAGCAAAAATTAAGATAAGGTTCAAATGTTTGTTAAGCTTATGGGACTTAACAACGGGGTCATCAGTCGCTAAACTTACAAACTACTTATGAACTACCTTATACTAAAGATGACACAGGTATCTATGCCCGAGGGAGGATTCGAACTCCCGACCGTAGCGGTCGTGCAGACTGTGACTGGTGCGCCGCAGACCCCTCAGCCACCGCGGCCAGCTTAAGAGAAAGCTAAATAGTGTAATCTTAGGTGTGGATGCATCAATAAATGTAAGTATATTTTTGGGTTTCTTCCGTTTATTATCCTCAACTAGAAAGTCATTGAGTAGAATTTCAGAAATTTTATTTCACTCCATCAACAGCAAATTCGCAGTTCGAACTTTTTCAATACACGATTTGTAAATCAAGTGCCCATACCTGACAAAAAGCATTATTAGAAAACGATTGTTACGAATTTCGAAAAGGTGAATGTTTTATTGGAAAGCTAAGATGTTGTACTATCCTGTGTCCAAAAATCAGATTTTTTAACCGAATACTTTCATCAAAATCGAATGAGGAGCTTTACGAAACTGAAAACTCGTGCGGAATGAAAAGTAGACTTTTTATTTTTACACAGGCAACGCAAAGCGTAAAAGGAAAAAATAAGTTGATAAAAGGATGCGATGTGGTCTTATATACCGTCAAAATTTCTTACAACTTGAAAATCGAAAAAGTTATTTTTCCCCCTCTTTTTCGTCTTGGCACATCCCCGCTCGGCTCGGCCCGGCCGGCAGTGTGTACGCACCGTCGTAGACGTGTGCCGGACGGGCACAATAATTAACGGCGTCGTGAGGGGGGCTGGCCGTGCGCATGCGCACTGCTGTCGGCTGTTCCACATGCCAGCCGGGAGTACCGAGACTTCTCGCTCCCAAGACTGCATTATCGGCACGGCCGACTCCTGGGTACGGCGGTCTCGCTAGCCGCTCCCTCTGGCGGGAAAGAGCGGGAGCAAGGCCGTGTTTGACGGCATCTAATGCTGGTGGCAAGAACGCTGGTGGCAATTACGCTGGAGGCAAGTACGCTGGTGGAGAGTACGCTGGTGGAGAGTAAGCTGGTGGCAAGTATGCTGGTGCCAAGTATGCTGGTAACAAGTACGCTTGTGGCAAGTACGCTTGTGGCAAGTATGCTTGTGGCAAGTATGATTGGGGCTAGTATGGTTGTGGCAAGTATGCTCCTGCCAAGTATACTTGTGGCAACTATGCTTGTGGCAAGTATGCTTGTGGCAAGTATGCTTGTGGCAAGTATGCTTGTGGCAAGTATACTTGTGGCAAGTATGCTATTGCATGTATTATTGTGGCAAGTATGCTTGTGGCAAGTATGCTTGGGGCAAGAATGCTAGTGGCAAGTATGTTTGTGGCAAGTATACTTGTGGCAAGTATGCTTGTGGCAAGTATGCTTGGGGCAAGTATGCTTATGGCAAGTATGCTTGTGGCTAGTATGCTTTTGGCAAGTATACTTGTGGCAAGTATGCTTGTGGAAAGTATGCTTGGGGCAAGTATGCTTGTAGCAAGTATGCTTGTGGCATGTATGCATGTGGCAAGTATGCTGGTGGCAAGTATGCTGGTGGCAAGATTGTTGGTGGCAAGTATGCTGGTGTCAAGTGTGCTGGTGGCAAGTGCGCTGGTGGCAAGTGAGATGGTCTTAAGTGCGCTGGTGGCAAGTGCGCTGGTGGCAAGTGCGCTGGTGGTAAATGTGCTGGTGGCAAGTGTGCTGGTGCAAGTGTGATGGTGGCAAGTGAGCTAGTGGCAATTGTGCTGGTTGCAAGTGTGCTGGTGGCAAGTGTGTTGGTTGCGAGTGTGCTGGTGGCCAGTATACAAGTATGCAGGTGGCAAGTATGCAATTATGCTGGTGGCAAGTATGCTGGTGGCAAGTATGCAGGTGGCATGTGTGCTGGTGGCAAGTGTGCTGGTGGCAAGTCCGCTGGTGTCAAGTATCCTGGTGTCACGTATGCTGGTGGCACCTATGCTGGTGGCACATATGTTGGTGGCATGAATGCTGTTGGCAAGTATGCTGGTGGCAAGTATGCTGGTGGCATGTATGCTGGTGGCAAATATGCTGGTGGCCAGAATACTAGTGACAGGTATGCTGGTGCCAAGTAGTCTGGTGGCAAGTATGCTTGTTGCAAGTATGCTCGTGGTAAGTAGGCTGGTGGCAAGTACGCTGGAGACAAGTACCCTGGTGGCAAGTACACACGTGGCAATTACGCTGTTGGCAAGTATGCTGGTGGCAAGTACGCTGGTGGAGAGTAAGCTGGTGGAGATTACGCTGGTGGCAAGTACGTTGGTGTCAAGTACGCTGGTAACAAGTACGCTGGTGGCAACTACGCTGGAGGTAACCACGCTGGTTATAAGTACGCAGGTGGCAAATACGCTGGTGGCATGTACGCTTGTTGCAAGTACGCTTGTGGCAAGTATGCTTGACATATATGCTTGTGGCAAGTATACTTGTGGCAAGTATGCTTGTGGCAAGTATGCATAGAGCAAGTATGCTTGTGGCAAGTATGCTTGTGGCAAGTATGCTTGTGGCTAGTATGCTTGTGGCTAGTCTGCTTGTGACTAGTATGCTGGTGGCAAGTATGCTGGTGGCGAGTGTACCGGTGGCAAGTATGCAACTATGCTGATGGCGCGTATACCGGTAGCAAGTGTGCAAGTATGCTGGTAGCAAATATGCTGGTGGCAAGTATGCTGGTGGCAAGTATGCAAGTATGCTGGTGGCAAGTATGCTGGTGGCAAGTATGATGGTGGCAAGTATGCTGGTGCCATATATGCTGGTGCCATATATGGGCATGCCAAAAATATTGGTGCCAAGTATGCTAGTGGCAGAATGCTGGTGGCAAGTAGGCTGGTGGCGAGTATGCTTGTGAAAAGTATGCTGGTGGCAAGTATGCTGGTGGCAAGTATGCTGGTAGAAAGTAAGCTGGTGGCAAGTATGCTGGTGCCAAGTATGCTGGTGCCAAGTATGTTGTTTCCAATTATGCTGGTGGCAAATAAGTTGGTGTCAAATATGCTGGTGGCCAGTATGCTGGTGTTTGCTGGTGGCAACTATGCTGGTGGCAAGTGTGCTGGTGGCAAGTGTGCAGTTGGCAAGTGTGCTGGTGGCAAGTGTGCTGGTGGCAAGTGCGCTGGTGGCAAGTGAGCTGGTCTCAAGTGCGCTGGTGGCAAGTGCGCTGTTGGCAAGTTCGCTGGTGGTAAGTGTGCTGGTGGCAAGTGTGCTGGTGCAAGTGTGCTGGTGGCAAGTACGCTGGTGGAGAGTACGCTGGTGGAGAGTACGCTGGTGGCAAGTATGCTGGTGTCAAGTACGCTGGTAACAAGTAAGCTGGTGGCAAGTACGCTTGTTGCAAGTACACTTGTGGAATGTAAGATTTTGGCAGTATGCTTGTGGCATGTATGCGTGTTGCAAGTATGCTTGTGGCAAGTATGATTGTGACAAGTATGCTGGTTGCAAGTGCGCTGGTGGCAAGTGAACTGGTCTCAAGTGCGCTGGTGGCAAGTGCGCAGGTGGTAAGTGCGCTGGTGGTAAATGTGCTGGTGGCAACTGTGCTGGTGCAAGTGTGCAGGTGGCAAGTGTGCTGGTTGCAAGTGTGGTGGTGGCAAGTGTGTTGTTTGCGAGTGTGCTGGTGGCAAGTATGCAAGTACGCTGGTGGCAAATATGCATGTATGCTGGTGGCAAGTATGCTGGTGGCAAGCATGCTGGTGGCGAATATGCTGGTGGCAAGTATGCTAGTGACAGGTATGCTGGTGCCAAGTATTGTGGTGGCAAGTATGCTTGTTGCAAGTATGCTCGTGGCAAGTAGGCTAGTGGCAAGTACGCTGTGGGCAAGTATGCTGGTGGCAAGTATGCTGGTGGAGAGTACGCTGGTGGAGAGTAGCTGGTGGCAAGTACGTTGGTGTCAAGTATCCTGGTAACAAGTACGCTGGTGGCAACTACGCTGGAGGTAACCATGCTGGTAATAAGTACGCTGGTGGCAAGTAAGCTGGTGGCATGTACGCTTGTGGCACGTACGCTTGTGGCAAATATGCTTGGGCTAGTATGCTTGTGGCAAGTATACTTTTGGCATGTATGCTTGTGGCAAGTGTCCATGGGGAAAGTATGCTTGTGGCAAGTATGCTTGTGGCAAGTATGCTTGTGGCTATTATGCTTGTGGCAAGTCTGCTTGTGACTAGTATGCTGGTGGCGAGTATGCTGGTGGTGAGTATAATGGTGGCAAGTGTTCAACTATGCTGATGGCGAGTATACCGTTGGCAAGTGTGTAAGTATGCTGGTAGCAAATATGCTGGTGGCAAGTATGCTGGAGGCAAGTATGGAAGTATGCTGTTGGCAACTATGCTGGTTGCAAGTGTGATGGTGGCAAGTATGCTCGTGGTAAGAATGCTGGTGGCAAGTATGCTGGTGGCAAATATGCTGGTGGCAAGTATGCTGGTGGCAAGTATGCTGGTGGCAAGTATGCTGGTGGCAAGTATGTTACTGCCAAGTAACCTGGCGGCAAGTAGGGTGTGGAAAGTATGCTGTTGTCAAGTATGCAGGTGGCAAGTATGCTGGTGGCAAGTATGCTAGTGGCAAGTATGCTGGTGACAAGTATGCTTGTGGCAAGTATGCTGGTGACAAGTATGCTGGTGGCAAGTATGCTGGTGGCAAGTATGCTGGTGGCAAGTATGCTGGTGACAAGTATGCTGGTGGCAAGTATGCTGGTGGCAAGTATGCTGGTGGCAAGTATGCTGGTGGCAAGTATGCTGGTGACAAGTATGCTGGTGGCAAGTATGCTGGTGGCAAGTATGCTGGTGGCAAGTACGCTTGTTGCAAGTATGCTGGTGGCAAGAAGGCTGGTGGCAAGTAAGCTGCTGGCAAGTACGTTGGTGGCAATTACGCTGGAGGCAAGTACGCTGGTGGTGAGTATGCTGGTTTAGAGTACGCTGGTGGCAAGTACGCTTGTGTCAAATATGCTGGTAACAAGTACGCTGGTGGCAAGTACGATGGTGGCAAGTACGCCTGTGGGAAGTACGCTTGTGGCAAGTATGCTTGTGGCAGGTATGCTTGTGGCAAGTATGCTGGTGGCAAGTATGCTGGTGACAAGTATGCTGGTGGCAAGTATGCTGGTGACAAGTATGCTGGTGGCAAGTATGCTGGTGGCAAGTATGCTTGTGGCAAGTATTTTTGTTGCTAGTATTCTTGTGACAAGTATGTTTGTGGAAAGTATACTTGCGGCAAGTATGCTTGTGGCAAGTATACTTGTGGCAAGTATGCTTGTCTCAAGTATGCTTGTGGCAAGTATGCTTGGGGCAATTATGCTTGTGGCTAGTATGCATGTGGCATGTATACTCGTGGCAAGTACGCTTGTGGCAAGTATGCTTGTTGCAAGTATGCTTGTGGCAAGTATGCTTGTGGCAAGTATACTTGTGGCATGTATGCTTGTGGCAAGTATGCTTTCGGCAAGTATGCTGGTGGCAAGTATGCTGGCGGCAATTATGCTGGTGGCAAGTACGAAAGTATGCTGGTGGTAAGTATACAAGTATGCTAGTAGCAAATTAGTTGGTGGCAAGAATGCTGGTGGCAAGTATGCTGGTAGCAAGTGTGGTGTTGGCAAGTATGCTGGTGGGAAGTATGCTGGTGGCAAGTGTGCTGGTGGCAGGTTTGCTGGTGTCAAGTATGCTGGTATCACGTATACTGGTAGCACCTATTTTGCTGGCACGTATGTTGGTGGCACGAATGCTGTTGGCAAGTATGCTGGTGGCAAGTATGCTGGAGGCAAGTTTGCTGGTGGCAAGTGTGCAGGTGGCAAGTGTGCTAGTGGCAAGTGTGCTGGTGGCAAATGCGCTGGTGGCAAGTGAGCTGGACTCAAGTGCAGTGGTGGCAAGTGCGCTTGTGGCAAGTGCGGTGGTGGTGCAACTATGCTGATGGCGAGGATACTAGTGGCAAGTGTGCAAGTATGCTGGTAGCAAATATGCTGGTGGCAAGTATGCTGGTGGCAAGTATGCAAGTATGCTGTTGGTAAGTATGCTGGTGGCAAGTATGCTGGTGGCAAGTATGATGGTGGCTAGTATGCTGGTTGCAAATATGCTGGTGGCAAGTATGCTGGTGCCAAATATGCTGGTGCCAAATATGAGCGTGACAAGTATGTTGTTGCCAAGTATGCTGGTGGCAGTATGCTGGTGGCAAGTAAACTGATGGCAAGTATGCTTGTGAAATGTATGCTGGTGGCAAGTATGCTGGTGGCAAGTATGCTGGTAGCAATTATGCTAATGGCAAGTATGCTAGTGGCAAGTATGCTGGTAGCAAGTACGTTGGTGACAAGTAATGCTGGTGTCACATTTGCGGGTGGCACCTATGTTGGTGGCACATATGTTGGTAGCACGAATGCTGTTGGCAAGTATGCTGGTGGCAATTATGCTGGTGGCAAGTATGCTGGTGCCAAGTATGTTGTTGCCAAGTATGCTGGTGGCAAATATGTTGGTGGCAAGTAGGCTGGTGGCAAGTATGCTTGTGGCAAGTATGCTGGTGGCAAGTATACTGGTGGAAAGTATGCTCGTGGCAAGTATGCTGGTGGGTGGCAAATATGCTGGTGGCCAGTATGCTGGTATTTGCTGGTGGCAAGTATGCAGGTGGCAAGTATTGTGGTGCCATGTATGCTTAGGCAAGTACACTGGTGACAAGTATGCTAATGGCTGGTATGCCGGTGGGTGGCAAGTATGCTGGTGGCTGGCAAGTACACTGGTGGAAAGTATGTTTTTGGCAAGTGTGCTGGTGTCAAGTTTTCTGGTGGCAAGTGTGCTGGTGCAAGTGTGCAGGTGGCAAGTATGCAAGTTTGCTGGTGGTAAGTATGCAAGTATGCTTGTGACAAGTATGCTTGTGGCAAGTATGCTTGTGACTAGTATGCTGGTGGCGAGTATGCTGTTGGCGAGTATACTGCTGGCAAGTGTGCAACTATGCTGGTGGCGAGTATACCGGTGGGAAGTGTGCAAGTATGCTGGTAGCAAATATGCTGGTGGCAAGTATGCTGGTGGCAAGTATACAAGCCTGCTGTTGGCAAGTATGCTGGTGGCAAGTGTGCTTGGGGCAAGTATGCTTGTGGCAAGTATGCTTGTGGCTAGTATGATTGTGGCATGTATACTTGTGGCAAGTATGCTGGTGGCAAGTATGCTGGTGGCAAGTATGCAAGTATGCTGGTGGCAAGTATACAAGTATGCTAGTGGCAAGTTTGCAGGTTTGCTGGTGGCAAGTATGCTGGTGGCAAGATTGCTGGTGGCAAATATGCTGGTAGCAAGTGTGCTGGTGGCAAGTATGCTAGTGGCATGTATGCTGGTGTCAAGTATGCTGATGGCAAGTGCACTGGTGGCAAGTGAGATGATCTCAAGTGCGCTGGTGGCAAGTGCACTGGTGGCAAGTGCGCTGGTGGCGAGTGCGCTGGTGGTAAATGCGCGGGTGGCAAGTGTGCTGGTGCAAGTGTGATGGTGGCAAGTGTGCTAGTGGCAATTGTGCTGATTGCAAGAATGCTGGTGGCAAGTGTGTTGGTTGTGAGTGTGCTGGTGGCAAGTATACAAGTATGCAGGTGGCAAGTATGCAAGTATGCTGGTGGCAAGTATGCTGGTGGCAAGTATGCTGGTGGCAAGTATGCTGGTGGAAAAAAATGCTGGTGGCAAGTATGCTAGTGACATGAATGCTGGTGACAAGTATGCTGGTGGCAAGTATGTTTGTTGCAAGTATGCTGGTGGCACGTAGGCTGGTGGCAAGAACGCTAGAGACAAGTACTCTGGTTGCAAGTACGCTGGTGGCAATTACGCTGTGTGTAAGTATGCTGGTGGCAAGTACGCTGGTGGAGAGTACGCTGGTGAAGATTACGCTGTTGGCAAGTACGTTGGTGTGAAGTATCCTGGTAACAAGTACGCTGGTGGCAATTACGCTGTGGGCAAGTATGCTTGTGGCAAGTATGCATGGGGCAAGTATGCTTGTGGCAAGTATGCATGGGGCAAATATGCTGGTGGCAAGTATGCTGGTGGCAAGTATACAAGCCTGCTGGTGGCAAGTATGCTGGTGGCATGTATACTTGTGGCAAGTATGCTGGTTGCAAGTATGCTAGTATGCTGGTGGCAAATATGTTGGTGGCAAGTATGCAGGTTGCAAGTGCAATGGTGGCAAGTACACTGGTGGCAAGTACGCTTGTGGCAAGTATGCTTGTGGCGAGTATGCTTGTGACAGGTTTGCTTGTAGCAAGTATGCTTGTGGCAAGTATGCTTTTGGCAAGTATGCTTGTGGCAAGTATGCTTGTGGCAGGTATGCTTGTGGCAAGTATACTTGTGGCAAGTATACTTGCCACAAGTATGCATGTGGCAAGTATGTTTGTGTCAAGTATGCTTGTGGCAAGTATAATTGTGGCAAGTATGCTTTTGGCAAGTAAGCTTGGGGCAAGTATGCTTGTGGCAAGTATGTTCTTGTGGCAGGTATGCTTGTGGTAAGTATACTTTTGGCAAGTATGCTTAGGGCAAGTATACTTGTGGCAAGTACGCATGTGGCATGTTTACTTGTGGTAAGTATGCTGGTTGCAAGTATGCTAGTATGCTGGTGGCAAGAATACAAGTATGCTGGTGGCAAGTATGCTGGCGGGAAGTATGCTGACGGCAAGTATGCAAGTATGCTGGCAGAAAGTATGCTTTCGGCAAGTATGTTGGTGGCAAGTATGCTGGCAGCAAGTATGCTGGCGGCGAGTATGCTGGTGGCAAGTATTCTGGCGGCAAGTATGCTGGTGGCAAGTACGAAAGTATGCTGGTGGCAAGTATACAAGTATGCTAGTGGCAAGTTTGCAAGATTGCTGGTGGCAACTATGCTGGTGGCAAGATTGCTGGTGCCAAGTATGCTGGTAGCAAGTGTGGTGGTGGCAAGTATGCTGGTGGCAAGTATGCTGTTGGCAAGTATGCCGGTGACAAGTGTGCTGGTGGCAAGTGTGCAGGTGGCAAGTGTGCTGGTGGCAAGTGTGCTGGTGGCAAGTTTTCTGGTGGCAAGTGTGCTGGTGCAAGTGTGCAGGTGGTAAGTATGCAAGTTTGCTGGTGGTAAGTATGCAAGTATGCTTGTGACAAGTATGCTTGTGGCAAGTATGCTTGTGACTAGTATGCTGGTTGCGAGTATGTTGTTGGCGAGTATACTGCTGGCAAGTGTGCAACTATGCTGGTGGCGAGTATACCGGTGGGAAGTGTGCAAGTATGCTGGTAGCAAATATGCTGGTGGCAAGTATGCTGGTGGCACGTATACAAGCCTGCTGGTGGCAAGTATGCTGGTGGCAAGTATGCTTGGGGCAAGTATGCTTGTGGCAAGTATGCTTGTGGCTAGTATGCTTGTGGCATGTATACTTGTGGCAAGTATGCTGGTGGCAAGTATGCTGGTGGCAAGTATGCAAGTATGCTGGTGGCAAGTATACAAGTATGCTAGTGGCAAGTTTGCAGGTTTGCTGGTGGCAAGTATGCTGGTGGCAAGATTGCTGGTGGCAAATATGCTGGTAGCAAGTGTGCTGGTGGCAAGTATGCTAGTGGCATGTATGCTGGTGTCAAGTATGCTGATGGCAAGTGCGCTGGTGGCAAGTGAGATGATCGCAAGTGCGCTGGTGGCAAGTGCACTGGTGGCAAGTGCACTGGTGGCAAGTGCGCTGGTGGCGAGTGCGCTGGTGGTAAATGCGCTGGTGGCAAGTGTGCTGGTGCAAGTGTGATGGTGGCAAGTGTGCTAGTGGCAATTGTGCTGATTGCAAGAATGCTGGTGGCAAGTGTGTTGGTTGTGAGTGTGCTGGTGGCAAGTATACGAGTATGCAGGTGGCAAGTATGCAAGTATGCTGGTGGCAAGTATGCTGGTGGCAAGTATGCTGGTGGCAAGTATGCTGGTGGAAAAAAATGCTGGTGGCAAGTATGCTAGTAACATGAATGCTGGTGCCAATTATGCTGGTGGCAAGTATGTTTGTTGCAAGTATGCTGGTGGCACGTAGGCTGGTGGCAAGTACGCTAGAGACAAGTACTCTGGTTGCAAGTACGCTGGTGGCAATTACGCTGTGTGTAAGTATGCTGGTGGCAAGTACGCTGGTGGAGAGTACGCTGGTGAAGATTACGCTGTTGGCAAGTACGTTGGTGTGAAGTATCCTGGTAACAAGTACGCTGGTGGCAATTACGCTGTGGGCAAGTATGCTTGTGGCAAGTATGCATGGGGCAAGTATGCTTGTGGCAAGTATGCATGGGGCAAATATGCTGGTGGCAAGTATGCTGGTGGCAAGTATACAAGCCTGCTGGTGGCAAGTATGCTGGTGGCATGTATACTTGTGGCAAGTATGCTGGTTGCAAATATGCTAGTATGCTGGTGGCAAATATGTTGGTGGCAAGTATGCAGGTTGCAAGTGCAATGGTGGCAAGTACACTGGTGGCAAGTACGCTTGTGGCAAGTATGCTTGTGGCGAGTATGCTTGTGACAGGTTTGCTTGTAGCAAGTATGCATGTGGCGAGTAAGCTTGTGACAGGTTTGCTTGTAGCAAGTATGCTTGTGGCAAGTATGCTTTTGGCAAGTATGCTTGTGGCAAGTATGCTTGGGGCAAGTATGCTTGTGGCAAGTATGTTCTTGTGGCAGGTATGCTTGTGGCAAGTATACTTTTGGCAAGTATGCTTAGGGCAAGTATACTTGTGGCAAGTACACATGTGGCATGTTTACTTGTGGTAAGTATGCTGGTTGCAAGTATGCTAGTATGCTGGTGGCAAGAATACAAGTATGCTGGTGGCAAGTATGCTGGCGGCAAGTATGCTGACGGCAAGTATGCAAGTATGCTGGCAGAAAGTATGCTTTCGGCAAGTATGTTGGTGGCAAGTATGCTGGCAGCAAGTATGCTGGCAGCGAGTATGCTGGTGGCAAGTATTCTGGCGGCAAGTATGCTGGTGGCAAGTACGAAAGTATGCTGGTGGCAAGTATACAAGTATGCTAGTGGCAAGTTTGCAAGATTGCTGGTGGCAACTATGCTGGTGGCAAGATTGCTGGTGCCAAGTATGCTGGTAGCAAGTGTGGTGGAGGCAAGTGCGCTGGTGGCAAGTGTGCTGTTGGCAAGTGCGCCGGTGCCAAGTATTCTGGTGGCAAGTATTCCTGTTTTGCAGGTATGCTTGTGGCAAGTAGGCTGGTGGCAAGTACGGCGGAGACAAGTACACTGGTGGCAAGTACGCTGGTGGCAATTACGTTGTAGGCAAGTATTCTTGTGGCAAGTACGCTGGTGGAGAGTACACTGGTAGAGAGTACGCTGGTGGGAAGTACGTTGGTGTCAAGTACGCTGGTAACAAGTATGCTGGTGGCAACTACGCTGGAGGTAACTACGCTGGTTATAAATACGCTGGTGGCAAGTACGCTGGTAGCATGTACGCTTGTTGCAAGTATGCTTGTGGCAAGTATGCTTGGGCAAGTATGCTTGTGGCAAGTATGCATAGGGCAAGTATGCTTGTGGCAAGTATGTTTATGGCAAGTATACTTGTGGCTAGTATGCTTGTGGCTAGTCTGCTTGTGACTAGTATGATGGTGGCATGTATGCTGGTGGAAAGTATGCTGGTGGCAAGTATGCTAGTTTGCTGGTGGCAAGTATGCTGGTTGCAAGTATGCTGGTGCCAAGTATGCTGGTGGCAAGTATGCTGGTAGCAAGTATGCTGGTGGCAAGTATGCTAGTGGGAAGTATGCTGGTGGCAAGTACACTGGTGTCAAGCATGCTGGTGCCAAGTATAATGTTTCCAAGTATGCTGGTGGCAAAAATGTTGGTGGCAAGTAGGCTGGTGGAGAGTATGCTTGTGGCAAGTATGCTGGTGGCATGTATGCGGGTGGAAAGTATGCTGGTGGAAGTATGTTGGTGGGTGCCAAATATGCTGGTGGCCAGTATGCTGGTGTTTGCTGGTGGCAACTATGCTGGTGACAAGTGTGCTGGTGGCAATTATGCAGGTGGGAAGTGTGCTGGTGGCACGTGTGCTGGTGGCAAGTGCGCTGGTAACAAGTAAGCTGGTACGCTGGTGGCAAGTATGCTGGTGTCAAGTACGCTGGTAACAAGTAAGCTGGTGGCAAGTACGCTGGTGGCAAGTATGCTGGTGGCAAGTATTGTGGTGGCAAGTATGCTTGTTGCAAGTATGCTCGTGGCAAGTAGGCTGGTGGCAAGTACGCTGGAGACAAGTACGCTGGTGGCAAGTACGCTGGTGGTAATTACGCTGTTGGCAAGTATGCTGGTGGCAAATATGCTGGTGGAGAGTACACTGGTGGAGAGTACGTTGGTGGCAAGTACGTTGGTGTCAAGTACGCTGGTAACAAGTACGCTGGTGGCAACTAAGCTGGAGGTAACCACGCTGGTAATAAGTACGCTGGTAGCAAGTATGCTGGTTGCATGTATGCTTGTTGGAAGTATGCTTGTGGCAAGTATGCTTGGGCAAGTATGCTTGTGGCAAATATACTTGTGGCAAGTATGCTTCTGGCAAGTATGCATGGGCAAGTATGCTTGTGGCAAGTATGCTTGTGGCAGGTATGCTTGTGGCTAGTATGCTTGTGGCAAGTCTGCTTGTGACTAGTATGCTTGTGGCGAGTATACTGGAGGCAAGTTTGAAAGTATGCTGGTGGCAAGTATGCTGGTGGCAAGAATGCTGGTGGCAAGTATGATGGTGGCAAGTATGCTGGTGCCAAATATGTTGGTGCCAAATATGGGCGTGCCAAGTATGTTGGTGCCTAGTATGCTGGTGGCAGTATGCTGGTGGCAAGTAGGCTGGTGGCAAGTGTTCTTGTGAAAAGTATGCTGGTGGCAAGTATGCTGGTGGCAAGTATGCTGGTAGCAAGTATGCTGGTGGCAAGTATGCTAGTGGAAAGTATGCTGGTGGCAAGCACGCTGGTGATAAGTATGCTGGTGTCACGTTTGTTGGTGGCACTTATGCTGGTGGCACGTATGTTGGTAGCACGAATGCTGTTGGCAAGTATGCATCTGGCAAGTATGCTGGTGGCAAGTATGCTTGTGGCAAGTATGCTTGTGGCAAGTATGCTTGTGGCAAGTATGCTTGTTGCAGGTATGCTTGTGACAAGTATACTTGTGGCAAGTATATTTGCAACAAGTATGCTTGTGGCAAGTATGTTTGTGTCAAGTATGCTTGTAGCAAGTATACTTGTGGGAAATATGCTTGTGGCAAGTATGCTTGCAACAAGTATGCTTGTGGCAAGTATGATTGTGGCAAGTATTATTGTGGCATGTATACTTGTGGCAAGTATGCTGGTTGCAAGTATGCCAGTATGCTGGTTTCAAGTATGCTGGTGACAAGTATGCTGGTGGCAAGTATGCTGGTGGCAAGTATGTTAGTGGCAAGTACGAAAGCATGCTAATGGCAAGTATACAAGTATGCTAGTGGTAAGTTTGCATATTTGCTGGTGGCAAGTATGCTGGTGGCTAGATTGCTGGTGGAAAGTATGCTGGTAGAAAGTGTACTGGTGGCAAGTATGCTCGTGGCAAGTATGCTGGTGTCAAGTATGCTGGTGGCAAATGTGCTGGTGGCAAGTGAGATGGTCTCAAGTGTGCTGGTGGCAAGTGCGCCGGTGGCAAGTGCGCTGGTGGTAAATGTGCTGGTGTCCAGTGGGTTGGTGGAAGTGTGATGGTGGCAAGTGTGCTAGTGGCAATTGTGCTGGTTGCAAGTGTGCTGGTGGCAAGTGTGTTGGTTGCGAGTGTGCTGATGGCAAGTATACAAATATGCAGGTGGCAAGTTTGCACGTTTGCTGGTGGCAAGTAAGCTGGTGGCAAGATTGCTGGTGGCAAGTATGCTGGTAGCAAGTGTACTGGTGGCAAGTTCGCTGGTGGCAAGTGCGCTGGTGGCAAGTGCGCTGGTGGTAAATGTGCTGGTGGCAAGTGTGCTGGTGCAAGTGTGATGGTGGCAAGTGTGTTGGTTGCGAGTGTGCTGGTGGCAAGTATGCAAGTATGCTGGTGGCAAGTATGCAAGTATGCTGGTGGCAAGTATGCTGGTGGCAAGTATGCTGGTGGCTAGTATATTAGTGACATGTATGCTGGTGCTAAGTATGCTGGTGGCAAGTATGCATGTTGCAAATGTGCTGGTGGCAAGTAGGCTGGTGGCAAGTACGCTGGAGCAAGTACTCTGGTTGCAAGTACGCTGGTGGCAACTACGCTGGAGGTAACCACGCTGGTTATAAGTACGCTGGTGGCAAGTACGCTGGTGGCATGTACGTTTGTGGCAAGTACGTTTGTGGCAAGTATGCTTGGGCAAGTATGATTATGGCAAGTATACTTGTGACAAGTATGCTTGTGGCAAGTATGCATGGGGCAAGTATGCTTGAAGCAAGTATGCTTGTGGCAAGTATGCTTGTGGCTAGTATGCTTGTGGCAAGTCTGCTTGTGACTAGTATGCTGGTGGCGAGTATGCTGGTGGTGAGTATACCGGTGGCAAGTGTGCAACTATGCTGATAGCGAGTATACCGGTGGCAAGTGTGCAAGTATGCTGGTAGCAAATATGCTGGTGACAAGTATGCTGGTGGCAAGTATGCTGGTGGCAAGTATGCTGGTGGCAAGTATGTGTCTTGCAAGTATGCTTCTTGCAAGTATGCTGGTGCCAAAAAATGCTGGTGGCAAGTATGCTAGTGACAGGTATGCTGGTGCCAAGTATGCTGTTGGCAAGTGCTCTGGTGGCAAGTGAGATGGTCTTAAGTTTGCTGGTGGCAAGTGCGCTGGTGGCAAGTGGGCTGGTGGCAAGTGCGCTGGTGGTAAATGTGCTGGTGGCAAGTGTGCTGGTGCAAGTGTGATGGTGGCAAGTGTGTTGGTTGCGAGTGTGCTGGTGGCAAGTATGCAAGTATGCTGGTGGCAAGTATGCAAGTATGCTGGTGGCAAGTATGTTGGTGGCAAGTATGCTGGTGGCAAGTATGCTGGTGGCAAGTATGCTGGTGGCAAATATGCTGGTGGCTAGTATTCTAGTGACAGGTATGCTGGTGCTAAGTATGCTGGTGGCAAGTATGCATGTTGCAAGTATGCTGGTGGCAAGTAGGCTGGTGGCAAGTACGCTGGAGCAAGTACTCTGGTTGCAAGTACGCTGGTGGCAATTACGCTGTGGGCAAGTATGCTGGTGGCAAGTACGCTGGTGGAGAGTATGCTGGTGAAGAGTACGCTAGTGGCAAGTACATTGGTGTCAATTATCCTGGTAACATGTACGCTGGTGGCAACTACGCTGGAGGTAACCACGCTGGTTATAAGTACGCTGGTGGCAAGTACGCTGGTGGCATGTACGTTTGTGGCAAGTACGCTTGTGGCAAGAATGCTTGGGCAAGTATGATTATGGCAAGTATACTTGTGACAAGTATGCTTGTGGCAAGTATGCATGGGGCAAGTATGCTTGAAGCAAGTATGCTTGTGGCAAGTATGCTTGTGGCTAGTATGCTTGTGGCAAGTCTGCTTGTGACTAGTATGCTGGTGGCGAGTATGCTGGTGGTGAGTATACCGGTGGCAAGTGTGCAACTATGCTGATAGCGAGTATACCGGTGGCAAGTGTGCAAGTATGCTGGTAGCAAATATGCTGGTGGCAAGTGTGCTGGTTGCAAGTATGATGGCGACAAGTATGCTGGTGGCAAGTCTGCAGGTGGCAAGTATGCTGGTGGCAAGTATGCTGGTGGCACGTATGCTGGTGACAAGTATGCTGGTGGCAAGTATGCTGGTGGCAAGTATGCTTCTTGCAAGTATGCTTCTTGCAAGTATGCTGGTGCCAAAAAATGCTGGTGGCAAGTATGCTAGTGACAGGTATGCTGGTGCCAAGTATGCTGGTGGCAAGTATGCTTGTTGCAAGTATGCTGGTGGCAAGTAGCCTGGTGGCAAGTACGCTAGTGTCAAGTATGCTGGTAACAAGTACGCTTGTGTCAAGTACGCTTGTGGCAAGTATGCTTGTGGCAAGTGTGCTTGTGGCTAGTATGCTTGTGTCAAGTATGCGTGTGGCAAGTATACTTGTGGTAAGTATGCTTGTGGCAAGTATGCTTGTGGTAAGTATGCTGGTGGCAAGTAAGCTAGTGCCAAGTAACCTGGCGGCAAGTAGGCTGGTGGAAAGTATGCTGGTTAGAGCCCGTCAAAACGGCCGCTACTTCCGCTCGGTTCCCGCTGTGCTCGCGCCTCGCTCTCGATGGCTGACGGCGGGTAAAGGGTTGGTAGAGGGGGAGCGATGACGTCACAGTCGCAAGAGCGAGACGTTTCGGGCAGGACGAGTCACGATACTCCCGGGTTCACGCGCGCCCGCTTGGACGAGCTGAGCTTGGCTGAGCCGCCTCAGCCTAGTCGGCGCACGCCGTCGGCTGCGTCTTCACACAACGCGCCGGACGTACCCGAGACAAAAAAGGGGGAAAATACACTTTCACGTTGTAAAAAATGTTCACGGTATACAAGACCACGCTACATCGTTTTATGAAATTAGTTTTTCCTTACTAGCTTTGCCTTGCCTGTGAAAAAATAAAAAGGCTAATTTCCATTCCGCACGAGTTTTTAGTTCCGTAATGCTCCTCACTCGATTTTGATGAAAGTATTCGGTTAAAAAATCTGATTTTTGGACACATTATAGTAAAACATCTAAGCTTTCGTATAAGACACTCACCTTTTCGTAATTCCTAACAGTCGTTTTCAAATGACGCTATTTCCTGAGGGGGGAGAGCTTGTACCCAGCTATAAGGAATCCCAACCCACTGTCAGCAGAAGATCTATTGCTGGCCACTTCAAGAATCCCGCTAACAGTTCATTGATTTTATTGTATTATATATTAAAAGAATCTACGAAAACTAAAGTCAGTCGGACAGACTAAACTACCCAGCTGATTTCCTTCATTTTTGTGTAAAACTTTTTCTACACTCAAACGGGATTTCCTTCTGTATATTTCTTATGGGGATGTCCTGGGTGTAAACTAAAGTCATTCTGTCAAGCCGTTCTATCCGACCCATTTCCTTCATTTTCGCTTTAAGCGAAAGGTATTTATTCGCAGATTAGTCATCAAGTATCATAATTAACTTAAGTCTCTCCTTAGTTTACTTTCATTCAAACGCGGGATCCTTCTGTCCTTGCATTGAATATTTTAATCGGTTTGTTTCAGGATATCTTCGGTTCTAAATAAAGTACACAGTTCTCTTTGATCTAACAACGCTCAACGGATCAAGATCTTTCATTTGTGCTTTTAAACACTTGCACGGATTGATTCTGAAGAAAGCTATACGTGAACATTTAACTTTACTTCCATGTCTTCCCAACGTTTTAGTCATTCCACTAACGGTGTGAAGTATTCGCGCGGGTCTCATTCGAACGGGCCCTCTATCTTTCTTATATATTAAAAGAATCTATTTTATAATTGTAATTGATTTTAAATAAGTGTTATGAATTTAAGAAAACACAAGCTTATATAATATTCTGTATACTGTTACTATCTATAAGAAATATTTTTAAATGATAAATATTTAATTTTACTTATTTCCATTTCACATGACTGGCTGCTAATGCTGCAAAGTATTTGCACAGGCCGCCTAGTTTTATTACTACTGTTCTCACATTGTAGTGAACCGTCGAATTTTATTAACATAAGAAATAGTTGGTAATGCACTCATTCCATCCATATAGACTAACATTTAGGAGAGTATTTCCTTACCTTAACATTCGATATCTTTAGTATTCCCGGCGCGAGCCGGCGCCGGCACGAACCGATTGGGGTATGGTGTTGCTTCTGCAGCACAAGTATCACAAGCCTCCAGCCTGCTTTCAGCAGAAGCTCCTCTGCATGATTCTTTTTTCAATTATACTTCTGATAATATGTTTATTTTTCTTCTATTACTATTAATTCTGTAATATGAATTTAAAAAATTAAGAAATGTTTAGTTTTTCACATAAGGAAAAACTCTCCTAAATGTTAGTCGAAATTAATGGGATTTCTAATGTGTTTATGATGCTATGAGTCACTACAGTGTGCAAACAATAGTAATAAAATTACAAAATCAATTAACAGTTAGCTGGCTCAAAGTAGATGGCAGTGAACAAGTACTGGTCACACCCGTGTTTCCTTCGATCTTCCACTGACAGTGGGTGACGATCCCTTGTTGCTGGCCACAAGCCCACTAAGAACCAAAAAACAAATCACAACATGAAACAAATGACACCTGCTTCTCATCCTTTACTGATCTGCAGTGTCTGATGCTAAACTAAATCTGCGCGTTTTCCTTTCATTTAAAGTATAAAAATCGATATGAAAGTACCATGGAGACAAGGAAAATTGTGAGATTCAGGATATGTTCATAGAAAAGCAGTTCCCATCAGACAGCTTCCTAACAAATAAAATAAAAATTCTGAGAACCGTGTAGAGTTCTTTGAAAGTGGAGATGAGCTGAAACATGGCACAGCGTGACCACATAAATCTGGCACACCTGACGTACCCCCATGGCCATAAGTTGCAGCATCCCTTAGCAGGAGGTAACTAAATGTCTTTAATTTTACTGTTATGTACTCCTACTTTAGTCCCGGTCTGAGGGATAGAGCTTTTATGTGAGACACTGTATATAAATTGTTTCACCTTGTGGTAGAACATTTTCTGGGAGTTACAAAAGCAAAAATTAAGATAAGGTTCAAATGTTTGTTAAGCTTATGGGACTTAACAACGGGGTCATCAGTCGCTAAACTTACAAACTACTTATGAACTACCTTATACTAAAGATGACACAGGTATCTATGCCCGAGGGAGGATTCGAACTCCCGACCGTAGCGGTCGTGCAGACTGTGACTGGTGCGCCGCAGACCCCTCAGCCACCGCGGCCAGCTTAAGAGAAAGCTAAATAGTGTAATCTTAGGTGTGGATGCATCAATAAATGTAAGTATATTTTTGGGTTTCTTCCGTTTATTATCCTCAACTAGAAAGTCATTGAGTAGAATTTCAGAAATTTTATTTCACTCCATCAACAGCAAATTCGCAGTTAACATTAATTGTTTCTTCTCTTGTAGTTTGAAACACGAAATATGTATTCCATCAATTGTACAATGTGGACAACAAACTTCTTGTATACCTCTTAAGTGAAGTATTACCTCACATAAAACCATAGCAGATCATTGTCCATTGTAATCGGTTGCCACCCGAGAAAAATTAGGGTATTGCTATTTTCTGGTTATGAATTATTAACACATCACGAGGGACCAACATACGTGGCCAGCAAATAATTTTTTCGGCACTGCAGTGCTTTACGCCACGCTCAACACACGCCGAGTTCGTAGGCTTACGGTCGCGGCATGATGCCACTCAGATAACTCACAATTACTTGTGAAAGGAGGTAGATATCAGCGCGAGTACCATTTCACAAAATTTTCTTTTCTTTTAGCTCCATTTCACTCGCTGTAATGTATGGCCTAAAATGCATAGTACAGTATGCTGCCCGCTATCGAACTTTTTCAATACACGATTTGTAAATCAAGTGCCCATACCTGACAAAAGCATTATTAGAAAACGATTGTTACGAATTTCGAAAAGGTGAATGTTTTATTGGAAAGCTAAGATGTTGTACTATCCTGTGTCCAAAAATCAGATTTTTTAACCGAATACTTTCATCAAAATCGAATGAGGAGCTTTACGAAACTGAAAACTCGTGCGGACTGAAAAGTAGACTTTTTATTTTTACACAGGCAACGCAAACCGTAAAAGGAAAAAATAAGTTGATAAAAGGATGCGATGTGGTCTTATATACCGTCAAAATTTCTTACAACTTGAAAATCGAAAAAGTTATTTTTCCCCCTCTTTTTCGTTATCGGCACGGCCGGCTCCCGGGTACGGCGGTCTCGCTAGCCGCTCCCTCTGGCGGGAACGAGCGGGAGCAAGGCCGCGTTTGACGGCCTCTAATGCTGGTGGCAAGAACGCTGGTGGCAATTACGATGGAGGCAAGTACGCTGGTGGAGAGTACGCTGGTGGAGAGTAAGCTGGTGGCAAGTATGCTGGTGTCAAGTATGCTTGTAACAAGTACGCTTGTGGCAAGTACGCTTGTGGCAAGTATGCTTGTGGCAAGTATGCTTGGGGCTAGTATGCTTGTGGCAAGTATGCTTGTGCGAAGTATACTTGTGGCAACTATGCTTGTGGAAGTATGCTTGTGGCAAGTATGCATGTGGCAAGTATGCTTGTGGCAAGTATACTTGTGGCAAGTATGCTATTGCAAGTATTATTGTGGCAAGTATGCTTGTGGCAAGTATGCTTGGGGAAAGTATGCTAGTGGCAAGTATGTTTGTGGCAAGTATACTTGTGGCAAGTATGCTTGTGGCAAGTATGCTTGGGGCAAGTATGCTTGTGGCAAGTATGCTTCTGGCAAGTATGCTTTTGGCAAGTATACTTGTGGCAAGTATGCTTGTGGAAAGTATGCTTGGGGCAAGTATGCTTGTAGCAAGTATGCTTGTGGCATGTATGCTTGTGGCAAGTATGCCGGTGGCAAGTATGCTGGTGGCAAGATTGCTGGTGGCAAGTATGCTGGTGTCAAGTGTGCTGGTGGCAAGTGCGCTGGTGGCAAGTGAGATGCTCTTAAGTGCACTGGTGGCAAGTGCGCTGGTGGCAAGTGCGCTGGTGGTAAATGTGCTGGTGGCAAGTGTGCTGGTGCAAGTGTGATGGTGGCAAGTGAGCTAGTGGCAATTGTGCTGGTGGCAAGTATGCTGGTGGCAAGTATGCAGGTGGCATGTATGCTGGTGGCAAGTATGCTGGTGGCAAGTTTGCTGGTGTCAAGTATCCTGGTGTCACGTATGCTGGTGGCACCTATGCTGGTGGCACGTATGTTGGTGGCATGAATGCTGTTGGCAAGTATGCTGGTGGCAAGTATGCTGGTGGCAAGTATGCTGGTGGCAAGTATGCTGGTGGCAAGTATGCTGGTGGCAAATATGCTAGTGGCAAGTATGCTAGTGACAGGTATGCTGGTGCCAAGTAGTCTGGTGGCAAGTATGCTTGTTGCAAGTATGCTCGTGGCAAGTAGGCTGGTGGCAAGTACGCTGGAGACAAGTACCCTGGTGGCAAGTACGCAGGTGGCAATTACGCTGTTGGCAAGTATGCTGGTGGCAAGTACGCTGGTGGAGAGTACGCTGGTGGAGATTACGCTGGTGTCAAGTACGTTGGTGTCAAGTACGCTGGTAACAAGTACGCTGGTGGCAACTACGCTGGAGGTAACCACGCTGGTTATAAGTACGCAGGGGGCAAATACGCTGGTGGCATGTACGCTTGTTGCAAGTACGCTTGTGGCAAGTATGCTTGACATATATGCTTGTGGCAAGTATACTTGTGGCAAGTATGCTTGTGGCAAGTATGCATAGAGCAAGTATGCTTGTGGCAAGTATGCTTGTGGCAAGTATGCTTGTGGCTAGTATGCTTGTGGCTAGTCTGCTTGTGACTAGTATGCTGGTGGCAAGTATGCTGGTGGCGAGTGTACCGGTGGCAAGTATGCAACTATACTGATGGCGCGTATACCGGTAGCAAGTGTGCAAGTATGCTGGTAGCAAATATGCTGGTGGCAAGTATGCTGGTGGCAAGTATGCAAGTACGATGGTGGCAAGTATGCTGGTGGCAAGTATGATGGTGGCAAGTATGCTGGTGCCATATATGCTGGTGCCATATATGGGCATGCCAAGAATATTGGTGCCAAGTATGCTAGTGGCAGAATGCTGGTGGCAAGTAGGCTGGTGGCGAGTATGCTTGTGAAAAGTATGCTGGTGGCAAGTATGCTGGTGGCAAGTATGCTGGTAGAAAGTAAGCTGGTTGCAAGTATGCTAGTGCCAAGTATGCTGGTGCCAAGTATGTTGTTTCCAAGTATGCAGGTGGCAAATAAGTTGGTGGCAAATATGCTGGTGGCCAGTATGCTGGTGTTTGCTGGTGGCAACTATGCTGGTGGCAAGTGTGCTGGTGGCAAGTGTGCAGGTGGCAAGTGTGCTGGTGGCAAGTGTGCTGGTGGCAAGTGCGCTGGTGGCAAGTGAGCTGGTCTCAAGTGCACTGGTGGCAAGTGTGCTGTTGGCAAGTTCGCTGGGGGTAAGTGAGCTGGTGGCAAGTGTGCTGGTGCAAGTGTGCTAGTGGCAAGTACGCTGGTGGAGAGAACGCTGGTATAGAGTACGCTGGTGGCAAGTATTCTGGTGTCAAGTACGCTGGTAACAAGTAAGCTGGTGGCAAGTACGCTTGTTGCAAGTACACTTGTGGCATGTAAGCTTGTGGCAGTATTCTTGTGGCAAGTATGCGTGTTGCAAGTATTCTTGTGGCAAGTATGATTGTGGCAAGTATACTTGTGGCAAGTATGGTTGTGGCAAGTATGCTTGGGGCAAGTATGCTAGTGGCAAGTATGCTGGTTGCAAGTGCGCTGGTGGCAAGTGAACTGGTCTCAAGTGCACTGGTGGCTATTGAGCTGGAGGTAAGTGCGCTGGTGGTAAATGTGTTGGTGGCAACTGTGCTGGTGCAAGTGTGCAGGTGGCAAGTGTGCTGGTTGCAAGTGTGGTGGTGGCAAGTGTGTTGCTTGCGAGTGTGCTGGTGGCAAGTATGCTGGTGGCAAATATGCAAGTATGCTGGTGGCAAGTATGCTGGTGGCAAGTATGCTGGTTGCAAGCATGCTGGTGGCGAATATGCTGGTGGCAAGTATGCTAGTGACAGGTATGCTGGTGCCAAGTATTGTGGTGGCAAGTATGCTTGTTGCAAATATGCTTGTGGCATGTAGGCTAGTAACAAATACGCTGGAGACAAGTACGCTGGTAACAAGTACGCTGTTGGCAACTAAGCTGGAGGTAACCACGCTGGTAATAAGTACGCTGGTGGCAAGTATGCTGGTGGCATGTACGCTTGTTGCAAGTTTGCTTGTGGCAAGTATGCTTGGGCAAGTATGCTTGTGGCAAGTATACTTGTGGCAAGTATGCTTCAGGCAAGTATGCATGGGGCAAGTACGCTTACTGCAAGTCTGCTTGTGGCAAGTATGCTTGTGGCTAGTATGCTTGTGGCAAGTGTGCTTGTGACTAGTATGCTGGTGGCGAGTATACTGGAGGCAAGTATGAAAGTATGCTGGTGGCAAGTATGCTGGTGGCAATTATGCTGGTGGCAAGTATGCTGGTGGCAAGTATGATGGTGGCAAGTATGCTGGTGCCAAAAGTTGGTGCCAAATATGGGCGTGCCAAGTATGTTGGTGCCAAGTATGCTGGTGGCAGTATGCTAAAGGCAAGTAGGCTGGTGGCAAGTATGCTTGTGAAAAGTATGCTGATGGCAAGTATGCTGGTGGCAAGTATGCTGGTAGCAAGTATGCTGGTGGCAAGTATGCTAGTGGAAAATATGCTGGTGGCAAGCACACTGGTGATGCTGGTGTCACGTTTGCTGGTGGCACCTATGCTGGTGGCACGTATGTTGGTAGCACGAATGCTGTTGGCAAGTATGCTGGTGGCAAGTATGCTTGTGGCAAGTATGCTTGTGGCAAGTATGCTGGTGGCATGTATGCTGGTGGAAAGTATGCTGATGGCAAGTATGCTGGTGGCAAGTATGCTGATGGCAAGTGTGCTGGTGGCAAGTGTGCTGGTGGCAAGTGTGCTGGTGTCAAGTATGCTAGTGCAAGTTTGCTGGTGGCAAGTATGCAAGTATGCTGGTGGTAAGTATGCAAGTATGCTTGTGGCAAGTATGCTTGTGGCAAATATGCTTGTGGCAAGTGTACTTGTGGCAAGTATGCTTGGTGCAAGTATGCTTGCGGCAAGTATGCTTGTGGCAAGTATGCTTGCGGCAAGTATGCTTGTGGCAAGTATGCTTGTTGCAAGTATGCTTGTGGCAAATATGCTTGTGGAAAGTATGCTTGTGGCTAGGATGCTTGTGACTAGTATGCTGGTGGCGAATATGCTGGTGGCGAGTATACTAGTGGCAAGTGTGTAACTATGCTGGTTGCGAGTATTCCGGTGGGAAGTGTGCAAGTATGCTGGTAGCAAATATGCTGGTGGCAAGTACCTTGGTGGGAAGTATACAAGTCTGCTGGTGGCAAGTATGCTGGCGGCAAGTATTCTGGCAGCATGTATGGTGGCTGCAAGTATGCTTGTGGCAAGTATGCTTGTGGCAAGTATGCTTGTGGCAAGTATGCTTTTGGCAAGTAAGCTTTGGGCAAGTATGCTTGTGGGAAGTATGCTTGAGGCAGGTATGCTTTTGGCAAGTATACTTTTGGCAAGTATGCTTGGGGCAAGTATGCTTGTGGCAAGTATGCATGTGGCATGTATACTTGTGGTAATTATGCTGGTTGCAAGTATGCTAGTATGCTGGTGGCAAGTATACAAGTATGCTGGTGGCAAGTATGCTGGCGGCAAGTATGCTGGCGGCAAGTATGCAATTATGCTGGCAGAATGTATGCTTTCGGCAAGTATGTTGGCGGCAAGTATGCTGGTGGCAAGTATGCTGGCGGCAAGTATGCTGGTGGCAAGTACGAATGTATGCTGGTGGCTAGTATACAAGTATGCTAGTGGCAAGTTTGCAAGATTGGTGGTGGCAAGTATGCTGGTGGCAAGATTGCTGGTGGCAAGTATGCTGGTAGCAAGTGTGGTGGTGGCAAGTATGCTGGTGGCAAGTATGCTGGAGGTAACTACGCTGGTTATAAGTACGCTGGTGACAAGTACACTGGTGGCATGTATGCTTGCTGCAAGTATGCTTGTGGCAAGTCTGCTTGTGACTAGTATGCTGGTGGTGAGTATGCTGGTGGCGAGTGTACCGTTGGCATGTGTGCAACTATGCTGATGGCGAGTATACCGGTGTCAAGTAAGCAAGTATGCTGGTAGTAAATATGCTGGTGGAAAGTATGCTGGTGGCAAGTATGCAAGTATGCTGGTGGCAAATATGCTGGTGGCAAGTATGCTGGTGGCAAGTATGATGGTGGCAACTATGCTGGAGGTAACCACGATGGTTATAAGTACGCTGGTGGCAAGTACGCTGGTGGCATGTACTCTTGTTGCAAGTACGCTTGTGGCAAGTATGCTTGGGCAAGTATGCTTGTGGCAAGTATACTTGTGGCAAGTATGCTTGTGGCAAGTATGCATAGGGCAAGTATGCTTGTGGCAAGTATGCTTATGGCAAGTATGCTTGTGGCTAGTAGGCTTGTGGCAGGTCTGCTTGTGACTAGTATGCTGGTGGCGAGTATGCTGGTGGTGAGTATACCGTTGGCATGTGTGCAACTATGCTGATGGCGAGTATACCGGTGTCAAGTATGCAAGTATGCTGGTATTAAATATGCTGGTGGAAAGTATGCTGGTGGCAAGTGTGCAACTATGCTGATGGCGAGTATACCGGTGGCAAGTGTGCAAGCATGCTGGTAGCAAATATGCTAGTGGCAAGTATGCTGGTGGCAAGTATGCAAGTATGCTGGTGGCAAGTATGCTGGTGGCAAGTATGCTGGTGACAAGTATGATGGTGGCAGGTATGCTGGTGCCATATGTGCTGGTGCCATATATGGCCATGACAAGTATATTGGTGCTAAGTATGCTGGTGGCAGTATGCTGGTGGCAAGTAGGCTGGTGGCGAGTATGCTTGTGAAAAGTATGCTGGTGGCATGTATGCTGGTGGAAAGTATGCTGAAGGCAAGTATGCTAGTATGCTGGTGGCAAGTATGCAGGTGGCAAGTATGCTGGTGCCAAGTATGCTGGTGGCAAGTATGCTGGTAGCACGCATGCTGGTGGCAAGTATGCTAGTAGCAAGTATGCTGGTGGCAAGTACACTGGTGACAAGTATGCTGGTGTCACGTTTGCAGGTGGCACCTATGCTGGTGGCACGTATGTTGGTAGCATGAATGCTGGTGGCAAGTATGCTGGTGGCAAGTACGCTGGTGCCAAGTATGCTGGTGCCAAGTATTTTGTTTCCAAGTATGCTAGTGGCAAATATGTTGGTGGCAAGTATGCTGGTGGAGAGTATGCTTGTAATAAGTATGCTGGTGGCATATATGCTGGTGGAAAGTATGCTGGTGGAAGTATGTTGGTGGGTGGCAAATATGCTGGTGGCCAGTATGCTGGTGTTTGCTGGTGGCAACTATGCTGGTGGCAAGAGTGCTGGTGGCAAGTATGTTGATGGCAAGTGTGCTGGTGGCAAGTGGGCTGGTGGCAAGTGTGCTGGTGTCAAGTGTGCTAGTATAAGTGTGCTGGTGGCAAGTATGCAAGTATGCTGGTGGTAAGTATGCAAGTATGATTGTTGCAAGTATGCTTGTGGCAAATATGCTTGTGGCAAGTGTACTTGTGGCAAGTATGCTTGGTGCAAGTATGCTTGCAGCATGTATGCTTGTGGCAAGTATGCTTGTGGCAAATATGCTTGTGGCAAGTGTACTTGTGGCAAGTATGCTTGGTGCAAGTATGCTTGCGGCAAGTATGCTTGTGGCAAGTATGCTTGCGGCAAGTATGCTTGTGGCAAGTATGCTTTTTGCAAGTATGCTTATGGCAAATATGCTTGTGGAAAGTATGCTTGTGGCTAGGATGCTTGTGACTGGTATGCTGGTGGCGAATATGCTGGTGGCGAGTATACTAGTGGCAAGTGTGTAACTATGCTGGTTGCGAGTATTCCGGTGGGAAGTGTGCAAGTATGCTGGTAGCAAATATGCTGGTGGCAAGTACGTTGGTGGGAAGAATACAAGTCTGCTGGTGGCAAGTATGCTGGCGGCAAGTATTCTGGCAGCATGTATGGTGGCTGCAAGTATGCTTGTGGCAAGTATGCTTGTGGCAAGTATGCTTGTGGCAAGTATGCTTTTGGCAAGTAAGCTTTGGGCAAGTATGCTTGTGGGAAGTATGCTTGAGGCAGGTATGCTTTTGGCAAGTATACTTTTGGAGAGTATGCTTGGGGCAAGTATGCTTGTGGCAAGTATGCATGTGGCATGTATACTTGTGGTAATTATGCTGGTTGCAAGTATGCTAGTATGCTGGTGGCAAGTATACAAGTATGCTGGGGGCAAGTATGCTGGCGGCAAGTATGCTGGCGGCAAGTATTAAATTATGCTGGCAGAATGTATGCTTTCGGCAAGTATGTTGGCGGCAAGTATGCTGGTGGCAAGTATGCTGGCGGCAAGTATGCTGGTGGCAAGTACGAATGTATGCTGGTGGCTAGTATACAAGTATGCTAGTGGCAAGTTTGCAAGATTGGTGGTGGCAAGTATGCTGGTGGCAAGATTGCTGGTGGCAAGTATGCTGGTAGCAAGTGTGGTGGTGGCAAGTATGCTGGTGGCAAGTATGCTGTTGGCAAGAATGCCGGTGGCAAGTGTGCTGGTGGCAAGTGTGCAGGTGGCAAGTGTGCTGGTGGGAAGTGTGCTGGTGGCAAGTGCGCTGGTGGCAAGTGAGCTGGTGGTAAATGTGCTGGTGGCAACTGTGCTGGTGTAAGTGTGCTGGTGCCAAGTATTCTGGTGGCAAGTATTCCTGTTTTGCAAGTATGCTCGTGGCAAGTAGGCTGGTGGCAAGTACGCCAGAGACAAGTACGCTGGTGGCAAGTACGCTGGTGGAAATTACGCTGTTGGCAAGTATTCTGGTGGCAAGTACACTGGTGGAGAGTACACTGGTCGAGAGTACGTTGGTGTCAAGTACGCTGGTAACAAGTATGCTGGTGGCAACTACGCTGGAGGTAACTACGCTGGTTATAAGTATGCTGGTGACAAGTACACTGGTGGCATGTATGCTTGTTGCAAGTATGCTTGTGGCAAGTCTGCTTGTGACTAGTATGCTGGTGGTGAGTATGCTGGTGGCGAGTATACCGTTGGAATGTGTGCAACTATGCTGATGGCGAGTATACCGGTGTCAAGTATGCAAGTATGCTGGTAGTAAATATGCTGGTGGAAAGTATGCTGGTGGCAAGTATGCTGGTGGCAAATATGCTGGTGGCAAGTATGCAAGTATGCTGGTGGCAAATATGCTGGTGGCAAGTATGCTGGTGGCAAGTATGATGGTGGCAACTATGCTGGAGGTAACCACGATGGTTATAAGTACGCTGGTGGCAAGTACGCTGGTGGCATGTACTCTTGTTGCAAGTACGCTTGTGGCAAGTATGCTTGGGCAAGTATGCTTGTGGCAAGTATACTTGTGGCAAGTATGCTTGTGGCAAGTATGCATAGGGCAAGTATGCTTGTGGCAAGTATGCTTATGGCAAGGATGCTTGTGGCTAGTAGGCTTGTGGCAGGTCTGCTTGTGACTAGTATGCTGGTGGCGAGTATGCTGGTGGTGAGTATACCGTTGGCATGTGTGCAACTATGCTGATGGCGAGTATACCGGTGTCAAGTATGCAAGTATGCTGGTATTAAATATGCTGGTGGAAAGTATGCTGGTGGCAAGTGTGCAACTATGCTGATGGCGAGTATACCGGTGGCAAGTGTGCAAGCATGCTGGTAGCAAATATGCTAGTGGCAAGTATGCTGGTGGCAAGTATGCAAGTATGCTGGTGGCAAGTATGCTGGTGGCAAGTATGCTGGTGACAAGTATGATGGTGGCAAGTATGCTGGTGCCATATGTGCTGGTGCCATATATGGCCATGACAAGTATATTGGTGCTAAGTATGCTGGTGGCAGTATGCTGGTGGCAAGTAGGCTGGTGGCGAGTATGCTTGTGAAAAGTATGCTGGTGGCATGTATGCTGGTGGAAAGTATGCTGAAGGCAAGTATGCTAATATGCTGGTGGCAAGTATGCAGGTGGCAAGTATGCTGGTGCCAAGTATGCTGGTGGCAAGTATGCTGGTAGCACGTATGCTGGTGGCAAGTATGCTAGTAGCAAGTATGCTGGTGGCAAGTACACTGGTGACAAGTATGCTGGTGTCACGTTTGCAGGTGGCACCTATGCTGGTGGCACGTATGTTGGTAGCATGAATGCTGGTGGCAAGTATGCTGGTGGCAAGTACGCTGGTGCCAAGTATGCTGGTGCCAAGTATGTTGTTTCCAAGTATGCTGGTGGCAAATATGTTGGTGGCAAGTATGCTGGTGGAGAGTATGCTTGTAACAAGTATGCTGGTGGCATATATGCTGGTGGAAAGTATGCTGGTGGAAGTATGTTGGTGGGTGGCAAATATGCTGGTGGCCAGTATGCTGGTGTTTGCTGGTGGCAACTATGCTGGTGGCAAGAGTGCTGGTGGCAAGTATGTTGATGGCAAGTGTGCTGGTGGCAAGTGGGCTGGTGGCAAGTGTGCTGGTGTCAAGTGTGCTAGTATAAGTGTGCTGGTGGCAAGTATGCAAGTATGCTGGTGGTAAGTATGCAAGTATGATTGTTGCAAGTATGCTTGTGGCAAATATGCTTGTGGCAAGTGTACTTGTGGCAAGTATGCTTGGTGCAAGTATGCTTGCAGCATGTATGCTTGTGGCAAGTATGCTTGTGGCAAATATGCTTGTGGCAAGTGTACTTGTGGCAAGTATGCTTGGTGCAAGTATGCTTGCGGCAAGTATGCTTGTGGCAAGTATGCTTGCGGCAAGTATGCTTGTGGCAAGTATGCTTTTTGCAAGTATGCTTATGGCAAATATGCTTGTGGAAAGTATGCTTGTGGCTAGGATGCTTGTGACTAGTATGCTGGTGGCGAATATGCTGGTGGCGAGTATACTAGTGGCAAGTGTGTAACTATGCTGGTTGCGAGTATTCCGGTGGGAAGTGTGCAAGTATGCTGGTAGCAAATATGCTGGTGGCAAGTACGTTGGTGGGAAGAATACAAGTCTGCTGGTGGCAAGTATGCTGGCGGCAAGTATTCTGGCAGCATGTATGGTGGCTGCAAGTATGCTTGTGGCAAGTATGCTTGTGGCAAGTATGCTTGTGGCAAGTATGCTTTTGGCAAGTAAGCTTTGGGCAAGTATGCTTGTGGGAAGTATGCTTGAGGCAGGTATGCTTTTGGCAAGTATACTTTTGGAGAGTATGCTTGGGGCAAGTATGCTTGTGGCAAGTATGCATGTGGCATGTATACTTGTGGTAATTATGCTGGTTGCAAGTATGCTAGTATGCTGGTGGCAAGTAAACAAGTATGCTGGGGGCAAGTATGCTGGCGGCAAGTATGCTGGCGGCAAGTATTAAATTATGCTGGCAGAATGTATGCTTTCGGCAAGTATGTTGGCGGCAAGTATGCTGGTGGCAAGTATGCTGGCGGCAAGTATGCTGGTGGCAAGTACGAATGTATGCTGGTGGCTAGTATACAAGTATGCTAGTGGCAAGTTTGCAAGATTGGTGGTGGCAAGTATGCTGGTGGCAAGATTGCTGGTGGCAAGTATGCTGGTAGCAAGTGTGGTGGTGGCAAGTATGCTGGTGGCAAGTATGCTGTTGGCAAGAATGCCGGTGGCAAGTGTGCTGGTGGCAAGTGTGCAGGTGGCAAGTGTGCTGGTGGGAAGTGTGCTGGTGGCAAGTGCGCTGGTGGCAAGTGAGCTGGTGGTAAATGTGCTGGTGGCAACTGTGCTGGTGTAAGTGTGCTGGTGCCAAGTATTCTGGTGGCAAGTATTCCTGTTTTGCAAGTATGCTCGTGGCAAGTAGGCTGGTGGCAAGTACGCCAGAGTCAAGTACGCTGGTGGCAAGTACGCTGGTGGAAATTACGCTGTTGGCAAGTATTCTGGTGGCAAGTACACTGGTGGAGAGTACACTGGTCGAGAGTACGTTGGTGTCAAGTACGCTGGTAACAAGTATGCTGGTGGCAACTACGCTGGAGGTAACTACGCTGGTTATAAGTATGCTGGTGACAAGTACACTGGTGGCATGTATGCTTGTTGCAAGTATGCTTGTGGCAAGTCTGCTTGTGACTAGTACGCTGGTGGTGAGTATGCTGGTGGCGAGTATACCGTTGGAATGTGTGCAACTATGCTGATGGCGAGTATACCGGTGTCAAGTATGCAAGTATGCTGGTAGTAAATATGCTGGTGGAAAGTATGCTGGTGGCAAGTATGCTGGTGGCAAATATGCTGGTGGCAAGTATGCTGGTGGCAAGTATGATGGTGGCAACTATGCTGGAGGTAACCACGATGGTTATAAGTACGCTGGTGGCAAGTACGCTGGTGGCATGTACGCTTGTTGCAAGTATGCTTGTGGCAAGTATGCTTGTGGCAAGTATGCTTGTGGCAAGTATGCATAGGGCAAGTATGCTTGTGGCAAGTATGCTTATGGCAAGGAAGCTTGTGGCTAGTAGGTTTGTGGCAGGTCTGCTTGTGACTAGTATGCTGGTGGCGAGTATGCTGGTGGTGAGTATACCGTTGGCATGTGTGCAACTATGCTGATGGCGAGTATACCGGTGTCAAGTATGCAAGTATGCTGGTATTAAATATGCTGGTGGAAAGTATGCTGGTGGCAAGTGTGCAACTATGCTGATGGCGAGTATACCGGTGGCAAGTGTGCAAGCATGCTGGTAGCAAATATGCTAGTGGCAAGTATGCTGGTGGCAAGTATGCAAGTATGCTGGTGGCAAGTATGCTGGTGGCAAGTATGCTGGTGACAAGTATGATGGTGGCAAGTATGCTGGTGCCATATGTGCTGGTGCCATATATGGCCATGACAAGTATATTGGTGCTAAGTATGCTGGTGGCAGTATGCTGGTGGCAAGTAGGCTGGTGGCGAGTATGCTTGTGAAAAGTATGCTGGTGGCATGTATGCTGGTGGAAAGTATGCTGAAGGCAAGTATGCTAATATGCTGGTGGCAAGTATGCAGGTGGCAAGTATGCTGGTGCCAAGTATGCTGGTGGCAAGTATGCTGGTAGCACGTATGCTGGTGGCAAGTATGCTAGTAGCAAGTATGCTGGTGGCAAGTACACTGGTGACAAGTATGCTGGTGTCACGTTTGCAGGTGGCACCTATGCTGGTGGCACGTATGTTGGTAGCATGAATGCTGGTGGCAAGTATGCTGGTGGCAAGTACGCTGGTGCCAAGTATGCTGGTGCCAAGTATGTTGTTTCCAAGTATGCTGGTGGCAAATATGTTGGTGGCAAGTATGCTGGTGGAGAGTATGCTTGTAACAAGTATGCTGGTGGCATATATGCTGGTGGAAAGTATGCTGGTGGAAGTATGTTGGTGGGTGGCAAATATGCTGGTGGCCAGTATGCTGGTGTTTGCTGGTGGCAACTATGCTGGTGGCAAGAGTGTTGGTGGCAAGTATGTTGATGGCAAGTGTGCTGGTGGCAAGTGTGCTGGTGGCAAGTGTGCTGGTGTCAAGTGTGCTAGTATAAGTGTGCTGGTGGCAAGTATGCAAGTATGCTGGTGGTAAGTATGCAAGTATGATTGTTGCAAGTATGCTTGTGGCAAATATGCTTGTGGCAAGTGTACTTGTGGCAAGTATGCTTGGTGCAAGTATGCTTGCGGCATGTATGCTTGTGGCAAGTATGCTTGTGGCAAATATGCTTGTGGCAAGTGTACTTGTGGCAAGTATGCTTGGTGCAAGTATGCTTGCAGCAAGTATGCTTGTGGCAAGTATGCTTGCGGCAAGTATGCTTGTGGCAAGTATGCTTGTTGCAAGTATGCTTGTGGCAAATATGCTTGTGGAAAGTATGCTTGTGGCTAGGATGCTTGTGACTAGTATGCTGGTGGCGAATATGCTGGTGGCGAGTATACTAGTGGCAAGTGTGTAACTATGCTGGTTGCGAGTATTCCGGTGGGAAGTGTGCAAGTATGCTGGTAGCAAATATGCTGGTGGCAAGTACGTTGGTGGGAAGTATACAAGTCTGCTGGTAGCAAGTATGCTGGCGGCAAGTATTCTGGCAGCATGTATGGTGACTGCAAGTATGCTTGTGGCAAGTATGCTTGTGGCAAGTATGCTTGTGGCAAGTATGCTTTTGGCAAGTAAGCTTTGGGCAAGTATGCTTGTGGGAAGTATGCTTGTGGCAGGTATGCTTTTGGCAAGTATACTTTTGGCAAGTATGCTTGGGGCAAGTATGCTTGTGGCAAGTATGCATGTGGCATGTATACTTGTGGTAATTATGCTGGTTGCAAGTATGCTAGTATGCTGGTGGCAAGTATACATGTATGCTGGTGGCAAGTATGCTGGTAGCAAGTATGCTGGCGACAAGTATGCAATTATGCTGGCAGAATGTATGCTTTCGGCAAGTATGTTGGCGGCAAGTATGCTGGTGGCAAGTATGCTGGCGGCAAGTATGCTGGTGGCAAGTACGAATGTATGCTGGTGGCTAGTATACAAGTATGCTAGTGGCAAGTTTGCAAGATTGGTGGTGGCAAGTATGCTGGTGGCAAGATTGCTGGTGGCAAGTATGCTGGTAGCAAGTGTGGTGGTGGCAAGTATGCTGGTGGCAAGTATGCTGTTGGCAAGTATGCCGGTGGCAAGTGTGCTGGTGGCAAGTGTGCAGGTGGCAAGTGTGCTGGTGGCAAGTGTGCTGGTGGCAAGTGCGCTGGTGGCAAGTGAGCTGGTGGTAAATGTGCTGGTGGCAACTGTGCTGGTGTAAGTGTGCTGGTGCCAAGTATTCTGGTGGCAAGTATTCCTGTTTAGCAAGTATGCTCGTGGCAAGTAGGCTGGTGGCAAGTACGCCGGAGACAAGTACGCTGGTGGCAAGTACGCTGGTGGCAATTACGCTGTTGGCAAGTATTCTGGTGGCAAGTACACTGGTGGAGAGTACACTGGTCGAGAGTACGTTGGTGTCAAGTACGCTGGTAACAAGTATGCTGGTGGCAACTACGCTGGAGGTAACTACGCTGGTTATAAGTATGCTGGTGACAAGTACACTGGTGGCATGTATGCTTGTTGCAAGTATGCTTGTGGCAAGTCTGCTTGTGACTAGTATGCTGGTGGTGAGTATGCTGGTGGCGAGTATACCGTTGGCATGTGTGCAACTATGCTGATGGCGAGTATACCGGTGTCAAGTATGCAAGTATGCTGGTAGTAAATATGCTGGTGGAAAGTATGCTGGTGGCAAGTATGCAAGTATGCTGGTGGCAAATATGCTGGTGGCAAGTATGCTGGTGGCAAGTATGATGGTGGCAACTATGCTGGAGATAACCACGATGGTTATAAGTACGCTGGTGGCAAGTACGCTGGTGGCATGTACGCTTGTTGCAAGTACGCTTGTGGCAAGTATGCTTGGGCAAGTATGCTTGTGGCAAGTATACTTGTGGCAAGTATGCTTGTGGCAAGTATGCATAGGGCAAGTATGCTTGTGGCAAGTATGCTTATGGCAATTATGCTTGTGGCTAGTAGGCTTGTGGCAGGTCTGCTTGTGACTAGTATGCTGGTGGCGAGTATGCTGGTGGTGAGTATACCGTTGGCATGTGTGCAACTATGCTGATGGCGAGTATACCGGTGTCAAGTATGCAAGTATGCAGGTATTAAATATGCTGGTGGAAAGTATGCTGGTGGCAAGTGTGCAACTATGCTGATGGCGAGTATACCGGTGGCAAGTGTGCAAGCATGCTGGTAGCAAATATGCTAGTGGCAAGTATGCTGGTGGCAAGTATGCAAGTATGCTGGTGGCAAGTATGCTGGTGGCAAGTATGCTGGTGACAAGTATGATGGTGGCAAGTATGCTGGTGCCATATGTGCTGGTGCCATATATGGCCATGACAAGTATATTGGTGCTAAGTATGCTGGTGGCAGTATGCTGGTGGCAAGTAGGCTGGTGGCGAGTATGCTTGTGAAAAGTATGCTGGTGGCATGTATGCTGGTGGAAAGTATGCTGAAGGCAAGTATGCTAGTATGCTGGTGGCAAGTATGCAGGTGGCAAGTATGCTGGTGCCAAGTATGCTGGTGTCAAGTATGCTTGTAACAAGTACGCTTGTGGCAAGTACGCTTGTGGCAAGGTTGCTTCTGGCAAGTATGCTTGGGGCTAGTATGCTTGTGGCAAGTATGCTTGTGCGAAGTATACTTGTGGCAACTATGCTTGTGGAAGTATGCTTGTGGCAAGTAGGGTGGTGGCGAGTATGCTTGTGAAAAGTATGCTGGTGACATGTATGCTGGTGGAAAGTATGCTGAAGGCAAGTATGCTAGTATGCTGGTGGCAAGTATGCAGGTGGCAAGTATGCTGGTGCCAAGTATGCTGGTGGCAAGTATGCTGGTAGCAAGCATGCTGGTGGCAAGTATGCTAGTGGCAAGTATGCTGGTGGCAAGTACACTGGTGACAAGTATGCTGGTGTCACGTTTGCTGGTGGCACCTATGCTGGTGGCACATATGTTGGTAGCATGAATGCTGGTGGCAAGTATGCTGGTGGCAAGTACGCTGGTGCCAAGTATGCTGGTGCCAAGTATGTTGTTTCCAAGTATGCTGGTGGCAAATATGTTGGTGGCAAGTAGGCTGGTGGAGAGTATGCTTGTAACAAGTATGCTGGTGGCATGTATGCTGGTGGAAAGTATGCTGGTGGAAGTATGTTGGTGGGTGGCAAATATGCTAGTGGCCACTATGCTGGTGTTTGCTGGTGGCAACTATGCTGGTGGCAAGAGTGCTGGTGGCAAGTAAGCTGATGGCAAGTGTGCTGGTGGCAAGTGTGCTGGTGGCAAGTGTGCTGGTGTCAAGTGTGCTAGTATAAGTGTGCTGGTGGCAAGTATGCAAGTATGCTGGTGGTAAGTATGCAAGTATGCTTGTTGCAAGTATGCTTGTGGCAAATATGCTTGTGGCAAGTGTACTTGTGGCAAGTATGCTTGGTGCAAGTATGCTTGCGGCATGTATGCTTGTGGCAAGTATGCTAGTGGCAAGTATGCTTGTGGCAAATATGCTTGTGGCAAGTATGCTTGTGGCTAGTATGCTTGTGACTAGTATGCTGGTGGCGAGTATGCTGGTGGTGAGTATACTAGTGGCAAGTGTGCAACTATGCTGGTGGTGAGTATTCCGGTGGGAAGTGTGCAAGTATGCTGGTAGCAAATATGCTGGTGGCAAGTACGTTGGTAGGAAGTATACAAGTCTGCTGTTGGCAAGTATGCTAGGGGCAAATACGCTGGTGGCAATAATGCAAGTGCGCTGGCAGCAAGTATGCTGGAGGCAAGTATTATTGTGGAAAGTATGCTTGTGCCAAGTATGCTTGAGGGAAGTATGCTTGTGGCAAGTATGCTTGTGGCAAGTATGCTTGTAGCAAGTATGCTTGTGGCAAGTATGCTTGTGGTAAGTATGCTTGTGAAAGTATACTTGTGGCAAGTATGGTTGTGGCTAGTATGCTTGGGGCATATATGTTTGTGGCAAGTATGCTTGTGGCAAGTATGCTTGTGGCAAGTATACTTGTGGCAAGTATACTTGCCACAAGTATGCTTGTGGCAAGTATGTTTGTGCCAAGTATGCTTGTGGCAAGTATAATTGTGGCAAGTATGCTTTTGGCAAGTAAGCTTGGGGCAAGTATGCTTGTGGCAAGTATGCTTGTGGCAGGTATGTTTGTGGCAAGTATACTTTTGGCAAGTATGCTTAGGGCAAGTATACTTGTGGCAAGTATGCATGTGGCATGTATGCTTGTGGTAAGTATGCTGGTTGCAAGTATGCTAGTATGCTGGTGGCAAGTATACAAGTGTGTTAGTGGCAAGTATGCTGGCGGCAAGTATGCTGGCGGCAAGTATGCAAGTATGCTGGCAGAAAGTATGCCTTCGGCAAGAATGTTGGTGGCAAGTATGCTGGCAGCAAGTATGCTGGCGGCGAGTATGCTGGTGGCAAGTATTCTGGCGGCCAGTATGTTGGTGGCAAGTACGAAAGTATACTGGTGGCAAGTATACAAGTATGCTAGTGGCAAGTTTGCAAGATTGCTGGTGGCAACTATGCTGGTGGCAAGATTGCTGGTGGCAAGTATGCTGGTAGCAAGTGTGGTGGTGGCAAGTATGCTGGTGGCAAGTATGCTGTTGGCAAGTATGCCGGTGACAAGTGTGCTGGTGGCAAGTGTGCAGGTGGCAAGTGTGCTGGTGGCAAGTGTGCTGGAGGCAAGTGCGCTGGTGGCAATTGAGCTGGTGGTAAATGTGCTGGTGGCAACTGTGCTGGTGCAAGTGTGCTGGTGCCAAGTATTCTGGTGGCAAGTATTCCTGTTTTGCAAGTATGCTCGTGGCAAGTAGGCTGGTGGCAAGTACGGCGGAGACAAGTACGCTGGTGGCAAGTACGCTGGTGGCAATTACGTTGTTGGCAAGTATTCTTGTGGTAAGTACACTGGTGGAGAGTACACTGGTCGAGAGTACGCTGGTGGGAAGTACGTTGGTTTCAAGTACGCTGGTAACAAGTATGCTGGTGGCAACTACACTACGCTGGTTATAAATACGCTGGTGGCAAGTACGCTGGTGGCATGTACGCTTGTTGCAAGTACGCTTGTGGCAAGTATGGTTGGGCAAGTATGCTTGTGGCAAGTATACTTGTGGCAAGTATGCTTGTGGCAAGTATGCATGTGGCAAGTATGCTTGTGGCAAGTATGCTTATGGCAAGTATGCTTGTGGCTAGTATGCTTGTGGCTAGTCTGCTTGTGACTAGTATGCTGGTGGCATGTATGCTGGTGGAAAGTATGCTGGTGGCAAGTATGCTAGTATGCTGGTGGCAAGTATGCTGGTGGCAAGTATGCTGGTGGCAAGTATGCTGGTAGCAAGTATGCTGGTGGCAAGTATGCTAGTGGGAAGTAGGCTGGAGGCAAGTACACTGGTGTTAAGCATGCTGGTGCCAAGTATAATGTTTCCAAGTATGCTGGTGGCAAATATGTTGGTGGCAAGTAGGCTGGTGGAGAGTATGCTTGTGGCAAGTATGCTGGTGGCATGTATGCGGGTGGAAAGTATGCTGGTGGAAGTATGTTGGTGGGTGGCAAATATGCTGGTGGCCAGTATGCTGGTGTTTGCTGGTGGCAACTATGCTGGTGACAAGTGTGCTGGTGGCAATTATGCAGGTGGGAAGTGTTCTGGTGGCACGTGTGCTGGTGGCAAGTGCGCTGGTGGCAAGTGAGCTGGTCTCAAGTGCGCTGGTGGCAAGTGTGCTGTTGGCAAGTGCGCTGGTGGTAAGTGTGCTGGTGGCAAGTTTGCTGGTGCTAGTGTGCTGGTGGCAAGTACGCTGGTGGAGAGTACGCTGGTGGAGAGTACGCTGGTGGCAAGTATGCTGGTGTCAAGTACGCTGGTAACAAGTAAGCTGGTGGCAAGTACGCTGGTAGCAAGTACGCTTGTGGCATGTAAGCTTGTGGCAGTATGCTTGTGGCAAGTATGTGTGTTGCTAGTATGCTTGTGGCAAGTATGCTTGTGGCAAGTATACTTGTGGCAAGTATACTTTTGGCAAGTATGCTTAGGGCAAGTATACTTGTGGCAAGTACGCATGTGGCATGTTTACTTGTGTTAAGTATGCTGGTTGCAAGTATGCTAGTATGCTGGTGGCAAGAATACAAGTATGCTGGTGGCAAGTATGTTCTTGTGGCAGGTATGCTTGTGGCAAGTATACTTTTGGCAAGTATGCTTAGGGCAAGTATACTTGTGGCAAGTACGCATGTGGCATGTTTACTTGTGGTAAGTATGCTGGTTGCAAGTATGCTAGTATGCTGGTGGCAAGAATACAAGTATGCTGGTGGCAAGTATGCTGGCGGCAAGTATGCTGACGGCAAGTATGCAAGTATGCTGGCAGAAAGTATGCTTTCGGCAAGTATGTTGGTGGCAAGTATGCTGGCAGCAAGTATGCTGGTGGCGAGTATGCTGGTGGCAAGTATTCTGGCGGCAAGTATGCTGGTGGCAAGTACGAAAGTATGCTGGTGGCAAGTATACAAGTATGCTGCTGGCAAGTTTGCAAGATTGCAGGTGGCAACTATGCTGGTGGCAAGATTGCTGGTGCCAAGTATGCTGGTAGCAAGTGTAGTGGTGGCAAGTATGCTGGTGGCAAGTATGCTGTTGGCAAGTATGCCGGTGACAAGTGTGCTGGTGGCAAGTGTGCAGGTGGCAAGTGTGCTGGTGGTAAGTGTGCTGGTGTCAAGTTTTCTGGTGGCAAGTGTGCTGGTGCAAGTGTGCAGGTGGCAAGTATGCAAGTTTGCTGGTGGTAAGTATGCAAGTATGCTTGTGACAAGTATGCTTGTGGCAAGTATGCTTGTGACTAGTATGCTGGTGGCGAGTATGCTGTTGGCGAGTATGCTGTTGGCGAGTATACTGCTGGCAAGTGTGCAACTATGCTGGTGGCGAGTATACCGGTGGGTAGTGTGCAAGTATGCTGGTAGCAAATATGCTGGTGGCAAGTATGCTGGTGGCAAGTATACAAGCCTGCTGGTGGCAAGTATGCTGGTGGCAAGTATGCTTGGGGCAAGTATGCTTGTGGCAAGTATGCTTGTGGCTAGTATGCTTGTGGCATGTATACTTGTGGCAAGTATGCTGGTGGCAAGTATGCTGGTGGCAAGTATGCAAGTATGCTGGTGGCAAGTTTGCAGGTTTGCTGGTGGCAAGTATCCTGGTGGCAAGATTGCTGGTGGCAAATATGCTGGTAGCAAGTGTGCTGGTGGCAAGTATGCTAGTGGCATGTATGCTGGTGTCAAGTATGCTGATGGCAAGTGCGCTGGTGGCAAGTGAGATGATCTCAAGTGCGCTGGTGGCAAGTGCACTGGTGGCAAGTGCGCTGGTGGCGAGTGCGCTGGTGGTAAATGCGCTGGTGGCAAGTGTGCTGGTGCAAGTGTGATGGTGGCAAGTGTGCTAGTGGCAATTGTGCTGATTGCAAGAATGCTGGTGGCAAGTGTGTTGGTTGTGAGTGTGCTGGTGGCAAGTATACAAATATGCAGGTGGCAAGTATGCAAGTATGCTGGTGGCAAGTATGCTGGTGGCAAGTATGCTGGTGGCAAGTATGCTGGTGGAAAAAAATGCTGGTGGCAAGTATGCTAGTAACATGAATGCTGGTGCCAAGTATGCTGGTGGCAAGTATGTTTGTTGCAAGTATGCTGGTGGCACATAGGCTGGTGGCAAGTACGCTAGAGACAAGTACTCTGGTTGCAAGTACGCTGGTGGCAATTACGCTGTGTGTAAGTATGCTGGTGGCAAGTATGCTGGTGGAGAGTACGCTGGTGAAGATTACGCTGTTGGCAAGTACGTTGGTGTGAAGTATCCTGGTAACAAGTACGCTGGTGGCAATTACGCTGTGGGCAAGTATGCTTGTGGCAAGTATGCCTGGGGCAAGTATGCTTGTGGCAAGTATGCATGGGGCAAATATGCTGGTGGCAAGTATGCTGGTGGCAAGTATACAAGCCTGCTGGTGGCAAGTATGCTGGTGGCATGTATACTTGTGGCAAGTATGCTGGTTGCAAGTATGCTAGTATGCTGGTGGCAAGTATGTTGGTGGCAAGTATGCAGGTTGCAAGTGCAATGGTGGCAAGTACACTGGTGGCAAGTACGCTTGTGGCAAGTATGCTTGTGGCGAGTATGCCTGTGACAGGTTTGCTTGTAGCAAGTATGCTTGTGGCAAGTATGCTTTTGGCAAGTATGCTTGTGGCAAGTATGCTTGTGTCAGGTATGCTTGTGGCAAGTATACTTGTGGCAAGTATACTTGCCACAAGTATGCATGTGGCAAGTATGTTTGTGTCAAGTATGCTTGTGGCAAGTATAATTGTGACAAGTATGCTTTTGGCAAGTAAGCTTGGGGCAAGTATGCTTGTGGCAAGTATGTTCTTGTGGCAGGTATGCTTGTGGCAAGTATACTTTTGGCAAGTATGCTTAGGGCAAGTATACTTGTGGCAAGTACGCATGTGGCATGTTTACTTGTGGTAAGTATGCTGGTTGCAAGTATGCTAGTATGCTGGTGGCAAGAATACAAGTATGCTGGTGGCAAGTATGCTGGCGGGAAGTATGCTGACGGCAAGTATGCAAGTATGCTGGCAGAAAGTATGCTTTCGGCAAGTATGTTGGTGGCAAGTATGCTGGCAGCAAGTATGCTGGCGGCGAGTATGCTGGTGGCAAGTATTCTGGCGGCAAGTATGCTGGTGGCAAGTACGAAAGTATGCTGGTGGCAAGTATACAAGTATGCTAGTGGCAAGTTTGCAAGTTTGCTGGTGGCAACTATGCTGGTGGCAAGATTTCTGGTGCCAAGTATGCTGGTAGCAAGTGTGGTGGTGGCAAGTATGCTGGTGGCAAGTATGCTGTTGGCAAGTATGCCGGTGACAAGTGTGCTGGTGGCAAGTGTGCAGGTGGCAAGTGTGCTGGTGGCAAGTGTGCTGGTGGCAAGTTTTCTGGTGGCAAGTGTGCTGGTGCAAGTGTGCAGGTGGCAAGTATGCAAGTTTGCTGGTGGTAAGTATGCAAGTATGCTTGTGACAAGTATGCTTGTGGCAAGTATGCTTGTGACTAGTATGCTGGTGGCGAGTATGCTGTTGGCGAGTATACTGCTGGCAAGTGTGCAACTATGCTGGTGGCGAGTATACCGGTGGGAAGTGTGCAAGTATGCTGGTAGCAAATATGCTGGTGGCAAGTATGCTGGTGGCAAGTATACAAGCCTGCTGGTGGCAAGTATGCTGGTGGCAAGTATGCTTGGGGCAAGTATGCTTGTGGCAAGTATGCTTGTGGCTAGTATGCTTGTGGCATGTATACTTGTGGCAAGTATGCTGGTGGCAAGTATGCTGGTGGCAAGTATGCAAGTATGCTGGTGGCAAGTATACAAGTATGCTAGTGGCAAGTTTGCAGGTTTGCTGGTGGCAAGTATCCTGGTGGCAAGATTGCTGGTGGCAAATATGCTGGTAGCAAGTGTGCTGGTGGCAAGTATGCTAGTGGCATGTATGCTGGTGTCAAGTATGCTGATGGCAAGTGCGCTGGTGGCAAGTGAGATGATCTCAAGTGCGCTGGTGGCAAGTGCACTGGTGGCAAGTGCGCTGGTGGCGAGTGCGCTGGTGGTAAATGCGCTGGTGGCAAGTGTGCTGGTGCAAGTGTGATGGTGGCAAGTGTGCTAGTGGCAATTGTGCTGATTGCAAGAATGCTGGTGGCAAGTGTGTTGGTTGTGAGTGTGCTGGTGGCAAGTATACAAGTATGCAGGTGGCAAGTATGCAAGTATGCTGGTGGCAAGTATGCTGGTGGCAAGTATGCTGGTGGCAAGTATGCTGGTGGAAAAAAATGCTGGTGGCAAGTATGCTAGTAACATGAATGCTGGTGCCAAGTATGCTTGCTGGTGGCAAGTATGTTTGTTGCAAGTATGCTGGTGGCACGTAGGCTGGTGGCAAGTATGCTAGAGACAAGTACTCTGGTTGCAAGTACGCTGGTGGCAATTACGCTGTAAGTAAGTATGCTGGTGGCAAGTACGCTGGTGGAGAGTACGCTGGTGAAGATTTCGCTGTTGGCAAGTACGTTGGTGTGAAGTATCCTGGTAACAAGTACGCTGGTGGCAATTACGCTGTGGGCAAGTATGCTTGTGGCAAGTATGCATGGGGCAAGTATGCTTGTGGCAAGTATGCATGGGGCAAATATGCTGGTGGCAAGTATGCTGGTGGCAAGTATACAAGCCTGCTGGTGGCAAGTATGCTGGTGGCATGTATACTTGTGGCAAGTATGCTGGTTGCAAGTATGCTAGTATGCTGGTGGTGGGAATGTTGGTGGCAAGTATGCAGGTTGCAAGTGCAATGGTGGCAAGTGCACTGGTGGCAAGTACGCTTGTGGCAAGTATGCTTGTGGCGAGTATGCTTGTGACAGGTTTGCTTGTAGCAAGTATGCTTGTGGCAAGTATGCTTTTGGCAAGTATGCTTGTGGCAAGTATGCTTGTGGCAGGTATGCTTGTGGCAAGTATGCATGTGGCAAGTATGTTTGTGTCAAGTATGCTTGTGACAAGTATAATTGTGGCAAGTATGCTTTTGGCAAGTAAGCTTGGGGCAAGTATGCTTGTGGCAAGTATGTTCTTGTGGCAGGTATGCTTGTGGCAAGTATACTTTTGGCAAGTATGCTTAGGGCAAGTATACTTGTGGCAAGTACGCATGTGGCATGTTTACTTGAGGTAAGTATGCTGGTTGCAAGTATGCTAGTATGCTGGTGGCAAGAATACAAGTATGATGGTGGCAAGTATGCTGGCGGCAAGTATGCTGACGGCAAGTATGAAAGTTGCTGGCAGAAAGTATGCTTTCGGCAAGTATGTTGGTGGCAAGTATGCTGGCAGCAAGTATGCTGGCGGCGAGTATGCTGGTGGCAACTATGCTGGTGGCAAGATTGCTGGTGCCAAGTATGCTGGTAGCAAGTGTGGTGGTGGCAAGTATGCTGGTGGCAAGTATGCTGTTGGCAAGTATGCCGGTGACAAGTGTGCTGGTGGCAAGTGTGCAGGTGGCAAGTGTGCTGGTGGCAAGTGTGCTGGAGGCAAGTGCGCTGGTGGCAAGTGTGCTGTTGGCAAGTGCGCTGGTGCCAAGTATTCTGGTGGCAAGTATTCCTGTTTTGCAGGTATGCTCGTGGCAAGTAGGCTGGTGGCAAGTACGGCGGAGACAAGTACGCTGGTGGCAAGTACGCTGGTGGCAATTACGTTGTTGGCAAGTATTCTTGTGGCAAGTACGCTGGTGGAGAGTACACTGGTAGAGATTACGCTGGTGGGAAGTACGTTGGTGTCAAGTACGCTGGTAACAAGTATGCTGGTGGCAACTACGCTGGAGGTAACTACGCTGGTTATAAATACGCTGGTGGCAAGTACGCTGGTAGCATGTACGCTTGTTGCAAGTATGCTTGTGGCAAGTATGCTTGGGCAAGTATGCTTGTGGCAAGTATGCATAGGGCAAGTATGCTTGTGGCAAGTATACTTGTGGCTTGTATGCTTGTGGCTAGTCTGCTTGTGACTAGTATGCTGGTGGCATGTATGCTGGTGGAAAGTATGCTGGTGGCAAGTATGCTAGTATGCTGGTGGCAAGTATGCTGGTGGCAAGTATGCTGGTGCCAAGTATGCTGGTGGCAAGTATGCTGGTAGCAAGTATGCTGGTGGCAAGTATGCTAGTGGGAAGTATGATGGTGGCAAGTACACTGGTGTCAAGCATGCTGGTGCCAAGTATAATTTTTCCAAGTATGCTGGTGGCAAAAATGTTGGTGGCAAGTAGGCTGGTGGAGAATATGCTTGTGGCAAGTATGCTGGTGGCATGTATGCGGGTGGAAAGTATGCTGGTGGAAGTATGTTGGTGGGTGGCAAATATGCTGGTGGCCAGTATGCTGGTGTTTGCTGGTGGCTACTATGCTGGTGGCAATTATGCAGGTGGGAAGTGTGCTGGTGGCACGTGTGCTGGTGGCAAGTGCGCTGGTGGCAAGTGAGCTGGTCTCAAGTGCGCTGGTGGCAAGTGTGCTGTTGGCAAGTGCGCTGGTGGTAAGTGTGCTGGTGGTAAGTTGGCTGGTGCAAGTGTGCCGGTGGCAAGTACGCTGGTGGAGAGTACGCTGGTGGAGAGTACGCTGGTGGCAAGTATGCTGGTGTCAAGTACGCTGGTAACAAGTAAGCTGGTGGCAAGTACGCTGGTGGCAAGTATGCTGGTGGCAAGTATTGTGGTGGCAAGTATGCTTGTTGCAAGTATGCTCGTGGCAAGTAGGCTGGTGGCAAGTACGCTGGAGACAAGTACGCTGGTGGCAAGTACGCTGGTGGTAATTACGCTGTTGGCAAGTATGCTGGTGGCAAATATGCTGGTGGAGAGTACACTGGTGGAGAGTACGTTGGTGGCAAGTACGTTGGTGTCAAGTACGCTGGTAACAAGTACGCTGGTGGCAACTAAGCTGGAGGTAACCACGCTGGTAATAAGTACGCTGGTAGCAAGTATGCTGGTTGCATGTATGCTTGTTGGAAGTATGCTTGTGGCAAGTATGCTTGGGCAAGTATGCTTGTGGCAAATATACTTGTGGCAAGTATGCTTCTGGCAAGTATGCATGGGCAAGTATGCTTGTGGCAAGTATGCTTGTGGCAAGTCTGCTTGTGACTAGTATGCTTGTGGCGAGTATACTGGAGGCAAGTTTGAAAGTATGCTGGTGGCAAGTATGCTGGTGGCAAGAATGCTGGTGGCAAGTATGATGGTGGCAAGTATGCTGGTGCCAAATATGTTGGTGCCAAATATGGGCGTGCCAAGTATGTTGGTGCCTAGTATGCTGGTGGCAGTATGCTGGTGGCAAGTAGGCTGGTGGCAAGTGTTCTTGTGAAAAGTATGCTGGTGGCAAGTATGCTGGTGGCAAGTATGCTGGTAGCAAGTATGCTGGTGGCAAGTATGCTAGTGGAAAGTATGCTGGTGGCAAGCACGCTGGTGATAAGTATGCTGGTGTCACGTTTGTTGGTGGCACTTATGCTGGTGGCACGTATGTTGGTAGCACGAATGCTGTTGGCAAGTATGCTGCTGGCAAGTATGCTGGTGGAAAGTATGCTTGTGGCAAGTATGCTTGTGGCAAGTATGCTTGTGGCAAGTATGCTTGTTGCAGGTATGTTTGTGACAAGTATACTTGTGGCAAGTATATTTGCAACAAGTATGCTTGTGGCAAGTATGTTTGTGTCAAGTATGCTTGTAGCAAGTATACTTGTGGGAAATATGCTTGTGGCAAGTATGCTTGCAACAAGTATGCTTGTGGCAAGTATGCTTGTGGCAAGTATTATTGTGGCATGTATACTTGTGGCAAGTATGCTGGTTGCAAGTATGCCAGTATGCTGGTTTCAAGTATGCTGGTGGCAAGTATGCTGGTGGCAAGTATGCTGGTGGCAAGTATGTTAGTGGCAAGTACGAAAGTATGCTAATGGCAAGTATACAAGTATGCTAGTGGTAAGTTTGTATATTTGCTGGTGGCAAGTATGCTGGTGGCTAGATTGCTGGTGGAAAGTATGCTGGTAGAAAGTGTACTGGTGGCAAGTATGCTGGTGGCAAGTATGCTGGTGTCAAGTATGCTGGTGGCAAATGTGCTGGTGGCAAGTGAGATGGTCTCAAGTGTGCTGGTGGCAAGTGCGCCGGTGGCAAGTGCGCTGGTGGTAAATGTGCTGGTGTCCAGTGGGTTGGTGGAAGTGTGATGGTGGCAAGTGTGCTAGTGGAAATTGTGCTGGTTGCAAGTGTGCTGGTGGCAAGTGTGTTGGTTGCGAGTGTGCTGATGGCAAGTATACAAATATGCAGGTGGCAAGTTTGCACGTTTGCTGGTGGCAAGTAAGCTGGTGGCAAGATTGCTGGTGGCAAGTATGCTGGTAGCAAGTGTGCTGGTGGCAAGTATGCTGGTGGCAAGTATGCTGGCGTCAAGTATGCTGGTGGCAAGTGTGCTGGTGGCAAGTGAGATGGTCTTAAGTGTGCTGGTGGCAAGTGCGCTGGTGGCAAGTGCGCTGGTGGCAAGTGCGCTGGTGGTAAATGTGCTGGTGGCAAGTGTGCTGGTGCAAGTGTGATGGTGGCAAGTGTGTTGGTTGCGAGTGTGCTGGTGGCAAGTATGCAAGTATGCTGGTGGCAAGTATGCAAGTATGCTGGTGGCAAGTATGCTGGTGGCAAGTATGCTGGTGGCAAGTATGCTGGTGGCTAGTATATTAGTGACATGTATGCTGGTGCTAAGTATGCTGGTGGCAAGTATGCATGTTGCAAATGTGCTGGTGGCAAGTAGGCTGGTGGCAAGTACGCTGGAGCAAGTACTCTGGTTGCAAGTACGCTGGTGGCAACTACGCTGGAGGTAACCACGCTGGTTATAAGTACGCTGGTGGCAAGTACGCTGGTGGCATGTACGTTTGTAGCAAGTACGTTTGTGGCAAGTATGCTTGGGCAAGTATGATTATGGCAAGTATACTTGTGACAAGTATGCTTGTGGCAAGTATGCATGGGGCAAGTATGCTTGAAGCAAGTATGCTTGTGGCAAGTATGCTTGTGGCTAGTATGCTTGTGGCAAGTCTGCTTGTGACTAGTATGCTGGTGGCGAGTATGCTGGTGGTGAGTATACCGGTGGCAAGTGTGCAACTATGCTGATAGCGAGTATACCGGTGGCAAGTGTGCAAGTATGCTGGTAGCAAATATGCTGGTGACAAGTATGCTGGTGGCAAGTATGCTGGTGGCAAGTATGCTGGTGGCAAGTATGCTTCTTGCAAGTATGCTTCTTGCAAGTATGCTGGTGCCAAAAAATGCTGGTGGCAAGTATGCTAGTGACAGGTATGCTGGTGCCAAGTATGCTGTTGGCAAGTGCTCTGGTGGCAAGTGAGATGGTCTTAAGTGTGCTGGTGGCAAGTGTGCTGGTGGCAAGTGCGCTGGTGGCAAGTGCGCTGGTGGTAAATGTGCTGGTGGCAAGTGTGCTGGTGCAAGTGTGATGGTGGCAAGTGTGTTGGTTGCGAGTGTGCTGGTGGCAAGTATGCAAGTATGCTGGTGGCAAGTATGCAAGTATGCTGGTGGCAAGTATGCTGGTGGCAAGTATGCTGGTGGCAAGTATGCTGGTGGCAAGTATGCTGGTGGCAAATATGCTGGTGGCTAGTATTCTAGTGACAGGTATGCTGGTGCTAAGTATGCTGGTGGCAAGTATGCATGTTGCAAGTATGCTGGTGGCAAGTAGGCTGGTGGCAAGTACGCTGGAGCAAGTACTCTGGTTGCAAGTACGCTGGTGGCAATTACGCTGTGGGCAAGTATGCTGGTGGCAAGTACGCTGGTGGAGAGTACGCTGGTGAAGAGTACGCTAGTGGCAAGTACATTGGTGTCAATTATCCTGGTAACATGTACGTTGGTGGCAACTACGCTGGAGGTAACCACGCTGGTTATAAGTACGCTGGTGGCAAGTACGCTGGTGGCATGTACGTTTGTGGCTAGTACGCTTGTGGCAAGTATGCTTGGGCAAGTATGATTATGGCAAGTATACTTGTGACAAGTATGCTTGTGGCAAGTATGCATGGGGCAAGTATGCTTGAAGCAAGTATGCTTGTGGCAAGTATGCTTGTGGCTAGTATGCTTGTGGCAAGTCTGCTTGTGACTAGTATGCTGGTGGCGAGTATGCTGGTGGTGAGTATACCGGTGGCAAGTGTGCAACTATGCTGATAGCGAGTATACCGGTGGCAAGTGTGCAAGTATGCTGGTAGCAAATATGCTGGTGGCAAGTGTGCTGGTTGCAAGTATGATGGCGACAAGTATGCTGGTGGCAAGTCTGCAGGTGGCAAGTATGCTGGTGGCAAGTATGCTGGTGGCACGTATGCTGGTGACAAGTATGCTGGTGGCAAGTATGCTGGTGGCAAGTATGCTGGTGGCAAGTATGCTTCTTGCAAGTATGCTGGTGCCAAAAAATGCTGGTGGCAAGTATGCTAGTGACAGGTATGCTGGTGCCAAGTATGCTGGTGGCAAGTATGCTTGTTGCAAGTATGCTGGTGGCAAGTAGCCTGGTGGCAAGTACGCTAGTGTCAAGTATGCTGGTAACAAGTACGCTTGTGTCAAGTACGCTTGTGGCAAGTATGCTTGTGGCAAGTGTGCTTGTGGCTAGTATGCTTGTGGCAAGTATGCGTGTGGCAAGTATACTTGTGGTAAGTATGCTTGTGGCAAGTATGCTTGTGGTAAGTATGCTGGTGGCAAGTAAGCTAGTGCCAAGTAACCTGGCGGCAAGTAGGCTGGTGGAAAGTATGCTGGTTAGAGCCCGTCAAAACGGCCGCTACTTCCGCTCGGTTCCCGCTGCGCTCGCGCCTCGCTCTCGATGGCTGACGGCGGGTAAAGGGTTGGTAGAGGGGGAGCGATGACGTCACAGTCGCAAGAGCGAGACGTTTCGGGCAGGACGAGTCACGATACTCCCGGGTTCACGCGCGCCCGCCGGGACGAGCTGAGCTTGGCTGAGCCGCCTCAGCCTAGTCGGCGCACGCCGTCGGCTGCGTCTTCACACAACGCGCCGGATGTACCCGAGACAAAAAAGGGGGAAAATACACTTTTTCGATTTTCACGTTGTAAAAAATGTTCACGGTATACAAGACCACGCTACATCGTTTTATGAAATTAGTTTTTCCTTACTAGCTTTGCCTTGCCTGTGAAAAAATAAAAAGGCTAATTTCCATTCCGCACGAGTTTTTAGTTCCGTAATGCTCCTCACTCGATTTTGATGAAAGTATTCGGTTAAAAAATCTGATTTTTGGACACATTATAGTAAAACATCTAAACTTTCGTATAAGACACTCACCTTTTCGTAATTCCTAACAGTCGTTTTCAAATGACGCTATTTCTCAAGTATATGCACTTGACTTACAAATCGTGTATTGAAAAAGTTAGATAGCGGGCAGGTTACTGTTCTATGATTTTTAGACCATATATTACAGCGAGTGAAATGGAGCTAAAAGAACAAAAAAGTTTTTGAAATGGTAATCGCACTGATATCTACCTCCTTTCACAAGTAATTGCGAGTTATCTGAGCGCCCTCGGGCCGCGATCACAAGTCTACGAACTCTGCCTGTGTCGAGCGTAGCGTGAAGCACTGCAGTGCCGAAAATTCTGAATTGCTGGCTACGTTTGTCGGTCCCTCATGATGTGTTAAAGATCCATACTCAGAGAACAATAATGAACTAATTTTTCTTGGGTGGCAACCGATTACAATGGACAACTATCTGCTACGGTCTTACAGCAGATCATACTTGACTTTGGGAGGCATACATCTGATTTTTTCCACATGATACAATTCGTGAAATTTATATTTCGTGTTTGGAACTAGAAGAGAAGAACAAAGTAATGTAAACGGCGACTTCGCTCATAATGGACTGAAATAAAATTTTGTGACATTACAATTAACGGCTTTCTAGTTGCAGATGAACGAGAAAATAATTGTATACAGTGTGTCCGACATAAATGTGGTACTTTCACGTCTGAGATGAAAGTAGGAATGAACTGAGTTGTTTTTAGTAACCTGTCTGAGGCGAACAACGTTTCTACGAACATTTTGCTGTATCATTTGAAGACAATTTCCTTTGTCTGCAAGATGGTACTTTCGAATTTTCAACATACACTGGTTTACTTTAGCCTCAGACACTGCAGGACAGGTCAGTAAAGGATGAGAAGCGTCTGTCACTTTATTCTATTTTTTTTTCCTGAGGGGGGAGAGCTTGTACCCAGCTATAAGGAATCCCAACCCACTGTCAGCAGAAGATCTATTGCTGGCCACTTCAAGAATCCCGCTAACAGTTCATTGATTTTATTGTATTATATATTAAAAGAATCTACGAAAACTAAAGTCAGTCGGACAGACTAAACTACCCAGCTGATTTCCTTCATTTTTGTGTAAAACTTTTTCTACACTCAAACGGGATTTCCTTCTGTATATTTCTTATGGGGATGTCCTGGGTGTAAACTAAAGTCATTCTGTCAAGCCGTTCTATCCGACCCATTTCCTTCATTTTCGCTTTAAGCGAAAGGTATTTATTCGCAGATTAGTCATCAAGTATCATAATTAACTTAAGTCTCTCCTTAGTTTACTTTCATTCAAACGCGGGATCCTCCTGTCCTTGCATTGAATATTTTAATCGGTTTGTTTTAGGATATCTGCGGTTCTAAATAAAGTACACAGTTCTCTTTGATCTAACAACGCTCAACGGATCAAGATCTTTCATTTGTGCTTTTAAACACTTGCACGGATTGATTCTGAAGAAAGCTATACGTGAACATTTAACTTTACTTCCATGTCTTCCCAACGTTTTAGTCATTCCACTAACGGTGTGAAGTATTCGCGCGGGTCTCATTCGAACGGGCCCTCTATCTTTCTTATATATTAAAAGAATCTATTTTATAATTGTAATTGATTTTAAATAAGTGTTATGAATTTAAGAAAACACAAGCTTATATAATATTCTGTATACTGTTACTATCTATAAGAAATATTTTTAAATGATAAATATTTAAATTTACTTATTTCCATTTCACATGACTGGCTGCTAATGCTGCAAAGTATTTGCACAGGTCGCCTAGTTTTATTACTACTGTTCTCACATTGTAGTGAACCGTCGAATTTTATTAACATAAGAAATAGTTGGTAATGCACTCATTCCATCCATATAGACTAACATTTAGGAGAGTATTTCCTTCCCTTAACATTCGATATCTTTAGTATTCCCGGCGCGAGCCGGCGCCGGCACGAACCGATTGGGGTATGGTGTTGCTTCTGCAGCACAAGTATCACAAGCCTCCAGCCTGCTTTCAGCAGAAGCTCCTCTGCATGATTCTTTTTTCAATTATACTTCTGATAATATGTTTATTTTTCTTCTATTACTATTAATTCTGTAATATGAATTTAAAAAATTAAGAAATGTTTAGTTTTTCACATAAGGAAAAACTCTCCTAAATGTTAGTCGAAATTAATGGGATTTCTAATGTGTTTATGATGCTATGAGTCACTACAGTGTGCAAACAATAGTAATAAAATTACAAAATCAATTAACAGTTAGCTGGCTCAAAGTAGATGGCAGTGAACAAGTACTGGTCACACCCGTGTTTCCTTCGATCTTCCACTGACAGTGGGTGACGATCCCTTGTTGCTGGCCACAAGCCCACTAAGAACCAAAAAACAAATCACAACATGAAACAAATGACACCTGCTTCTCATCCTTTACTGATCTGCAGTGTCTGATGCTAAACTAAATCTGCGCGTTTTCCTTTCATTTAAAGTATAAAAATCGATATGAAAGTACCATGGAGACAAGGAAAATTGTGAGATTCAGGATATGTTCATAGAAAAGCAGTTCCCATCAGACAGCTTCCTAACAAATAAAATAAAAATTCTGAGAACCGTGTAGAGTTCTTTGAAAGTGGAGATGAGCTGAAACATGGGACAGCGTGACCACATAAATCTGGCACACCTGACGTACCCCCATGGCCATAAGTTGCAGCATCCCTTAGCAGGAGGTAACTAAATGTCTTTAATTTTACTGTTATGTACTCCTACTTTAGTCCCGGTCTGAGGGATAGAGCTTTTATGTGAGACACTGTATATAAATTGTTTCACCTTGTGGTAGAACATTTTCTGGGAGTTACAAAAGCAAAAATTAAGATAAGGTTCAAATGTTTGTTAAGCTTATGGGACTTAACAACGGGGTCATCAGTCGCTAAACTTACAAACTACTTATGAACTACCTTATACTAAAGATGACACAGGTATCTATGCCCGAGGGAGGATTCGAACTCCCGACCGTAGCGGTCGTGCAGACTGTGACTGGTGCGCCGCAGACCCCTCGGCCACCGCGGCCAGCTTAAGAGAAAGCTAAATAGTGTAATCTTAGGTGTAGATGCATCAATAAATGTAAGTATATTTTTGGGTTTCTTCCGTTTATTATCCTCAACTAGAAAGTCATTGAGTAGAATTTCAGAAATTTTATTTCACTCCATCAACAGCAAATTCGCAGTTAACATTAATTGTTTCTTCTCTTGTAGTTTGAAACACGAAATATGTATTCCATCAATTGTACAATGTGGACAACAAACTTCTTGTATACCTCTTAAGTGAAGTATTACCTCACATAAAACCATAGCAGATCATTGTCCATTGTAATCGGTTGCCACCCGAGAAAATTTAGGGTATTGCTATTTTCTGGTTATGAATTATTAACACATCACGAGGGACCAACATACGTGGCCAGCAAATAATTTTTTCGGCACTGCAGTGCTTTACGCCACGCTCAACACACGCCGAGTTCGTAGGCTTACGGTCGCGGCATGATGCCACTCAGATAACTCACAATTACTTGTGAAAGGAGGTAGATATCAGCGCGACTACCATTTCAAAAACTTTTCTTTTCTTTTAGCTCCATTTCACTCGCTGTAATGTATGGCCTAAAATGCATAGTACAGTATGCTGCCCGCTATCGAACTTTTTCAATACACGATTTGTAAATCAAGTGCCCATACCTGACAAAAAGCATTATTAGAAAACGATTGTTACGAATTTCGAAAAGGTGAATGTTTTATTGGAAAGCTAAGATGTTGTACTATCCTGTGTCCAAAAATCAGATTTTTTAACCGAATACTTTCATCAAAATCGAATGAGGAGCTTTACGAAACTGAAAACTCGTGCGGACTGAAAAGTAGACTTTTTATTTTTACACAGGCAACGCAAACCGTAAAAGGAAAAAATAAGTTGATAAAAGGATGCGATGTGGTCTTATATACCGTCAAAATTTCTTACAACTTGAAAATCGAAAAAGTTATTTTTCCCCCTCTTTTTCGTCTTGGCACATCCCCGCTCGGCTCGGCCCGGCCGGCAGTGTGAACGCACCGTCGTAGACGTGTGCCGGACGGGCGCAATAATTAACGGCGTCGTGAGGGGGGCTGGCCGTGCGCATGCGCACTGCTGTCGGCTGTTCCACATGCCAGCCGGGAGTACCGAGACTTCTCGCTCCCGAGACTGCATTATCGGCACGGCCGGCTCCTGGGTACGGCGGTCTCGCTAGCCGCTTCCTCTGGCGGGAACGAGCGGGAGCAAGGCCCGCTTGACGGCCTCTAATGCTGGTGGCAAGAACGCTGGTGGCAATTACAATGGAGGCAAGTACGCTGGTGGAGAGTACGCTGGTGGAGAGTAAGCTGGTGGCAAGTATGCTGGTGTCAAGTATGCTTGTAACAAGTACGCTTGTGGCAAGTACGCTTGTGGCAAGTATGCTTGTGGCAAGTATGCTTGGGGCTAGTATGCTTGTGGCAAGTATGCTTGTGCGAAGTATACTTGTGGCAACTATGCTTGTGGCAAGTATGCTTGTGGCAAGTATGCATGTGGCAAGTATGCTTGTGGCAAGTATACTTGTGGCAAGTATGCTATTGCAAGTATTATTGTGGCAAGTATGCTTGTGGCAAGTATGCTTGGGGCAAGTATACTAGTGGCAAGTATGTTTGTGGCAAGTATACTTGTGGCAAGTATGCTTGTGGCAAGTATGCTTGTGGCAAGTATGCTTTTGGCAAGTATACTTGTGGCAAGTATGCTTGTGGAAAGTATGCTTGGGGCAAGTATGCTTGTAGCAAGTATGCTTGTGGCATGTATGCTTGTGGCAAGTATGCTGGTGGCAAGTATGCTGGTGGCAAGATTGCTGGTGGCAAGAATGCTGGTGTCAAGTGTGCTGGTGGCAAGTGCGCTGGTGGCAAGTGAGATGGTCTGAAGTGCACTGGTGGCAAGTGCGCTGGTGGCAAGTGCGCTGGTGGTAAATGTGCTGGTGGCAAGTGTGCTGGTGCAAGTGTGATGGTGGCAAGTGACCTAGTGGCAATTGTGCTGGTTGCAAGTGTGCCGGTGGCAAGTGTGTTGGTTGCGAGTGTGCTGGTGGCCAGTATACAAGTATGCAGGTGGCAAGTATGCAAGTATGCTGGTGGCAAGTATGCTGGTGGCAAGTATGCAGGTGGCATGTATGCTGGTGGCAAGTGTGCTGGTGGCAAGTTCGCTGGTGTCAAGTATCCTGGTGTCACGTATGCTGGTGGCACCTATGCTGGTGGCACGTATGTTGGTGGCATGACTGCTGTTGGCAAGTATGCTGGTGGCAAGTATGCTGGTGGCAAGTATGCTGGTGGCAAGTATGCTGGTGGCAAGTATGCTAGTGACAGGTATGCTGGTGCCAAGTAGTCTGGTGGCAAGTATGCTTGTTGCAAGTATGCTCGTGGCAAGTAGGCTGGTGGCAAGTACGCTGGAGACAAGTACCCTGGTGGCAGGTACGCAGGTGGCAATTACGCTGTTGGCAAGTATGCTGGTGGCAAGTATGCTGGTGGAGAGTACGCTGGTGGAGAGTACGCTGGTGGCTAGTAGGTTGGTGTCAAGTACGCTGGTAACAAGTACGCTGGTGGCAACTACGCTGGAGGTAACCACGCTTGTTATAAGTATGCAGGTGGCAAGTACGCTGGTGGCATGTACGCTTGTTGCAAGTACGCTTGTGGCAAGTATGCTTGGGCAAGTATGCTTGTGGCAAGTATACTTGTGGCAAGTATGCTTGTGGCAAGTATGCATAGGGCAAGTATGCTTGTGGCAAGTATGCTTGTGGCAAGTATGCTTGTGGCTAGTATGCTTGTGGCTAGTCTGCTTGTGACTAGTATGCTGGTGGCAAGTATGCTGGTGGCGAGTATACAGGTGGCAAGTGTGCAACTATGCTGATGGCGAGTATACCGGTGGCAAGTGTGCAAGTATGCTGGTAGCAAATATGCTGGTGGCAAGTATGCTGGTGGCAAGTATGCAAGTATGCTGGTGGCAAGTATGCTGGTGGCAAGTATGCTGGTGGCAAGTATGATGGTGGCAAGTATGCTGGTGTCATATATGCTGGTGCCATATATGGGCATGCCAAGTATATTGGTGCCAAGTATGCTGGTGGAAGTATGCTGGTGGCAAGTAGGATGGTGGCGAGTATGCTTGAGAAAAGTATGCTGGTGGCAAGTATGCTGGTGGCATGTATGCTGGTAGAAAGTATGCTGGTGGCAAGTATGCTAGTGCCAAGTATGCTGGTGCCAAGTATGTTGTTTCCAAGTATGCAGGTGGCAAATAAGTTGGTGGCAAATATGCTGGTGGCCAGTATGCTGGTGTTTGCTGGTGGCAACTATGCTGGTGGCAAGTGTGCTGGTGGCAAGTGTGCAGGTGGCAAGTGTGCTGGTGGCAAGTGTGCTGGTGGCAAGTGCGCTGGTGGAAAGTGAGCTGGTCTCAAGTGCACTGGTGGCAAGTGTGCTGTTGGCAAGTTCGCTGGGGGTAAGTGTGCTGGTGGCAAGTGTGCTGGTGCAAGTGTGCTGGTGGCAAGTACGCTGGTGGAGAGAACGCTGGTGGAGAGTACGCTGGTGGCAAGTATGCTGGTGTCAAGTACGCTGGTAACAAGTAAGCTGGTGGCAAGTACGCTTGTTGCAAGTACACTTGTGGCATGTAAGCTTGTGGCAGTATTCTTGTGGCAAGTATGCGTGTTGCAAGTATTCTTGTGGGAAGTATGATTGTGGCAAGTATACTTGTGGCAAGTATGGTTGTGGCAAGTATGCTTGGGGCAAGTATGCTAGTGGCAAGTATGCTGGTTGCAAGTGCGCTGGTGGCAAGTGAACTGGTCTCAAGTGCACTGGTGGCTATTGAGCTGGAGGTAAGTGCGCTGGTGGTAAATGTGCTGGTGGCAACAGTGCTGGTGCAAGTGTGCAGGTGGCAAGTGTGCTGGTTGCAAGTGTGGTGGTGGCAAGTGTGTTGCTTGCGAGTGTGCTGGTGGCAAGTATGCTGGTGGCAAATATGCAAGTATGCTGGTGGCAAGTATGCTGGTGGCAAGTATGCTGGTTGCAAGCATGCTGGTGGCGAATATGCTGGTGGCAAGTATGCTAGTGACAGGTATGCTGGTGCCAAGTATTGTGGTGGCAAGTATGCTTGTTGCAAGTATGCTTGTGGCATGTAGGCTACTAACAAATACGCTGGAGACAAGTACGCTGGTAACAAGTACGCTGTTGGCAACTAAGCTGGAGGTAACCACGCTGGTAATAAGTACGCTGGTGGCAAGTATGCTGGTGGCATGTACGCTTGTTGCAAGTTTGCTTGTGGCAAGTATGCTTGGGCAAGTATGCTTGTGGCAAGTATACTTGTGGCAAGTATGCTTCAGGCAAGTATGCATGGGGCAAGTACGCTTACTGCAAGACTGCTTGTGGCAAGTATGCTTGTGGCTAGTATGCTTGTGGCAAGTCTGCTTGTGACTAGTATGCTGGTGGCGAGTATACTGGTGGCAAGTATGAAAGTATGCTGGTGGCAAGTATGCTGGTGGCAAGTATGCTGGTGGCAAGTATGATGGTGGCAAGTATGCTGGTGCCAAAAGTTGGTGCCAAATATGGGCATGCCAAGTATGTTGGTGCCATGTATGCTGGTGGCATTATGCTGGTGGCAAGTAGGCTGGTGGCAAGTATGCTTGTGAAAAGTATGCTGATGGCAAGTATGCTGGTAGCAAGTATGCTGGTGGCAAGTATGCTAGTGGAAAATATGCTGGTGGCAAGTACACTGGTGACAAGTATGCTGGTTTCACGTTTGCTGGTGGCACCTATGCTGGTGGCACGTATGTTGGTAGCACGAATGCTGTTGGCAAGTATGCTGGTGGCAAGTATGCTTGTGGCAAGTATGCTTGTGGCAAGTATGCTGGTGGCATGTATGCTGGTGGAAAGTATGCTGATGGCAAGTATGCTGGTGGCAAGTATGCTGATGGCAAGTGTGCTGGTGGCAAGTGTGCTGGTGGCAAGTGTGCTGGTGTCAAGTGTGCTAGTGCAAGTTTGCTGCTGGCAAGTATGCAAGTATGCTGGTGGTAAGTATGCAAGTATGCTTGTGGCAAGTATGCTTGTGGCAAATATGCTTGTGGCAAGTGTACTTGTGGCAAGTATGCTTGGTGCAAGTATGCTTGCAGCAAGTATGCTTGTGGCAAGTATGCTTGCGGCAAGTATGCTTGTGGCAAGCATGCTTGTTGCAAGTATGCTTGTGGCAAATATGCTTGTGGAAAGTATGCTTGTGGCTAGTATGCTTGTGACTAGTATGCTGGTGGCGAATATGCTGGTGGCGAGTATACTAGTGGCAAGTGTGTAACTATGCTGGTGGCGAGTATTCCGGTGGGAAGTGTGCAAGTATGCTGGTAGCAAATATGCTGGTGGCAAGTACGTTGGTGGGAAGTATACAAGTCTGCTGGTGGCAAGTATGCTGGCGGCAAATACGCTAGTGGCAAGAATGCAAGTGCGCTGGCAGCAATTATGCTGGCGGCAAGTATTCTGGCAGTATGTATGGTGGCTGCAAGTATGCTTGTGGCAAGTATGCTTGTGGCAAGTATGCTTGTGGCAAGTATGCTTTTGGCAAGTAAGCTTTGGGCAAGTATGCTTGTGGGAAGTATGCTTGAGGCAGGTATGCTTTTGGCAAGTATACTTTTGGCAAGTATGCTTGGGGCAAGTATGCTTGTGGCAAGTATGCATGTGGCATGTGTACTTGTGGTAATTATGCTGGTTGCAAGTATGCTAGTATGCTGGTGGCAAGTATACAAGTATGCTGGTGGCAAGTATGCTGGTGGCAAGTATGCTGGCGGCAAGTATGCTGGTGGCAAGTACGAATGTATGCTGGTGGCTAGTATACAAGTATGCTAGTGGCAAGTTTGCAAGATTGGTGGTGGCAAGTATGCTGGTGGCAAGATTGCTGGTGGCAAGTATGCTGGTAGCAAGTGTGGTGGTGGCAAGTATGCTGGTGGCAAGTATGCTGTTGGCAAGTATGCCGGTGGCAAGTGTGCTGGAGGCAAGTGTGCAGGTGACAAGTGTGCTGGTGGCAAGTGTGCTGGTGGCAAGTGCGCTGGTGGCAAGTGAGCTGGTGGTAAATGTGCTGGTGGCAACTGTGCTGGTGTAAGTGTGCTGGTGCCAAGTATTCTGGTGGCAAGTATTCCTGTTTTGCAAGTATGCTCGTGGCATGTAGGCTGGTGGCAAGTACACCAGAGACAAGTACGCTGGCGGCAAGTACGCTGGTGGCAATTACGCTGTTGGCAAGTATTCTGGTGGCAAGTACACTGGTGGAGATTACACTGGTCGAGAGTACGTTGGTGTCAAGTACGCTGGTAACAAGTATGCTGGTGGCAACTACGCTGGAGGTAACTACGCTGGTTATAAGTACGCTGGTGACAAGTACACTGGTGGCATGTATGCTTGTTGCAAGTATGCTTGTGGCAAGTCTGCTTGTGACTAGTATGCTGGTGGTGAGTATGCTGGTGGCGAGTATACCGTTGGCATGTGTGCAACTATGCTGATGGCGAGTATACCGGTGTCAAGTATGCAAGTATGCTGGTAGTAAATATGCTGGTGGAAAGTATGCTGGTGGCAAGTATGCAAGTATGCTGGTGGCAAATATGCTGGTGGCAAGTATGCTGGTGGCAAGTATGATGGTGGCAACTATGCTGGAGGTAACCACGATGGTTATAAGTACGCTGGTGGCAAGTACGCTGGTGGCATGTACGCTTGTTGCAAGTACGCTTGTGGCAAGTATGCTTGGGCAAGTATGCTTGTGGCAAGTATTCTTGTGGCAAGTATGCATGTGGCAAGTATGCATAGGGCAAGTATGCTTGTGGCAAGTATGCTAGGGGCAAATACGCTGGTGGCATGTATGCAAGTGCGCTGGCAGCAAGTATGCTGGCGGCAAGTATTCTGGCAGCATGTATGGTGGCTGCAAGTATGTTGGTGGCAAGTATGCACGTTGCAAGTGCAATGGTGGCAAGTACACTGGTGGCAAGTACGCTTGTGGCAAGTATGCTTGTGGCAAGTATGCTTGTGACAGGTTTGCTTGTGGCAAGTATGCTTGTGGCAGGTATACTTGTGGCAAGTAGGCATGTGGCAAGTATGCTTTTGGCAAGTATGCTTGTGGCAAGTATGCTTGTGGCAGGTATGCTTGTGGCAAGTATACTTGTGGCAAGTATACTTGCCACATGTATGTTTGTGGCAAGTATGTTTGTGTCAAGTATGCTTGTGGCAAGTATAATTGTGGCAAGTATGCTTTTGGCAAGTAAGCTTGGGGCAAGTATGCTTGTGGCAAGTATGCTTGTGGCAGGTATGCTTGTGGCAAGTATACTTTTGGCAAGTATGCTTAGGGCAAGTATACTTGTGGCAAGTATGCATGTGGCATGTATACTTGTGGTAAGTATGCTGGTTGCAAGTATGGTAGTATGCTGGTGGCAAGTATACAAGTGTGCTGGTGGCAAGTATGCTGGCGGCAAGTATGCTAACGGCAAGTATGCTGGCAGAAAGTATGCTTTCGGCAAGTATGTTGTTGGCAAGTATGCTGGCAGCAAGTATGCTGGCGGCGAGTATGCTGGTGGCAAGTATTCTGGCGGCAAGTATGCCGGTGGCAAGTACGAAAGTATGCTAGTGGCAAGTATACAAGTATGCTAGTGGCAAGTTTGCAAGATTGCTGGTAGCAACTATGCTGGTGGCAAGATTGCTGGTGGCAAGTATGCTGGTGGCAAGTGTGGTGGTGGCAAGTATGCTGGTGGCAAGTATGCTGTTGGCAAGTATGCCGGTGACAAGTGTGCTGGTGGCAATTGTGCAGGTGGCAAGTATGCTGGTGGCAAGTGTGCTGAAGGCAAGTGCGCTGGTGGCAATTGAGCTGGTGGTAAATGTGCTGGTGGCAACTGTGCTGGTGCAAGTGTGCTGGTGCCAAGTATTCTGGTGGCAAGTATTTTTGTTTTGCAAGTATTGTCGTGGCAAGTAGGCTGGTGGCAAGTACGGCGGAGACAAGTACGCTGGTGGCAAGTACGCTGGTGGCAATTACGTTATTGGCAAGTATTCCAGTGGCAAGTACGCTGGTGGAGAGTACACTGGTAGAGAGTACGCTGGTGGGAAGTACGTTGGTGTCAAGTACGCTGGTAACAAGTATGCTGGTGGCAATTACGCTGGAGGTAACTACGCTGGTTATAAATACGCTGGTGGCAAGTACGCAGGTGGCATGTACGCTTGTTGCAAGTGCGCTTGTGGCAAGTATGCTTGGGCAAGTATGCTTGTAGCAAGTATACATGTGGCAAGTATGCTTGTGGCAAGTATGCATAGGGCAAGTATGCTTGTGGCAAGTATGCTTATGGCAAGTATGCTTGTGGCTAGTATGCTTGTGGCTAGTCTGCTTGTGACTAGTATGCTGGTGGCATGTATGCTGGTGGAAAGTATGCTGGTGGCAAGTATGCTAGTATGCTGGTGGCAAGTATGCTGGTGCCAAGTATGCTGGTGGCAAGTATGCTGGTAGCAAGTATGCTGGTGGCAAGTATGCTAGTGGGAAGTATGCTGGTGGCAAGTACACTGGTGTCAAGCATGCTGGTGCCAAGTATAATGTTTCCAAGTATGCTGGTGGCAAATATGTTGGTGGCAAGTAGGCTGGTGGAGAGTATGCTTGTGGCAAGTATGCTGGTGGCATGTATGCGGGTGGAAAGTATGCTGGTGGAAGTATGTTGGTGGGTGGCAAATATGCTGGTGGCCAATATGCTGGTGTTTGCTGGTGGCAACTATGCTGGTGACAAGTGTGCTGGTGGCAATTATGCAGGTGGGAAGTGTGCTGGTGGCACGTGTGCTGGTGGCAAGTGCGCTGGTGGCAAGTGAGCTGGTCTCAAGTGCGCTGGTGGCAAGTGTGCTGTTGGCAATTGCGCTGGTGGTAAGTGTGCTGGTGGCAAGTTTGCTGCTGCAAGTGTGCTGGTGGCAAGTACGCTGGTGGAGAGTACGCTGGTGGAGAGTACGCTGGTGGCAAGTATGCTGGTGTCAAGTACGCTGGTAACAAGTAAGCTGGTGGCAAGTATGCTGGTTGCAAGTACGCTTGTGGCATGTAAGCTTGTGGCAGTATGCTTGTGGCAAGTATGTGTGTTGCAAGTATGCTTGTTGCAAGTATACTTGTGGCAAGTATGGTTGTGGCAAGAATGCTTGGGGCAAGTATGCTAGTGGCAAGTATGCTGGTGGCAAGTGCACTGGTGGCAAGTGAACTGGTCTCAAGTGCGCTGGTGACAAGTGTGCAGGTGGCAAGTGTGCTGGTTGCACTTGTGGTGGTGGCAAGTGTGTTGGTTGCGAGTGTGCTGGTGGCAAGTATGCAAGTATGCTGGTGGCAAATATGCAAGTATGCTGGTGGAACGAATGCTGGTGGCAAGTATGCTGGTGGCAAGTGTTGTGGTGGCAAGTATGCTTGTTGCAAGTATGCTCGTGGCAAGTAGGCTGGTGGAAAGTACACTGGAGACAAGTACGCTGGTGGCAAGTACGCTGGTGATAATTACGCTGTTGGCAAGTATGCTGGTGACAAATATGCTGGTGGACAGTACGCTGGTGGAGAGTACGTTGGTGGCAAGTATGTTAGTGTCAAGTACGCTGGTAACAATTACGCTGGTGGCAACTAAGCTTGAGGTAACCATGCTGGTAATAAGTACGCTGGTGTCAAGTATGCTGGTGGCATGTACGCTTGTTGGAAGTATGCTTGTGGCAAGTATGCTTGGGCAAGTATGCTTGTGGCAAGTATACTTGTGGCAAGTATGCTTCTGGCAAGTATGAAGGGGCAAGTATGCTTGTGGCAAGTATGCTTGTGGCAAGTATGCTTGTGGCTAGTATGCTTGTGGCAAGTCTGCTTGTGACTAGTATGCTTGTGGCGAGTATACTGGTGGCAAGTTTGAAAGTATGCTGGTGGCAAGTATGCTGGTGGCAAGAATGCTGGTGGCAAGTATGATGGTGGCAAGTATGCTGGTGCCAAATATGTTGGTGCCAAATATGGGCGTGCCAAGTATGTTGGTGCCTAGTATGCTGGTGGCAGTATGCTGGTGGCAAGTAGGCTGGTGGCAAGTGTGCTTGTGAAAAGTATGCTGGTGGCAAGTATGCTGGTAGCAAGTATGCTGGTGGCAAGTATGCTAGTGGAAAGTATGCTGGTATCAAGCACGCTGCTGATAAGTATGCTGGTGTCACGTTTGTTGGTGGCACCTATGCTGGTGGCACGTATGTTATTAGCACGAATGCTGTTGGCAAGTATGCTGCTGGCAAGTATGCTGGTGGCACGTATGCTTGTGGCAAGTATGCTTGTGGCAAGTATGCTTGTGGCAAGTATGCTTGTGGCAGGTATGCTTGTGGCAAGTATACTTGTGGCAAGTATATTTGCCACAAGTATGTTTGTGGCAAGTATGTTTGTGTCAAGTATGCTTGTAGCAAGTATACTTGTGGCAAGTATGCTTTTGGCAAGTAAGTTTGGGGCAAGTATGTTTGTGGCAAGTATGCTTGTGGCAGGTATGCTTGTGGCAAGTATACTTTTGGCAAGTATGCTTGGGGCAAGTATGCTTGTGGCAAGTATGCATGTGGCATGTATACTTGTGGTAAGTATGCTGGTTGCAAGTATGCTAGTGTGCTGGTGGCAAGTATACAGGTATGCTGGTGGCAAGTATGCTGGCGGCAAGTATGCTGGCGGCAAGTATGCAAGTATGCTGGCAGAAAATATGCTTTCGGCAAGTATGTTGGTGGCAAGTATGCCGGCAGCAAGTATGCTGGCGGCAAGTATTCTGGTGGCAAGTATGCTGGCAGCAAGTAAGCTTTTGGCAAGTACGAAAGTATGCTGGTGGCAAGTATACAAGTATGCTAGTGGCAAGTTTGCAAGTTTGCTGGTAGCAAGTATGCTGGTGGCAAGATTGCTGGTGGCTAGTATGCTGATAGCAAGTGTGGTGGTGGCAAGTATGCTGGTGGCAAGTATGCTGTTGGCAAGTATGCTGGTGGCAAGTGTGCTGGTGGCAAGTGTGCAGGTGGCAAGTGTGCTGGTGGAAAGTGTGCTGGTGGCAAGTGCGCTGGTGGCAAGTGAGCTGGTCCCAAGTGCGCTGGTGGCAAGTGCGCTGGATGTAAGTGCGCTGGTGGTATATGTGCTGGTGGCAACTGTGCTGGTGCAAGTGTGCTGGTGCCAAGTATTCTGGTGGCAAGTATTCCTGTTTTGCAAGTATGCTCTTGGCAAGTAGGCTGGTGGCAAGTATGCTGGAGACAAGTACGCTGGTAGCAAGTACGCTGGTGGCAATTACGCTGTTGGCAAGTATTCTGGTGGCAAGTACGCTGGTGGAGAGTACGCTGGTCTTGAGTACACTGGTGGCAATTACGTTGGTGTCAAGTATGCTGGTAACAAGTACGCTGGTGGCAACTACGCTGGAGGTAACTACGTTGGTTATAAGTACGCTGGTGGCAAGTACACTGGTGGCATGTATGTTTGTTGCAAGTATGCTTGTGGCAAGTCTGTTTTTGACTAGTATGCTGGTGGCGAGTATGCTGGTGGCGAGTATACCGTTGGCATGTGTGCAACTATGTTGATGGCGAGTATACCGGTGGCAAGTGTGCAAGTATACTGGTGGCAAGTATGCTGGTGGCAAGTATGCTGGTGGCAAGTATGCTGGTGGCAAGTATGATGGTGGCAAGTATGCTGGTGCCAAATATGTTGGTGCCAAATATGGGCGTGCCAAGTATGCTGGCAGCAAGTATGCTGGTGGCAAGTATGCTAGTGGCAAGTATCCTGGTGGCAAGCACGCTGGTGACATGTATGCTGGTGTCACATTTGCTGCTGGCACCTATGCTGGTTTCACGTATGTTGGTAGCACGAATGCTGTTGGCAGGTATGCTGGTGGCAAGTATGCTGGTGGCAAGTATGCTGGTGCCAAGTATGCTAGTGCCAAGTGTGTTGTTGCCATGTATGCTGGGGGCAAATATGTTTGTGGCAAGTAGGCTGGTGGGAAGTATGCTTGTGGCAAGTATGCTGGTGGCATGTATGCTGGTGGAAAGTATGCTGGTGGCAAGTATGCTGGTGGGTGGCAATTATGCTGGTGGCCAGTATGCTGGTGTTTGCTGGTGGCAAGTATGCAGGTGGCAAGTATGGTGGTGGCATGTATGCTTAGGCAAGTACACTGGTGGCAAGTATGCTAATGGTAGGTGAGCCGGTGGGTGGCAAGTATGCTGCTGAGTGGCAAGTATGCTGGTGAATAGAAAGTTTTTGGCAAATATGCTGGTGGCAAGTATTATGTTGGCAAGTATGCTGGTGGCAAGAATGCTGATGGCAAGTGTGCTGGTGGCAAGTGTGCTGGTTGCAAGTGAGCTGGTGTCCATGTGTGCTGGTGAAAGTGTGATGGTGGCAAGTATGCAAGTATGCTGGTGGTAAGTTTGCAAGTATGCTTGTGGCAAGTATGCGTGTGGCAAGTATGCTTGTGGCAAGTGTACTTGTGGCAAGTATGCATGGTACAAGTATGTTTGTGGCAAGTATGCTTGTGACAAGTATGCTTGTGGCAAGTGTACTTGTGGCAAGTATGCATGGTGCAAGTATGCTTGTGGCAAGTATTCTTGTGACTAGTATGCTGGTGGAGGGTATGCTGGTGGCGAGTATAGTAGTGGCAAGTGTGTAACTATGCTGGTGGTGAGTATACCGGTGGGAAGTGTGCAAGTATGCTGGTAGCAAATATGCTGGTGGCAAGTATGCTGGTGAGAAGTAAACAAGTCTGCTGGTGGCAAGTATGCTGGTGGCAAATACGCTAGTGGCATGTATTCAAGTATGCTGGCAGCATGTATGATGGCTGCAAGTATGTTGGCAGGAAGTATGCTTGTGGCAAGTATGCTTGTGGCAAGTATACTTGTGGCAAGTATGCTTGTGGCAAGTATGTTTGTGGAAAGTATACTTGTGGGAAATATGCTTCTGGCAAGTATGCTTGCAACAAGTATGCTTGTGGCAAGTATGCTTGTGGCAAGTATTATTGTGGCATGTATACTTGTGGCATGTATGCTGGTTGCAAGTATGCTGGTGGCAAGTATGCTGGTGGCAAGTATGCTGGTGGCAAGTATGCTGGTGGCAAGTATGTTAGTGGCAAGTACGAAAGTATGCTAATGGCAAGTATACAAGTATGCTAGTGGTAAGTTTGCATATTTGCTGGTGGCAAGTATGCTGGTGGCAAGATTGCTGGTGGAAAGTATGCTGGTAGAAAGTGTACTGGTGGCAAGTATGCTGGTGGCAAGTATGCTGGTGTCAAGTATGCTGGTGGCAAATGTGCTGGTGGCAAGTGAGATGGTCTCAAGTGTGGTGGTGGCAAGTGCGCCGGTGGCAAGTGTGCTGGTGGTAAATGTGCTGGTGGCCAGTGTGTTGGTGGAAGTGTGATGGTGGCAAGTGTGCTAGTGGCAATTGTGCTGGTGGCAAGTGAGATGGTCTTAAGTGTGCTGGTGGCAAGTGCGCTGGTGGCAAGTGCGCTGGTGGCAAGTGCGCTGGTGGTAAATGTGCTGGTGGCAAGTGTGCTGGTGCAAGTGTGATGGTGGCAAGTGTGTTGGTTGCGAGTGTGCTGGTGGCAAGTATGCAAGTATGCTGGTGGCAAGTATGCAAGTATGCTGGTGGCAAGTATGCTGGTGGCAAGTATGCTGGTGGCAAGTATGCTGGTGGCAAGTATGCTGGTGGCAAATATGCTGGTGGCTAGTATTCTAGTGACAGGTATGCTGGTGCTAAGTATGCTGGTGGCAAGTATGCATGTTGCAAGTATGCTGGTGGCAAGTAGGCTGGTGGCAAGTACGCTGGAGCAAGTACTCTGGTTGCAAGTACGCTGGTGGCAATTACGCTGTGGGCAAGTATGCTGGTGGCAAGTACGCTGGTGGAGAGTACGCTGGTGAAGAGTACGCTAGTGGCAAGTACATTGGTGTCAATTATCCTGGTAACATGTACGTTGGTGGCAACTACGCTGGAGGTAACCACGCTGGTTATAAGTACGCTGGTGGCAAGTACGCTGGTGGCATGTACGTTTGTGGCAAGTACGCTTGTGGCAAGTATGCTTGGGCAAGTATGATTATGGCAAGTATACTTGTGACAAGTATGCTTGTGGCAAGTATGCATGGGGCAAGTATGCTTGAAGCAAGTATGCTTGTGGCAAGTATGCTTGTGGCTAGTATGCTTGTGGCAAGTCTGCTTGTGACTAGTATGCTGGTGGCGAGTATGCTGGTGGTGAGTATACCGGTGGCAAGTGTGCAACTATGCTGATAGCGAGTATACCGGTGGCAAGTGTGCAAGTATGCTAGTAGCAAATATGCTGGTGGCAAGTGTGCTGGTTGCAAGTATGATGGTGGCAAGTATGCTGGTGGCAAGTCTGCTTGTGACTAGTATGCTGGTGGTGAGTATGCTGGTGGCAATTATGCTGGTGGCAAATATGTTGGTGGCAAGTATGCTGGTGGCAAGTATGCTGGTGGTAAGTATGCTGGTGGCAAGTAAGCTAGTGCCAAGTAACCTGGCGGCAAGTAGGCTGGTGGAAAGTATGCTGGTTAGAGCCCGTCAAAATGGCCGCCACTTCCGCTCGGTTCCCTCTGCGCTCGCGCCTCGCTCTCGACGGCTGACGGCGGGTAAAGGGTTGGTAGAGGGGGAGCGATGACGTCACAGTCGCAAGAGCGAGACGTTTCGGGCAGGACGAGTCACGATACTCCCGGGTTCACGCGCGCCCGCCGGGACGAGCTGAGCTTGGCTGAGCCGCCTCAGCCTAGTCGGCGCACGCCGTCGGCTGCGTCTTCACACAACGCGCCGGACGTACCCGAGACAAAAAAGGGGGAAAATACACTTTTTCGATTTTCACGTTGTAAAAAATGTTCACGGTATACAAGACCACGCTACATCGTTTTATGAAATTAGTTTTTCCTTACTAGCTTTGCCTTGCCTGTGAAAAGATAAAAAGGCTAATTTCCATTCCACACGAGTTTTTAGTTCCGTAATGCTCCTCACTCGATTTTGATGAAAGTATTAGGTTAAAAAATCTGATTTTTGGACACATTATAGTAAAACATCTAAACTTTCGTATAAGACACTCACCTTTTCGTAATTCCTAACAGTCGTTTTCAAATGACGCTATTTCTCAAGTATATGCACTTGACTTACAAATCGTGTATTGAAAAAGTTAGATAGCGGGCAGGTTACTGTTCTATGATTTTTAGACCATATATTACAGCGAGTGAAATGGAGCTAAAAGAACAAAAAAGTTTTTGAAATGGTAATCGCACTGATATCTACCTCCTTTCACAAGTAATTGCGAGTTATCTGAGCGCCCTCGGGCCGCGATCACAAGTCTACGATCTCTGCCTGTGTCGAGCGTAGCGTGAAGCACTGCAGTGCCGAAAATTCTGAATTGCTGGCTACGTTTGTCGGTCCCTCATGATGTGTTAAAGATCCATACTCAGAGAACAATAATGAACTAATTTTTCTTGGGTGGCAACCGATTACAATGGACAACTATCTGCTACGGTCTTACAGCAGATCATACTTGACTTTGGGAGGCATACATCTGATTTTTTCCACATGATACAATTCGTGAAATTTATATTTCGTGTTTGGAACTAGAAGAGAAGAACAAAGTAATGTAAACGGCGACTTCGCTCATAATGGACTGAAATAAAATTTTGTGACATTACAATTAACGGCTTTCTAGTTGCAGATGAACGAGAAAATAATTGTATACAGTGTGTCCGACATAAATGTGGTACTTTCACGTCTGAGATGAAAGTAGGAATGAACTGAGTTGTTTTTAGTAACCTGTCTGAGGCGAACAACGTTTCTACGAACATTTTGCTGTATCATTTGAAGACAATTTTCTTTGTCTGCAAGATGGTACTTTCGAATTTTCAACATACACTGGTTTACTTTAGCCTCAGACACTGCAGGACAGGTCAGTAAAGGATGAGAAGCGTCTGTCACTTTATTCTATTTTTTTTTTCTTGAGGGGGGAGAGCTTGTACCCAGCTATAAGGAATCCCAACCCACTGTCAGCAGAAGATCTATTGCTGGCCACTTCAAGAATCCCGCTAACAGTTCATTGATTTTATTGTATTATATATTAAAAGAATCTACGAAAACTAAAGTCAGTCGGACAGACTAAACTACCCAGCTGATTTCCTTCATTTTTGTGTAAAACTTTTTCTACACTCAAACGGGATTTCCTTCTGTATATTTCTTATGGGGATGTCCTGGGTGTAAACTAAAGTCATTCTGTCAAGCCGTTCTATCCGACCCATTTCCTTCATTTTCGCTTTAAGCGAAAGGTATTTATTCGCAGATTAGTCATCAAGTATCATAATTAACTTAAGTCTCTCCTTAGTTTACTTTCATTCAAACGCGGGATCCTTCTGTCCTTGCATTGAATATTTTAATCGGTTTGTTTTAGGATATCTTCGGTTCTAAATAAAGTACACAGTTCTCTTTGATCTAACAACGCTCAACGGATCAAGATCTTTCATTTGTGCTTTTAAACACTTGCACGGATTGATTCTGAAGAAAGCTATACGTGAACATTTAACTTTACTTCCATGTCTTCCCAACGTTTTAGTCATTCCACTAACGGTGTGAAGTATTCGCGCGGGTCTCATTCGAACGGGCCCTCTATCTTTCTTATATATTAAAAGAATCTATTTTATAATTGTAATTGATTTTAAATAAGTGTTATGAATTTAAGAAAACACAAGCTTATATAATATTCTGTATACTGTTACTATCTATAAGAAATATTTTTAAATGATAAATATTTAATTTTACTTATTTCCATTTCACATGACTGGCTGCTAATGCTGCAAAGTATTTGCACAGGCCGCCTAGTTTTATTACTACTGTTCTCACATTGTAGTGAACCGTCGAATTTTATTAACATAAGAAATAGTTGGTAATGCACTCATTCCATCCATATAGACTAACATTTAGGAGAGTATTTCCTTCCCTTAACATTCGATATCTTTAGTATTCCCGGCGCGAGCCGGCGCCGGCACGAACCGATTGGGGTATGGTGTTGCTTCTGCAGCACAAGTATCACAAGCCTCCAGCCTGCTTTCAGCAGAAGCTCCTCTGCATGATTCTTTTTTCAATTATACTTCTGATAATATGTTTATTTTTCTTCTATTACTATTAATTCTGTAATATGAATTTAAAAAATTAAGAAATGTTTAGTTTTTCACATAAGGAAAAACTCTCCTAAATGTTAGTCGAAATTAATGGGATTTCTAATGTGTTTATGATGCTATGAGTCACTACAGTGTGCAAACAATAGTAATAAAATTACAAAATCAATTAACAGTTAGCTGGCTCAAAGTAGATGGCAGTGAACAAGTACTGGTCACACCCGTGTTTCCTTCGATCTTCCACTGACAGTGGGTGACGATCCCTTGTTGCTGGCCACAAGCCCACTAAGAACCAAAAAACAAATCACAACATGAAACAAATGACACCTGCTTCTCATCCTTTACTGATCTGCAGTGTCTGATGCTAAACTAAATCTGCGCGTTTTCCTTTCATTTAAAGTATAAAAATCGATATGAAAGTACCATGGAGACAAGGAAAATTGTGAGATTCAGGATATGTTCATAGAAAAGCAGTTCCCATCAGACAGCTTCCTAACAAATAAAATAAAAATTCTGAGAACCGTGTAGAGTTCTTTGAAAGTGGAGATGAGCTGAAACATGGGACAGCGTGACCACATAAATCTGGCACACCTGACGTACCCCCATGGCCATAAGTTGCAGCATCCCTTACTTAGCAGGAGGTAACTAAATGTCTTTAATTTTACTGTTATGTACTCCTACTTTAGTCCCGGTCTGAGGGATAGAGCTTTTATGTGAGACACTGTATATAAATTGTTTCACCTTGTGGTAGAACATTTTCTGGGAGTTACAAAAGCAAAAATTAAGATAAGGTTCAAATGTTTGTTAAGCTTATGGGACTTAACAACGGGGTCATCAGTCGCTAAACTTACAAACTACTTATGAACTACCTTATACTAAAGATGACACAGGTATCTATGCCCGAGGGAGGATTCGAACTCCCGACCGTAGCGGTCGTGCAGACTGTGACTGGTGCGCCGCAGACCCCTCGGCCACCGCGGCCAGCTTAAGAGAAAGCTAAATAGTGTAATCTTAGGTGTAGATGCATCAATAAATGTAAGTATATTTTTGGGTTTCTTCCGTTTATTATCCTCAACTAGAAAGTCATTGAGTAGAATTTCAGAAATTTTATTTCACTCCATCAACAGCAAATTCGCAGTTAACATTAATTGTTTCTTCTCTTGTAGTTTGAAACACGAAATATGTATTCCATCAATTGTACAATGTGGACAACAAACTTCTTGTATACCTCTTAAGTGAAGTATTACCTCACATAAAACCATAGCAGATCATTGTCCATTGTAATCGGTTGCCACCCGAGAAAAATTAGGGTATTGCTATTTTCTGGTTATGAATTATTAACACATCACGAGGGACCAACATACGTGGCCAGCAAATAATTTTTTCGGCACTGCAGTGCTTTACGCCACGCTCAACAAACGCCGAGTTCGTAGGCTTACGGTCGCGGCATGATGCCACTCAGATAACTCACAATTACTTGTGAAAGGAGGTAGATATCAGCGCGACTACCATTTCAAAAACTTTTCTTTCTTTTAGCACCATTTCACTCGCTGTAATGTATGGCCTAAAATGCATAGTACAGTATGCTGCCCGCTATCGAACTTTTTCATTACACGATTTGTAAATCAAGTGCCCATACCTGACAAAAAGCATTATTAGAAAACGATTGTTACGAATTACGAAAAGGTGAATGTTTTATTGGAAAGCTAAGATGTTGTACTATCCTGTGTCCAAAAATCAGATTTTTTAACCGAATACTTTCATCAAAATCGAATGAGGAGCTTTACGAAACTGAAAACTCGTGCGGACTGAAAAGTAGACTTTTTATTTTTACACAGGCAACGCAAACCGTAAAAGGAAAAAATAAGTTGATAAAAGGATGCGATGTGGTCTTATATACCGTCAAAATTTCTTACAACTTGAAAATCGAAAAAGTTATTTTTCCCCCTCTTTTTCGTCTTGGCACATCCCCGCTCGGCTCGGCCCGGCCAGCAGTGTGAACGCACCGTCGTAGACGTGTGCCGGACGGGCGCAATAATTAACGGCGTCGTGAGGGGGGCTGGCCGTGCGCATGCGCACTGCTGTCGGCTGTTCCACATGCCAGCCAGGAGTACCGAGACTTCTCGCTCCCGAGACTGCATTATCGGCACGGCCGGCTCCTGGGTACGGCGGTCTCGCTAGCCGCTTCCTCTGGCAGGAACGAGCGGGAGCAAGGCCCGTTTGACGGCCTCTAATGCTGGTGGCAAGAACGCTGGTGGCAATTACAATGGAGGCAAGTACGCTGGTGGAGAGTACGCTGGTGGAGAGTAAGCTGGTGGCAAGTATGCTGGTGTCAAGTATGCTTGTAACAAGTACGCTTGTGGCAAGTACGCTTGTGGCAAGTATGCTTGTGGCAAGTATGCTTGTGCGAAGTATACTTGTGGCAACTATGCTTGTGGCAAGTATGCTTGTGGCAAGTATGCATGTGGCAAGTATGCTTGTGGCAAGTATACTTGTGGCAAGTATGCTATTGCAAGTGTTATTGTGGCAAGTATGCTTGTGGCAAGTATGCTTGGGGCAAGTATGCTAGTGGCAAGTATGTTTGTGGCAAGTATACTTGTGGCAAGTATGCTTTTGGCAAGTATGCTTGGGGCAAGTATGCTTGTGGCAAGTATGCTTGTGGCAAGTATGCTTTTGGCAAGTATACTTGTGGCAAGTATGCTTGTGGAAAGTATGCTTGGGGCAAGTATGCTTGTAGCAAGTATGCTTGTGGCATGTATGTTTGTGGCAAGTATGCCGGTGGCAAGTATGCTGGTGGCAAGATTGCTGGTGGCAAGAATGCTGGTGTCAAGTGTGCTGGTGGCAAGTGCGCTGGTGGCAAGTGAGATGGTCTGAAGTGCACTGGTGGCAAGTGCGCTGGTGGCAAGTGCGCTGGTGGTAAATGTGCTGGTGGCAAGTGTGCTGGTGCAAGTGTGATGGTGGCAAGTGAGCTAGTGGCAATGGTGCTGGTTGCAAGTGTGCTGGTGGCAAGTGTGTTGGTTGCGAGTGTGCTGGTGGCCAGTATACAAGTATGCAGGTGGCAAGTATGCAAGTATGCTGGTGGCAAGTATGCTGGTGGCAAGTATGCAGGTGGCATGTATGCTGGTGGCAAGTGTGCTGGTGGCAAGTTCGCTGGTGTCAAGTATCCTGGTGTCACGTATGCTGGTGGCACCTATGCTGGTGGCACGTATGTTGGTGGCATGACTGCTGTTGGCAAGTATGCTGGTGGCAAGTATGCTGGTGGCAAGTATGCTGGTGGCAAGTATGCTGGTGGCAAGTATGCTGGTGGCAAGTATGCTGGTGGCAAGTATGCTAGTGACAGGTATGCTGGTGCCAAGTAGTCTGGTGGCAAGTATGCTTGTTGCAAGTATGCTCGTGGCAAGTAGGCTGGTGGCAAGTACGCTGGAGACAAGTACCCTGGTGGCAAGTACGCAGGTGGCAATTACGCTGCTAGAAAGTATGCTGGTGGCAAGTACGCTGGTGGAGAGTACGCTGGTGGAGAGTACGCTGGTGGCAAGTAGGTTGGTGTCAAGTACGCTGGTAACAAGTACGCTGGTGGCAACTACGCTGGAGGTAACCACGCTTGTTATAAGTATGCAGGTGGCAAGTACGCTGGTGGCATGTACGCTTGTTGCAAGTACGCTTGTGGCAAGTATGCTTGGGCAAGTATGCTTGTGGCAAGTATACTTGTGGCAAGTATGCTTGTGGCAAGTATGCATAGGGCAAGTATGCTTGTGGCAAGTATGCTTGTGGCAAGTATGCTTGTGGCTAGTATGCTTGTGGCTAGTCTGCTTGTGACTAGTATGCTGGTAGCAAGTATGCTGGTGGCGAGTATACAGGTGGCAAGTGTGCAACTATGCTGATGGCGAGTATACCGGTGGCAAGTGTGCAAGTATGCTGGTAGCAAATATGCTGGTGGCAAGTATGCTGGTGGCAAGTATGCAAGTATGCTGGTGGCAAGTATGCTGGTGGCAAGTATGCTGGTGGCAAGTATGATGGTGGCAAGTATGCTGGTGTCATATATGCTGGTGCCATATATGGGCATGCCAAGTATATTGGTGCCAAGTATGCTGGTGGAAGTATGCTGGTGGCAAGTAGGATGGTGGCGAGTATGCTTGTGAAAAGTATGCTGGTGGCAAGTATGCTGGTGGCAAGTATGCTGGTAGAAAGTATGCTGGTGGCAAGTATGCTAGTGCCAAGTATGCTGGTGCCAAGTATGTTGTTTCCAAGTATGCAGGTGGCAAATAAGTTGGTGGCAAATATGCTGGTGGCCAGTATGCTGGTGTTTGCTGGTGGCAACTATGCTGGTGGCAAGTGTGCTGGTGGCAAGTGTGCAGGTGGCAAGTGTGCTGGTGGCACGTGTGCTGGTGGCAAGTGCGCAGGTGGCAAGTGAGATGGTCTCAAGTGCACTGGTGGCAAGTGTGCTGTTGGCAAGTTCGCTGGGGGTAAGTATGCTGGTGGCAGGTGTGCTGGTGCAAGTGTGCTAGTGGCAAGTACGCTGGTGGAGAGAACGCTGGTGGAGAGTACGCTGGTGGCAAGTATGCTGGTGTCAAGTACACTGGTTACAAGTAAGCTGGTGGCAAGTACGCTTGTTGCAAGTACACTTGTGGCATGTAAGCTTGTGGCAGTATTCTTGTGGCAAGTATGCGTGTTGCAAGTATTCTTGTGGCAAGTATGAATGTGGCAAGTATACTTGTGGCAAGTATGGTTGTGGCAAGTATGCTTGGGGCAAGTATGCTAGTGGCAAGTATGCTGGTTGCAAGTGCGCTGGTGGCAAGTGAACTGGTCTCAAGTGCACTGGTGGCTATTGAGCTGGAGGTAAGTGCGCTGGTGGTAAATGTGCTGGTGGCAACAGTGCTGGTGCAAGTGTGCAGGTGGCAAGTGTGCTGGTTGCAAGTGTGGTGGTGGCAAGTGTGTTGCTTGCGAGTGTGCTGGTGGCAAGTATGCTGGTGGCAAATATGCAAGTATGCTGGTGGCAAGTATGCTGGTTGCAAGCATGCTGGTGGCGAATATGCTGGTGGCAAGTATGCTAGTGACAGGTATGCTGGTGCCAAGTATTGTGGTGGCAAGTATGCTTGTTGCAAGTATGCTTGTGGCATGTAGGCCTACTAACAAATACGCTGGAGACAAGTACGCTGGTAACAAGTACGCTGTTGGCAACTAAGCTGGAGGTAACCACGCTGGTAATAAGTACGCTGGTGGCAAGTATGCTGGTGGCATGTACGCTTGTTGCAAGTTTGCTTGTGGCAAGTATGCTTGGGCAAGTATGCTTGTGGCAAGTATACTTGTGGCAAGTATGCTTCAGGCAAGTATGCATGGGGCAAGTACGCTTACTGCAAGTCTGCTTGTGGCAAGTATGCTTGTGGCTAGTATGCTTGTGGCAAGTCTGCTTGTGACTAGTATGCTGGTGGCGAGTATACTGGTGGCAAGTATGAAAGTATGCTGGTGGCAAGTATGCTGGTGGCAAGTATGCTGGTGGCAAGTATGATGGTGGCAAGTATGCTGGTGCCAAAAGTTGGTGCCAAATATGGGCATGCCAAGTATGTTGGTGCCAAGTATGCTGGTGGCATTATGCTGGTGGCAAGTAGGCTGGTGGCAAGTATGCTTGTGAAAAGTATGCTTATGTCAAGTATGCTGGTGGCAAGTATGCTGGTAGCAAGTATGCTTGTGGCAAGTATGCTAGTGGAAAATATGCTGGTGGCAAGCACACTGGTGACAAGTATGCTGGTTTCACGTTTGCTGGTGGCACCTATGCTGGTGGCACGAATGTTGGTAGCACGAATGCTGTTGGCAAGTATGCTGGTGGCAAGTATGCTTGTGGCAAGTATGCTTGTGGCAAGTATGCTGGTGGCATGTATGCTGGTGGAAAGTATGCTGATGGCAAGTATGCTGGTGGCAAGTATGCTGATGGCAAGTGTGCTGGTGGCAAGTGTGCTGGTGGCAAGTGTGCTGGTGTCAAGTGTGCTAGTGCAAGTTTGCTGCTGGCAAGTATGCAAGTATGCTGGTGGTAAGTATGCAAGTATGCTTGTGGCAAGTATGCTTGTGACAAATATGCTTGTGGCAAGTGTACTTGTGGCAAGTATGCTTGGTGCAAGTATGCTTGCAGCAAGTATGCTTGTGGCAAGTATGCTTGCGGCAAGTATGCTTGTGGCAAGTATGCTTGTTGCAAGAATGCTTGTGGCAAATATGCTTGTGGAAAGTATGCTTGTGGCTAGTATGCTTGTGACTAGTATGCTGGTGGCGAGTATACTAGTGGCAAGTGTGTAACTATGCTGGTGGCGAGTATTCCGGTGGGAAGTGTGCAAGTATGCTGGTAGCAAATATGCTGGTGGCAAGTACGTTGGTGGGAAGTATACAAGTCTGCTGGTGGCAAGTATGCTGCCGGCAAATACGCTAGTGGCAAGAATGCAAGTGCGCTGACAGCAATTATGCTGGCGGCAAGTATTCTGGCAGTATGTATGGTGGCTGCAAGTATGCTTGTGGCAAGTATGCTTGTGGCAAGTATGCTTGTGGCAAGTATGCTTTTGGCAAGTAAGCTTTGGGCAAGTATGCTTGTGGGAAGTATGCTCGAGGCAGGTATGCTTTTGGCAAGTATACTTTTGGCAAGTATGCTTGGGGCAAGTATGCTTGTGGCAAGTATGCATGTGGCATGTGTACTTGTGGTAATTATGCTGGTTGCAAGTATGCTAGTATGCTGGTGGCAAGTATACAAGTATGCTGGTGGCAAGTATGCTTTCGGCAAGTATGTTGGCGGCAAGTATGCTGGTGGCAAGTATGCTGGCGGCAAGTATGCTGGTGGCAAGTACGAATGTATGCTGGTGGCTAGTATACAAGTATGCTAGTGGCAAGTTTGCAAGATTGGTGGTGGCAAGTATGCTGGTGGCAAGATTGCTGGTGGCAAGTATGCTGGTAGCAAGTGTGGTGGTGGCAAGTATGCTGGTGGCAAGTATGCTGTTGGCAAGTATGCCGGTGGCAAGTGTGCTGGTGGCAAGTGTGCAGGTGGCAAGTGTGCTGGTGGCAAGTGTGCTGGTGGCAAGTGCGCTGGTGGCAAGTGAGCTGGTGGTAAATGTGCTGGTGGCAACTGTGCTGGAGTAAGTGTGCTGGTGCCAAGTATTCTGGTGGCAAGTATTCCTGTTTTGCAAGTATGCTCGTGGCATGTAGGCTGGTGGCAAGTACGCCGGAGACAAGTACGCTGGTGGCAATTACTCTGTTGGCAAGTATTCTGGTGGCAAGTACACTGGTGGAGAGTACACTGGTCGAGAGTACGTTGGTGTCAAGTACGCTGGTAACAAGTATGCTGGTGGCAACTACGCTGGAGGTAACTACGCTGGTTATAAGTACGCTGGTGACAAGTACACTGGTGGCATGTATGCTTGTTGCAAGTATGCTTGTGGCAAGTCTGCTTGTGACTAGTATGCTGGTGGTGAGTATGCTGGTGGTGAGTATACCGTTGGCATGTGTGCAACTATGCTGATGGCGAGTATATCGGTGTCAAGTATGCAAGTATGCTGGTAGTAAATATGCTGGTGGAAAGTATGCTGGTGGCAAGTATGCAAGTGTGATGGTGGCAAATATGCTGGTGGCAAGTATGCTGGTGGCAAGTATGATGGTGGCAACTATGCTGGAGGTAACCACGATGGTTATAAGTACGCTGGTGGCAAGTACGCTGGTGGCATGTACGCTTGTTGCAAGTATGCATAGGGCAAGTATGCTTGTGGCAAGTATGCTTGTGGCAAATATGCTTTTGGCAAGTATGCTTGTGGCTAGTATGCTTGTGACTAGTATGCTGGTGGCGAGTATGCTGGTGGTGAGTATACTAGTGTCAAGTGTGCAACTATGCTGGTGGCGAGTATTCCGGCGGGAAGTGTGCAAGTATGCTGGTAGCAAGTACGTTGGTGGGAAGTATACAAGTCTGCTGTTGGCAAGTATGCTAGGGGCAAATACGCTGGTGGCATGTATGCAAGTGCGCTGGCAGCAAGTATGCTGGCGGCAAGTATTCTGGCAGCATGTATGGTGGCTGCAAGTATGCTTGTGGCAAGTATTATTGTGGCAAGTACGCTTGGGCCAAGTATGCTTGGGGGAAGTATGCTTGTGGCAAGTATGCTTGTGGCAAGTATACTTGTGGCAAGTATGCTTGTAGCAAGTATGCTTGTGGCAAGTATGCTTGTGACAAGTATACTTGTGGCAAGTATGGTTGTGGCTAGTATGCTTGGGGCAAGTATGTTTGTGGCAAGTATGCTTGTGGCAAGTATGCTTGTGTCATGTATACTTTCGGCAAGTATGCTGGCTGCAAGTATGCTAGTATGCTGGTGGCAAGTATGTTGGTGGCAAGTATGCACGTTGCAAGTGCAATGGTGGCAAGTACACTGGTGGCAAGTACGCTTGTGGCAAGTATGCTTGTGGCAAGTATGCTTGTGACAGGTTTGCTTGTGGCAAGTATGCTTGTGGCAGGTATACTTGTGGCAAGTAGGCTTGTGGCAAGTATGCTTTTGGCAAGTATGCTTGTGGCAAGTATGCTTGTGGCAGGTATGCTTGTGGCAGGTATACTTGTGGCAAGTATACTTGCCACATGTATGCTTGTAGCAAGTATGTTTGTGTCAAGTATGCTTGTGGCAAGTATAATTGTGGCAAGTATGCTTTTGGCAAGTAAGCTTGGGGCAAGTATGCTTGTGGCAATTATGCTTGTGGCAGGTATGCTTGTGGCAAGTATACTTTTGGCAAGTATGCTTAGGGCAAGTATACTTGTGGCAAGTATGCATGTGGCATGTATACTTGTGGTAAGTATGCTGGTTGCAAGTAGGGTAGTATGCTGGTGGCAAGTATACAAGTGTGCTGGTGGCAAGTATGCTGGCGGCAAGTATGCTAACGGCAAGTATGCTGGCGGCAAGTATGCAAGTATGCTGGCAGAAAGTATGCTTTCGGCAAGTATGTTGTTGGCAAGTATGCTGGCTTCAAGTATGCTGGCGGCGAGTATGCTGGTGGCAAGTATTCTGGCGGCAAGTATGCCGGTGGCAAGTACGAAAGTATGCTAGTGGCAAGTATACAAGTATGCTAGTGGCAAGTTTGCAAGATTGCTGGTAGCAACTATGCTGGTGGCAAGATTGCTGGTGGCAAGTATGCTGGTGGCAAGTGTGGTGGTGGCAAGTATGCTGGTGGCAAGTATGCTGTTGGCAAGTATGCCGGTGACAAGTGTGCTGGTGGCAATTGTGCAGGTGGCAAGTATGCTGGTGGCAAGTGTGCTGAAGGCAAGTGCGCTGGTGGCAATTGAGCTGGTGGTAAATGTGCTGGTGGCAACTGTGCTGGTGCAAGTGTGCTGGTGCCAAGTATTCTGGTGGCAAGTATTTTTGTTTTGCAAGTATGCTCGTGGCAAGTAGGCTGGTGGCAAGTACGGCGGAGACAAGTACGCTGGTGGCAAGTACGCTGGTGGCAATTACGTTATTGGCAAGTATTCTTGTGGCAAGTACGCTGGTGGAGAGTACGCTGGTAGAGAGTACGCTGGTGGGAAGTACGTTGGTGTCAATTACGCTGGTAACAAGTATGCTGGTGGCAATTACGCTGGAGGTAACTACGCTGGTTATAAATACGCTGGTGGCAAGTACGCAGGTGGCATGTACGCTTGTTGCAAGTACGCTTGTGGCAAGTATGCTTGGGCAAGTATGCTTGTAGCAAGTATACTTGTGGCAAGTATGCTTGTGGCAAGTATGCATAGGGCAAGTATGCTTGTGGCAAGTATGCTTATGGCAAGTATGCTTGTGGCTAGTATGCTTGTGGCTAGTCTGTTGTGACTAGTATGCTGGTGGCATGTATGCTGGTGGAAAGTATGCTGGTGGCAAGTATGCTAGTATGCTGGTGGCAAGTATGCTGGTGTCAAGTATGCTGGTGGCAAGTATGCTGGTAGCAAGTATGCTGGTGGCAAGTATGCTAGTGGGAAGTATGCTGGTGGCAAGTACACTGGTGTCAAGCATGCTGGTGCCAAGTATAATGTTTCCAAGTATGCTGGTGGCAAATATGTTGGTGGCAAGTAGGCTGGTGGAGAGTATGCTTGTGGCAAGTATGCTGGTGGCATGTATGCGGGTGGAAAGTATGCTGGTGGAAGTATGTTGGTGGGTGGCAAATATGCTGGTGGCCAATATGCTGGTGTTTGCTGGTGGCAACTATGCTGGTGACAAGTGTGCTGGTGGCAATTATGCAGGTGGGAAGTGTGCTGGTGGCACGTGTGCTGGTGGCAAGTGCGCTGGTGGCAAGTGAGCTGGTCTCAAGTGCGCTGGTGGCAAGTGTGCTGTTGGCAAGTGCGCTGGTGGTAAGTGTGCTGGTGGCAAGTTTGCTGCTGCAAGTGTGCTGGTGGCAAGTACGCTGGTGGAGAGTACGCTGGTGGAGAGTACACTGGTGGCAAGTATGCTGGTGTCAAGTACGCTGGTAACAAGTAAGCTGGTGGCAAGTATGCTGGTTGCAAGTACGCTTGTGGCATGTAAGCTTGTGGCAGTATGCTTGTGGCAAGTATGTGTGTTGCAAGTATGCTTGTTGCAAGTATGCTTGTGGCAAGTATACTTGTGGCAAGTATGGTTGTGGCAAGAGTGCTTGGGGCAAGTATGCTAGTGGCAAGTATGCTGGTGGCAAGTGCACTGGTGGCAAGTGAACTGGTCTCAAGTGCGCTGGTGACGAGTGTGCAGGTGGCAAGTGTGCTGGTTGCACTTGTGGTGGTGGCAAGTGTGTTGGTTGCGAGTGTGCTGGTGGCAAGTATGCAAGTATGCTGGTGGCAAATATGCTGGTGGAGAGTACGCTGGTGGAGAGTATGTTGGTGGCAAGTACGTTAGTGTCAAGTACGCTGGTAACAATTACGCTGGTGGCAACTAAGCTGGAGGTAACCACGCTGGTAATAAGTACGCTGGTGTCAAGTATGCTGGTGGCATGTACGCTTGTTGGAAGTATGCTTGTGGCAAGTATGCTTGGGCAAGTATGCTTGTGGCAAGTATACTTGTGGCAAGTATGCTTCTGGCAAGTATGAATGGGCAAGTATGCTTGTGGCAAGTATGTTTGTGGCAAGTATGCTTGTGGCTAGTATGCTTGTGGCGAGTATACTGGTGGCAAGTTTGAAAGTATGCTGGTGGCAAGTATGCTGGTGGCAAGAATGCTGGTGGCAAGTATGATGGTGGCAAGTATGCTGGTGCCAAATATGTTGGTGCCAAATATGGGCGTGCCAAGTATGTTGGTGCCTAGTATGCTGGTGGCAGTATGCTGGTGGCAAGTAGGCTGGTGGCAAGTGTGCTTGTGAAAAGTATGCTGGTGGCAAGTATGCTGGTAGCAAGTATGCTGGTGGCAAGTATGCTAGTGAAAAGTATGCTGGTGGCAAGCACGCTGCTGATAAGTATGCTGGTGTCACGTTTGTTGGTGGCACCTATGCTGGTGGCACGTATGTTGGTAGCACGAATGCTGTTGGCAAGTATGCTGCTGGCAAGTATGCTTGTGGCAAGTATGCTTGTGGCAAGTATTCTTGTGGCAGGTATGCTTGTGGCAAGTATACTTGTGGCAAGTATATTTGCCACAAGAATGTTTGTGGCAAGTATGTTTGTGTCAAGTATGCTTGTAGCAAGTATACTTGTGGCAAGTATGCTTTTGGCAAGTAAGTTTGGGGCAAGTATGTTTGTGGCAAGTATGCTTGTGGCAGGTATGCTTGTGGCAAGTATACTTTTGGCAAGTATGCTTGGGGCAAGTATGCTTGTGGCAAGTATGCATGTGGCATGTATACTTGTGGTAAGTATGCTGGTTGCAAGTATGCTAGTGTGCTGGTGGCAAGTATACAGGTATGCTGGTGGCAAGTATGCTGGCGGCAAGTATGCTGGCGGCAAGTATGCAAGTATGCTGGCAGAAAATATGCTTTCGGCAAGTATGTTGGTGGCAAGTATGCCGGCAGGAAGTATGCTGGCGGCAAGTATTCTGGTGGCAAGTATGCTGGCAGCAAGTAAGCTTTTTGCAAGTACGAAAGTATGCTGGTGGCAAGTATACAAGTTTGCTAGTGGCAAGTTTGCAAGTTTGCTGGTAGCAAGTATGCTGGTGGCAAGATTGCTGGTGGCTAGTATGCTGATAGCAAGTGTGGTGGTGGCAAGTATGCTGGTGGCAAGTATGCTGTTGGCAAGTATGCTGGTGGCAAGTGTGCTGGTGGCAAGTGTGCAGGTGGCAAGTGTGCTGGTGGAAAGTGTGCTGGTGGCAAGTGCGCTGGTGGCAAGTGAGCTGGTCCCAAGTGCGCTGGTGGCAAGTGCGCTGGATGTAAGTGCGCTGGTGGTATATGTGCTGGTGGCAACTGTGCTGGTGCAAGTGTGCTGGTGCCAAGTATTCTGGTGGCAAGTATTCCTGTTTTGCAAGTATGCTCTTGGCAAGTAGGCTGGTGGCAAGTATGCTGGAGACAAGTACGCTGGTGGCAGGAACGCTGGTGGCAATTACGTTGTTGGCAAGTATTCTGGTGGCAAGTACGCTGGTGGAGAGTACGCTGGTCGAGAGTACGCTGGTGGCAATTACGTTGGTGTCAAGTATGCTGGTAACAAGTACGCTGGTGGCAACTACGCTGGAGGTAACTACGTTGGTTATAAGTACGCTGGTGGCAAGTACACTGGTGGCATGTATGTTTGTTGCAAGTATGCTTGTGGCAAGTCTGTTTTTGACTAGTATGCTGGTGGCGAGTATGCTGGTGGCGAGTATACCGTTGGCATGTGTGCAACTATGTTGATGGCGAGTATACCGGTGGCAAGTGTGCAAGTATACTGGTGGCAAGTATGCTGGTGGCAAGTATGCTGGTGGCAAGTATGCTGGTGGCAAGTATGATGGTGGCAAGTATGCTGGTGCCAAATATGTTGGTGCCAAATATGGGCGTGCCAAGTATGCTGGCAGCAAGTATGCTGGTGGCAAGTATGCTAGTGGCAAGTATCCTGGTGGCAAGCACGCTGGTGACATGTATGCTGGTGTCACATTTGCTGCTGGCACCTATGCTGGTTTCACGTATGTTGGTAGCACGAATGCTGTTGGCAGGTATGCTGGTGGCAAGTATGCTGGTGGCAAGTATGCTGGTGCCAAGTATGCTAGTGCCAAGTGTGTTGTTGCCATGTATGCTGGGGGCAAATATGTTTGTGGCAAGTAGGCTGGTGGGAAGTATGCTTGTGGCAAGTATGCTGGTGGCATGTATGCTGGTGGAAAGTATGCTGGTGGCAAGTATGCTGGTGGGTGGCAATTATGCTGGTGGCCAGTATGCTGGTGTTTGCTGGTGGCAAGTATGCAGGTGGCAAGTATGGTGGTGGCATGTATGCTTAGGCAAGTACACTGGTGGCAAGTATGCTAATGGTAGGTGAGCCGGTGGGTGGCAAGTATGCTGCTGAGTGGCAAGTATGCTGGTGAATAGAAAGTTTTTGGCAAATATGCTGGTGGCAAGTATTATGTTGGCAAGTATGCTGGTGGCAAGAATGCTGATGGCAAGTGTGCTGGTGGCAAGTGTGCTGGTTGCAAGTGAGCTGGTGTCCATGTGTGCTGGTGAAAGTGTGATGGTGGCAAGTATGCAAGTATGCTGGTGGTAAGTTTGCAAGTATGCTTGTGGCAAGTATGCGTGTGGCAAGTATGCTTGTGGCAAGTGTACTTGTGGCAAGTATGCATGGTACAAGTATGTTTGTGGCAAGTATGCTTGTGACAAGTATGCTTGTGGCAAGTGTACTTGTGGCAAGTATGCATGGTGCAAGTATGCTTGTGGCAAGTATTCTTGTGACTAGTATGCTGGTGGAGGGTATGCTGGTGGCGAGTATAGTAGTGGCAAGTGTGTAACTATGCTGGTGGTGAGTATACCGGTGGGAAGTGTGCAAGTATGCTGGTAGCAAATATGCTGGTGGCAAGTATGCTGGTGAGAAGTAAACAAGTCTGCTGGTGGCAAGTATGCTGGTGGCAAATACGCTAGTGGCATGTATTCAAGTATGCTGGCAGCATGTATGATGGCTGCAAGTATGTTGGCAGGAAGTATGCTTGTGGCAAGTATGCTTGTGGCAAGTATACTTGTGGCAAGTATGCTTGTGGCAAGTATGTTTGTGGAAAGTATACTTGTGGGAAATATGCTTGTGGCAAGTATGCTTGCAACAAGTATGCTTGTGGCAAGTATGCTTGTGGCAAGTATTATTGTGGCATGTATACTTGTGGCATGTATGCTGGTTGCAAGTATGCTGGTGGCAAGTATGCTGGTGGCAAGTATGCTGGTGGCAAGTATGTTAGTGGCAAGTACGAAAGTATGCTAATAGCAAGTATACAAGTATGCTAGTGGTAAGTTTGCATATTTGCTGGTGGCAAGTATGCTGGTGGCAAGATTGCTGGTGGAAAGTATGCTGGTAGAAAGTGTACTGGTGGCAAGTATGCTGGTGGCAAGTATGCTGGTGTCAAGTATGCTGGTGGCAAATGTGCTGGTGGCAAGTGAGATGGTCTCAAGTGTGCTGGTGGCAAGTGCGCCGGTGGCAAGTGTGCTGGTGGTAAATGTGCTGGTAGCCAGTGTGTTGGTGGAAGTGTGATGGTGGCAAGTGTGCTAGTGGCAATTGTGCTGGTGGCAAGTGAGATGGTCTTAAGTGTGCTGGTGGCAAGTGCGCTGGTGGCAAGTGCGCTGGTGGCAAGTGCGCTGGTGGTAAATGTGCTGGTGGCAAGTGTGCTGGTGCAAGTGTGATGGTGGCAAGTGTGTTGGTTGCGAGTGTGCTGGTGGCAAGTATACAAGTATGCTGGTAGCAAGTATGCAAGTATGCTGGTGGCAAGTATGCTGGTGGCAAGTATGCTGGTGGCAAGTATTCTGGTGGCAAATATGCTGGTGGCTAGTATGCTAGTGACAGGTATGCTGGTGCTAAGTATGCTGGTGGCAAGTATGCATGTTGCAAGTATGCTGGTGGCAAGTAGGCTGGTGGCAAGTACGCTGGAGCAAGTACTCTGGTTGCAAGTACGCTGGTGGCAATTACGCTGTGGGCAAGTATGCTGGTGGCAAGTACGCTGGTGGAGAGTACGCTGGTGAAGAGTACGCTGGTGGCAAGTACGTTGGTGTCAATTATCCTGGTAATTAGTATGCTGGTGGCAACAACGCTGGAGGTAACCACGCTGGTTATAAGTATGCTGGTGGCAAGTACGCTGGTGGCATGTACGTTTGTGGCAAGTACGCTTGTGGCAAGTATGCTTGGGCTAGTATGATAATGGCAAGTATACTTGTGACAAGTATGCTTGTGGCAAGTATGCATGGGGCAAGTATGCTTGAAGCAAGTATGCTTGTGGCAAGTATGCTTGTGGCTAGTATGCTTGTGGCAAGTCTGCTTGTGACTAGTATGCTGGTGGCGAGTATGCTGGTGGTGAGTATACCGGTGGCAAGTGTGCAACTATGCTGATAGCGAGTATACCGGTGGCAAGTGTGCAAGTATGCTAGTAGCAAATATGCTGGTGGCAAGTGTGCTGGTTGCAAGTATGATGGTGGCAAGTATGCTGGTGGCAAGTCTGCTTGTGACTAGTATGCTGGTGGTGAGTATGCTGGTGGCAATTATGCTGGTGGCAAATATGTTGGTGGCAAGTATGCTGGTGGCAAGTATGCTGGTGGTAAGTATGCTGGTGGCAAGTAAGCTAGTGCCAAGTAACCTGGCGGCAAGTAGGCTGGTGGAAAGTATGCTGGTTAGAGCCCGTCAAAATGGCCGCCACTTCCGCTCGGTTCCCTCTGCGCTCGCGCCTTGCTCTCGACGGCTGACGGCGGGTAAAGGGTTGGTAGAGGGGGAGCGATGACGTCACAGTCGCAAGAGCGAGACGTTTCGGGCAGGACGAGTCACGATTCTCCCGGGTTCACGCGCGCCCGCCGGGACGAGCTGAGCTTGGCTGAGCCGCCTCAGCCTAGTCGGCGCACGCCGTCGGCTGCGTCTTCACACAACGCGCCGGACGTACCCGAGACAAAAAAGGGGGAAAATACACTTTTTCGATTTTCACGTTGTAAAAAATGTTCACGGTATACAAGACCACGCTACATCGTTTTATGAAATTAGTTTTTCCTTACTAGCTTTGCCTTGCCTGTGAAAAAATAAAAAGGCTAATTTCCATTCCGCACGAGTTTTTAGTTCCGTAATGCTCCTCACTCGATTTTGATGAAAGTATTCGGTTAAAAAATCTGATTTTTGGACACATTATAGTAAAACATCTAAACTTTCGTATAAGACACTCACCTTTTCGTAATTCCTAACAGTCGTTTTCAAATGACGCTATTTCTCAAGTATATGCACTTGACTTACAAATCGTGTATTGAAAAAGTTAGATAGCGGGCAGGTTACTGTTCTATGATTTTTAGACCATATATTACAGTGACTGAAATGGAGCTAAAAGAACAAAAAAGTTTTTGAAATGGTAATTGCACTGATATCTATCTCCTTTCACAAGTAATTGCGAGTTATCTGAGCGCCCTCGGGCCGTGATCACAAGTCTACGAACTCTGCCTGTGTCGAGCGTAGCGTGAAGCACTGCAGTGCCGAAAAATCTGAATTGCTGGCTACGGTTGTCGGTCTCTCATGATCTGTTAAAGATCCATAATCAGAGAACAATAATGAACTAATTTTTCTTGGGTGGCAACCGATTACAATGGACAACTATCTGCTACGGTCTTACAGCAGATCATACTTGACTTTGGGAGGCATACATCTGATTTTTTCCACATGATACAATTCGTGAAATTTATATTTCGAGTTTGGAACTAGAAGAGAAGAACAAAGTAATGTAAACGGCGACTTCGCTCATAATGGACTGAAATAAAATTTTGTGACATTACAATTAACGGCTTTCTAGTTGCAGATGAACGAGAAAATAATTGTATACAGTGTGTCCGACATAAATGTGGTACTTTCACGTCTGAGATGAAAGTAGGAATGAACTGAGTTGTTTTTAGTAACCTGTCTGAGGCGAACAACGTTTCTACGAACATTTTGCTGTATCATTTGAAGACAATTTTCTTTGTCTGCAAGATGGTACTTTCGAATTTTCAACATACACTGGTTTACTTTAGCCTCAGACACTGCAGGACAGGTCAGTAAAGGATGAGAAGCGTCTGTCACTTTATTCTATTTTTTTTTCTTGAGGGGGGAGAGCATGTACCCAGCTATAAGGAATCCCAACCCACTGTCAGCAGAAGATCTATTGCTGGCCACTTCAAGAATCCCGCTAACAGTTCATTGATTTTATTGTATTATATATTAAAAGAATCTACGAAAACTAAAGTCAGTCGGACAGACTAAACTACCCAGCTGATTTCCTTCATTTTTGTGTAAAACTTTTTCTACACTCAAACGGGATTTCCTTCTGTATATTTCTTATGGGGATGTCCTGGGTGTAAACTAAAGTCATTCTGTCAAGCCGTTCTATCCGACCCATTTCCTTCATTTTCGCTTTAAGCGAAAGGTATTTATTCGCAGATTAGTCATCAAGTATCATAATTAACTCAAGTCTCTCCTTAGTTTACTTTCATTCAAACGCGGGATCCTTCTGTCCTTGCATTGAATATTTTAATCGGTTTGTTTTAGGATATCTTCGGTTCTAAATAAAGTACACAGTTCTCTTTGATCTAACAACGCTCAACGGATCAAGATCTTTCATTTGTGCTTTTAAACACTTGCACGGATTGATTCTGAAGAAAGCTATACGTGAACATTTAACTTTACTTCCATGTCTTCCCAACGTTTTAGTCATTCCACTAACGGTGTGAAGTATTCGCGCGGGTCTCATTCGAACGGGCCCTCTATCTTTCTTATATATTAAAAGAATCTATTTTATAATTGTAATTGATTTTAAATAAGTGTTATGAATTTAAGAAAACACAAGCTTATATAATATTCTGTATACTGTTACTATCTATAAGAAATATTTTTAAATGATAAATATTTAATTTTACTTATTTCCATTTCACATGACTGGCTGCTAATGCTGCAAAGTATTTGCACAGGTCGCCTAGTTTTATTACTACTGTTCTCACATTGTAGTGAACCGTCGAATTTTATTAACATAAGAAATAGTTGGTATTGCACTCATTCCATCCATATAGACTAACATTTAGGAGAGTATTTCCTTCCCTTAACATTCGATATCTTTAATATTCCCGGCGTGAGCCGGCGCCGGCACAAACCGATTGGGGTATGGTGTTGCTTCTGCAGCACAAGTATCACAAGCCTCCAGCCTGCTTTCAGCAGAAGCTCCTCTGCATGATTCTTTTTTCAATTATACTTCTGATAATATGTTTATTTTTCTTCTATTACTATTAATTCTGTAATATGAATTTAAAAAATTAAGAAATGTTTAGTTTTTCACATAAGAAAAAACTCTCCTAAATGTTAGTCGAAATTAATGGGATTTCTAATGTGTTTATGATGCTATGAGTCACTACAGTGTGCAAACAATAGTAATAAAATTACAAAATCAATTAACAGTTAGCTGGCTCAAAGTAGATGGCAGTGAACAAGTACTGGTCACACCCGTGTTTCCTTCGATCTTCCACTGACAGTGGGTGACGATCCCTTGTTGCTGGCCACAAGCCCACTAAGAACCAAAAAACAAATCACAACATGAAACAAATGACACCTGCTTCTCATCCTTTACTGATCTGCAGTGTCTGATGCTAAACTAAATCTGCGCGTTTTCCTTTCATTTAAAGTATAAAAATCGATATGAAAGTACCATGGAGACAAGGAAAATTGTGAGATTCAGGATATGTTCATAGAAAAGCAGTTCCCATCAGACAGCTTCCTAACAAATAAAATAAAAATTCTGAGAACCGTGTAGAGTTCTTTGAAAGTGGAGATGAGCTGAAACATGGGACAGCGTGACCACATAAATCTGGCACACCTGACGTACCCCCATGGCCATAAGTTGCAGCATCCCTTACTTAGCAGGAGGTAACTAAATGTCTTTAATTTTACTGTTATGTACTCCTACTTTAGTCCCGGTCTGAGGGATAGAGCTTTTATGTGAGACACTGTATATAAATTGTTTCACCTTGTGGTAGAACATTTTCTGGGAGTTACAAAAGCAAAAATTAAGATAAGGTTCAAATGTTTGTTAAGCTTATGGGACTTAACAACGGGGTCATCAGTCGCTAAACTTACAAACTACTTATGAACTACCTTATACTAAAGATGACACAGGTATCTATGCCCGAGGGAGGATTCGAACTCCCGACCGTAGCGGTCGTGCAGACTGTGACTGGTGCGCCGCAGACCCCTCGGCCACCGCGGCCAGCTTAAGAGAAAGCTAAATAGTGTAATCTTAGGTGTAGATGCATCAATAAATGTAAGTATATTTTTGGGTTTCTTCCGTTTATTATCCTCAACTAGAAAGTCATTGAGTAGAATTTCAGAAATTTTATTTCACTCCATCAACAGCAAATTCGCAGTTAACATTAATTGTTTCTTCTCTTGTAGTTTGAAACACGAAATATGTATTCCATCAATTGTACAATGTGGACAACAAACTTCTTGTATACCTCTTAAGTGAAGTATTACCTCACATAAAACCATAGCAGATCATTGTCCATTGTAATCGGTTGCCACCCGAGAAAATTTAGGGTATTGCTATTTTCTGGTTATGAATTATTAACACATCACGAGGGACCAACATACGTGGCCAGCAAATAATTTTTTCGGCACTGCAGTGCTTTACGCCACGCTCAACACACGCCGAGTTCGTAGGCTTACGGTCGCGGCATGATGCCACTCAGATAACTCACAATTACTTGTGAAAGGAGGTAGATATCAGCGCGACTACCATTTCAAAAACTTTTCTTTTCTTTTAGCTCCATTTCACTCGCTGTAATGTATGGCCTAAAATGCATAGTACAGTATGCTGCCCGCTATCGAACTTTTTCAATACACGATTTGTAAATCAAGTGCCCATACCTGACAAAAAGCATTATTAGAAAACGATTGTTACGAATTTCGAAAAGGTGAATGTTTTATTGGAAAGCTAAGATGTTGTACTATCCTGTGTCCAAAAATCAGATTTTTTAACCGAATACTTTCATCAAAATCGAATGAGGAGCTTTACGAAACTGAAAACTCGTGCGGACTGAAAAGTAGACTTTTTATTTTTACACAGGCAACGCAAACCGTAAAAGGAAAAAATAAGTTGATAAAAGGATGCGATGTGGTCTTATATACCGTCAAAATTTCTTACAACTTGAAAATCGAAAAAGTTATTTTTCCCCCTCTTTTTCGTCTTGGCACATCCCCGCTCGGCTCGGCCCGGCCGGCAGTGTGAACGCACCGTCGTAGACGTGTGCCGGACGGGCGCAATAATTAACGGCGTCGTGAGGGGGGCTGGCCGTGCGCATGCGCACTGCTGTCGGCTGTTCCACATGCCAGCCGGGAGTACCGAGACTTCTCGCTCCCGAGACTGCATTATCGGCACGGCCGGCTCCTGGGTACGGCGGTCTCGCTAGCCGCTTCCTCTGGCGGGAACGAGCGGGAGCAAGGCCCGCTTGACGGCCTCTAATGCTGGTGGCAAGAACGCTGGTGGCAATTACAATGGAGGCAAGTACGCTGGTGGAGAGTACGCTGGTGGAGAGTAAGCTGGTGGCAAGTATGCTGGTGTCAAGTATGCTTGTAACAAGTACGCTTGTGGCAAGTACGCTTGTGGCAAGTATGCTTGTGGCAAGTATGCTTGGGGCTAGTATGCTTGTGGCAAGTATGCTTGTGCGAAGTATACTTGTGGCAACTATGCTTGTGGCAAGTATGCTTGTGGCAAGTATGCATGTGGCAAGTATGCTTGTGGCAAGTATACTTGTGGCAAGTATGCTATTGCAAGTATTATTGTGGCAAGTATGCTTGTGGCAAGTATGCTTGGGGCAAGTATACTAGTGGCAAGTATGTTTGTGGCAAGTATACTTGTGGCAAGTATGCTTGTGGCAAGTATGCTTGTGGCAAGTATGCTTTTGGCAAGTATACTTGTGGCAAGTATGCTTGTGGAAAGTATGCTTGGGGCAAGTATGCTTGTAGCAAGTATGCTTGTGGCATGTATGCTTGTGGCAAGTATGCTGGTGGCAAGTATGCTGGTGGCAAGATTGCTGGTGGCAAGAATGCTGGTGTCAAGTGTGCTGGTGGCAAGTGCGCTGGTGGCAAGTGAGATGGTCTGAAGTGCACTGGTGGCAAGTGCGCTGGTGGCAAGTGCGCTGGTGGTAAATGTGCTGGTGGCAAGTGTGCTGGTGCAAGTGTGATGGTGGCAAGTGACCTAGTGGCAATTGTGCTGGTTGCAAGTGTGCCGGTGGCAAGTGTGTTGGTTGCGAGTGTGCTGGTGGCCAGTATACAAGTATGCAGGTGGCAAGTATGCAAGTATGCTGGTGGCAAGTATGCTGGTGGCAAGTATGCAGGTGGCATGTATGCTGGTGGCAAGTGTGCTGGTGGCAAGTTCGCTGGTGTCAAGTATCCTGGTGTCACGTATGCTGGTGGCACCTATGCTGGTGGCACGTATGTTGGTGGCATGACTGCTGTTGGCAAGTATGCTGGTGGCAAGTATGCTGGTGGCAAGTATGCTGGTGGCAAGTATGCTGGTGGCAAGTATGCTAGTGACAGGTATGCTGGTGCCAAGTAGTCTGGTGGCAAGTATGCTTGTTGCAAGTATGCTCGTGGCAAGTAGGCTGGTGGCAAGTACGCTGGAGACAAGTACCCTGGTGGCAGGTACGCAGGTGGCAATTACGCTGTTGGCAAGTATGCTGGTGGCAAGTATGCTGGTGGAGAGTACGCTGGTGGAGAGTACGCTGGTGGCTAGTAGGTTGGTGTCAAGTACGCTGGTAACAAGTACGCTGGTGGCAACTACGCTGGAGGTAACCACGCTTGTTATAAGTATGCAGGTGGCAAGTACGCTGGTGGCATGTACGCTTGTTGCAAGTACGCTTGTGGCAAGTATGCTTGGGCAAGTATGCTTGTGGCAAGTATACTTGTGGCAAGTATGCTTGTGGCAAGTATGCATAGGGCAAGTATGCTTGTGGCAAGTATGCTTGTGGCAAGTATGCTTGTGGCTAGTATGCTTGTGGCTAGTCTGCTTGTGACTAGTATGCTGGTGGCAAGTATGCTGGTGGCGAGTATACAGGTGGCAAGTGTGCAACTATGCTGATGGCGAGTATACCGGTGGCAAGTGTGCAAGTATGCTGGTAGCAAATATGCTGGTGGCAAGTATGCTGGTGGCAAGTATGCAAGTATGCTGGTGGCAAGTATGCTGGTGGCAAGTATGCTGGTGGCAAGTATGATGGTGGCAAGTATGCTGGTGTCATATATGCTGGTGCCATATATGGGCATGCCAAGTATATTGGTGCCAAGTATGCTGGTGGAAGTATGCTGGTGGCAAGTAGGATGGTGGCGAGTATGCTTGAGAAAAGTATGCTGGTGGCAAGTATGCTGGTGGCATGTATGCTGGTAGAAAGTATGCTGGTGGCAAGTATGCTAGTGCCAAGTATGCTGGTGCCAAGTATGTTGTTTCCAAGTATGCAGGTGGCAAATAAGTTGGTGGCAAATATGCTGGTGGCCAGTATGCTGGTGTTTGCTGGTGGCAACTATGCTGGTGGCAAGTGTGCTGGTGGCAAGTGTGCAGGTGGCAAGTGTGCTGGTGGCAAGTGTGCTGGTGGCAAGTGCGCTGGTGGAAAGTGAGCTGGTCTCAAGTGCACTGGTGGCAAGTGTGCTGTTGGCAAGTTCGCTGGGGGTAAGTGTGCTGGTGGCAAGTGTGCTGGTGCAAGTGTGCTGGTGGCAAGTACGCTGGTGGAGAGAACGCTGGTGGAGAGTACGCTGGTGGCAAGTATGCTGGTGTCAAGTACGCTGGTAACAAGTAAGCTGGTGGCAAGTACGCTTGTTGCAAGTACACTTGTGGCATGTAAGCTTGTGGCAGTATTCTTGTGGCAAGTATGCGTGTTGCAAGTATTCTTGTGGGAAGTATGATTGTGGCAAGTATACTTGTGGCAAGTATGGTTGTGGCAAGTATGCTTGGGGCAAGTATGCTAGTGGCAAGTATGCTGGTTGCAAGTGCGCTGGTGGCAAGTGAACTGGTCTCAAGTGCACTGGTGGCTATTGAGCTGGAGGTAAGTGCGCTGGTGGTAAATGTGCTGGTGGCAACAGTGCTGGTGCAAGTGTGCAGGTGGCAAGTGTGCTGGTTGCAAGTGTGGTGGTGGCAAGTGTGTTGCTTGCGAGTGTGCTGGTGGCAAGTATGCTGGTGGCAAATATGCAAGTATGCTGGTGGCAAGTATGCTGGTGGCAAGTATGCTGGTTGCAAGCATGCTGGTGGCGAATATGCTGGTGGCAAGTATGCTAGTGACAGGTATGCTGGTGCCAAGTATTGTGGTGGCAAGTATGCTTGTTGCAAGTATGCTTGTGGCATGTAGGCTACTAACAAATACGCTGGAGACAAGTACGCTGGTAACAAGTACGCTGTTGGCAACTAAGCTGGAGGTAACCACGCTGGTAATAAGTACGCTGGTGGCAAGTATGCTGGTGGCATGTACGCTTGTTGCAAGTTTGCTTGTGGCAAGTATGCTTGGGCAAGTATGCTTGTGGCAAGTATACTTGTGGCAAGTATGCTTCAGGCAAGTATGCATGGGGCAAGTACGCTTAATGCAAGACTGCTTGTGGCAAGTATGCTTGTGGCTAGTATGCTTGTGGCAAGTCTGCTTGTGACTAGTATGCTGGTGGCGAGTATACTGGTGGCAAGTATGAAAGTATGCTGGTGGCAAGTATGCTGGTGGCAAGTATGCTGGTGGCAAGTATGATGGTGGCAAGTATGCTGGTGCCAAAAGTTGGTGCCAAATATGGGCATGCCAAGTATGTTGGTGCCATGTATGCTGGTGGCATTATGCTGGTGGCAAGTAGGCTGGTGGCAAGTATGCTTGTGAAAAGTATGCTGATGGCAAGTATGCTGGTAGCAAGTATGCTGGTGGCAAGTATGCTAGTGGAAAATATGCTGGTGGCAAGTACACTGGTGACAAGTATGCTGGTTTCACGTTTGCTGGTGGCACCTATGCTGGTGGCACGTATGTTGGTAGCACGAATGCTGTTGGCAAGTATGCTGGTGGCAAGTATGCTTGTGGCAAGTATGCTTGTGGCAAGTATGCTGGTGGCATGTATGCTGGTGGAAAGTATGCTGATGGCAAGTATGCTGGTGGCAAGTATGCTGATGGCAAGTGTGCTGGTGGCAAGTGTGCTGGTGGCAAGTGTGCTGGTGTCAAGTGTGCTAGTGCAAGTTTGCTGCTGGCAAGTATGCAAGTATGCTGGTGGTAAGTATGCAAGTATGCTTGTGGCAAGTATGCTTGTGGCAAATATGCTTGTGGCAAGTGTACTTGTGGCAAGTATGCTTGGTGCAAGTATGCTTGCAGCAAGTATGCTTGTGGCAAGTATGCTTGCGGCAAGTATGCTTGTGGCAAGTATGCTTGTTGCAAGTATGCTTGTGGCAAATATGCTTGTGGAAAGTATGCTTGTGGCTAGTATGCTTGTGACTAGTATGCTGGTGGCGAATATGCTGGTGGCGAGTATACTAGTGGCAAGTGTGTAACTATGCTGGTGGCGAGTATTCCGGTGGGAAGTGTGCAAGTATGCTGGTAGCAAATATGCTGGTGGCAAGTACGTTGGTGGGAAGTATACAAGTCTGCTGGTGGCAAGTATGCTGGCGGCAAATACGCTAGTGGCAAGAATGCAAGTGCGCTGGCAGCAATTATGCTGGCGGCAAGTATTCTGGCAGTATGTATGGTGGCTGCAAGTATGCTTGTGGCAAGTATGCTTGTGGCAAGTATGCTTGTGGCAAGTATGCTTTTGGCAAGTAAGCTTTGGGCAAGTATGCTTGTGGGAAGTATGCTTGAGGCAGGTATGCTTTTGGCAAGTATACTTTTGGCAAGTATGCTTGGGGCAAGTATGCTTGTGGCAAGTATGCATGTGGCATGTGTACTTGTGGTAATTATGCTGGTTGCAAGTATGCTAGTATGCTGGTGGCAAGTATACAAGTATGCTGGTGGCAAGTATGCTGGTGGCAAGTATGCTGGCGGCAAGTATGCTGGTGGCAAGTACGAATGTATGCTGGTGGCTAGTATACAAGTATGCTAGTGGCAAGTTTGCAAGATTGGTGGTGGCAAGTATGCTGGTGGCAAGATTGCTGGTGGCAAGTATGCTGGTAGCAAGTGTGGTGGTGGCAAGTATGCTGGTGGCAAGTATGCTGTTGGCAAGTATGCCGGTGGCAAGTGTGCTGGAGGCAAGTGTGCAGGTGACAAGTGTGCTGGTGGCAAGTGTGCTGGTGGCAAGTGCGCTGGTGGCAAGTGAGCTGGTGGTAAATGTGCTGGTGGCAACTGTGCTGGTGTAAGTGTGCTGGTGCCAAGTATTCTGGTGGCAAGTATTCCTGTTTTGCAAGTATGCTCGTGGCATGTAGGCTGGTGGCAAGTACACCAGAGACAAGTACGCTGGCGGCAAGTACGCTGGTGGCAATTACGCTGTTGGCAAGTATTCTGGTGGCAAGTACACTGGTGGAGATTACACTGGTCGAGAGTACGTTGGTGTCAAGTACGCTGGTAACAAGTATGCTGGTGGCAACTACGCTGGAGGTAACTACGCTGGTTATAAGTACGCTGGTGACAAGTACACTGGTGGCATGTATGCTTGTTGCAAGTATGCTTGTGGCAAGTCTGCTTGTGACTAGTATGCTGGTGGTGAGTATGCTGGTGGCGAGTATACCGTTGGCATGTGTGCAACTATGCTGATGGCGAGTATACCGGTGTCAAGTATGCAAGTATGCTGGTAGTAAATATGCTGGTGGAAAGTATGCTGGTGGCAAGTATGCAAGTATGCTGGTGGCAAATATGCTGGTGGCAAGTATGCTGGTGGCAAGTATGATGGTGGCAACTATGCTGGAGGTAACCACGATGGTTATAAGTACGCTGGTGGCAAGTACGCTGGTGGCATGTACGCTTGTTGCAAGTACGCTTGTGGCAAGTATGCTTGGGCAAGTATGCTTGTGGCAAGTATTCTTGTGGCAAGTATGCATGTGGCAAGTATGCATAGGGCAAGTATGCTTGTGGCAAGTATGCTAGGGGCAAATACGCTGGTGGCATGTATGCAAGTGCGCTGGCAGCAAGTATGCTGGCGGCAAGTATTCTGGCAGCATGTATGGTGGCTGCAAGTATGTTGGTGGCAAGTATGCACGTTGCAAGTGCAATGGTGGCAAGTACACTGGTGGCAAGTACGCTTGTGGCAAGTATGCTTGTGGCAAGTATGCTTGTGACAGGTTTGCTTGTGGCAAGTATGCTTGTGGCAGGTATACTTGTGGCAAGTAGGCATGTGGCAAGTATGCTTTTGGCAAGTATGCTTGTGGCAAGTATGCTTGTGGCAGGTATGCTTGTGGCAAGTATACTTGTGGCAAGTATACTTGCCACATGTATGTTTGTGGCAAGTATGTTTGTGTCAAGTATGCTTGTGGCAAGTATAATTGTGGCAAGTATGCTTTTGGCAAGTAAGCTTGGGGCAAGTATGCTTGTGGCAAGTATGCTTGTGGCAGGTATGCTTGTGGCAAGTATACTTTTGGCAAGTATGCTTAGGGCAAGTATACTTGTGGCAAGTATGCATGTGGCATGTATACTTGTGGTAAGTATGCTGGTTGCAAGTATGGTAGTATGCTGGTGGCAAGTATACAAGTGTGCTGGTGGCAAGTATGCTGGCGGCAAGTATGCTAACGGCAAGTATGCTGGCAGAAAGTATGCTTTCGGCAAGTATGTTGTTGGCAAGTATGCTGGCAGCAAGTATGCTGGCGGCGAGTATGCTGGTGGCAAGTATTCTGGCGGCAAGTATGCTGGTGGCAAGTACGAAAGTATGCTAGTGGCAAGTATACAAGTATGCTAGTGGCAAGTTTGCAAGATTGCTGGTAGCAACTATGCTGGTGGCAAGATTGCTGGTGGCAAGTATGCTGGTGGCAAGTGTGGTGGTGGCAAGTATGCTGGTGGCAAGTATGCTGTTGGCAAGTATGCCGGTGACAAGTGTGCTGGTGGCAATTGTGCAGGTGGCAAGTATGCTGGTGGCAAGTGTGCTGAAGGCAAGTGCGCTGGTGGCAATTGAGCTGGTGGTAAATGTGCTGGTGGCAACTGTGCTGGTGCAAGTGTGCTGGTGCCAAGTATTCTGGTGGCAAGTATTTTTGTTTTGCAAGTATTGTCGTGGCAAGTAGGCTGGTGGCAAGTACGGCGGAGACAAGTACGCTGGTGGCAAGTACGCTGGTGGCAATTACGTTATTGGCAAGTATTCTTGTGGCAAGTACGCTGGTGGAGAGTACACTGGTAGAGAGTACGCTGGTGGGAAGTACGTTGGTGTCAAGTACGCTGGTAACAAGTATGCTGGTGGCAATTACGCTGGAGGTAACTACGCTGGTTATAAATACGCTGGTGGCAAGTACGCAGGTGGCATGTACGCTTGTTGCAAGTGCGCTTGTGGCAAGTATGCTTGGGCAAGTATGCTTGTAGCAAGTATACATGTGGCAAGTATGCTTGTGGCAAGTATGCATAGGGCAAGTATGCTTGTGGCAAGTATGCTTATGGCAAGTATGCTTGTGGCTAGTATGCTTGTGGCTAGTCTGCTTGTGACTAGTATGCTGGTGGCATGTATGCTGGTGGAAAGTATGCTGGTGGCAAGTATGCTAGTATGCTGGTGGCAAGTATGCTGGTGCCAAGTATGCTGGTGGCAAGTATGCTGGTAGCAAGTATGCTGGTGGCAAGTATGCTAGTGGGAAGTATGCTGGTGGCAAGTACACTGGTGTCAAGCATGCTGGTGCCAAGTATAATGTTTCCAAGTATGCTGGTGGCAAATATGTTGGTGGCAAGTAGGCTGGTGGAGAGTATGCTTGTGGCAAGTATGCTGGTGGCATGTATGCGGGTGGAAAGTATGCTGGTGGAAGTATGTTGGTGGGTGGCAAATATGCTGGTGGCCAATATGCTGGTGTTTGCTGGTGGCAACTATGCTGGTGACAAGTGTGCTGGTGGCAATTATGCAGGTGGGAAGTGTGCTGGTGGCACGTGTGCTGGTGGCAAGTGCGCTGGTGGCAAGTGAGCTGGTCTCAAGTGCGCTGGTGGCAAGTGTGCTGTTGGCAATTGCGCTGGTGGTAAGTGTGCTGGTGGCAAGTTTGCTGCTGCAAGTGTGCTGGTGGCAAGTACGCTGGTGGAGAGTACGCTGGTGGAGAGTACGCTGGTGGCAAGTATGCTGGTGTCAAGTACGCTGGTAACAAGTAAGCTGGTGGCAAGTATGCTGGTTGCAAGTACGCTTGTGGCATGTAAGCTTGTGGCAGTATGCTTGTGGCAAGTATGTGTGTTGCAAGTATGCTTGTTGCAAGTATACTTGTGGCAAGTATGGTTGTGGCAAGAATGCTTGGGGCAAGTATGCTAGTGGCAAGTATGCTGGTGGCAAGTGCACTGGTGGACTAGTCTGCTTGTGACTAGTATGCTGGTGGTGAGTACGCTGGTGGCGAGCATACCGTTGGCATGTGTGGAACTATGCTGATGGCGAGTGTACCGGTGTCAAGTATGCAAGTATGCTGGTAGTAAATATGCTGGTGGAAAGTATGCTGGTGGCAAGTATGCAAGTATGCTGGTGGCAAGTATGCTGGTGGCAAGTATGATGGTGGCAACTACGCTGGAGGTAACCACGATGGTTATAAGTACGCTGGTGGCAAGTACGCTGGTGGCATGTACGCTTGTTGCAAGTACGCTTGTGGCAAGTATGCTTTCGAAAGTATGCTTGTGGCAAGTATACTTGTGGCAAGTATGCTTGTGGCAAGTATGCATAGGGCAAGTATGCTTGTGGCAAGTATGCTTATGGCAAGTATGCTTGTGGCTAGTAGGTTTGTGGCAGGTCTGCTTGTGACAAGTATGCTGGTGGCGAGTATGCTGGTGGTGAGTATACCATTGGCATGTGTGCAACTATGCTGATGGCGAGTATACCGGTGTCAAGTATGCAAGTATGCTGGTATTAAATATGCTGGTGGAAAGTATGCTGGTGGCAAGTGTGCAACTATGCTGATGGCGAGTATACTGGTGGCAAGTGTGCAAGTATGCTGGTAGCAAATATGCTAGTGGCAAGTATGCTGGTGGCAAGTATGCAAGTATGCTGGTGGCAAGTATGCTGGTGGGAAGTATGCTGGTGACAAGTATGATGGTGGCAAGTATGCTGGTGCCATATGTGCTGGTGCCATATATGGCCATGCCAAGTATATTGGTGCTAAGTATGCTGGTAGCAGTATGCTGGTGGCAAGTATGCTGAAGGCAAGTATGCTAGTATGCTGGTGGCAAGTATGCAGGTGGCAAGTATGCTGGTGCCAAGTATGCTGGTGGCAAGTATGCTGGTAGCAAGCATGCTGGTGGCAAGTATGCTAGTGGCAAGTATGCTGGTGGCAAGTACACTGGTGACAAGTATGCTGGTGTCACGTTTGCTGGTGGCACCTATGCTGGTGGCACGTATGTTGGTAGCATGAATGCTGGTGGCAAGTATGCTGGTGGCAAGTACGCTGGTGCCAAGTATGCTGGTGCCAAGTATGTTGTTTCCATGTATGCTGGTGGCAAATATGTTGGTGGCAAGTAGGCTGGTGGAGAGTATGCTTGTAACAAGTATGCTGGTGGCATGTATGCTGGTGGAAAGTATGCTGGTGGAAGTATGTTGGTGGGTGGCAAATATGCTAGTGGCCACTATGCTGGTGTTTGCTGGTGGCAACTATGCTGGTGGCAAGAGTGCTGGTGGCAAGTATGCTGATGGCAAGTGTGCTGGTGGCAAGTGTGCTGGTGGCAAGAGTGCTGGTGTCAAGTGTGCTAGTATAAGTGTGCTGGTGGCAAGTATGCAAGTATGCTGGTGGTAAGTATGCAAGTATGCTTGTTGCAAGTATGCTTGTGGCAAATATGCTTGTGACAAGTGTACTTGTGGCAAGTATGCTTGGTGCAAGTATGCTTGCAGCATGTATGCTTGTGGCAAGTATGCTAGTGGCAAGTATGCTTGTGGCAAATATGCTTGTGGCAAGTATGCTTGTGGCTAGTATGCTTGTGACTAGTATGCTGGTGGCGAGTATGCTGGTGGTGAGTATACTAGTGGCAAGTGTGCAACTATGCTGGTGGCGAGTATTCTGGTGGGAAGTGTGCAAGTATGCTGGTAGCAAATATGCTGGTGGCAAGTACGTTGGTAGGAAGTATACAAGTCTGCTGTTGGCAAGTATGCTAGGGGCAAATACGCTGGTGGCAATAATGCAAGTGCGCTGGCAGCAAGTATGCTGGAGGCAAGTATTATTGTGGAAAGTATGCTTGTGCCAAGTATGCTTGGGGGAAGTATGCTTGTGGCAAGTATGCTTGTGGCAAGTATGCTTGTAGCAAGTATGCTTGTGGCAAGTATGCTTGTGGTAAGTATGCTTGTGAAAGTATACTTGTGGCAAGTATGGTTGTGGCTAGTATGCTTGGGGCAAGTATGTTTGTGGCAAGTATGCTTGTGGCAAGTATGCTTGTGGCAAGTATACTTGTGGCAAGTATACTTGCCACAAGTATGCTTGTGGCAAGTATGTTTGTGCCAAGTATGCTTGTGGCAAGTATGCTTTTGGCAAGTAAGCTTGGGGCAAGTATGCTTGTGGCAAGTATGCTTGTGGCAGGTATGTTTGTGGCAAGTATACTTTTGGCAAGTATGCTTAGGGCAAGTATACTTGTGGCATGTATGCTTGTGGTAAGTATGCTGGTTGCAAGTATGCTAGAATGCTGGTGGCAAGTATACAAGTGTGTTAGTGGCAAGTATGCTGGCGCAAGTATGCTGGCGGCAAGTATGCAAGTATGCTGGCAGAAAGTATGCCTTTGGCAAGAATGTTGGTGGCAAGTATGCTGGCAGCAAGTATGCTGCCGGCGAGTATGCTGGTGGCAAGTATTCTGGCGGCAAGTGTGTTGGTGGCAAGTACGAAAGTATGCTGGTGGCAAGTATACAAGTATGCTAGTGGCAAGTTTGCAAGATTGCTGGTGGCAACTATGCTGGTGGCAAGATTGCTGGTGGCAAGTATGCTGGTAGCAAGTGTGGTGGTGGCAAGTATGCTGGTGGCAAGTATGCTGTTGGCAAGTATGCCGGTGACAAGTGTGCTTGTGGCAAGTGTGCAGGTGGCAAGTGTGCTGGTGGCAAGTGTGCTGGAGGCAAGTGCGCTGGTGGCAATTGAGCTGGTGGTAAATGTGCTGGTGGCAACTGTGCTGATGCAAGTGTGCTGGTGCCAAGTATTCTGGTGGCAAGTATTCCTGTTTTGCAAGTATGCTCGTGGCAAGTAGGCTGGTGGCAAGTACGGCGGAGACAAGTACGCTGGTGGCAAGTATGCCGGTGGCAATTACGTTGTTGGCAAGTATTCTTGTGGTAAGTACGCTGGTGGAGAGTACACTGGTCGAGAGTACGCTGGTGGGAAATACGTTGGTGTCAAGTACGCTGGTAACAAGTATGCTGGTGGCAACTACACAGGAGGTAACTACGCTGGTTATAAATACGCTGGTGGCAAGTACGCTGGTGGCATGTACGCTTGTTGCAAGTACGCTTGTGGCAAGTATGGTTGGGCAAGTATGCTTGTGGCAAGTATACTTGTGGCAAGTATGCATGGGGCAAGTATGCTTGTGGCAAGTATGCTTATGGCAAGTATGCTTGTGGCTAGTATGCTTGTGGCTAGTCTGCTTGTGACTAGTATGCTGGTGGCATGTATGCTGGTGGAACGTATGCTGGTGGCAAGTATGCTAGTATGCTGGTGGCAAGTATGCTGGTGGCAAGTATGCTGGTGCCAAGTATGCTGGTGGCAAGTATGCTGGTAGCAAGTATGCTGGTGGCAAGTATGCTAGTGGGAAGTAGGCTGGAGGCAAGTACACTGGTGTCAAGCATGCTGGTGCCAAGTATAATGTTTCCAAGTATGCTGGTGGCAAATATGTTGGTGGCAAGTAGGCTGGTGGAGAGTATGCTTGTGGTAAGTATGCTGGTGGCATGTATGCGGGTGGAAAGTATGCTGGTGGAAGTATGTTGGTGGGTGGCAAATATGCTGGTGGCCAGTATGCTGGTGTTTGCTGGTGGCAACTATGCTGGTGACAAGTGTGCTGGTGGCAATTATGCAGGTGGGAAGTGTTCTGGTGGCACGTGTGCTGGGGGCAAGTGCGCTGGTGGCAAGTGAGCTGGTCTCAAGTGCGCTGGTGGCAAGTGTGCTGTTGGCAAGTGCGCTGGTGGTAAGTGTGCTGGTGGCAAGTTTGCTGGTTGCACTTGTGGTGGTGGCAAGTGTGTTGGTTGCGAGTGTGCTGGTGGCAAGTATGCAAGTATGCTGGTGGCAAATATGCAATTATGCTGGTGGCAAGTATGCTGGTGGCAAGTATACTGGTGGCAAGTATACTTGTGGCAAGCATGCTTTTGGCAAGTATGCATGGGCAAGTATGCTTGTGGCAAGTATGCTTGTGGCAAGTATGCTTGTGGCTAGTATGCTTGTGGCAAGTCTGCTTGTGACTAGTATGCTTGTGGCGAGTATACTGGTGGCAAGTTTGAAAGTATGCTGGTGGCAAGTATGCTGGTGGCAAGTATGATGGTGGCAAGTATGATGGTGGCAAGTATGCTGGTGCCAAATATGTTGGTGCCAAATATGGGCGTGCCAAGTATGTTGGGGCCTAGTATGCTGGTGGCAGTATGCTGGTGGTAAGTAGGCTGGTGGCAAGTGTGCTTGTGAAAAGTATGCTGGTGGCAAGTATGCTGGTGGCAAGTATGCTGGTGGCAAGTATGCTGGTAGCAAGTATGCTGGTGGCAAGTATGCTAGTGGAAAGTATGCTGGTGGCAAGCACGCTGGTGATAAGTATGCTGGTGTCACGTTTGTTGGTGGCACCTATGCTGGTGGCACGTATGTTGGTAGCACGAATGCTGTTGGCAAGTATGCTGCTGGCAAGTATGCTGGTGGCAAGTATGCTTGTGGCAAGTATGCTTGTGGCAAGTATGCTTGTGGCAAGTATGCTTGTGGCAGGTATGCTTGTGGCAAGTATACTTGTGGCAAGTATATTTGCCACAAGTATGCTTCTGGCAAGTATGTTTGTATCAAGTATGCTTGTAGCAAGTATACTTGTGGCAAGTATGCTTTTGGCAAGTAAGTTTGGGGCAAGTATGTTTGTGGCAAGTATGCTTGTGGCAGGTATGCTTGTGGCAAGTATACTTTTGGCAAGTACGCTTGGGGCAAGTATGCTTGTGGCAAGTATGCATGTGGTAAGTATGCTGGTTGCAAGTATGCTAGTGTGCTGGTGGCAAGTATACAGGTATGCTGGTGGCAAGTATGCTGGCGGCAAGTATGCTGGTGGCAAGTACGAAAGTATGCTGGTGGCAAGTATACAAGTATGCTAGTGGCAAGTTTGGAAGTTTGCTGGTAGCAAGTATGCTGGTGGCAAGATTGCTGGTGGCTAGTATGCTGGTAGCAAGTGTGGTGGTGGCAAGTATGCTGGTGGCAAGTATGCTGTTGGCAAGTATGCTGGTGGCAAGTGTGCTGGTGGCAAGTGTGCAGGTGGCAAGTGTGCTTGTGAAAAGTGTGCTGGTGGCAAGTGCGCTGGTGGCAAGTGAGCTGGTCCCAAGTGCGCTGGTGGCAAGTGCGCTGGTGCCAAGTATTCTGGTGGCAAGTATTCCTGTTTTGCAAGTATGCTCGTGGCAAGTAGGCTGGTGGCAAGTATGTTGGAGATAAGTACGCTGGTGGCAAGTACGATGGTGGCAATTACGCTGTTGGCAAGTATTCTGGTGGCAAGTACGCTGGTGGAGAGTACGCTGGTCGAGAGTACGCTGGTGGCAAGTACGTTGGTGTCAAGTACGCTGGTAACAAGTACGCTGGTGGCAACTACGCTGGAGGTAACTACGTTGGTTATAAGTACGCTGGTGGCAAGTACACTGGTGGCATGTATGCTTGTTGCAAGTATGCTTGTGGCAAGTCTGCTTGTGACTAGTATGCTGGTGGCGAGTATGCTGGTGGCGAGTATACCGTTGGCATGTGTGCAACTATGTTGATGGCGAGTATACCGGTGGCAAGTGTGCAAGTATGCTGGTAGCAAGTATGCTAGTGGCAAGTATGCTGGTGGCAAGTATGCTGGTGGCAAGTATGCTGGTGGCAAGTATGATGGTGGCTAGTATGCTTGCGGCAAGTATGCTTGTGGGAAGTATGCTTGTTGCAAGTATGCTTGCGGCAAATATGCTTGTGGAAAGTATGCTTGTGGCTAGTATGCTTGTGACTAGTATGCTGGTGGCGAATATGCTTGTGGCGAGTATACTAGTGGCAAGTGTGCAACTATGCTGGTGGCGAGTATTCCGGTGGGAAGTGTGCAAGTATGCTGGTAGCAAATATGCTGGTGGCAAGTACGTTGGTGGGAAGTATACAAGTCTGCTGGTGGCAAGTATGCTTGTGGCAAGTATGCTTGTGGCACGTATGCTTTTGGAAAGTAAGCTTGGGTCAAGTATGCTAGTGGGAAGTATGCTTGAGGCAGGTATGCTTTTGGCAAGTATACTTTTGGCAAGTATGCTTGTGGCAAGTACGCATGTGGCATGTAAACTTGTGGTAAGTATGCTGGTTGCAAGTATGCTAGTATGCTGGTGGCAAGTATACAAGTATGCTGGTGGCAAGTATGCTGGTGGCAAGTATGCTGGCGGCAAGTATGCTGGCAGCAAGTATGCAATTATGCTGGCAGAATGTATGCTTTCGGCAAGTATGTTGGCGGCAAGTATGCTGGTGGCAAGTATGCTGGCGGCAAGTATGCTGGTGGCAAGTACGAATGTATGCTGGTGGCAAGTGTACAAGTATGCTAGTGGAAAGTTTGCAAGATTGGTGGTGGCAAGTGTGGTGGTGGCAAGATTGCTGGTGGCAAGTATGCTGGTAGGAAGTGTGGTGGTGGCAAGTATGCTGGTGGCAAGTATGCTGTTGGCAAGTATGCCGGTGGCAAGTGTGCTGGTGGCAAGTGTGCAGGTGGCAAGTGTGCTGGTGGCAAGTGTGCTGGTGGCAAGTGCGCTGGTGGCAAGTGAGCTGGTGGTAAATGTGCTGGTGGCAACTGTGCTGGTGCAAGTGTGCTGGTGCCAAGTATTCTGGTGGCAAGTATTCCTGTTTTGCTAGTATGCTCGTGGCAAGTAGGCTGGTGGCAAGTACGCCGGAGACAAGTACGCTGGTGGCAAGTACGCTGGTGGCATTTACGCTGTTGGCAAGTATTCTGGTGGCAAGTACACTGGTGGACTAGTCTGCTTGTGACTAGTATGCTGGTGGTGAGTATGCTGGTGGCGAGCATACCGTTGGCATGTGTGCAACTATGCTGATGGCGAGTATACCGGTGTCAAGTATGCAAGTATGCTGGTAGTAAATATGCTGGTGGAAAGTATGCTGGTGGCAAGTATGCAAGTATGCTGGTGGCACGTATGCTGGTGGCAAGTATGATGGTGGCAACTACGCTGGAGGTAACCACGATGGTTATAAGTACGCTGGTGGCAAGTACGCTGGTGGCATGTACGCTTGTTGCAAGTACGCTTGTGGCAAGTATGCTTGGGAAAGTATGCTTGTGGCAAGTATACTTGTGGCAAGTATGCTTGTGGCAAGTATGCATAGGGCAAGTATGCTTGTGGCAAGTATGCTTATGGCAAGTATGCTTGTGGCTAGTAGGTTTGTGGCAGGTCTGCTTGTGACAAGTATGCTGGTGGCGAGTATGCTGGTGGTGAGTTTACCGTTGGCATGTGTGCAACTATGCTGATGGCGAGTATACCGGTGTCAAGTATGCAAGTATGCTGGTATTAAATATGCTGGTGGAAAGTATGCTGGTGGCAAGTGTGCAACTATGCTGATGGCGAGTATACTGGTGGCAAGTGTGCAAGTATGCTGGTAGCAAATATGCTAGTGGCAAGTATGCTGGTGGCAAGTATGCAAGTATGCTGGTGGCAAGTATGCTGGTGGCAAGTATGCTGGTGACAAGTATGATGGTGGCAAGTATGCTGGTGCCATATGTGCTGGTGCCATATATGGCCATGCCAAGTATATTGGTGCTAAGTATGCTGGTAGCAGTATGCTGGTGGCAAGTATGCTGAAGGCAAGTATGCTAGTATGCTGGTGGCAAGTATGCAGGTGGCAAGTATGCTGGTGCCAAGTATGCTGGTGGCAAGTATGCTGGTAGCAAGCATGCTGGTGGCAAGTATGCTAGTGGCAAGTATGCTGGTGGCAAGTACACTGGTGACAAGTATGCTGGTGTCACGTTTGCTGGTGGCACCTATGCTGGTGGCACGTATGTTGGTAGCATGAATGCTGGTGGCAAGTATGCTGGTGGCAAGTACGCTGGTGCCAAGTATGCTGGTGCCAAGTATGTTGTTTCCAAGTATGCTGGTGGCAAATATGTTGGTGGCAAGTAGGCTGGTGGAGAGTATGCTTGTAGCAAGTATGCTGGTGGCATGTATGCTGGTGGAAAGTATGCTGGTGGAAGTATGTTGGTGGGTGGCAAATATGCTAGTGGCCACTATGCTGGTGTTTGCTGGTGGCAACTATGCTGGTGGCAAGAGTGCTGGTGGCAAGTATGCTGATGGCAAGTGTGCTGGTGGCAAGTGTGCTGGTGGCAAGTGTGCTGGTGTCAAGTGTGCTAGTATAAGTGTGCTGGTGGCAAGTATTCAAGTATGCTGGTGGTAAGTATGCAAGTATGCTTGTTGCAAGTATGCTTGTGGCAAATATGCTTGTGGCAAGTGTACTTGTGGCAAGTATGCTTGGTGCAAGTATGCTTGCGGCATGTATGCTTGTGGCAAGTATTCTAGTGGCAAGTATGCTTGTGGCAAATATGCTTGTGGCAAGTATGCTTGTGGCTAGTATGCTTGTGACTAGTATGCTGGTGGCGAGTATGCTGGTGGTGAGTATACTAGTGGCAAGTGTGCAACTATGCTGGTGGCGAGTATTCCGGTGGGAAGTGTGCAAGTATGCTGGTAGCAAATATGCTGGTGGCAAGTACGTTGGTAGGAAGTATACAAGTCTGCTGTTGGCAAGTATGCTAGGGGCAAATACGCTGGTGGCAATAATGCAAGTGCGCTGGCAGCAAGTATGCTGGAGGCAAGTATTATTGTGGAAAGTATGCTTGTGCCAAGTATGCTTGGGGGAAGTATGCTTGTGGCAAGTATGCTTGTGGCAAGTATGCTTGTAGCAAGTATGCTTGTTGCAAGTATGCTTGTGGTAAGTATGCTTGTGAAAGTATACTTGTGGCAAGTATGGTTGTGGCTAGTATGCTTGGGGCAAGTATGTTTGTGGCAAGTATGCTTGTGGCAAGTATGCTTGTGGCAAGTATACTTGTGGCAAGTATACTTGCCACAAGTATGCTTGTGGCAAGTATGTTTGTGCCAAGTATGCTTGTGGCAAGTATGCTTGTGGCAAGTATGCTTGTGGCAGGTATGTTTGTGGCAAGTATACTTTTGGCAAGTATGCTTAGGGCAAGTATACTTGTGGCAAGTATGCATGTGGCATGTATGCTTGTGGTAAGTATGCTGGTTGCAAGTATGCTAGAATGCAGGTGGCAAGTATACAAGTGTGTTAGTGACAAGTATGCTGGCGCAAGTATGCTGGCGGCAAGTATGCAAGTATGCTGGCAGAAAGTATGCCTTCGGCAAGAATGTTGGTGGCAAGTATGCTGGCAGCAAGTATGCTGGCGCCGAGTATGCTGGTGGCAAGTATTCTGGCGGCAAGTATGTTGGTGGCAAGTACGAAAGTATGCTGGTGGCAAGTATACAAGTATGCTAGTGGCAAGTTTGCAAGATTGCTGGTGGCAACTATGCTGGTGGCAAGATTGCTGGTGGCAAGTATGCTGGTAGCAAGTGTGGTGGTGGCAAGTATGCTGGTGGCAAGTATGCTGTTGGCAAGTATGCCGGTGACAAGTGTGCTGGTGGCAAGTGTGCAGGTGGCAAGTGTGCTGGTGGCAAGTGTGCTGGAGGCAAGTGCGCTGGTGGCAATTTAGCTGGTGGTAAATGTGCTGGTGGCAACTGTGCTGGTGCAAGTGTGCTGGTGCCAAGTATTCTGGTGGCAAGTATTCCTGTTTTGCAAGTATGCTCGTGGCAAGTAGGCTGGTGGCAAGTACGGCGGAGACAAGTACGCTGGTGGCAAGTACGCTGGTGGCAATTACGTTGTTGGCAAGTATTCTTGTGGTAAGTACGCTGGTGGAGAGTACACTGGTCGAGAGTACGCTGGTGGGAAGTACGTTGGTGTCAAGTACGATGGTAACAAGTATGCTGGTGGCAACTACACAGGAGGTAACTACGCTGGTTATAAATACGCTGGTGGCAAGTACGCTGGTGGCATGTACGCTTGTTGCAAGTACGCTTGTGGCAAGTATGGTTGGGCAAGTATGCTTGTGGCAAGTATACTTGTGGCAAGTATGCTTGTGGCAAGTATGCATGGGGCAAGTATGCTTGTGGCAAGTATGCTTATGGCAAGTATGCTTGTGGCTAGTATGCTTGTGGCTAGTCTGCTTGTGACTAGTATGCTGGTGGCATGTATGCTGGTGGAAAGTATGCTGGTGGCAAGTATGCTAGTATGCTGGTGGCAAGTATGCTGGTGGCAAGTATGCTGGTGGCAAGTATGCTGGTGCCAAGTATGCTGGTGGCAAGTATGCTGGTAGCAAGTATGCTGGTGGCAAGTATGCTAGTGGGAAGTAGGCTGGAGGCAAGTACACTGGTGTCAAGCATGCTGGTGCCAAGTATAATGTTTCCAAGTATGCTGGTGGCAAATATGTTGGTGGCAAGTAGGCTGGTGGAGAGTATGCTTGTGGTAAGTATGCTGGTGGCATGTATGCGGGTGGAAAGTATGCTAGTGGAAGTATGTTGGTGGGTGGCAAATATGCTGGTGGCCAGTATGCTGGTGTTTGCTGGTGGCAACTATGCTGGTGACAAGTGTGCTGGTGGCAATTATGCAGGTGGGAAGTGTTCTGGTGGCACGTGTGCTGGTGGCAAGTGCGCTGGTGGCAAGTGAGCTGGTCTCAAGTGCGCTGGTGGCAAGTGTGCTGTTGGCAAGTGCGCTGGTGGTAAGTGTGCTGGTGGCAAGTTTGCTGGTGCTAGTGTGCTGGTGGCAAGTACGCTGGTGGAGAGTACGCTGGTGGAGAGTACGCTGGTGGCAAGTATGCTGGTGTCAAGTACGCTGGTAACAAGTAAGCTGGTGGCAAGTACGCTGGTAGCAAGTACGCTTGTGGCATGTAAGCTTGTGGCAGTATGCTTGTGGCAAGTATGTGTGTTGCAAGTATGCTTGTGGCAAGTATGCTTGTGGCAAGTATACTTGTGGCAAGTATGGTTGTGGCAAGAATGCTTGGGGCAAGTATGCTAGTGGCAAGTATGCTGGTGGCAAGTGCACTGGTGGCAAGTGGACTGGTCTCAAGTGCGCTGGTGACAAGTGTGCAGGTGGCAAGTGTGCTGGTTGCACTTGTGGTGGTGGCAAGTGTGTTGGTTACGAGTGTGCTGGTGGCAAGTATGCAAGTATGCTGGTGGCAAATATGCAATTATGCTGGTGGCAAGTATGCTGGTGGCAAGTATGCTGGTGGCAAGTATACTTGTGGCAAGTATGCTTCTGGCAAGTATATATGGGGAAGTATGCTTGTGGCAAGTATGCTTGTGGCAAGTATGCTTGTGGCTAGTATGCTTGTGGCAAGTCTGCTTGTGACTAGTATGCTTGTGGCGAGTATACTGGTGGCAAGTTTGAAAGTATGCTGGTGGCAAGTATGCTGGTGGCAAGTATGCTGGTGGCAAGTATGCTGGTGGCAAGTATGATGGTGGCAAGTATGCTGGTGCCAAATATGTTGGTGCCAAATATGGGCGTGCCAAGTATGTTGGGGCCTAGTATGCTGGTGGCAGTATGATGGTGGTAAGTAGGCTGGTGGCAAGTGTGCTTGTGAAAAGTATGCTGGTGGCAAGTATGCTGGTGGCAAGTATGCTAGTGGCAAGTATGCTGGTGGCAAGTATGCTAGTGGAAAGTATGCTGGTGGCAAGCACGCTGGTGATAAGTATGCTGGTGTCACGTTTGTTGGTGGCACCTATGCTGGTGGCACGTATGTTGGTAGCACGAATGCTGTTGGCAAGTATGCTGCTGGCAAGTATGCTGGTGGCAAGTATGCTTGTGGCAAGTATGCTTGTGGCAAGTATGCTTGTGGCAAGTATGCTTGTGGCAGGTATGCTTGTGGCAAGTATACTTGTGACAAGTATATTTGCCACAAGTATGCTTCTGGCAAGTATGTTTGTATCAAGTATGCTTGTAGCAAGTATACTTGTGGCAAGTATGCTTTTGGCAAGTAAGTTTGGGGCAAGTATGTTTGTGGCAAGTATGCTTGTGGCAGGTATGCTTGTGGCAAGTATACTTTTGGCAAGTACGCTTGGGGCAAGTATGCTTGTGGCAAGTATGCATGTGGCATGTATACTTGTGGTAAGTATGCTGGTTGCAAGTATGCTAGTGTGCTGGTGGCAAGTATACAGGTATGCTGGTGGCAAGTATGCTGGCGGCAAGTATGCTGGTGGCAAGTACGAAAGTATGCTGGTGGCAAGTATACAAGTATGCTAGTGGCAAGTTTGCAAGTTTGCTGGTAGCAAGTATGCTGGTGGCAAGATTGCTGGTGGCTAGTATGCTGGTAGCAAGTGTGGTGGTGGCAAGTATGCTGGTGGCAAGTATGCTGTTGGCAAGAATGCTGGTGGCAAGTGTGCTGGTGGCAAGTGTGCAGGTGGCAAGTGTGCTTGTGGAAAGTGTGCTGGTGGCAAGTGCGCTGGTGGCAAGTGAGCTGGTCCCAAGTGCGCTGGTGGCAAGTGCGCTGGATGTAAGTGCGAAGGTGGTATATATGCTGGTGGCAACTGTGTTGGTGCAAGTGTGCTGGTGCCAAGTATTCTGGTGGCAAGTATTCCTGTTTTGCAAGTATGCTCGTGGCAAGTAGGCTGGTGGCAAGTATGTTGGAGACAAGTACGCTGGTGGCAAGTACGCTGGTGGCAATTACGCTGTTGGCAAGTATTCTGGTGGCAAGTACGCTGGTGGAGAGTACGCTGGTCGAGAGTACGCTGGTGGCAAGTACGTTGGTGTCAAGTACGCTGGTAACAAGTACGCTGGTGGCAACTACGCTGGAGGTAACTACGTTGGTTATAAGTACGCTGGTGGCAAGTACACTGGTGGCATGTATGCTTGTTGCAAGTATGCTTGTGGCAAGTCTGCTTGTGACTAGTATGCTGGTGGCGAGTATGCTGGTGGCGAGTATACCGTTGGCATGTGTGCAACTATGTTGATGGCGAGTATACCGGTGGCAAGTGTGCAAGTATGCTGGTAGCAAGTATGCTAGTGGCAAGTATGCTGGTGGCAAGTATGCTGGTGGCAAGTATGCTGGTGGCAAGTATGATGGTGGCTAGTATGCTAGTGCCAAATATGTTGGTGCCAAATATGTGCGAGCCAAGTATGCTGGCAGCAAGTATGCTGGTGGCAAGTATGCTAGTGGCAAGTATCCTGGTGGCAAGCACGCTGGTGACAAGTATGCTGGTGTCACAGTTGCTGCTGGCACCTATGCTGGTGGCACGTATGTTGGTAGCACGAATGCTGTTGGCAGGTATGCTGGTGGCAAATATGTTTGTGGCAAGTAGGCTGGTGGGAAGTATGCTTGTGGCAAGTATGCTGGTGGCATGTATGCTGGTGGGTGGCAAATATGCTGGTGGCCAGTATGCTGGTGTTTGCTGGTGGCAAGTATGCAGGTGGCAAGTATGGTGGTGGCAAGTATGCTGGTGGCAAGAATGCTAATGGTAGGTAAGCCGGTGGGTGGCAAGTATGCTGCTGGGTGGCAAGTATGCTGGTGGATAGAAAGTTTTTGGCAAATATGCTGGTGGCAAGTATGCTGTTGGCAAGTATGCTGGTGGCAAGAATGCTGATGGCAAGTGTGCTGGTGGCAAGTGTGCTGGTTGCAAGTGAGCTGGTGTCCAAGTGTGCTGGTGAAAGTGTGATGGTGGCAAGTATGTAGGTATGCTGGTGGTAAGTATGCAAGTATGCTTGTGGCAAGTATGCGTGTGGCAAGTGTGCTTGTGGCAAGTGTACTTGTGGCAAGTATGCATGGTACAAGTATGTTTGTGGCAAGTATGCTTGTGACAAGTATGCTTGTGGCAAGTGTACTTGTGGCAAGTATGCATGGTGCAAGTATGCTTGTGGCAAGTATTCTTGTGACTAGTATGCTGGTGGAGGTTATGCTGGTGGCGAGTATAGTAGTGGCAAGTGTGTAACTATGCTGGTGGTGAGTATACCCGTGGGAAGTGTGCAAGTATGCTGGTAGCAAATATTCTGGTGGCAAGTATGCTGGTGAGAAGTAAACAAGTCTGCTGGTGGCAAGTATGCTGGTGGCAAATACGCTAGTGGCATGTATTCAAGTATGCTGGCAGCAAGTATGCTGGCGGCAAGTTTTCTGGCAGCATGTATGATAGCTGCAAGTATGTTGGCAGGAAGTATGCTTGTGGCAAGTATGCTTGTGGCAAGTATGCTTATGGCAAGTATGCTTGTGGCAAGTATATTTGTGGAAAGTATACTTGTGGGAAATATGCTTGTGGCAAGTATGCTTGCAACAAGTATGCTTGTGGCAAGTATGCTTGTGGCAAGTATTATTGTGGCATGTATACTTGTGGCAAGTATGCTGGTTGCAAGTATGCCAGTATGCTGGTTGCAAGTATGCTGGTGGCAAGTATGCTGGTAGCAAGTATGCTGGTGGCAAGTATGTTAGTGGCAAGTACGAAAGTATGCTAATGGCAAGTATACAAGTATGCTAGTGGTAAGTTTGCATATTTGCTGGTGGCAAGTATGCTGGTGGCAAGATTGCTGGTGGAAAGTATGCTGGTAGAAAGTGTACTGGTGGCAAGTATGCTGGTGGCAAGTATGCTGGTGTCAAGTATGCTGGTGGCAAATGTGCTGGTGGCAAGTGAGATGGTCTCAAGTGTGCTGGTGGCAAGTGCGCCGGTGGCAAGTGCGCTGGTGGTAAATGTGCTGGTGGCCAGTGTGTTGGTGGAAGTGTGATGGTGGCAAGTGTGCTAGTGGCAATTGTGCTGGTTGCAAGTGTGCTGGTTGCAAGTGTGTTGGTTGCGAGTGTTCTGATGGCAAGTATACAAATATGCAGGTGGCAAGTATGCAAGTATGCTGGTGGCAAGTATGCTGATGACAAGTATGCTGGTGGCAAGTATGCTGGTGGCAAGTATGCTGGTGGCAAGTAAGCTAGTGCCAAGTAACCTAGCGGCAAGTAGGCTGGTGGAAAACCTACTTGCAACAAGCATACTTGGCAAGTGCGCTGGTGGTAAATGTGCTGGTGGCCAGTGTGTTGGTGGAAGTGTGATGGTGGCAAGTGTGCTAGTGGCAATTGTGCTGGTTGCAAGTGTGCTGGTGGCAAGTGTGTTGGTTGCGAGTGTGCTGATGGCAAGTATACAAATATGCAGGTGGCAAGTTTGCAAGTTTGCTGGTGGCAAGTAAGCTGGTGGCAACATTGCTGGTGGCAAGTATGCTGGTAGCAAGTGTGCTGGTGGCAAATATGCTGGTGGTAAATATGCTGATGGCTAGTATGCTAGTGACAGGTATGCTGGTGCCAAGTATGCTGGTGGCAAGTATGCTTGTTGCAAGTATGCTGGTGGTAAGTAGGCGTGTGTCAAGTACGCTGGAGACAAGTACTCTGGCTGGTAGTACGCTGGTTGCAATTACGCTGTGGGCAAGTATGCTGGTGGCAAGTACGCTGGTGGAGAGTACGCTGGTGAAGAGTACGCTGGTGGCAAGTACGTTGGTGTCAAGTATCCTGGTAACAAATACGCTGGTGTCAACTACGCTGGATGTAACCACGCTGGTTATAAGTACGCTGGTGGCAAGTAAGCTTGTGGCATGTAAGTTTGTGGCAAGTACGCTTGTGGCAAGTATGCTTGCGGCAAGTATGCTTGTGGCAAGTATGCTTGCGGCTAGTATGCTTGTGGTAAATCTGCTTGTGACTAGTATGCTGGTGGAGAGTATGCTGGTGGTGAGTATACCTGTGGCAAGTGTGCAACTATGCTGATGGCGAGTATACCGGTGGCAAGTGTGCAAGTATGCTGGTAGCAAATATGCTGGTGGCAAGTATGCTGGTGGCAAGTATGCAAGTATCCTGGTGGCAACTATGCTGGTTGCAAGTATGATGCTGGCAAGTATGCTGGTGGCAATTATGCTGTTGGCAAGTATGCTGGTGGCAAACATGTTGGTGGCAAGTATGCTGGTGTCAAGTATGCTGGTGACAAGTATGCTGATGGCAAGTATGCTGGTGGCATGTATGCTGGTGACAAGTATGCTGGTGTCAAGTATGCAGGTGGCAAATATGCTGGTGGCAAGTAGGCTGGCGGCAAGTACACTGCTGGCAAGTACGCTGAAGGCAATTACGCTGGAGGCAAGTATCCTGGTGGAGAGAACGCTGGTGGAGAGTACGCTGGTGGCAAGTACGATGGTGTCAAGTATGCTGGTGGAAAGTACGCTGGTGGCAAGTATGCTTGTGGCAAGTATGCTTGTGGCAAGTATGCCTGTGGCAAGTATGCTTGTGGCAATTATGCTTGTGGCAAGTATACTTGTGGCAAGTATGCTTGTGGCAAGTATGCTTGTTGCAAGTATGCATGTGGCAAGTATGCTGGTGGCAAGTATACTTGTGGCAAGTATGCTTGTGGCAAGTACACTTGTGGCAAGTATGCTTGTGGCAAGTATGCTTGGGGCAAGTATGCTTGTGGCAGTTATGCTTGTGGCAAGTATGCTTGTGACAAGTATACTAGTGGCAAGTATGCTTGTGGTATGTATGCTTTCGGCAAGTATGCTGGTGGCAAGTATGCTGGCAGCAATTATGCTGGCGGCAAGTATGCTGGTGGCAATTATGCGGTTGGCAAGTACGAAAGTATGTTGGTGGCAAGTATAAAAGTATGCTAGTGGCATGTTTGCAACTTTCCTGGTGGAAAGTATGGCCGTGGCAAGATTGCTGGTGGCAAGTATGCTGGTAGCAACTGTGGTGGTGACAATAATGCTGGTGGCAAGTATGCTGGTGGCACGTATGATGGTGGGAAGTGTGTTGGTGGCAAGTTCGCTGGTGTCAAGTATGCTGGTGTCACGTATGCTGGTAGCACCTATCCTGGTGGCATGTATGTTGGTGGCACGAATGCTGTTGGCAAGTATGCTGGTGGTAAGTATGCTGATGGCAAGTATGCTGGTGGCAAGTTTGCTGGTGGCAAGTGTGCAGGTGGCAAGTGTGCTGGTGGCAAGTGTGCTGGTGGCAAGTGCGCTGGTGGCAAATGAGCTGGTCTCAAGTGCGCTGGTGGCAAGTGTGCTGGTGCAAGTGTGTTGGTGGCAAGTACGCAGGTGGAGAGTACGATGGAGGAGAATACGCTGGTGGCAAGAATGCTGTGGCAAGTATGCTGGTGGCAAGTGTGCTGGTGGCAAGTTCGCTGGTGTCAAGTATGCTGGTGTCACGTATGCTGGTAGCACCTATGCTGGTGGCACGTTGGCTGGTGGCAGGTATGCTGGTGGCAAGTATGTTAATGGCAATTGTGCTGGTGGCAAGTGAGCTGGTCTCAAGTGTGCTGGTGGCAAGTGTGCTGGTGGCAAGTGCACTGGTGGTAAATGTGCTGGTGGCAAATGTGCTGGTGCAAGTGTGCAGGTGGCAAGTGTGCTGGTGGCAAGTGTGCTGGTTACAAGTGTGGTAATGGCAAGTGTGTTGGTTGCGTGTGTGCTGGTAGCAAGTATGCAAGTATGCTGGTGGCAAGTATGCTTTTGGCAAGTATGCAGGTAGCAAGTACGGTGGTGGCAAGTATGCTGTTGGCAAATATGATGGTGGAGAGTATGCTAGTGACAGGTATGCTGGTGCAGAGTTTTCTGGTGGCAGGTATGCTTGTGGCTAGTATGATTGTGGCAGGTCTGCTTTTGACTAGTATGCTGGTGGCGAGTATGCTGGTGTTGAGTATACCGGTGGCAAGTGTGCAACTATGCTGTTGGCGAGTATACCGGTGGCAAGTGTGCAAGTATGCTGGTAGCAAATATGCTGGTGGCAAGTATGCTGGTGGCAAGTATGCAAGTATGCTGGTGGCAAGTATGCTGGTGGCAACTAAACTGGTGACAGGTTTGTTTGTGAAAAGTATGCTGGTGGCAAGTATGCTGGTGGCAAGTATGCTGGTAGCAATTATGGTGGTGGCAAGTATGCTAGTGGCAAGTATGCTGGTGGCAAGTACGCTGGTGACAAGTATGGTGGTGTCTCATTTGCTAGTGCCAAGTATGTTGTTGCCAAGTATGCTAATATGTTGGTGGCAAGTAGGCTGGTGGCAAGTACGCTTGTGACAAGTATGCTGGTGGCATGTATGCTGGTGGCAAGTATGCTTGTTGCAAGTATGCTGGCGGCAAGTAAGCTGGTGGCAAGTACGCTGGAGACAAGTTATCTGGTTGCAAGTACGCTGGTGGCAATTACGCTGTCGGCAAGTATGCTGGTGGCAAGTACGCTGGTGGAGAGTACTCAGGTAGAGTGTAAGCTGGTATCAAGTACGCTGGTGTCAATTATCCTGGTAACAAGTACGTTGGTGGCAACTACGCTGGAGGTAACAACATTGGTTATAAGTACGCTGGTGACATGTATGCTTGTGGCAAGTATGTTTGGGCAAGTATGCTTGTGGCAAGTATACTTTTGGCAAGTATGCTTGTGGCAAGTATGTATGGGGCAAGTATGCTTGTGGCAAGTACGCTTGTGGCAAGTATGCTTGTGGCTAGTATGCTTGTGGCAAGCCTTCTTGTGACTAGTATGCTGGTGGCGAGTATGCTGGTGGTGAGTATACCGGTGGCAAGTGTGCAACTATGCTGATGGCGAGTATACCGGTGGCAAGTGTGCAAGTATGCTGGCAGCAAATATGCTGGTGGCAAGTATGCAAGTATGTTGGTGGAGAGTCTGCTGGTTGCAAGTATGATGGTGGCAAGTACGCTGCTGGCAAGTACGCTGGTGGCAATTATGCTGGAAGCAAGTACGCTTGTGGAGGGTCTGCTGGTGGAGAGTACGCTGGTGGCAAGTATGCTTGTGGCAAGTATGCTTCAGGCAAGTATACTTGTGGCAAGTATGCTTGTGGCAAGTATGCTTGTGGCAAGTATGCTTGTGGCAAGTATGCTTGTGGCAACTATGCTTGTGGCAAGTATGCTTGTGGCAAGTATGCTTGATGCAGGTATGCTTGTGGCAAGTATGCTTGTCACAAGTATACTTGTGGCAAGTATGCTTGTGGCAAGTATGCTTGGGGAAGTATGCTTGTGGCAAGTATGCTTGTGGCAAGTATGCTTGTAGCAAGTATACTTGTGGCAAGTATGCTTGTGGCAAGTATTCTTAGGGGAAGTATGCTTGTGGCAAGTATGCTTGTGGCATGTATACTTGTGGCAAGTATGCTGGTGGCAAGTATGCTGGTGGCAAGTATGCAAGTATGCTGGTGGCGAGTATACAAGTATGCTAGTAGCAAGTTTGCAAGTATGCTGGTGGCAAGATTGCTGGTGTCAAGTATGCTGGTGGCAAGTGCACTGGTGGCAAGTGAGGAGGTCTTAAGTGCTCTGGTGGCAAGTGCGCTGGTGGCAAGTGCGCTGGTGGCAAGTGCGCTGGTGGTAAATGTGCTGGTGGCAAGTGTACTGGTGCAAGTGTAATGGTGGCAAGCGTGTTGGTTGCGTGTGTGCTGTGGCAAGTATACAAGTATGCAGTTGGCAAGTATGCAAGTATGCTGGTGGCAAGTATGCTGGTGGCACGTATGCTGGTGGCATGTACGCTTGTGGCAAGTACGCTTGTGGCAAGTATGTTTGGGCAAGTATGCATGTGGCAAGTATACATTTGGCAATTATGCTAGTGGCAAGTATGCATGGGGCAAGTATGCTTGTGGCAAGTATGCTAGTAACAGGTATGCTGGTGCCAAGGAAGCTGGTGGAGAGTATGCTTGTTGCAAGTATGCTGGTGGCAAGTAGGCTGGTAGCAAGTACGCTGGAGACAAGTACTCTGGTTGCAATTACGTTGGTGGCAATTACGCTGTGGGCAAGTATGCTGGTGGCAAGTACGCTGGTGTAGAGTATGCTGGTGAAGAGTACGCTGGTGGCAAGTACGTTGGTGTCAAGTATCCTGGTAACAAGTACGCTGGTGGCAACTACGCTGGAGTTAACCACGCTGGATATAAGTACGCTGGTGGCAAGTACGCTGGTGGCATGTACGCTAATGGAAAGTACGCTTGTGGCAAGTATGCTTGGGCAAGTATGCTTGTGGCAAGTATACATTTGGCAAGTATGCTAGTGGCAAGTATGCATCGGGCAAGTATGCTTGTGGCAAGAATGCTTGTGGCTAGTATGCTTGTGGCAAGTCTGCTTGTGACTAGTATGTTGGTGGCGAGTATGCTGGTGGTGAGTATACCGGTGGCAAGTGTGCAATTATGCTGATGGTGAGTATACCAGTGGCAAGTGTGCAAGTATGCTGGTTGCAAATATGCTGGTTGCAAGTACACTGGTGGCAAGTATACAAGTATGCTGGTGGCAAGTATGCTGGTTGCAAGTATGATGGTGGCAAGTATGCTGGTGGCAAGGATGCTGGTGGCAAGTATGCTGGTGGCAAATACGTTGGTGGCAAGTATGCTGGTGGCAAGTAAGCTAGTGCCAAGTAACCTGGTGGGAAGTAGGCTGGTGGAAAGTATGCTGGTGTCAAGTATGCAGGTGTCAAGTATGCTGGTGGTAAGTATGCTGGTGGCAAGTGTGCTTTTGACAGGTATGCTAGTGGCAAGTATGCTGGTGGCAAGTATGCTGGTGGCAAGTAAGCAAGTGCCAAGTAATCTGGTGGCAAGTTGGCTGGTGGAAAGTATGCTGGTGTCAAGTATGCAGGTTGCAAGAATGCTGCTGGCAAGTATGTTTGTGGCAATTATACTTGTGGCAAGTATGCTTGTGGCAAGTATACTTGTGACAAGTATGCCTGTGGCAAGTATGCTTGGGGTAAGTATGCTTGTGGCATGTATGCTTGTGGCAAGTATGCTTGGGACAAGTATGCTTGTGGCAAGTATGCTTGTGGCAAGTATGCTTGTGGCAATTATGCTTGTGGCGAGTATACTTGTGGCCAGCATGCTTGTGGCAAGTATGTTTGGGGAGAGTATGCTTGTGGCAAGTATGCATGTGGCATGTATACTTGTCGCAGGTATGCTTGTGGCAAGTATGCTTGTTGCAAGTATGCCTGTGGAAAGTTTCCTAATGGCAAGTATGCTTGTAGCAAGTATGCTTTCGGGAAGTATGCTGGTGGCAAACATGCTGGCAGCAATTATGCTGGCGGCAATTATGCTGGTGGAAATTATGCTCGTGGCAAGTATGAAAGTATGCTGGTGGCAAGTATACAAGTATGCTAATGGCATGTTTGCAAATATGCTGGTGTCAAGAATGCTGGTGTCACTTATGATGGTGGCACCTATGCTGGTATCAACTATGCTGGTGGCACGTATGCTGGTGGCAAGTATGCTGGTGGCAAGTGTGCTGGTGGCAAGTGTGCTGGTTGCAAGTGAGGTGGTGGAAAGTGTGTTGGTTGCGAGTGTGCTGGTGGCAAGTATGCAAGTATGCTGGTGGCAAGTATGCAAGAATGCTGGTGGCAAGTATGGTGGTGGCAGGTATGCTGGTAGCAAGTATGCTGGTGGCAAATATGATGGTGGCAGGTATGCTGGTGGCAAGTACGCTGGTGGAGTGTACGCTGGTGTAGAGTACGCTGGTGGCAAGTACGTTGGTGTCAAGTACCTGGTGGCATGTACATTTGTTGCAAGTACGCATGTGGCAGGAATGCTTGTGGCAAGTATGCTTGGGCACGTATGCTTGTGGCAAGTATACTTGTGGCAAGTATGCTTGTAACAAGTATGTATGGAGCAAGTATGCTTGTGGCAAGTATGCATGTGGCTAATATGCTTGTGGCAAGTCTGCTTGTGACTAGTATGCAGGTGGCGAGTATGCTGGTGTTGAGTATACCTTTGGCAAGTGTGCAACTATGCTGTTGGCGAGTATACCGGTGGCAAGTTTGCAAGTATGCTGGTAGCAAATATGCTGGTGGCAAGTATGCAAGTATGCTGTTGGCAAGTATGCTGGTGGCAAGTATGCTGGTGGCAAGTATGATGGTGGCAAGTATGCTGGTTGCAATTATGCTGGTGGCAAGTATGCTGGTGCCAAATATGCCGGTGCCAAATATGGGCATGCCAAGTATGTTGGTGCCAAGTATGTTGGTGGCAGTATGCTGGTGGCAAGTAAACTACTGGCAAGTATGCTTGTGAAAAGTATGCTGGTGGCAAGTATGCTTGTGGCAAGTATTGTTGTGGCAAGTGTGCTTGGGACAAGTATGCTTGTGGCAAGAATGCTTGTGACATGTATACTTGTGGCAAGTATGGTTGTGGCAAATATGCTGGTGGCAAGTATGCAAGTATGCTGGTGGCAAGTATGCAAGTATGCTGGTGGCAAGTATACAAGTATGCTAGTGGCAAGTATGCTGGTGCCAAATATGCCGGTGCCAAATATGGGCGTGCCAAGTATGTTGGTGACAAGTATGTTGGTGGCAGTATGCTGGTGGCAAGTAAACTGGTGGCAAGTATGCTTGTGAAAAGTATGCTGGTGGCAAGTATGCTGGTGGCAAGTATGCTGGAGTCACAATTGCTGGTGCCAAGTACGTTGTTGTCAAGTATGCTGGTGGCAAATATGTTGAGGGCAAGTAGGCTGGTGGCAAGTATGCTTGTGGCAAGTGTGCTGGTGGCATGTATGCTGGTGGAAACTATGCTTGTGGCAAGTATGCTTGCGGCAAATATGTTTGTGGCAAGTATTTTTGTGGCAAGTATTATTGTGGCAGGTATGCTTGTGGCTAGTATGCTTGTGGCAAGTATGATTGTAGCTAGTATGCTGGTGGCGAGTATACTGGTGGCAAGTGTGCAACTATGCTGGTGGCGAGTATATTGGTCGGAAGTGTGCAAGTATGCTGGTAGCAAATATGTTGGAGGCAAGTATGCTGGTGGGAAGTATACAAGTCTGCTGGTGGCAAGTATGCTGGCGGCAAATATGCTAGTGGCTAGTATGCAAGTATGCTGGCACCAAGTATGCCGGCGACAAGTATTCTGGCAGCATGTATTCTGGCTGCAAGTATGCTGTCAGCAAGTATGCTTGTGGAAAGTATACTTGTGGCAAGTATGCTATTGCAAGTATTTTTGTGGCAAGTATGCTTGTGGCAAGTATGCTGGGGGAAAGTATGCTTGTGGCAAGTATGATTGTGGCAAGTATACTTGTGGCAAGTATGCTTGTGGCAAGTATGCTTGGGGCAAGTATGCTTGTGGCAAGTACTCTTGTGGCAAGTACACTTGTGGCAAGTGTGCTTGGGGCAAGTATGCTTGTGGCAAGAATGCTTGTGACATGTATACTTGTGGCAAGTATGCTTGTGGCAAATATGCTGTTGGCAAGTATGCAAGTATGCTGGTGACAAGTATGCAAGTATGCTGGTGGCAAGTATACAAGTATGCTAGTGGCAAGTATGCTGGTGCCAAATATGCCGGTGCCAAATATGGGCGTGCCAAGTATGTTGGTGCCAAGTATGTTGGTGGCAGTATGCTGGTGGCAAGTAAACTGGTGGCAAGTATGCTTGTGAAAAGTATGCTGGTGGCAAGTAAGCTGGTGGCAAGTATGCTGGTAGCAATTATGCTGGTAATAAGTATGCTAGTGGCAAGTGTGCTGGTGGCAAGTACGCTGGTGACAAGTATGCTGGAGTCACAATTGCTGGTGCCAAGTATGTTGTTGTCAAGTATGCTGGTGGCAAATATGTTGAGGGCAAGTAGGCTGGTGGCAAGAATGCTTGAGGCAAGTGTGCTGGTGGCATGTATGCTGGTGGAAAGTATGCTTGTGGCAAGTATGCTTGCGGCAAATATGTTTGTGGCAAGTATGCTTGTGGCAAATATTATTTTGGCAGGTATGCTTGTGGCTAGTATGCTTGTGGCAAGTATGATTGTAGCTAGTATGCTGGTGGCGAGTATACTGGTGGCAAGTGTGCAACTATGCTGGTTCTGAGTATATTGGTCGGAAGTGTGCAAGTATGCTGGTAGCAGATATGTTGGTGGCAAGTATGCTGGTGCGATGTATTTAAGTCTGCTGGTGGCAAGTATGCTGGCGGCAAATATGCTAGTGGCAAGTATGCAAGTATGCTGGCACCAAGTATGCCGGCGGCAAGTATTCTGGCAGCATGTATTCTGGCTGCAAGTATGCTGTCAGCAAGTATGCTTGTGGCAAGTATACCTTTGGCAAGTATGCTATTGCAAGTATTTTTGTGGCAAGAATGCTTGTGGCAAGTATGCTGGGGGCAAGTATGCTTGTGGCAAGTATGATTGTGGCAAGTATACTTGTGGCAAGTATGCTTGTGGCAAGTATGCTTGGGGCAAGTATGCTTGTGGCAAGTATACTTGTGGCAAGTACACTTGTGGCAAGTGTGCTTGGGGCAAGTACGCTTGTGGCAAGAATGCTTGTGGCAAATATGCTGGTGGCAAGTATGCAAGTATGCTGGTGGCAAGTATGCAAGTATGCTGGTGGCAAGTATACAAGTATGCTAATGGCAAGTTTGCAAGTTTGCTGGTGGCAAGTATGCCGTTGGCAAGATTGCTGGTGGCAAGTATGCTGGTAGTAAGTGTGCTGGTGGCAAGTATGCTGGTGGCAAGCATGCTGGCGGCAAGTATGCTGGTACAAGTGTGATGGTGGTAATATGGTGGTGGCAAGTATGCTAGTGACAGATATGGTGGTTCCAAGTATGCTGGTGGCAAGTATGCTGGCAGCAAGTACGCTGGCGGCATGTATGCTAGTGGCAAGTATGCTGGTGGCAAGTATGCTTGTTGCAAGTATACTTGTGGCAAGTATGCTTGTGGCAAGTATGTGTGGGGGAAGTATGCTTGTTGCAAGTATGCTGGTGGCAAGTAGGGAGGTGGCAAGTATGCTGCTGGCAAGTACGCTGGTGGCAATTACGCTAGAGGCAAGTACGCTGGTGTCAATTAGGCTGGTAACAAGTACGCTGGTGCCAAGTATGCTGGTAACAAGTACGCTGGTGGCAATTACACTGGTTGCAAGTACACTTGTGGCAAGTACGCTTGTGGCAATGTTGCTTCTGGCAAGTATACTTGTGGCAAGAATGTTTGTGGCAAGTATGATTGTGGCAAGTATGCATGTGGCAAGTATACAATTGCAAGTATTATTGTGGCAAGTATGCTTGTGGCAAGTATGCTTGTGGCAAGTATGCTTGGTGAAGTATGCTTGTGGCAAGTATGCTTGTGGCGAGTATGCTTGTAGGAAGTCAACTAGTGGCAAGTATGCATGTGGCAAGTATGCTTGGGGCAAGTATGCTTGTGGCAAGTATGCTTGTGGCATGTATACTTGTGGCAAGTATGCTGGTGGCAAGTATGCTGCTGGCAAGTATGCAAGTATGCTGGTGGCAAGTATACAAGTATGCTAGTAGCAAGTTTGCAAGTGTGCTGGTGGCAAGTATGCTGGTGGCAAGTATGCTGGTGTCAAGTATGCTGGTAGCAAGTGCGCTGGTGGCAAGTGAGATGGTCTTAATGTACTGGTGGCAAGTGCGCTGGTGGCAAGTGCGCTGGTGGTAAATGTGCTGGTGGCAAGTTTACTGGTGCAAGTGTGTTTGTAGCAAGTGTGTTGGTTGCGAGTATGCTGGTGGCAAGTATACAAGTATGCAGGTGGCAAGTATGCAGGTGGCAAGTATGCAGGTGGCAAGTATGCAAGTATGCTGGTGGCAAGTATACTGGTGGTAGGTATGCTGGTGGCACGTACGCTGGTGGCAAGTATGCTGGTGGCAAGTATGATTGTGGCAAGTATGCTGGAGACAAGTACTCTGGTTGCAAGTACGCTGGTGGCAATTACGCTGTGGGCAAGTATGCTGGTGGCAAGTACACTGGTGGAGACTACGCTGGTAAAGAGTACGCTGGTGGCAAGTACGTTGGTGTCAAGTATCCTGGTAACAAGTACGCTGGTGTCAACTACGCTGGAGGCAACCACGCTGGTTATAATTACGCTGGTGGCAAGTACGCTGGTGGCATGTACGCTTGTGGCAAGTATGCTTGGGCAAGTATGTTTGTGGCAAGTATACATTTGGCAATTATGCTTTTGGCAAGTATGCATGAGGCAAGTATGCTTGTGGCAAGTATGCTTGTGGCTAGTATGCTTTTGGCAAGTCTGCTTGTGACTAGTATGCTGGTGGCGAGTATGCTTGTGGTGAGTATACCGGTGGCAAGTGTGCAATTATGCTGATGGTGAGTATACCAGTGGCAAGTGTGCAAGTCTGCTGGTAGCAAATATGCTGGTGGCAAGTATGCTTGTGGCAAGTATGCAAGTATGCTGGTGGCAAGTATGCTGGTTGCAAGTATGATGGTGGCAAGTATGCTGGTGGCATGTATGGTGGTGGCAAGTATGCTGGTGGCAAATATGTTGGTGGCATGTATGCTGGTGGCAAGTATGCTGGTGGCAAGTATTCTGGTGGCAAGTAAGCTAGTGCCAAGTAACCTGGTGGCAAGTAGGCTGGTGGAAAGTATGCTGGAGTCAAGTATGCAGGTTGCAAGTATGCTGGTGGCAAGTATGCTGGTGGCAAGTATGCTTTTGACAAGTATGCTTGTGGCAAGTATGCTTTTGGCAAGTATGCTTTTGGCAAGTATGCTTTTGGCAAGTATGCTTGTGGCAAGTATACCATTGGCAAATATGCCTGTGGCAAGTATGCTTGTGGCAAGTATGCTTGGGACAAGTTTGCTTGTGGCAAGTATGCTTTCGGCAAGTATGCTGGTGGCAAGTATGCTGGCAGCAATTATGCTGGCAGCAAGTGTGCTGGTGGCAATTATGCTGGTGGCAATTATGCTGGTGTCAAGTACGAAAGTATGCTGGTGGCAAGTATACAAGTATGCTAGTGGCATGTTTGCAAGTTTGCTGGTGTCAAGAATGCTGGTGTCACTTATGTTGGTAGCACCTATGCTGGTGGCATGTATGATGGTGGCAAGTATGCTGGTGGCAAGTATGCTGGTGGCAAGTGTGCTGGTGGCAAGTGAGCTGGTCTCAAGTACGCTGGTGGCAATTGCGCTGGTGGCAAGTGCGCTGGTGGTAAATGTGCTGGTGGCAAGCGTGCTGGTGCAAGTGTGCAGGTGGCAAGTAGTTTGGTGGCAAGTACGCTGGAGACAAGTACGCTGGTGGCAAGTACACTGGTGGCAATTACGGTGTTGGCAAGAATGCTGGTGGCAATTACGCTCATGGAGAGTACACTGGTGTAGATTACGCTGGTGGCAAGTATGTTGGTGTCAAGTACGCTGGTGGCATGTACATTTGTTGCAAGTACGCATGTGGCAAGTAGGCTTGTGGCAAGTATGCTTGGGCAAGTATGCTTGTGGCAAGTATACTTGTGGCAAGTATGCTTGTGGCAAGTATGTATGGAGTAAGTATGCTTGTGGCAAGTATGCTTGTGGCTAGTATGCTTGTGGCAAGTCGGCTTGTGACTTGTATGCTGGTGGCGAGTATGCTGGTGTTGAGTATACTGGTGGCAAGTGTGCAACTATGCTGTTGGTGAGTATACCGGTGGCAAGTGTGCAAGTATGCTGGTAGCAAATATGATGGTGGCAAGTATGCTGGTTGCAAGTATGCTGGTGGCAAGTATGCTGGTAGCAATTATGCTGGTAACAAGTATGATAGTGGCAAGTGTGCTGGTGGCAAAAACGCTAGTGACAAGTATGCTGGTATCACGTTTGCTGGTGCCAAGTATGTTGTAGCCAAGTATGCTGGTGGCAAATATGTTGGTGGCAAGTAGGCTGGGGGCAAGTATGCTTGTGGCAATTATGCTGGTGGCATGTATGCTGGTGGAAAGTATGCTGGTGTCAAGTATGCTGGTGGGTGGAAAATATGCTGGTGGCCAGTATGCTGGTGTTTGCTGGTTGCAAGTATGCATGTGGCAAGTATGGTGGTGGCATGTATGCTTAGGCAAGTACACTGGTGGCAAGTATGCTAACAGCAGGAATGACTGTGGATGGCAAGTATGCTGGTGGGTGGGAAGTATGCTGGTGGAAAGTACGTTTTTGGCAAGTATGCTGGTGGCAAGTATGCTGTTGGCAAGTATGCTAGTGGCAAGTATGCTGATGGCAAGTGTGCTGGTGGCCAGTGTTCTGGTGGCAAGTGTGCTGGTGGCAAGTGTGCTGGTGCAAGTGTGCTGGTGGCAAGTATACAAGTATGCTGGTGATAAGTATGCAAGTATGCTTGTGGCAAGTATGCTTGTGGCAAGTATGCTTGTGGCAAGTATGATTGTGGCAAGTGTACTTGTGGCAAGTATGCTTGTGGCAAGTATGCTTGCGGCAAATAAGCTTGTGGCAAGTATGCTTGTGGCAAGTATGATTGTGACAGGTATGCTTGTGGCTAGTATGCTTGTGGCAAGTATGCTTGTAGCTAGTATGCTTGTGGCAAGTATGCTTGTGGCAAGTATGCTTGGGGCAAGTATGCTTGTGGCAAAAATGCTTGTGGCATGTATACTTGTGGCAACTATGCTGGTGGCAAATATGCTGGTGGCAAGTATGCAAGTATGCTGGTGGCAAGTATGCAAGTATGCTGGTGGCAAGTATAGAAATATGCTAGTGGCAAGTTTGCAAGTTTGCTGGTAGCAAGTATGCTGGTGGCAAGATGGCTGGTGGCAAGTATGCTGGTAGCAGGTGTGCTGGTGGTTAGTATGCTGGTGGCAAGTATGCTGGTTTCAAGTATGCTGGTGGCAAGTGTGCTGGAGGCAAGTGAGATGGTCTCAAGTGCGCTGGTGCCAAGTGCACCGGTGGCAAGTGCGCTGGTGGTAAATGTGCTGGTGGCCAGTGTATGGTGCAAGTGTGATGGTGGCAAGTGTGCTGGTGGCAATTATCCTGGTTGAAAGTGTGCTGGTGGCAAGTGTGTTGGTTGCGAGTGTGATGGTGGCAAGTATACAAGTATGCAGGTGGCAAGTATGCAAGTATGCTGGTGGCAAGTATGCTGGTGGCATGTATACTGGTGGCAAGTATGCTGGTGGCAATAATGGTGGTGGCAAGTATGCTAGTGACAGGTATGCTGGTGCCAAGTATGCTGGTGGCAAGTATGCTTGTTGCAAGTATGCTCTTGGCAGGTAGGCTGGTGGCAAGTATGCGGGAGACAAGTACTCTGGTTGCAAGTACGCTGGTGGCAATTACGCTGTGGGCAAATATGCTGGTGGCAAGTACGCGGTGGAGAGTACGCTGGTGGAGAGTATGCTGGTGGCAAGTATGCTGGTGGGAAATATGCTGGTGGCAAGTGTATTAGTGGCAAGTTCGCTGCTGTCAAGTACGCTGGTGTCACGTATGCTGGTAGCACCTATGCTGGTGGCACCTATGCTGGTGGCACATAAGCTGGTCGCAAGTTTGCTGGTGGCAAGTATGCTTGTGGCAAGTGTACTTGCCACTAGTATGCTTGTGGCAAGTATGTTTGTGTCAAGTATGTTTGTGGCAAGTATACTTGTGGCAAGTATGCTTTTGGCAAGTAATCTTGGGGCAAGTATGCTTGTGGCAAGAATGCTTGTGGCAAGTATGCTTGTGGCAAGTATACTTGTGGCAAGTATGCTAGTGGCAAGTATGCTTGAGGCTAGTAGGCTTGTGGCAACAATGTATGTGGCATGTATACTTGTGGCAAGTATGCTGGTTGCATGTATGCTAGTATGCTAGTGGCAAGTATACAAGTATGCTGTTGGCAAGTATGCTAGTGGCAAGTATGCTGGCGGCAAGTATGCAAGTATGCTGTCAGAAAGTATGCTTTCGGCAAGGATGCTGGTGGCAAGTATGCTGGCAGCAAGTATGCTGGTGGGAAGTATGCCGGTGGCAAGTATGCTGGTGGCAAGTATGCTGGTGGCAAGTATGCAAGTATGCTGGTGGCAAGTATACAAGTATGCTAGTGGTAAGTTTGCAAGTTTGCTGGTGGCAAGAATGCTGGTGGCAAGATTGCTGGTGGCAAGTATGCTGGTAGCAAGGGTGCTGGTGGCAAGTATGCTGATGGCAAGTATGCTGGTGTCAAGTATGCTGGTGTCAAGTATGCTGGTGGCAAGTGTGCTGGTGGCAAGTCAGATGGTCTCAAGTGCGCTGGTGGCAAGTGCACCGGTGGCAAGTGCGCTGGTGTTAAATGTGCTGGTGGACAGTGTGTTGGTGCAAGTGTGATGGTGGCAAGTGTGCTAGTGGCAATTGTGCTGGTTGAAAGTGTGATGGTGGCAAGTGTGTTGGTTGCGAGTGTGCTGGTGGCAAGTATACAAGTAAGCAAGTGGCAAGTATGTAAGAATGCTGGTGGCAAGTATGCTGGTGGCAAGTATACTGGTGGCAAGTATGCTGGTGGCAATAATGGTGGTGGCAAGTATGCTAGTGACAGGTATGTTGGTGCCAAGTATGCTGGTGGCAAGTATGCTTGTTGCAAGTATGCTGGTGGCAAGTAGGCTGATGGCAACTACACTGGAGACAAGTACTATGGTTGCAAGTATGCTGGTGGCAATTACGCTGTGGGCATATATGCTGGTGGCAAGTGTACTAGTGGCAAGTACGCTGCTGTCAAGTATGCTGGTGTCACGTATGCTGGTAGCACCTATGCTGGTGGCACATATGCTGGTGGCACATATGCTGGTGGCAAGTATGCTGGTGGCGAGAATGCTTGTGTCAAGTATACAAGTGGCAAGTATGCTTGTGGCAAGTGTACTTGCCACTAGTATGCTTGTGGCAAGTATGTTTGTGGCAAGTATGCTTGTGGAAAGTATACTTGTGGCAAGTATGCTTTTGGCAAGTAAGCTTGGGGCAAGTATGCTTGTGGCAAGTATGCTTGTGGCAAGTATGCTTGTGGCAAGTATACTTGTGGCAAGTATGCTAGTGGCAAGTATGCTTGGGGCTAGTATGCTTCTGGCAAGAATGCATTTGGCATGTATACTTGTGGCAAGTATGCTGGTTGCAAGTATGCTACAATGCTGGTGGCAAGAATGCTGGCGGCAAGTATGCTGGCGGCATGTATGCAAGTATGCTGGCAGAAAGTATGCTTTCGGCAAGTATGCTGGTGGCAAGTATGCTGGCAGCAAGTATGCTGGTGGCAAGCATGCTGGTGGCAAGTATGCTGGTGGCAAGTATGCTGGTGGCAAGTATGCAAGTATGCTGGTGGCAAGTATACAAGTATGCTAGTGGTAAGTTTGCAAGTCTGCTGGTGGCAAGTATGCTGGTAGCAAGATAGCTGGTGGCAAGTATGCTGGTAGCAGGTGTGCTGGTGGCAAGTATGCTGGTGGCCAGTATGCTGGTGTCAAGTATGCTGGTGGCAAGTGTGATGCTGGCAAGTGAGATGGTCTCAAGTTTGCTGGTGTCAAGTGCACCAGTGGCAAGTGCGCTGGTGGTAAATGTGCTGGTGGCCAGTGTGTTGGTGCAAGTGTGATGGAGGCAAGCAGGCTGGTGGCAATTGTGCTGCTTGAAAGTTTGCTGGTGTCAAGTGTGTTGGTTGCGAGTGTGCTGGTGGCAAGTATGCTGGTTTCAAATATGCAAGTATGCTGGTGGCAAGTATGCTGGTGGCAAGCATGCTGGTGGCGAATATGCTGGTGGCAAATATGCTAGTGACAGGTATGCTGGTGCCAAGTATTGTGGTGGCAAGTATGCTTGTTGCAAGTATGCTTCTGGCAAGTATGCATGGGGCAAGTATGATTGTGGCAAGCATGCTTGTGGCAAGTATGCTTTTGGCTAGTATGCTTGTGGCAAGTCTGCTTGTGACTAGTATGCTCGTGGCGAGTATGCATGTGGCAAGTATGCTTGTGGCATGTATCCTTGTGGTAAGTATGCTGGTTGCAAGTATGCTAGTATGCTGGTTGCACTTGTGGTGGTGGCAAGTGTGTTGGTTGCGAGTGTGCTGGTGGCAAGTATGCAAATATGCTGGTGGCAAATATGCAAGTACGCTTGAGACAAGTACGCTGGTGGAAAGTACGCAGGTGGCAATTACGCTGTTGGCAAGTATGCTGGTGGCAAGTATGCTGGTGGAGAGTACGCTGGTGGAGAGTACACTGGTGGCAAGTACGTTGGTGTCAAGTATGCTGGTAACAAGTACGTAGTTGGCAACTAAGCTGGAGGTAACCACGCTGGTAATAAGTACGCTGGTGGCAAGTATGCTGGTGGCATGTACGCTTGTTGCAAGTATGCTTGTGGCAAGTATGCTTGGGCAAGTATGCTTGTGGCAAGTATACAAGTATGCTAGTGGTAAGTTTGCAAGTTTGCTGGTGGCAAGAATGCTGGTGGCAAGATTGCTGGTGGCAAGTATGCTGGTAGCAAGGGTGCTGGTGGCAAGTATGCTGATGGCAAGTATGCTGGTGTCAAGTATGCTGGTGTCAGGTATGCTGGTGGCAAGTGTGCTGGTGGCAAGTCAGATGGTCTCAAGTGCGCTGGTGGCAAGTGCACCGGTGGCAAGTGCGCTGGTGTTAAATGTGCTGGTGGACAGTGTGTTGGTGCAAGTGTGATGGTGGCAAGTGTGCTAGTGGCAATTGTGCTGGTTGAAAGTGTGATGGTGGCAAGTGTGTTGGTTGAGAGTGTGCTGGTGGCAAGTATACAAGTAAGCAAGTGGCAAGTATGTAAGAATGCTGGTGGCAAGTATGCTGGTGGCAAGTATACTGGTGGCAAGTATGCTGGTGGCAATAATGGTGGTGGCAAGTATGCTAGTGACAGGTATGTTGGTGCCAAGTATGCTGGTGGCAAGTATGCTTGTTGCAAGTATGCTGGTGGCAAGTAGGCTGATGGCAACTACACTGGAGACAAGTACTATGGTTGCAAGTATGCTGGTGGCAATTACGCTGTGGGCATATATGCTGGTGGCAAGTGTACTAGTGGCAAGTACGCTGCTGTCAAGTATGCTGGTGTCACGTATGCTGGTAGCACCTATGCTGGTGGCACATATGCTGGTGGCACATATGCTGGTGGCAAGTATGCTGGTGGCGAGAATGCTTGTGTCAAGTATACAAGTGGCAAGTATGCTTGTGGCAAGTGTACTTGCCACTAGTATGCTTGTGGCAAGTATGTTTGTGTCAAGTATGCTTGTGGAAAGTATACTTGTGGCAAGTATGCTTTTGGCAAGTAAGCTTGGGGCAAGTATGCTTGTGGCATGTATGCTTGTGGCAAGTATGCTTGTGGCAAGTATACTTGTGGCAAGTATGCTAGTGGCAAGTATGCTTGGGGCTAGTATGCTTCTGGCAAGAATGCATGTGGCATGTATACATGTGGCAAGTATGCTGGTTGCAAGTATGCTACAATGCTGGTGGCAAGAATGCTGGCGGCAAGTATGCTGGTGGCATGTATGCAAGTATGCTGGCAGAAAGTATGCTTTCGGCAAGTATGCTGGTGGCAAGTATGCTGGCAGCAAGTATGCTGGTGGCAAGCATGCTGGTGGCAAGTATGCTGGTGGCAAGTATGCTGGTGGCAAGTATGCAAGTATGCTGGTGGCAAGTATGCTAGTGGTAAGTTTGCAAGTTTGCTGGTGGCAAGTATGCTGGTGGCAAGATAGCTGGTGGCAAGTATGCTGGTAGCAGGTGTGCTGGTGGCAAGTATGCTGGTGGCCAGTATGCTGGTGTCAAGTATGCTGGTGGCAAGTGTGATGCTGGCAAGTGAGATGGTCTCAAGTTTGCTGGTGTCAAGTGCACCAGTGGCAAGTGCGCTGGTGGTAAATGTGCTGGTGGCCAGTGTGTTGGTGCAAGTGTGATGGAGGCAAGCAGGCTGGTGGCAATTGTGCTGCTTGAAAGTTTGCTGGTGTCAAGTGTGTTGGTTGCGAGTGTGCTGGTGGCAAGTATGCTGGTTTCAAATATGCAAGTATGTTGGTGGCAAGTATGCTGGTGGCAAGCATGCTGGTGGCGAATATGCTGGTGGCAAATATGCTAGTGACAGGTATGCTGGTGCCAAGTATTGTGGTGGCAAGTATGCTTGTTGCAAGTATGCTTCTGGTAAGTATGCATGGGGCAAGTATGATTGTGGCAAGTATGCTTGTGGCAAGTATGCTTTTGGCTAGTATGCTTGTGGCAAGTCTGCTTGTGACTAGTATGCTGGTGGCGAGTATGCATGTGGCAAGTATGCTTGTGGCATGTATCCTTGTGGTAAGTATGCTGGTTGCAAGTATGCTAGTATGCTGGTTGCACTTGTGGTGGTGGCAAGTGTGTTGGTTGCGAGTGTGCTGGTGGCAAGTATGCAAATATGCTGGTGGCAAATATGCAAGTACGCTTGAGACAAGTACGCTGGTGGAAAGTACGCAGGTGGCAATTACGCTGTTGGCAAGTATGCTGGTGGCAAGTATGCTGGTGGAGAGTACGCTGGTGGAGAGTACACTGGTGGCAAGTACGTTGGTGTCAAGTATGCTGGTAACAAGTACGTAGTTGGCAACTAAGCTGGAGGTAACCACGCTGGTAATAAGTACGCTGGTGGCAAGTATGCTGGTGGCATGTACGCTTGTTGCAAGTATGCTTGTGGCAAGTATGCTTGGGCAAGTATGCTTGTGGCAAGTATACTTGTGGCAAGTATGCTTCTGGCATGTATGCATGGGGCAAGTATGCTTGTGGCAAATCTGCTTGTGACTAGTATACTGGTATGAAAGTATGCTGGTGGAAAGTATGCTGGTGGCAAATATGCTGGTGGCAAGTATGATGGTGGCAAGTATGCTGGTGCCAAATATGTTGGTGCCAAATATGGGCGTGCCTAGTATGCTGGTGTCAGTATGCTGGTGGCAAGTATGCTGGTGGCAAGTATGCTTGTGAAAAGTATGCTGGTGGCAAGTATGCTGGTGGCAAGTATGCTGGTAGCAAGTATGCTGGTGGCAAGTATGATAGTGGAAAGTATGCTGGTGGCAAGCACACTGGTGATAAGTATGCTGGTGTCAAATTTGCTGGTGGCACCTATGCTGGTGGCATGTATGTTGGTAGCACGAATGCTGTTGGCAAGTATGCTGGTTGCAAGTATGCTGGTGGCAAGAATACTTGTGGCAAGTATGCTTGTGCCAAGTATGCTTGTGGCAAGTATGCTTGTGACAGGTATGATTGTGGCAAGTATACTTGTGGCAAGTATATTTGCCACAAGAATGCTTGTGGCAAGTATGTTTGTGTCAAGTATGCCTGTAGCAAGTATACTTGTGGCAAGTATGCTTTTGGCAAGTAAATTTGGGGCAAGTATGCTTGTGGCAGGTATGCTTGTGGCAGGTATGCTTGTGGCAAGTATACTTTTGGCAAGTATGCTTGGGGCAAGTATGCTTGTGGCATGTATGCTTGTGGCAAGTATGCATGTGAAATGTAACCTGGTGGTAAGTATGCTGGTTGCAAGTATGCTAGTATGCTGGTGGCAAGTATACAAGTATGCTGAAGGCAAGTATGCTGGCAGCAAGTATGCTGGCGTCAAGTATGCTGGCGGCAAGTATGCAAGTATGTTGGCAGAAAGTATTCTTTCGGCATGTATGATGGTGGCAAGTGTGCTGGCAGCAAGTATGATGGCGGCAAGTATGCTGGTAGCAAGTATGCTGGTGGCAATTATGCGGGTGGCAAGTACGAAAGTATGCTGGTGGCAAGTATACAAATATGCTAGTGGCAAGTTTGCAAGTTTGCTGGTGGCAAGTATGCTAGTGGCAAGTATGCTGGTAACAAGTGTGGTGGTGGCAAGTATGCTGGTGGCAAATATGCTGGTGGCAAGTATGCAGGAGGCAAGTGTGCTGGTGGCAAGTTCGCTGGTGTGAATTATGCTGGTGTCATGTATTCTGGTAGCACCTATGCTGGTGGCACGTATGTTGGTGGCACGAATGCTGTTGGCAAGTATGCTGGTGGCAAGTATGCTGGTGGCAAGTATGCTGGTGGCAAGTATGCTGGTGGCAAGTGAGCTGGTCTCAAGTGCGCTGGTGGCAAGTGCGCTGGTGGCAAGTGCGCTGGTGGTAAGTGTGCTGGTGGCAAGTGTGCTGGAGGAAGTGTGCTGGTGGCAAGTTAGCTGGTGTCAAGTATGCTGGTGTCACGTATGCTGGTAGTACCTATGCTGGTGGCACCTATGCTGGTGGCACGTGGGAAAGTATGCTGGTGGCAAATATGATGGTGGCAGTATGCTAGTGACAGGTATGCTGGTGCCAAGTATTCTGCTGGCAAGTATGCTTGTTGCAAGGATGCTCGTGGCAAGTAGGCAGATGGCAAGTACGCTGGAGACAAGTACGCTGGTGGCAAGTACGCTGGCGGCAATTCCGCTGTTGGCAAGTATGCTGGTGGCAAGTACGCTGGTGGAGAGTTCGCTGGTGGAGAGTACGCTGGTTGCAAGTACGTTGGTGTCAAGTACGCTGGTAACAAGTACGCTGGTGGCAACTACGCTGGTTATAAGTACGCTGGTGGCAAGTACGCTGGTGGCATGTACGCTTGTTGCATGTACGCTTGTGGCAAGTATGCTTGTCTCAAGTATGCTTGGGCAAGTATACTTGTGACAAGTATACTTGTGACAAGTATGCTTGTGGCAAGTATGGATGGGGCAAGTATGCTAGTGGCAAGTATGCATGTGGCAACTATGCTTGTGGCTAGTATGCTTGTGGCAAGTATGCTTGTGACTAGTATGCTGGTGGCGAGTATGCTGGTGGCGAGTATACCGGTTGCAAGTGGGCAACTATGCTGGTGGCGAGTATAACAGTGGCAAGTGTGCTGTTGGCAAATATGTTGGTGGCAAGTATGCTGGTGGCAAGTATGCTGGTGGCAGGTATGCTGGTGGCATGTAAGCTAGTGCCAAGTAACCTGGCGGCAAGTATGCTGGTGGCAAGTATGCTGGTGGCAACTATGCTGGTGGCAAGTATGCTTGTTGCAATTATGCTGGTGGCAAGTAGGCTGGTGGCAGGTACGCTGCTGGCATGTACCCTGGGATCATGTATGCTTGTTGCAACTACCGGTTGCAAGTGGGCAACTATGCTGGTGGCGAGTATACCAGTGGCAAGTATGCTGTTGGCAAATATGTTGGTGGCAAGTATGCTGGTGGCAAGTATGCTGGTGGCAGGTATGCTGGTGGCATGTAAGCTAGTGCCAAGTAACCTGGCGGCAAGTATGCTGGTGGCAAGTATGCTGGTGGCAACTATGCTGGTGGCAAGTATGCTTGTTGCAATTATGCTGGTGGCAAGTAGGCTGGTGGCAGGTACGCTGCTGGCATGTACCCTGGGATCATGTATGCTTGTTGCAACTATGCTTGTGGCAAGTCTGCTTGTGACTAGTATGCTGGTGGCGAGTATGCTAGTGGCGAGTATACCGTTGGCATGTGTGCAACTATGCTGATGGCGAGTATACCGGCGGCAAGCGTGTAAGTATGCTGGTAGCAAATAAGCTGGTGGCAAGTATGCTGGTGGGAAGTATACAAGTCTGCTGGTGGCAAGTATGCTGGTGACTAGTATGCTTATGCCAAATATGTTGGTGCCAAATATGGTGTGCCAAGTATGTTGGTGCCAAGTATGTTGGTGGCAGTCTACTGGTGGCAAGTAGGCTGGTAGCAAGTATGCTTGTGAAAATTATGCTGGTGGCAAGTATGCTGGTGGCAAGTATGCTGGCAGCAAGTATGCTGGTGGCAAGTATGCTGGTGCCAAAAATGTTGGTGCCAAATATGGGCGTGCCAAGATTGTTGGTGCCAAGTATGTTGGTGGCAGTATGCTGGTGGCAAGTATGCTGGTGGCAAGTATGCTTGTGAAAAGTATGATGGTGGCAAGTATGCTGGTGGCAAGTATGCTGGCAGCAAGTATGCTGGTGGCACGTATCCTAGTGGCAAGTATCCTGGTGGCAAGCATGCTGGTGACAAGTAACCTGGTGTCACGTTTGCTGGTGGCTCCTATGCTGGTGGCACGTATGTTGGTAGCACAAATGCTGATGGCAGGTATGCTGGTGGCAAGTATGCTGGTGGCAAGTATGCCGGTGCCAAGTGTGCTGGTGCCAAGTGTGTTGTTGCCATGTATGCTGGTGGCAAATATGTTGGTGGCAAGTAGGCTGGTGACAATTATGCTTGTGGCAAGTATGCTGGTGGCATGTATGCTGGTGGAAAGTATGCTGGTAGCAACTATGCAGGTGGGTGGCAAATATGCTGGTGGCCAGTATGCTGGTGTTTGCTGGTGGCAAGTATGCAGGGGGCAAGTATGGTGGTGGCATGTGTGCTTAGGCAAGTACACTGGTGGCAAGTATGCTAATGGCAGGTAAGCCGATGGGTGGCAAGTATGCTGCTGGGTGGCAAGTATGCTGGTGGAAAGAAAGTTTTTGGCAAATATGCTGGTGGCAAGAATGCTGATGGCAAGTGTGCTGGTGGCAAGTGTGCTGGTGGCAAGTGTGCTGCTGTCAAGTGTGCTGGTGCAAGTGTGCTTGTGGCAAGTATGCAAGTATGCTGGTGGTAAGTATGCAAGTGTGCTTGTGGCAAGTATGTGTGTGGCAAGTATGCTTGTGGCAAGTGTACTTGTGGCAAGTATGCTTGGTGCAAGTATGCTTGTGACAAGTATGCTTGTGGCAAGTGTACTTGTGGCAAGTATGCATGGTGCAAGTATGCTTGTGGCAAGTATGCTTGTGACTAGTATGCTGGTGGAGAGTATGCTGGTAGCGAGTATACTAGTGGCAAGTGTGCAACTATGCTGGTGGTGGGTATACCTGTTGGATGTGTGCAAGTATGCTGGTAGCAAATATGCTGGTGGCAAGTATGCTGGTGGGAAGTATACAAGTCTGCTGGTGGCAAGTATGCTGGTGGCAAATACGCTAGTAGCAAGTATTCAAGTATGCTGGCAGCAAATATGCTGGCGGCAAGTATTCTGGCAACATGTATGATGGCTGCAAGTATGTTGGCAGGAAGGATGCTTGTGGCAAGTATGCTTGTGGCAAGTATGCTTGCTGCAAGTATTCTTGTGGCAAGTATACTTGTGGCAAGTATGCTTGTGGCATGTATACTTGCGGCAAGTATGCTTGTGGCAAGTATTCTTGTGGCATGTATACTTGTGGCAAGTATGCTGGTTGCAAGTATGCCAGTATGCTGGTTGCAAGTATGCTGGTGGCAATTATACAAGTATGCTGGTGGCAAGTATGCTGGCAGCAAGTATGCTGTGACAAGTACGCAAGTATGCTGGAAAAAGTATGCGGGCAGCAAGTATGCTGGTGGCAACTATGCTGGTGGCAAGATTGCTGGTAGGAAGTATGCTGGTAGCAAGTGTGGAAGTGGCAAGTATGCTGGTGGCAAGTATGCTGGTGGCAAGTGTGCTGGTGGCAAGTTCGCTGGTGTCAAGTATGCTGGTGTCACGTATGCTGGTTGCACCTATGCTGGTGGCACGTATGTTGGTGGCACGAATGCTGTTGGCAAGTATACTGGTGGCAAGTATGCTGGTGGCAAGTATACTGGTAGCAAGTTTGCTGGTGGCAAGTGTGCTGGTGGCAAGTGTGCAGGTGGCAAGTGTGCTGGTGGCAAGTTTGCTGGTGACAAGTGCTGTGGTGGCAAGGGAGCTGGTCTCAAGTGCGCTGGTGGCAAGTATGCTGGTAGCAAGTGCACTGGTGGTGGCAAGTGTACTGGTGCAAGTGTGCTGGTGGCAAGTACGCTTGTGGAGAGTACGCTGGTGGAGAGTATGCTGGTGGCAAGTATGCTGGTGTCAAGTACGCTGGTAAGAAGTAAGCTGGTGGCAAGTACGGTGGTGGCATGTACGCTTGTGGCAAGAACGCTTGTGGCAGTATGCTTGTGGCAAGTATGAGTGTGGCAAGTATGCTAGTGGCAAGTATGGTTGTGGCAAGTATGCTTGGGCCTTATATGCTTGTGGCAAGTATGCAGGTGTCAAGGATGCTGGTGTCACGAATGCTGGTGGCACCTATGCTGGTGGCACATATGTTGGTAGCTCGAATGCTGTTGGCAAGTATGCTGGTGGCAAGTATGCTGGTGGCAAGTATGCTGGTGGCAAGTGCGCTGGTGGCAAGTGAGCTGGTCTCAAGTGCGCTGGTTGCAAGTGCGCTGGTGGCAAGTACACTGGTGGCAGGTACGCTTGTGTCAAGTAAGCTTGTGGCAAGTATTTTTGTGGCAAGTATGCTAATGGCAAGTATACTTGTGGCAAGTATGCTTGTGGCAAGTGTACTTGCCATTAGTATGCTTGTGGCAAGTATGTGTGTGTCAAGTTTGTTGGTGGCAAGTATACTTGTGGCAAGTATGCTTTTGGCAAGTAAGCTTGGGGCAAGTATGCTTGTGGCAAGTATGCTTGTGGCAAGTATGCTTGTGGCACGAATGCTTGTGGCTAGTATACTTGTGGCAAGTATGCGTGTGACAAGTATGCTTGGGGCTAGTATGCTTGTGGCAAGTATGCACGTGGCAAGTATACTTGTGGCAAGTATCCTGGTTGCAAGTATGCTAGTATGCTGGTGGCAAGTATACAAGTATGCTGGTGGCAAGTATGCTGGCAGCAAGTATGCTAGTAAGCTGGCAGAAAGTATGCTTTCGTCAAGTATGCTGGTGGCAAGTATGCTGGCAGCAAGTATGCTGGTGCCATGTATGCTGGTGGCAAGTATGCTGGTGGCAAGTATGTTAGTGGCAAGTACGAAAGTATGCTGGTGGCAAGTATACAAGTATGCTAGTGGCAAGTTTGCATATTTGCTGGTGGCAAGTATGCTGGTGGCAAGATTGCTGGTGGAAAGTATGCTGGTAGCAAGTGTGCTGGTGGCAAGTATGCTGGTGGCAAGTATGCTGGTGTCAAGTGTGCTGGTGGCAAGTGTGCTGTTGGCAAGTAGGATGGTCTCAAGTGTTATGGTGGCAAGTGCGCCGGTGGCAGGTGCGCTGGTGGAAAATGTGCTGGTGGCCAGTATGTTGGTGGAAGTGTGATGGTGGCAAGTGTGCTAGTAGCAATTGTGCTGGTTGCAAGTGTGCTGGTTGCAAGTGTGTTGGTCGCGAGTGTGCTGGTGGCAAGTATACAAGTATGCAGGTGGCAAGTATGCAAGTATGCTGGTGGCAAGTATGCTGGTGGCAAGTATGCTGGTGGCAAGTATGCTGGTAGCAATTATGCTGGTAACAAGTATGCTAGTGGAAAATGTGCTGGTGGCAAGTACGCTGGTGACAAGTATGCTGGTGTCACGTTTGCTGGTGCAGAGTATGTTGTTGCCAAGTATGCTGGTGGCAAATATGTTGGTGGCTAGTAGGCTGGTGGGAAGTATGCTTGTGGCAAGTGTGCTGGTGGCATGTATGCTGGTGGAAAGTATGCTGATGGCAAGTATGCGGGTGGGTGGCAAATATACTGGTGGCCAGTATGCTAGTGTTTGCTGGTTGCAAGTATGCAGGTGGCAAGAATGGTGGTGGCATGTATGCTTAGGCAAGTACACTGGTGGCAAGTATGCTAATAGCAGGTATGCCGGTGGATGGCAAGTATGCTGGTGGGTGGCAAGTATGCTGGTGGAAAGTAAGGTTTTGGCAAGTATGCTGGTGGCAAGTATGCTATTGGCAAGTAGCTAGTGGCAAGTATGCTGATGGTAAGTGTTCTGGTGGCAAGTGTTCTGGTGGCAAGTGTGCTGGCGGCAAGTGTGCTGGTGCAAGTGTGCTGGTGGCATGTATGCAAGTATGCTGGTGATAAGTATGCAAGTATGCTTGTGGCAAGTATGCTTGTGGCAAGTGTACTTGTGGCAAGTATGCATGGTGCAAGTATGCTTGTGGCAAGTATGCTTGTGACTAGTATGCTGGTGGAGTGTATGCTGGTGGTGAGTATACTAGTGGCAAGTGTGCAACTATGCTGGTGGTGAGTATACCAGTGGGAAGTGTGCAAGTATGCTGGTAGCAAATATGCTGGTGGCAAGTATGCTGGTGGGAAGTATACAAGTCTGCTGGTGGCAAGTATGCTGGTGGCAAATACACTAGTGGCAAGTATTAAAGTATGCTGGCAGCAAGTATGCTGGCGGCAAGTATTCTGGCAACATGTATGATGGCTGCAAGTATGTTGGCAGGAAGTATGCTTGTGGCAAGTATGCTTGTGACAAGTATGCTTGTGGCAAGTATGCTTGTGGCAAGTATGCTAGTGGCAAGTATGCTTGTGGCAAGTATGCTTGTGGCAAGAATGCTTGCAGCAAGTATGCTTGTGGCAAGTATGCTAGCGGTAAGTATTCTTGTGGCATGTATACTTGTGGAAAGTATGCTGGTTGCAAGTATGCCAGTATGCTGGTTGCAAGTATGCTGGTGGCAAGTATACAAGTATGCTGGTGTCACGTATGCTGGTGGCACCTATGCTGGTGGCACGTATGTTGGTGGCACGAATGCTGTTGGCAAGTATGCTGGTGGCAAGTATGCTGGTGGCAAGTATACTGGTAGCAAGTATGCTGGTGGTAAGTGTGCTGGTGGCAAGTGTGCAGGTGGCAAGTGTGCTGGTGGCAAGTTTGCTGGTGACAAGTGCTGTGTTTGCAAGGGAGCTGGTCTCAAGTGCGCTGGTGGCAATTACGCTGGTAGCAAGTGCACTGGTGGTGGCAAGTGTACAGGTGCAAGTGTGCTGGTGGCAAGTACGCTGGTGGAGAGTACGCTGGTGGAGAGTATGCTGGTGGCAAGTATGCTGATGTCAAGTACGCTGGTAAGACGTAAGCTGGTGGCAAGTACGCTGGTGGCATGTACGCTTTTGGCAAGAACGCTTGTGGCAGTATGCTTGTGGCAAGTATGAGTGTGGCAAGTATGCTAGTGGCAAGTGTGCTTGTGGCAAGTATACTTGTGGCAAGTATGGTTGTGGCAAGTATGCTTGGGCCTATTATGCTTGTGGCAAGTATGCAGGTGGCAAGTGCGCTGGTAGCAAGTGAGCTGGTCTCAAGTGCGCTGGTGGCAAGAGCGATGGTGGCAAGTTCGCTGGTGGTAAATGTGCTGGTGGCAAGTGTGCTGGTGCAAGTGTGCAGCTGGCAAGTGTGCTGGTGGCAAGTGTGCTGGTTGCAAGTATGCTACTATGCTGGTGGCAAGTATGCTGTTATCAAGTATGCTGGTGTCACGAATGCTGGTGACACCTACGCTGGTGGCACATATGTTGGTATCTCGAATGCTGTTGGCAAGTGTGCAGGTGGCAAATATGCTGGTGGCAAGTATGCTAGTGGTAAGTGTGCTGGTGGCAAGTGAGCTGGTATCAAGTGCGCTGGTGGCAAGTGCGCTGGTGGCAAGTACGCTGGTGGCAAGATCGCTTGTGGCAAGTAAGCTTGTGGCAATTATTTTTGTGGCAAGTATGCTAGTGGCAAGTATACTTGTGGCAAGTATGATTGTGACAAGTATGCTTGTGGCAAGTATGCTTGTGGCAAGAATGCTTGTGGCAAGTATGCTTGTGGCATGTATGCTTGCAGCAAGTATGCTTGTGGCAAGTATGCTTGCGGCAAGTATTCTTGTGGCATGTATACTTGTGGCAAGTATGCTGTTTGCAAGTATGCCAGTATGCTGGTTGCAAGTATGCTGGTGGCAAGTATACAAGTATGCTGGTGTCACGTATGCTGGTGGCACCTATGCTGGTGGCACGTATGTTGGTGGCACGAATGCTGTTGGCAAGTATGCTGGTGGCAAGTATGCTGGTGGCAAGTATACTGGTAGCAAGTATGCTTGTGGCAAGTGTGCTGGTGGCAAGTACGCTGGTGGCAAGTACGCTTGTGGCAAGTAAGCTTGTGGCAAGTATTTTTGTGGAAAGTATGCTAGTGGCAAGTATACTTGTGGCAAGTATGATTCTGATAAGTATGCTTGCGGCAAGTATGCTTGTGGCAAGAATGCTTGTGGCAAGTATGCTTGTGGCAGGTATGCTTGTGGCAAGTGTACTTGTGGCAAGTATGCTTGAGGCAAGTGTACTTGCCACTAGTATGCTTGTGGCAAGTATGTATGTGTCAAGTTTGCTTGTGGCAAGTATACTTGTGGCAAGTATTCTTTTGGCAAGTAAGCTTGGGGCAAGTATGCATGTGGCAAGTATACTTGTGGCAAGTATCCTGGTTGCAAGTATGCTAGTATGCTGGTGGCAAGTATACAAGTATGCTGGTGGCAAGTATGCTGGCGGCAAGTATGCTGGCGGCAAGTATGCTAGTATGCTTGCAGAAAGTATGCTTTCGTCAAGTATGCTGGTGGCAAGTATGCTGGCTGCAAGTATGCTGGCGCCAAGTATGCTGGTGTCAAGTATGCTGGTGGCAAGTATGTTAGTGGCAAGTACGAAAGTATGCTGGTGGCAAGTATACAAGTACGCTAGTGGCAAGTTTGCATATATTCTGGTGGCAAGTATGCTGGTGGCAAGATTGCTGGTGGAAAGTATGCTGGTAGCAAGTGTGCTGGTGGCAAGTATGCTGGTGACAAGTATGCTGGTATCAAGTATGCTGGTGTCAAGTGTGCTGGTGGCAAGTGAGATGGTCTCAAGTGCGCTGGTGGCAAGTGCGCCGGTGGCAAGTGCGCTGGTGGTAAATGCGCTGGTGGCCAGTATGTTGGTGGAAGTGTGATGGTGGCAAGTGTGCTAGTGGCAATTGTGCTGGTTGCAAGTGTGCTGGTGGCCAGTGTGTTGGTAGCGAGTGTGCTGGTGGCAAGTATACAAGTATGCAGGTGGCAAGTATGCAAGTATGCTGGTGGCAAGTATGCTGGTGGCAAGTATGCTGGTGCCAAGTATGCTGGTAGCAATTATGCTGGTAACAAGTATGCTAGTGGAAAGAGTGCTGGTGGCAAGTACGCTGGTGAAAAGTATGTTGGTGTCACGTTTGCTGGTGCCAAGTATGTTGTTGCCAAGTATGCTGGTGGCAAATATGTTGGTGGCAAGTAGGCTGGTAGCAAGTATGCTTGTGGCAAGTGTGCTGGTGGCATGTATGCTGGTGGAAAGTATGCTGGTGGGTGGCAAATATGCTGGTGGCCAGTATGCTGGTGTTTGCTGGTTGCAAGTATGCAGGTGGCAAGTATGGTGGTGGCATGTATGCTTAGGCAAGTACACTGGTGGCAAGTATGCAAATGGCATGTATGCCGGTGGATGGCAAGTATGCTGGTGGGTGGCAAGTATGGTGATGGAAAGTAAGTTTTTGGCAAGTAGGCTGGTGACAAGTACACTGGAGAGAAATACTTTGGTTGCAAGTACGCTGGTGGCAATTACGCAGTCGGCAAGTATGCTCGTGGCAAGTACGCTGGTGGAGAGTACGCTGGTGGAGGGAACGATGGTGGAAAGTACGTTGGTGACATTTATGCTTGTGGCAAGTATGCTGGTGGCAAGTATGCTGGCAGCAAGTATGCTGGCGGAATGTATAATGGTGGCAAGTATGCTGGTGGCAATTATGCTGGTGGCAAGTACGAAAGTATGCTGGTGACAAGTATAGAAGTATGCTAGTGGCAAGTTTGCAAGTTTGCTGGTGGCATGTATGCTGGTGGCAAGTATGCTGGTGGCAAGTATAATGGTTGCAAGTATGCTGGTGGCAAGGGTGTTGGTGGAAAGTTCGCTGGTGGCAATTACGCTGGAGGCAAGTACGCTTGTGGAGAGTACGCTGGTGGAGAGTACGTTGGTGGAAAGTACGCTGGTGTCAAGTATGCTGGTAACAAGTACGCTTGTGGCAATTACGCCGGTGGCAAGTACACTTGTGGCAAGTATGCTTGTCGCAAGTATGCTTCTGGCAAGTATTTTTGTGGCAAGAATGCTTGTGGCAAGTATGCTTGTGGCAAGTATGCATGTGGCAAGTATGCTATTGCAAGTATCATTGTGGCAAGTATGCTTGTGGCAAGTATGCTTGATGCAAGTATGCTTGTGACAAGTATGCTTGTGGCAAGTATACTTGTGGCAAGTATACTTGTGGCAAGAATGTTTGTGTCAAGTATGCTTGTAGCAAGTATACTTGTGGCATGTATGCTTTTGGCAAGTAAGTTTGGGGCAAGTATGCTTCTGGCAAGTATGCTTGTGGCAGGTATGCTTGTGGCAAGTATACTTTTGGCAAGTATTCTTGTGGCAAGTATGCATGTGGCATGTATACTTGTGGTAAGTATGCTGCTTGCAAGTATGCTGGCGGCAAGTATGCTGGCAGCAAGTGTGCAAGTATGCTGGCAGAAAGTATGCTTTCGGCAAGTTTGTTGGTGGCAAGTGTGCTGGTAGCAAGTGTGTTGGTGGCAAGTGCGCTGGTGGCAAGTGAGCTGGTCTCAAGTGCACTGGTGGCAAAGTGCGCTGGTGGTAAGTGCGCTGGTGGTATTTGTGCTGGTGGCAACTGTGCTGGTGAAAGTGTGCTGGTGCTAAGTATTCTGGTGGCAAGTATTTCTGTTTTGCAAGTAAGCTCTTGGCAAGTAGGCTGGTGGCAAGTACGCTGGAGACAAGTACGCTGATGGCAAGTATTCTGGTGGCAAGTAGGCTGGTGGAGAGTACGCTTGTCGAGACTACGCTGGTGGCAAGTATGTTGGTGTCAAGTACGCTGGTAACAAGTACGCTGGTGGCAACTATGCTGGAGGTAACTACACTGGTTAGCATGTATGCTTGTTGCAAGTGTGCTTGTGGCAAGTCTGCTTGTGACTAGTATGCGGGTGGCGATTATGCTAGTGGCGAGCATACCGTTGGCAAATTTGCAAGTATGCTGGGAGCAAAAAAGCTGGTGGCAAGTATGCAGGTGGCAAGTATGCTCGTGGCAAGTATGCTGGTGGCAAGTATGATGGTGGCAAGTGTCCTGGTGCCAAATATGTTGGTGCCAAATATGGGCGTGCCAAGTATGTTGGTGCCAAGTATGTTGGTGGCAGTATGCTGGTGGCAAGTAGGCTGGTGGCAAGTAAGCTTGTGAAAAGTATGCTGGCAGCAAGTATGCTGGTGGCAAGTATGCTAGTGGCAAGTATCCTGGTGGCAAGCATGCTGGTGACAAGTATGCTGGTGTCATGTTTGCTGGTGGCACCTATGCTGGTGGCACGTATGTTGGTAGCACAAATGCTGTTGGCAGGTATGCTGGTGGCAAGTATGCTGGTGGCAAGTATGCTTGTGGCAAGTGTGACGGTGCCAAGTATGCTGGTGCCAAGTGTGTTGTTGCCATGTATGCTGGTGGCCAGTATGCTTGTGTTTGCTGGTGGCATGTATGCAGGTGGCACGTATTGTGGTGGCATGTATGCTTAGGCAGGTAAACTGGTGGCAAGTATGCTAATAGCAGGTAAGTAGGTGGGTGGCAAGTATGCTGCTGGATGGCAAGTAAGCTGGTGGAAAGAAAGTTTTTGGCAAATATGCTGGTGGCAAGTATGCTGTTGGCAAGTATGCTGGTGGCAAGAATGCTGATGGCAAGTGTGCTGGTGGCAAGTGTGCTGGTGGCAAGTGTGTTGGTGCAAGTGTGCTGTTTGCAAGTATGCAAGTATGCTGGTGGTAAGTATGCAAGTATGCTTGTGGCAAGTATGTGTGTGGCAAGTATGCTTGTGTCAAGTATGCTTGTGGCAAATATGCTTGTGGCAAGTATGATTGTGGCTAGTATGCTTGCGGCAAGTATGCTTGTGGCAAGTATACTTGTGGCAAGTATGCTTGTGGCAAGTATGCTTGCGGCAAGTATGCTAGTGGCAAGTATGCTTGTGGCAAGTATTCTTGTAGAATGTATACATGTGGCAAGTATGCTGGTTGCAAGTATGCCAGTATGCTGGTTGCAAGTATGCTAGTGGCAAGTATACAAGTATGCTGGCAGAAAGTATGCTGGCGGCAAGTATGCTGGTGGGAAGTATGCTGGTGGCAAGATTGCTGGTGGCAAGTATGATGGTAGCAAGTGTGGAGGTGGCAAGTATGCTGGTGGCAAGTATGCTGATGGCAAGTGTGCTGGTGGCAAGTTCACTGGTGTTAAGTATGCTGGTGTCAAGTATGCTGGTGGCACCTATGCTGGTGGCACGTATGTTGGTGGCACGAATGCTGTTGGCAAGTATCCTGGTGGCAAGTATGCTGGTGGCAAATATACTGATGGCAAGTATGCTGGTGGCAAGTGTGCTGGTGGCAAGTGTGCAAGTGGCAAGTGTGCTGGTGGCAAGTTTGCTGGTGACAAGTGCTGTGGTGGCAAGGGAGCTGGTCTCAAGTGCGCTGGTGGCAAGTACGCTGGTAGCAAGTGCACTGGTGGTGGCAAGTGTACTGGTGCAAGTGTGCTGGTGGCAAGTACGCTGGTGGAGAGTATGCTGGTGGAGAGTATGCTAGTGGCAAGTATTCTGGTGTCAAGTACGCTGGTAAGAAGTATGCTGGTGGCAAGTACGCTGGTGGCATGTACGCTTGTGGCAAGAACGCTTGTGGCAGTATACTTGTGGCAAGTATGAGTGTGGCAAGTATGCTAGTGGCAAGTACGCTTGTGGTAAGTTTACTTGTGGCAAGTATGGTTGTGGCAAGTATGCTTGGGCCTATTATGCTTGTGGCAAGTATGCAGGTGGCAAGTGCGCTGGTGGCAAGTGAGCTGGTCTCAAGTGCGCTGGTGGCAAGTGCGCTGGTGGCAAGCTCGCTGGTGGTAAATGTGCTGGTGGCAAGTGTGCTGGTGCAAGTTTGCAGGTGGCAAGTGCGCTGGTGTCAAGTGAGCTGGTCTCAAGTGCGCTGGTGGCAAGTGCGCTGGTGGCAAGTACGCTGGTGGCAAGTACGCTTGTGGCAAGTAAGCTTGTAGCAAGTATGCTTGTGTAAATTATGCTTGTGGCAAGTATACTTGTGGCAAGTATGATTGTGATAAGTATGCTTGTGGCAAGTATGCTTGTGGCAAGTATACTTGTGGCAAGTATGCTTTTGGCAAGTAAGCTTTGGGCACGTATGCTTTTGGCAAGTATGCTTGTGGCAAGTATGCTTGTGGCAAGAATGCTTGTGACAAGTATACTTGTGGCAAGTATGCGTGTGGCAAGTATGCTTGGGGCTAGTATGCTAGTGGCAAGTATGCATGTGGCAAGTATACTTGTGGCAAGTAACCTGGTTGCAAGTATGCTAGTATGCTGATGGCAAGTATACAAGTATGCTGGTGGCAAGTATGCTGGTAGCAAGTATGCTGGCGGCAAGAATGCTAGTATGCTGGCAGAAAAAAGTATGCTTTCGTCAAGTATGCTGGTAGCACGTATGCTGGCAGCAAGTAAGCTGGCGCCAAGTATGCTGGTGGCAAGAATGCTGGTGGCAAGTATATTAGTGGCAAGTACGAAAGTATGCTGGTGGCAAGTATACAAGTATGCTAGTGGCAAGTTTGCATATTGGCTGGTGGCAAGTATGCTGGTGGCAAGATTGCTGGTGGAAAGTATGCTGATAGCAAGTGTGCTGGTGGCAAGTATGCTGGTGGCAAGTATGCTGGTGTCAAGTATGCTGGTGGCAAGTGTGGTGGTGGCAAGTGAGATGGTCTCAAGTGCGCTGGTGGCAAGTGCGCCGGTGGCAAGTGCGCTGGTGGTAAATGTGCTGTTGGCTAGTGTGTTGGTGGAAGTGTGATGGTGGCAAGTGTGCTAGTGGCAATTGTGCTGGTTGCTAGTGTGCTGGTGGCAAGTGTGTTGGTTGCGAGTGTGCTGGTGGCAAGTATACAAGTATTCAGGTGGCAAGTATGCAAGTATGCTTGTGGCAAGTATGCTGGTGCCAAGTATGCTAGTGGCAATTATCTGGTGACAAGTATGCTGGTGGCAAGTATACTGGTGGCAAGTATGCTTGTTGCAAGTATGCTGGTGGCAAATATGTTGGTGGCAAGTATGCTGGTGGGAAGTATGCTGGTAGCACGTATGCTGGTGGCAAGTAAGCTATTGCCAAGTAACCTGGCGGGAAGTAGGCTGGTGGAAAGTATGCTGTTGGCAAATATGCTTGTGGCAAGTATGCTTGTGACAAGTATGCTGGTGGCAAGTATGCTGGTGGCAAGTATGCTTGTTGCTAGTATGCTGGTGGCAAGTAGTCTGGTGGCAGGTACGCTGCTGGTAAGTTCACTGGTGGCAATTACGCTGGAGGGAAATACACTGGTGGAGAGTACGCTGGTGGAGAATACGCTGGTGGCAAGTACGCTGGTGTCAATTATGCTGGTAACAAGTACGCTTGTGGCAAGTACACTTGTGGCATGTATGCTTGTGTCAAGTATGCTTGTGGCTAGTATGCTTGTGGCAAGAATGCTTGTGGCAAGTATAGTTTTGGAAAGTATGCTTGTGGCAAGTATGCTTGTGGCAAGAATGCTTGTGGTAAGTATGCTTGTGGCAAGTATACTTGTGGCAAGTATGCTATTGCAAGTAATATTGTGGCAAGTATGCTTGTGGCAAGTATGCTTGGCACTAGTATGATTGTGGCAATAATGCTTGTGGCAAGTATACTTTTGGCAAGTATGCTTGTGGCAAGTATACTTGTGGCAAGTATGCTTGTGGCAAGTATGCTTCGGCAAGTATGCTTGTGGGAAGTATGCTTGTTGCATGTATACTTGTCGCAAGTATGCTGGTGGCAAGTATGCTGGTGGCAGGTACGCAAGTATGCTGGTGGCAACTATACAAGTATGCTAGTGGCAAGTTTGCAAGTTTGCTGGTTGCAAGTATGCTGGTGGCAAGATTGCTGGTGGAAAGTATGCTGATAGCAAGTGTGCTGGTGGCATGTATGCTAGTGGCAAGTATGCTGGTGGCAAGTATGCTTGTTGCAAGTATACTTGTGGCAAGTATGCTTGTGGCAGTATGTGTGGGGGAAGTATGCTTGTTGTAAGTATGCTGGTGGCAAGTAGGCAGGTGGCAAGTATGCTGCTGGCATGTACGCTGGTGGCAATTACGCTGGAGGCAAGTACGCTGGTGTCAATTAGGCTGGTAACAAGTACGCTGGTGTCAAGTATGCTGGTAACAAGTACGCTGGTGGCAATTACACCGGTGGCAAGTACACTTGTGGCAAGTACGCTTGTGGCAATGTTGCTTCTGGCAAGTATACTTGTGGCAAGAATGTTTGTGGCAAGTATGCTTGTGGCAAGTATGCATGTGGCAAGTATGCAATTGCAAGTATTATTGTGGCAAGTATGCTTGTGGCAAATAAGCTTGATGCATGTGGCAAGTATGCTTGGGGAAGTATGCTTCTGGCAAGTATGCTTGTGGCAAGTATGCATGTAGGAAGTCAACTAGTGGCAAGTATGTATGTGGCAAGATTGCTTGGGGTAAGTATGCTTGTGGCAAGTATGCTTGTGGCATGTATACTTGTGGCAAGTATGCTGGTGGCAAGTATGCTGCTGGCAAGTATGCAAGTATGCTGGTGGCAAGTATACAAGTATGCTAGTAGCAAATTTGCAAGTGTGCTGGTGGCAAGTATGCTGGTGGCAAGTATGCTGGTGGCAAGTATGCTGGTGTCAAGTATGCCGGTAGCACGTGCGCTGGTGGCAAGTGAGATGGTCTTAATGCACTGGTGGCAAGTGCGCTGGTGGCAAGTGCGCTGGTGGTAAATGTGCTGTTGGCAAGTGTACTGGTGCAAGTGTGTTGGTAGCAAGTGTGTTGGTTGCGAGTGTGCTGGTGGCAAGTATACAAGTATGCAGGTGGCAAGTATGCAGGTGGCAAGTATGCAAGTAGGCTGGTGGCAAGTATGCTGGTGGCAGGTATGCTGGTGGCACGTACGCTGGTGGCAAGTATGCTGGTGGCAAATATGCTGGTGGCAAGTATGCTAGTAACAGGTATTCTGGTGCCAAGTATGCTGGTGGCAAGTATGCTTGTGGCAAGTACGCTGGAGACAAGTACTCTGGTTGCAAGTACGCTGGTGTCAACTACGCTGGTTATAATTACGCTGGTGGCAAGTACGCTAGTGGCATGTACGCTTGTGGCAAGTATGCTTGTGGCAAGTATGCTTGGGCAAGTATATTTGTGGCAAGTATACATTTGCAATTATGCATTTGGCAAGTATGCATGAGGCAAGTATGCTTGTGGCAAGTATGCTTGTGGCTAGTATGCTTTTGGCAAGTCTGCTTGTGACTAGTATGCTGGTGGCGAGTATGCTGCTGGTGAGTATACCGGTGGCAAGTGTGCAATTATGCTGATGGTGAGTATACCAGTGGCAAGTGTGCAAGTATGCTGGTAGCAAATATGCTGGTGGCAAGTATGCTTGTGGCAAGTATGCAAGTATGCTGTTGGCAAGTATGCTGGTGGCAAGTATGCTGGTGGCAAGTATGATGGTGGCAAGTATGCTGGTTGCAAGTATGCTGGTGGCAAGTATGCTGGTGCCAAATATGCCGGTGCCAAATATGGGCATGCCATGTATGTTGGTGCCAAGTATGTTGGTGGCAGTATGCTGGTGGCAAGTAAACTGGTGGCAAGTATGCTTGTGAAAAGTATGCTGGTGGCAAGTATGCTGGTGGCAAGTATGCTGGTAGCAATTATGCTGGTAATAAGTATGCTAGTGGCAAGTGTGCTGGTGGCAAGTACGCTGGTGACAAGTATGCTGGAGTCACAATTGCTGGTGCCAAGTATGTTGTTGTCAAGTATGCTGGTGGCAAATATGTTGAGGGCAAGTAGGCTGGTGGCAAGTATGCTTGTGGCAAGTGTGCTGGTGGCATGTATGCTGGTGGAAAGTATGCTTGTGGCAAGTATGCTTGCGGCAAATATGTTTGTGGCAAGTATGCTTGTGGCAATTATGATTGTGGCAGTTATGCTTGTGGCTAGTATTCTTGTGGCAAGTATGATTTTAGCTAGTATGCTGGTGGCGAGTATACTGGTGGCAAGTGTGCAACTATGCTGGTGGCGAGTATATTGGTCAGAAGTGTGCAAGTATGCTGGTAGCAAATATGTTGGTGGCAAGTATGCTGGTGGGAAGTATACAAGTCTGCTGGTGGCAAGTATGTTGGCAGCAAATATGCTAGTGGCAAGTATGCAAGTATGCTGGCACCAAGTATGCCGGCGGCAAGTATTCTGGCAGCATGTATTCTGGCTGCAAGTATGCTGTCAGCAAGTATGCTTGTGGCAAGTATACTTGTGGCAAGTATGCTATTGCAAGTATTTTTGTGGAAGTATGCTTGTGGCAAGTATGCTGGGGGAAAGTATGCTTGTGGCAAGTATGATTGTGGCAAGTATACTTGTGGCAAGTATGCTTGTGGCAAGTATGCTTGGGGCAAGTATGCTTGTGGCAAGTATACTTGTGGCAAGTACACTTGTGGCCAGTGTGCTTGGGGCAAGTATGCTTGTGGCAAGAATGCTTGTGACATGTATACTTGTGGCAAGTATGCTTGTGGCAAATATGCTGGTGGCAAGTATGCAAGTATGCTGGTGGCAAGTATGCAAGTATGCTGGTGGCAAGTATACAAGTATGCTAGTGGCAAGTATGCTGGTGCCAAATATGCCGGTGCCAAATATGGGCGTGCCAAGTATGTTGGTGCCAAGTATGTTGGTGGCAGTATGCTGGTGGCAAGTAAACTGGTGGCAAGTATGCTTGTGAAAAGTATGCTGGTGGCAAGTAAGCTGGTGGCAAGTATGCTGGTAGCAATTATGCTGGTAATAAGTATGCTAGTGGCAAGTGTGCTGGTGGCAAGTACGCTGGTGACAAGTATGCTGGAGTCACAATTGCTGGTGCCAAGTATGTTGTTGTCAAGTATGCTGGTGGCAAATATGTTGAGGGCAAGTAGGCTGGTGGCAAGAATGCTTGAGGCAAGTGTGCTGGTGGCATGTATGCTGGTGGAAAGTATGCTTGTGGCAAGTATGCTTGCGGCAAATATGTTTGTGGCAAGTATGCTTGTGGCATGTATTATTTTGGCAGGTATGCTTGTGGCTAGTATGCTTGTGGCAAGTATGATTGTAGCTAGTATGCTGGTGGCGAGTATACTGGTGGCAAGTGTGCAACTATGCTGGTGGCGAGTATATTGGTCGGAAGTGTGCAAGTATGCTGGTAGCAGATATGTTGGTGGCAAGTATGCTGGTGCGATGTATTTAAGTCTGCTGGTGGCAAGTATGCTGGCGGCAAATATGCTGGTGGCAAGTATGCAAGTATGCTGGTGGCAAGTATACAAGTATGCTAGTGGCAAGTTTGCAAGTTTGCTGGTGGCAAGTATGCCGTTGGCAAGATTGCTGGTGGCAAGTATGCTGGTAGCAAGTGTGCTGGTGGCAAGTATGCTGGCAGCAAGTACGCTGGCGACATGTATGCTAGTGGCAAGTATGCTGGTGGCAAGTATGCTTGTTGCAAGTATACTTGTGGCAAGTATGCTTGTGGCAAGTATGTGTGGGGGAAGTATGCTTGTTGCAAGTATGCTGGTGGCAAGTAGGCAGGTGGCAAGTATGCTGCTGGCAAGTACGCTGGTGGCAATTACGCTAGAGGCAAGTACGCTGGTGTCAATTAGGCTGGTAACAAGTACGCTGGTGCCAAGTATGCTGGTAACAAGTACGCTGGTGGTAATTACACTGGATGCAAGTACACTTGTGGCAAGTACGCTTGTGGCAATGTTGCTTCTGGCAAGTATACTTGTGGCAAGAATGTTTGTGGCAAGTATGCTTGTGGCATGTATGCATGTGGCAAGTATGCAATTGCAAGTATTATTGTGGCAAGTATGCTTGTGGCAAGTATGCTTGTGGCAAGTATGCTTGGTGAAGTATGCTTGTGGCAAGTATGCTTGTGGCGAGTATGCTTGTAGGAAGTCAACTAGTGGCAAGTATGCATGTGGCAAGTATGCTTGGGGCAAGTATGCTTGTGGCAAGTATGCTTGTGGCATGTATACTTGTGGCAAGTATGCTGGTGGCAAGTATGCTGCTGGCAAGTATGCAAGTATGCTGGTGGCAAGTATACAAGTATGCTAGTAGCAAGTTTGCAAGTGTGCTGGTGGCAAGTATGCTGGTGGCAAGTATGCTGGTGTCAAGTATGCTGGTAGCAAGTGCACTGGTGGCAAGTGAGATGGTCTTAATGTACTGGTGGCAAGTGCGCTGGTGGCAAGTGCGCTGGTGGTAAATGTGCTGGTGGCAAGTTTACTGGTGCAAGTGTGTTTGTAGCAAGTGTGTTGGTTGCGAGTGTGCTGGTGGCAAGTATACAAGTATGCAGGTGGCAAGTATGCAGGTGGCAAGTATGCAAGTATGCTGGTGGCAAGTATACTGGTGGTAGGTATGCTGGTGGCACGTACGCTGGTGGCAAGTATGCTGGTGGCAAGTATGATTGTGGCAAATATGCTGGAGACAAGTACTCTGGTTGCAAGTACGCTGGTGGCAATTACGCTGTGGGCAAGTATGCTGGTGGCAATTACACTGGTGGAGACTACGCTGGTAAAGAGTACGCTGGTGGCAAGTACGTTGGTGTCAAGTATCCTGGTAACAAGTACGCTGGTGTCAACTACGCTGGAGGCAACCACGCTGGTTATAATTACGCTGGTGGCAAGTACGCTGGTGGCATGTACGCTTGTGGCAAGTATGCTTGGGCAAGTATGTTTGTGGCAAGTATACATTTGGCAATTATGCTTTTGGCAAGTATGCATGAGGCAAGTATGCTTGTGGCAAGTATGCTTGTGGCTAGTATGCTTTTGGCAAGTCTGCTTGTGACTAGTATGCTGGTGGCGAGTATGCTGGTGGTGAGTATACCGGTGGCAAGTGTGCAATTATGGTGATGGTGAGTATACCAGTGGCAAGTGTGCAAGTCTGCTGGTAGCAAATATGCTGGTGGCAAGTATGCTTGTGGCAAGTATGCAAGTATGCTGGTGGCAAGTATGCTGGTTGCAAGTATGATGGTGGCAAGTATGCTGGTGGCATGTATGGTGGTGGCAAGTATGCTGGTGGCAAATATGTTGGTGGCATGTATGCTGGTGGCAAGTATGCTGGTGGCAAGTATTCTGGTGGCAAGTAAGCTAGTGCCAAGTAACCTGGTGGCAAGTAGGCTGGTGGAAAGTATGCTGGAGTCAAGTATGCAGGTTGCAAGTATGCTGGTGGCAAGTATGCTGGTGGCAAGTATGCTTTTGACAAGTATGCTTGTGGCAAGTATGCTTTTGGCAAGTATGCTTTTGGCAAGTATGCTTTTGGCAAGGATGCTTGTGGCAAGTATACCATTGGCAAATATGCCTGTGGCAAGTATGCTTGTGGCAAGTATGCTTGGGACAAGTATGCTTGTGGCAAGTATGCTTGTTGCAAGTATGCCTGTGCTAAGTATACTAGTGGCAAGTTTGCTTTTGGCAAGTATGCTTTCGGCAAGTATGCTGGTGGCAAGTATGCTGGCAGCAATTATGCTGGCAGCAAGTGTGCTGGTGGCAATTATGCTGGTGGCAATTATGCTGGTGTCAAGTACGAAAGTATGCTGGTGGCAAGTATACAAGTATTCTAGTGGCATGTTTGCAAGTTTGCTGGTGTCAAGAAGGCTGGTGTCACTTATGTTGGTAGCACCTATGCTGGTGGCATGTATGATGGTGGCAAGTATGCTGGTGGCAAGTATGCTGGTGGCAAGTGTGCTGGTGGCAAGTGAGCTGGTCTCAAGTACGCTGGTGGCAATTGCGCTGGTGGCAAGTGCGCTGGTGGTAAATGTGCTGGTGGCAAGCGTGCTGGTGCAAGTGTGCAGGTGGCAAGTAGGTTGGTGGCAAGTACGCTGGAGACAAGTACGCTGGTGGCAAGTACACTGGTGGCAATTACGGTGTTGGCAAGAATGCTGGTGGCAATTACGCTCATGGAGAGTACACTGGTATAGATTACGCTGGTGGCAAGTACGTTGGTGTCAAGTACGATGGTGGCATGTACATTTGTTGCAAGTACGCATGTGGCAAGTAGGCTTGTGGCAAGTATGCTTGGGCAAGTATGCTTGTGGCAAGTATACTTGTGGCAAGTATGCTTGTGGCAAGTATGTATGGAGTAAGTATGCTTGTGGCAAGTATGCTTGTGGCTAGTATGCTTGTGGCAAGTCGGCTTGTGACTAGTATGCTGGTGGCGAGTATGCTGGTGTTGAGTATACTGGTGGCAAGTGTGCAACTATGCTGTTGGTGAGTATACCGGTGGCAAGTGTGCAAGTATGCTGGTAGCAAATATGATGGTGGCAAGTATGCTGGTTGCAAGTATGCTGGTGGCAAGTATGCTGGTAGCAATTATGCTGGTAACAAGTATGATAGTGGCAAGTGTGCTGGTGGCAAGAACGCTAGTGACAAGTATGCTGGTATCACGTTTGCTGGTGCCAAGTATGTTGTAGCCAAGTATGCTGGTGGCAAATATGTTGGTGGCAAGTAGGCTGGGGGCAAGTATGCTTGTGGCAATTATGCTGGTGGCATGTATGCTGGTGGAAAGTATGCTGGTGTCAAGTATGCTGGTGGGTGGAAAATATGCTGGTGGCCAGTATGCTGGTGTTTGCTGGTTGCAAGTATGCAGGTGGCAAGTATGGTGGTGGCATGTATGCTTAGGCAAGTACACTGGTGGCAAGTATGCTAACGGCAGGAATGCCTGTGGATGGCAAGTATGCTGGTGGGTGGGAAGTATGCTGGTGGAAAGTACGTTTTTGGCAAGTATGCTGGTGGCAAGTATGCTGTTGGCAAGTATGCTAGTGGCAAGTATGCTGATGGCAAGTGTGCTGGTGGCCAGTGTTCTGGTGGCAAGTGTGCTGGTGGCAAGTGTGCTGGTGCAAGTGTGCTGGTGGCAAGTATACAAGTATGCTGGTGATAAGTATGCAAGTATGCTTGTGGCAAGTATGCTTGTGGCAAGTATGATTGTGGCAAGTGTACTTGTGGCAAGTATGCTTGTGGCAAGTATGCTTGCGGCAAATAAGCTTGTGGCAAGTATGCTTGTGGCAAGTATGATTGTGGCAGGTATGCTTGTGGCTAGTATGCTTGTGGCAAGTATGCTTGTAGCTAGTATGCTTGTGGCAAGTATGCTTTTGGCAAGTATGCTTGGGGCAAGTATGCTTGTGGCAAAAATGCTTGTGGCATGTATACTTGTGGCAACTATGCTGGTGGCAAATATGCTGGTGGCAAGTATGCAAGTATGTTGGTGGCAAGTATGCAAGTATGCTGGTGGCAAGTATAGAAATATGCTAGTGGCAAGTTTGCAAGTTTGCTGGTAGCAAGTATGCTGGTGGCAAGATGGCTGGTGGCAAGTATGCTGGTAGCAGGTGTGCTGGTGGTTAGTATGCTGGTGGCAAGTATGCTGGTTTCAAGTATGCTGGTGGCAAGTGTGCTGGTGGCAAGTGAGATGGTCTCAAGTGCGCTGGTGGCAAGTGCACCGGTGGCAAGTGCGCTGGTGGTAAATGTGCTGGTGGCCAGTGTATGGTGCAAGTGTGATGGTGGCAGTGTGCTGGTGGCAATTATGCTGGTTGAAAGTGTGCTGGTGGCAAGTGTGTTGGTTGCGAGTGTGATGGTGGCAAGTATACAAGTATGCAGGTGGCAAGTATGCAAGTATGCTGGTGGCAAGTATGCTGGTGGCATGTATACTGGTGGCAAGTATGCTGGTGGCAATAATGGTGGTGGCAAGTATGCTAGTGACAGGTATGCTGGTGCCAAGTATGCTGGTGGCAAGTATGCTTGTTGCAAGTATGCTGGTGGCAGGTAGGCTGGTGGCAAGTATGCGGGAGACAAGTACTCTGGTTGCAAGTACGCTGGTGGCAATTACGCTGTGGGCAAATATGCTGGTGGCAAGTACGCGGTGGAGAGTACGCTGGTGGAGAGTATGCTGGTGGCAAGTATGCTGGTGGGAAATATGCTGGTGGCAAGTGTATTAGTGGCAAGTTCGCTGCTGTCAAGTACGCTGGTGTCACGTATGCTGGTAGCACCTATGCTGGTGGCACCTATGCTGGTGGCACATAAGCTGGTCGCAAGTTTGCTGGTGGCAAGTATGCTTGTGGCAAGTGTACTTGCCACTAGTATGCTTGTGGCAAGTATGTTTGTGTCAAGTATGTTTGTGGCAAGTATACTTGTGGCAAGTATGCTTTTGGCAAGTAATCTTGGGGCAAGTATGCTTGTGGCAAGAATGCTTGTGGCAAGTATGCTTGTGGCAAGTATACTTGTGGCAAGTATGCTAGTGGCAAGTATGCTTGGGGCTAGTAGGCTTGTGGCAACAATGTATGTGGCATGTATACTTGTGGCAAGCATGCTGGTTGCATGTATGCTAGTATGCTAGTGGCAAGTATACAAGTATGCTGTTGGCAAGTATGCTAGTGGCAAGTATGCTGGCGGCAAGTATGCAAGTATGCTGTCAGAAAGTATGCTTTCGGCAAGGATGCTGGTGGCAAGTATGCTGGCAGCAAGTATGCTGGTGGGAAGTATGCCGGTGGCAAGTATGCTGGTGGCAAGTATGCTGGTGGCAAGTATGCAAGTATGCTGGTGGCAAGTATACAAGTATGCTAGTGGTAAGTTTGCAAGTTTGCTGGTGGCAAGAATGCTGGTGGCAAGATTGCTGGTGGCAAGTATGCTGGTAGCAAGGGTGCTGGTGGCAAGTATGCTGATGGCAAGTATGCTGGTGTCAAGTATGCTGGTGTCAAGTATGCTGGTGGCAAGTGTGCTGGTGGCAAGTCAGGTGGTCTCAAGTGCGCTGGTGGCAAGTGCTCCGGTGGCAAGTGCGCTGGTGTTAAATGTGCTGGTGGACAGTGTGTTGGTGCAAGTGTGATGAAGGCAAGTGTGCTAGTGGCAATTGTGCTGGTTGAAAGTGTGCTGGTGGCAAGTGTGTTGGTTGCGAGTGTGCTGGTGGCAAGTATACAAGTAAGCAAGTGGCAAGTATGTAAGAATGCTGGTGGCAAGTATGCTGGTGGCAAGTATACTGGTGGCAAGTATGCTGGTGGCAATAATGGTGGTGGCAAGTATGCTAGTGACAGGTATGTTGGTGCCAAGTATGCTGGTGGCAAGTATGCTTGTTGCAAGTATGCTGGTGGCAAGTAGGCTGATGGCAACTACACTGGAGACAAGTACTATGTTTGCAAGTATGCTGGTGGCAATTACGCTGTGGGCATATATGCTGGTGGCAAGTGTACTAGTGGCAAGTACGCTGCTGTCAAGTATGCTGGTGTCACGTATGCTGGTAGCACCTATGCTGGTGGCACATATGCTGGTGGCACATATGCTGGTGGCAAGTATGCTGGTGGCGAGAATGCTTGTGTCAAGTATACAAGTGGCAAGTATGCTTGTGGCAAGTGTACTTGCCACTAGTATGCTTGTGGCAAGTATGTTTGTGTCAAGTATGCTTGTGGAAAGTATACTTGTGGCAAGTATGCTTTTGGCAAGTAAGCTTGGGGCAAGTATGCTTGTGGCAAGTATGCTTGTGGCAAGTATGCTTGTGGCAAGTATGCTTGTGGCAAGTATACTTGTGGCAAGTATGCTAGTGGCAAGTATGCTTGGGGCTAGTATGCTTCTGGCAAGAATGTATGTGGCATGTATACTTGTGGCAAGTATGCTGGTTGCAAGTATGCTACAATGCTGGTGGTAAGAATGCTGGCGGCAAGTATGCTGGCGGCAAGTATGCAAGTATGCTGGCAGAAAGTATGCTTTCGGCAAGTATGCTGGTGGCAAGTATGCTGGCAGCAAGTATGCTGGTGGCAAGCATGCTGGTGGCAAGTATGCTGGTGGCAAGTATGCTGGTGGCAAGTATGCAAGTATGCTGGTGGCAAGTATACAAGTATGCTAGTGGTAAGTTTGCAAGTTTGCTGGTGGCAAGTATGCTGGTGTCAAGATAGCTGGTGGCAAGTATGCTGGTAGCAGGTGTGCTGGTGGCAAGTATGCTGGTGGCCAGTATGCTGGTGTCAAGTATGCTGGTGGCAAGTGTGATGCTGGCAAGTGAGATGGTCTCAAGTTTGCTGGTGTCAAGTGCACCAGTGGCAAGTGCGCTGGTGGTAAATGTGCTGGTGGCCAGTGTGTTGGTGCAAGTGTGATGGAGGCAAGCAGGCTGGTGGCAATTGTGCTGCTTGAAAGTTTGCTGGTGTCAAGTGTGTTGGTTGCGAGTGTGCTGGTGGCAAGTATGCTGGTTTCAAATATGCAAGTATGCTGGTGGCAAGTATGCTGGTGGCAAGCATGCTGGTGGCGAATATGCTGGTGGCAAATATGCTAGTGACAGGTATGCTGGTGCCAAGTATTGTGGTGGCAAGTATGCTTGTTGCAATTATGCTTCTGGCAAGTATGCATGGGGCAAGTATGATTGTGGCAAGTATGCTTGTGGCAAGTATGCTTTTGGCTAGTATGCTTGTGGCAAGTCTGCTTGTGACTAGTATGCTGGTGGCGAGTATGCATGTGGCAAGTATGCTTGTGGCATGTATCCTTGTGGTAAGTATGCTGGTTGCAAGTATGCTAGTATGCTGGTTGCACTTGTGGTGGTGGCAAGTGTGTTGGTTGCGAGTGTGCTGGTGGCAAGTATGCAAATATGCTGGTGGCAAATATGCAAGTACGCTTGAGACAAGTACGCTGGTGGAAAGTACGCAGGTGGCAATTACGCTGTTGGCAAGTATGCTGGTGGCAAGTATGCTGGTGGAGAGTACGCTGGTGGAGAGTACACTGGTGGCAAGTACGTTGGTGTCAAGTATGCTGGTAACAAGTACGTAGGTGGCAACTAAGCTGGAGGTAACCACGCTGGTAATAAGTACGCTGGTGGCAAGTATGCTGGTGGCATGTACGCTTGTTGAAAGTATGCTTGTGGCAAGTATGCTTGGGCAAGTATGCTTGTGGCAAGTATACTTGTGGCAAGTATGCTTCTGGCAAGTATGCATGGGGCAAGTATGCTTGTGGCAAGTCTGCTTGTGACTAGTATGCTGGTATGAAAGTATGCTGGTGGAAAGTATGCTGGTGGCAAATATGCTGGTGGCAAGTATGATGGTGGCAAGTATGCTGGTGCCAAATATGTTGGTGCCAAATATGGGCGTGCCTAGTATGCTGGTGTCAGTATGCTGGTGGCAAGTATGCTGGTGGCAAGTATGCTTGTGAAAAGTATGCTGGTGGCAAGTATGCTGGTGGCAAGTATGCTGGTAGCAAGTATGCTGGTGGCAAGTATGATAGTGGAAAGTATGCTGGTGGCAAGCACACTGGTGATAAGTATGCTGGTGTCAAATTTGCTGGTGGCACCTATGCTGGTGGCATGTATGTTGGTAACACGAATGCTGTTGGCAAGTATGCTGGTTGCAAGTATGCTGGTGGCAAGAATACTTGTGGCAAGTATGCTTGTGCCAAGTATGCTTGTGGCAAGTATGCTTGTGGCAGGTATGATTGTGGCAAGTATACTTGTGGCAAGTATATTTGCCACAAGTATGCTTGTGGCAAGTATGTTTGTGTCAAGTATGCCTGTAGCAAGTATACTTGTGGCAAGTATGCTTTTGGCAAGTAAATTTGGGGCAAGTATGCTTGTGGCAGGTATGCTTGTGGCAGGTATGCTTGTGGCAAGTATACTTTTGGCAAGTATGCTTGGGGCAAGTATGCTTGTGGCAAGTATGCTTGTGGCAAGTATGCATGTGACATGTAACCTGGTGGTAAGTATGCTGGTTGCAAGTATGCTAGTATGCTGGTGGCAAGTATACAAGTATGCTGAAGGCAAGTATGCTGGCAGCAAGTATGCTGGCGTCAAGTATGCTGGCGGCAAGTATGCAAGTATGTTGGCAGAAAGTATTCTTTCGGCATGTATGATGGTGGCAAGTGTGCTGGCAGCAAGTATGATGGCGGCAAGTATGCTGGTAGCAAGTATGCTGGTGGCAATAATGCGGGTGGCAAGTACGAAAGTATGCTGGTGGCAAGTATACAAATATGCTAGTGGCAAGTTTGCAAGTTTGCTGGTGGCAAGTATGCTAGTGGAAGTATGCTGGTAACAAGTGTGGTGGTGGCAAGTATGCTGGTGGCAAATATGTTGGTGGCAAGTATGCAGGAGGCAAGTGTGCTGGTGGCAAGTTCGCTGGTGTGAATTATGCTGGTGTCATGTATTCTGGTAGCACCTATGCTGGTGGCACGTATGTTGGTGGCACGAATGCTGTTGGCAAGTATGCTGGTGGCAAGTATGCTGGTGGCAAGTATGCTGGTGGCAAGTATGCTGGTGGCAAGTGAGCTGGTCTCAAGTGCGCTGGTGGCAAGTGCGCTGGTGGCAAGTGCGCTGGTGGTAAGTGTGCTGGTGGCAAGTGTGCTTGAGGAAGTGTGCTGGTGGCAAGTTAGCTGGTGTCAAGTATGCTAGTGTCACGTATGCTGGTAGCACCTATGCTGGTGGCACCTATGCTGGTGGCACGTGGGAAAGTATGCTGGTGGCAAATATGATGGTGGCAGTATGCTAGTGACAGGTATGCTGGTGCCAAGTATTCTGGTGGCAAGTATGCTTGTTGCAAGGATGCTCGTGGCAAGTAGGCAGATGGTAAGTACGCTGGAGACAAGTACGCTGGTGGCAAGTACGCTGGCGGCAATTCCGCTGTTGGCAAGTATGCTGGTGGCAAGTACGCTGGTGGAGAGTTCGCTGGTGGAGAGTACGCTGGTTGCAAGTACGTTGGTGTCAAGTACGCTGGTAACAAGTACGCTGGTGGCAACTACGCTGGTTATAAGTACGCTGGTGGAAAGTACGCTGGTGGCATGTACGCTTGTTGCATGTACGCTTGTGGCAAGTATGCTTGTCTCAAGTATGCTTGGGCAAGTATACTTGTGACAAGTATACTTGTGACAAGTATGCTTGTGGCAAGTATGGATGGGGCAAGTATGCTAGTGGCAAGTATGCATGTGGCAAGTATGCTTGTGGCTAGTATGCTTGTGGCAAGTATGCTTGTGACTAGTATGCTGGTGGCGAGTATGCTGGTGGCGAGTATACCGGTTGCAAGTGGGCAACTATGCTGGTGGCGAGTATACCAGTGGCAAGTGTGCAAGTATGCTGGTAGCAAATATGCTGGTGGCAATTATGCTGGTGGCAAGTATGCAAGTATGCTGGTGGCAAGTATGCTGTTGGCAAATATGCTGGTGGCAATTATGCTGGTGGCAAGTATGCAAGTATGCTGGTGGCAAGTGTGCTGGTGCAAGTATGATGGTGGCAAGTATGCTGGTGGCAAGTATGCTGTTGGCAAATATGTTGGTGGCAAGTATGCTGGTGGCAAGTATGCTGGTGGCAGGTATGCTGGTGGCATGTAAGCTAGTGCCAAGTAACCTGGCGGCAAGTATGCTGGTGGCAAGTATGCTGGTGGCAACTATGCTGGTGGCAAGTATGCTTGTTGCAATTATGCTGGTGGCAAGTAGGCTGGTGGCAGGTACGCTGCTGGCATGTACCCTGGGAGCATGTATGCTTGTTGCAACTATGCTTGTGGCAAGTCTGCTTGTGACTAGTATGCTTGTGGCGAGTATGCTAGTGGCGAGTATACTGTTGGCATGTGTGCAACTATGCTGATGGCGAGTATACCGGCGGCAAGCGTGTAAGTATGCTGGTAGCAAATAAGCTGGTGGCAAGTATGCTGGTGGGAAGTATACAAGTCTGCTGGTGGCAAGTATGCAGGTGACTAGTATGCTTATGCCAAATATGTTGGTGCCAAATATGGTGTGCCAAGTATGTTGGTGCCAAGTATGTTGGTGGCAGTCTACTGGTGGCAAGTAGGCTGGTAGCAAGTATGCTTGTGAAAATTATGCTGGTGGCAAGTATGCTGGTGGCAAGTATGCTGGCAGCAAGTATGCTGGTGGCAAGTATGCTGGTGCCAAATATGTTGGTGCCAAATATGGGCGTGCCAAGATTGTTGGTGCCAAGTATGTTGGTGGCAGTATGCTGGTGGCAAGTATGCTGGTGGCAAGTATGCTTGTGAAAAGTATGATGGTGGCAAGTATGCTGGTGGCAAGTATGCTGGCAGCAAGTATGCTGGTGGCACGTATCCTAGTGGCAAGTATCCTGGTGGCAAGCATGCTGGTGACAAGTAACCTGGTGTCACGTTTGCTGGTAGCTCCTATGCTGGTGGCACGTATGTTGGTAGCACAAATGCTGATGGCAGGTATGCTCGTGGCAAGTATGCTGGTGGCAAGTATGCCGGTGCCAAGTGTGCTGGTGCCAAGTGTGTTGTTGCCATGTATGCTGGTGGCAAATATGTTGGTGGCAAGTAGGCTGGTGACAATTATGCTTGTGGCAAGTATGCTGGTGGCATGTATGCTGGTGGAAAGTATGCTGGTAGCAACTATGCAGGTGGGTGGCAAATATGCTGGTGGCCAGTATGCTGGTGTTTGCTGGTGGCAAGTATGCAGGGGGCAAGTATGGTGGTGGCATGTGTGCTTAGGCAAGTACACTGGTGGCAAGTATGCTAATGGCAGGTAAGCCGGTGGGTGGCAAGTATGCTGCTGGGTGGCAAGTATGCTGGTGGAAAGAAAGTTTTTGGCAAATATGCTGGTGGCAAGAATGCTGATGGCAAGTGTGCTGGTAGCAAGTGTGCTGGTGGCAAGTGTGCTGTTGTCAAGTGTGCTGGTGCAAGTGTGCTTGTGGCAAGTATGCAAGTATGCTGGTGGTAAGTATGCAAGTGTGCTTGTGGCAAGTATGTGTGTGGCAAGTATGCTTGTGGCAAGTGTACTTGTGGCAAGTATGCTTGGTGCAAGTATGCTTGTGACAAGTATGCTTGTGGCAAGTGTACTTGTGGCAAGTATGCATGGTGCAAGTATGCTTGTGGCAAGTATGCTTGTGACTAGTATGCTGGTGGAGAGTATGCTGGTAGCGAGTATACTAGTGGCAAGTGTGCAACTATGCTGGTGGTGGGTATACCTGTTGGATGTGTGCAAGTATGCTGGTAGCAAATATGCTGGTGGCAAGTATGCTGGTGGGAAGTATACAAGTCTGCTGGTGGCAAGTATGCTGGTGGCAAATACGCTAGTAGCAAGTATTCAAGTATGCTGGCAGCAAATATGCTGGCGGCAAGTATTCTGGCAACATGTATGATGGCTGCAAGTATGTTGGCAGGAAGGATGCTTGTGGCAAGTATGCTTGTGACAAGTATGCTTGTGGCAAGTATGCTTGTGGCAAGTATGCTTGCTGCAAGTATTCTTGTGGCAAGTATACTTGTGGCAAGTATGCTTGTGGCATGTATACTTGCGGCAAGTATGCTTGTGGCAAGTATTCTTGTGGCATGTATACTTGTGGCAAGTATGCTGGTTGCAAGTATGCCAGTATGCTGGTTGCAAGTATGCTGGTGGCAAGTATACAAGTATGCTGGTGGCAAGTATGCTGGCAGCAAGTATGCTGGTGACAAGTATGCAAGTATGCTGGAAAAAGTATGCGGGCAGCAAGTATACTGGTGGCAACTATGCTGGTGGCAAGATTGCAGGTGGGAAGTATGCTGGTAGCAAGTGTGGAAGTGGCAAGTATGCTGGTGGCAAGTATGCTGGTGGCAAGTGTGCTGGTGGCAAGTTCACTGGTGTCAAGTATGCTGGTGTCACGTATGCTGGTTGCACCTATGCTGGTGGCACGTATGTTGGTGGCACGAATGCTGTTGGCAAGTATACTGGTGGCAAGTATGCTGGTGCGAAGTATACTGGTAGCAAGTTTGCTGGTGGCAAGTGTGCTGGTGGCAAGTGTGCAGGTGGCAAGTGTGCTGGTGGCAAGTTTGCTGGTGACAAGTGCTGTGGTGGCAAGGGAGCTGGTCTCAAGTGCGCTGGTGGCAAGTATGCTGGTAGCAAGTGCACTGGTGGTGGCAAGTGTACTGGTGCAAGTGTGCTGGTGGCAAGTACGCTTGTGGAGAGTACGCTGGTGGAGAGTATGCTGGTGGCAAGTATGCTGGTGTCAAGTACGCTGGTAAGAAGTAAGCTGGTGGCAAGTACGGTGGTGGCATGTACGCTTGTGGCAAGAACGCTTGTGGCAGTATGCTTGTGGCAAGTATGAGTGTGGCAAGTATGCTAGTGGTAAGTATGGTTGTGGCAAGTATGCTTGGGCCTATTATGCTTGTGGCAAGTATGCAGGTGTCAAGGATGCTGGTGTCACGAATGCTGGTGGCACCTATGCTGGTGGCACATATGTTGGTAGCTCGAATGCTGTTGGCAAGTATGCTGGTGGCAAGTATGCTGGTGGCAAGTATGCTGGTGGCAAGTGCGCTGGTGGCAAGTGAGCTGGTCTCAAGTGCGCTGGTTGCAAGTGCGCTGGTGGCAAGTACACTGGTGGCAGGTACGCTTGTGTCAAGTAAGCTTGTGGCAAGTATTTTTGTGGCAAGTATGCTAATGGCAAGTATACTTGTGGCAAGTATGATTGTGACAAGTATGCTTGTGACAAGTATGCTTGTGGCAAGTATGCTTGTGGCAAAAATGCTTGTGGCAAGTATGCTTGTGGCAGGTATGCTTGTGGAGAGTATACTTGTGGCAAGTATGCTTGTGGCAAGTGTACTTGCCATTAGTATGCTTGTGGCAAGTATGTGTGTGTCAAGTTTGTTGGTGGCAAGTATACTTGTGGCAAGTATGCTTTTGGCAAGTAAGCTTGGGGCAAGTATGCTTGTGGCAAGTATGCTTGTGGCAAGTATGCTTGTGGCACGAATGCTTGTGGCTAGTATACTTGTGGCAAGTATGCGTGTGACAAGTATGCTTGGGGCTAGTATGCTTGTGGCAAGTATGCACGTGGCAAGTATACTTGTGGCAAGTATCCTGGTTGCAAGTATGCTAGTATGCTGGTGGCAAGTATACAAGTATGCTGGTGGCAAGTATGCTGGCAGCAAGTATGCTAGTAAGCTGGCAGAAAGTATGCTTTCGTCAAGTATGCTGGTGGCAATTATGCTGGCAGCAAGTATGCTGGCGCCATGTATGCTGGTGGCAAGTATGCTGGTGGCAAGTATGTTAGTGGCAAGTACGAAAGTATGCTGGTGGCAAGTATACAAGTATGCTAGTGGCAAGTTTGCATATTTGCTGGTGGCAAGTATGCTGGTGGCAAGATTGCTGGTGGAAAGTATGCTGGTAGCAAGTGTGCTGGTGGCAAGTATGCTGGTGGCAAGTATGCTGGTGTCAAGTGTGCTGGTGGCAAGTGTGCTGTTGGCAAGTAGGATGGTCTCAAGTGTTATGGTGGCAAGTGTGCCGGTGGCAGGTGCGCTGGTGGAAAATGTGCTGGTGGCCAGTATGTTGGTGGAAGTGTGATGGTGGCAAGTGTGCTAGTAGCAATTGTGCTGGTTGCAAGTGTGCTGGTTGCAAGTGTGTTGGTCGCGAGTGTGCTGGTGGCAAGTATACAAGTATGCAGGTGGCAAGTATGCAAGTATGCTGGTGGCAAGTATGCTGGTGGCAAGTATGCTGGTGGCAAGTATGCTGGTAGCAATTATGCTGGTAACAAGTATGCTAGTGGAAAATGTGCTGGTGGCAAGTACGCTGGTGACAAGTATGCTGGTGTCACGTTTGCTGGTGCAGAGTATGTTGTTGCCAAGTATGCTGGTGGCAAATATGTTGGTGGCTAGTAGGCTGGTGGGAAGTATGCTTGTGGCAAGTGTGCTGGTGGCATGTATGCTGGTGGAAAGTATGCTGATGGCAAGTATGCGGGTGGGTGGCAAATATACTGGTGGCCAGTATGCTAGTGTTTGCTGGTTGCAAGTATGCAGGTGGCAAGAATGGTGGTGGCATGTATGCTTAGGCAAGTACACTGGTGGCAAGTATGCTAATAGCAGGTATGCCGGTGGATGGCAAGTATGCTGGTGGGTGGCAAGTATGCTGGTGGAAAGTAAGGTTTTGGCAAGTATGCTATTGGCAAGTAGCTAGTGGCAAGTATGCTGATGGTAAGTGTTCTGGTGGCAAGTGTTCTGGTGGCAAGTGTGCTGGCGGCAAGTGTGCTGGTGCAAGTGTGCTGGTGGCATGTATGCAAGTATGCTGGTGATAAGTATGCAAGTATGCTTGTGGCAAGTATGCTTGTGGCAAGTGTACTTGTGGCAAGTATGCATGGTGCAAGTATGCTTGTGGCAAGTATGCTTGTGACTAGTATGCTGGTGGAGTGTATGCTGGTGGTGAGTATACTAGTGGCAAGTGTGCAACTATGCTGGTGGTGAGTATACCAGTGGGAAGTGTGCAAGTATGCTGGTAGCAAATATGCTGGTGGCAAGTATGCTGGTGGGAAGTATACAAGTCTGCTGGTGGCAAGTATGCTGGTGGCAAATACACTAGTGGCATGTATTAAAGTATGCTGGCTGCAAGTATGCTGGCGGCAAGTATTCTGGCAACATGTATGATGGCTGCAAGTATGTTGGCAGGAAGTATGCTTGTGGCATGTATGCTTGTGACAAGTATGCTTGTGGCAAGTATGCTTGCGGCAAGTATGCTAGTGGCAAGTATGCTTGTGGCAAGTATGCTTGTGGCAAGAATGCTGTGTTTGCAAGGGAGCTGGTCTCAAGTGCGCTGGTGGCAATTACGCTGGTAGCAAGTGCACTGGTGGTGGCAAGTGTACAGGTGCAAGTGTGCTGGTGGCAAGTACGCTGGTGGAGAGTACGCTGGTGGAGAGTATGCTGGTGGCAAGTATGCTGATGTCAAGTACGCTGGTAAGACGTAAGCTGGTGGCAAGTACGCTGGTGGCATGTACGCTTTTGGCAAGAACGCTTGTGGCAGTATGCTTGTGGCAAGTATGAGTGTGGCAAGTATGCTAGTGGCAAGTGTGCTTGTGGCAAGTATACTTGTGGCAAGTATGGTTGTGGCAAGTATGCTTGGGCCTATTATGCTTGTGGCAAGTATGCAGGTGGCAAGTGCGCTGGTAGCAAGTGAGCTGGTCTCAAGTGCGCTGGTGGCAAGTGCGATGGTGGCAAGTTCGCTGGTGGTAAATGTGCTGGTGGCAAGTGTGCTGGTGCAAGTGTGCAGCTGGCAAGTGTGCTGGTGGCAAGTGTGCTGGTTGCAAGTATGCTACTATGCTGGTGGCAAGTATGCTGTTATCAAGTATGCTGGTGTCACGAATGCTGGTGACACCTACGCTGATGGCACATATGTTGGTAGCTCGAATGCTTTTGGCAAGTGTGCAGGTGGCAAATATGCTGGTGGCAAGTATGCTAGTGGTAAGTGTGCTGGTGGCAAGTGAGCTGGTATCAAGTGCGCTGGTGGCAAGTGCGCTGGTGGCAAGTACGCTGGTGGCAAGATCCCTTGTGGCAAGTAAGCTTGTGGCAATTATTTTTGTGGCAAGTATGCTAGTGGCAAGTATACTTGTGGCAAGTATGATTGTGACAAGTATGCTTGTGGCAAGTATGCTTGTGGCAAGAATGCTTGTGGCAAGTATGCTTGTGGCATGTATGCTTGCAGCAAGTATGCTTGTGGCAAGTATGCTTGCGGCAAGTATTCTTGTGGCATGTATACTTGTGGCAAGTATGCTGTTTGCAAGTATGCCAGTATGCTGGTTGCAAGTATGCTGGTGGCAAGTATACAAGTATGCTGGTGTCACGTATGCTGGTGGCACCTATGCTGGTGGCACGTATGTTGGTGGCACGAATGCTGTTGGCAAGTATGCTGGTGGCAAGTATGCTGGTGGCAAGTATACTGGTAGCAAGTATGCTTGTGGCAAGTGTGCTGGTGGCAAGTACGCTGGTGGCAAGTACGCTTGTGGCAAGTAAGCTTGTGGCAAGTATTTTTGTGGAAAGTATGCTAGTGGCAAGTATACTTGTGGCAAGTATGATTCTGACAAGTATGCTTGCGGCAAGTATGCTTGTGGCAAGAATGCTTGTGGCAAGTATGCTTGTGGCAGGTATGCTTGTGGCAAGTGTACTTGTGGCAAGTATGCTTGAGACAAGTGTATTTGCCACTAGTATGCTTGTGGCAAGTATGTATGTGTCAAGTTTGCTTGTGGCAAGTATACTTGTGGCAAGTATGCTTTTGGCAAGTCAGCTTGGGGCAAGTATGCATGTGGCAAGTATACTTGTGGCAAGTATCCTGGTTGCAAGTATGCTAGTAAGCTGATGGCAAGTATACAAGTATGCTGGTGGCAAGTATGCTGGCGGCAAGTATGCTGGCGGCAAGTATGCTAGTATGCTTGCAGAAAGTATGCTTTCGTCAAGTATGCTGGTGGCAAGTATGCTGGCAGCAAGTATGCTGGCGCCAAGTATGCTGGTGTCAAGTATGCTGGTGGCAAGTATGTTAGTGGCAAGTACGAAAGTATGCTGGTGGCAAGTATACAAGTACGCTAGTGGCAAGTTTGCATATATTCTGGTGGCAAGTATGCTGGTGGCAAGATTGCTGGTGGAAAGTATGCTGGTAGCAAGTGTGCTGGTGGCAAGTATGCTGGTGACAAGTATGCTGGTATCAAGTATGCTGGTGTCAAGTGTGCTGGTGGCAAGTGAGATGGTCTCAAGTGCGCTGGTGGCAAGTGCGCCGGTGGCAAGTGCGCTGGTGGTAAATGCGCTGGTGGCCAGTATGTTGGTGGAAGTGTGATGGTGGCAAGTGTGCTAGTGGCAATTGTGCTGGTGGCAAGTGTGTTGGTAGCGAGTGTGCTGGTGGCAAGTATACAAGTATGCAGGTGGCAAGTATGCAAGTATGCTGGTGGCAAGTATGCTGGTGGCAAGTATGCTGGTGGCAAGTATGCTGGTAGCAATTATGCTGGTTACAAGTATGCTAGTGGAAAGAGTGCTGGTGGCAAGTACGCTGGTGAAAAGTATGTTGGTGTCACGTTTGCTGGTGCCAAGTATGTTGTTGCCAAGTATGCTGGTGGCAAATATGTTGGTGGCAAGTAGGCTGGTAGCAAGTATGCTTGTGGCAAGTATGCTTTCAGCAAGTACGCTGGTGTCAAGTATGCTGGTAACAAGTACGCTTGTGGCAATTACGCTGGTGGCAAGTACACTTGTGGCAAGTATGCTTGTCGCAAGTATGCTTCTGGCAAGTATTTTTGTGGCAAGAATGCTTGTGGCAAGTATGCTTGTGGCAAGTATGCATGTGGCAAGTATGCTATTGCAAGTATCATTGTGGCAAGTATGCTTGTGGCAAGTATGCTTGATGCAAGTATGCTTGTGACAAGTATGCTTGTGGCAAGTATACTTGTGGCAAGTATACTTGTGGCAAGAATGTTTGTGTCAAGTATGCTTGTAGCAAGTATACTTGTGGCATGTATGCTTTTGGCAAGTAAGTTTGGGGCAAGTATGCTTCTGGCAAGTATGCTTGTGGCAGGTATGCTTGTGGTAAGTATACTTTTGGCAAGTATGCTTGGGGCAAGTATGCTTGTGGCAAGTATTCTTGTGGCAAGTATGCATGTGGCATGTATACTTGTGGTAAGTATGCTGCTTGCAAGTATGCTGGCGGCAAGTATGCTGGCAGCAAGTGTGCAAGTATGCTGGCAGAAAGTATGCTTTCGGCAAGTTTATTGGTGGCAAGTGTGCTGGTAGAGAGTGTGTTGGTGGCAAGTGCGCTGGTGGCAAGTGAGCTGGTCTCAAGTGCACTGGTGGCAAGTGCGCTGGTGGTAAGTGCGCTGGTGGTATTTGTGCTGGTGGCAACTGTGCTGGTGAAAGTGTGCTGGTGCTAAGTATTCTGGTGGCAAGTATTTCTGTTTTGCAAGTAAGCTCTTGGCAAGTAGGCTGGTGGCAAGTACGCTGGAGACAAGTACGCTGATGGCAAGTATTCTGGTGGCAAGTAGGCTGGTGGAGAGTACGCTTGTCGAGACTACGCTGGTGGCAAGTATGTTGGTGTCAAGTACGCTGGTAACAAGTACGCTGGTGGCAACTATGCTGGAGGTAACTACACTGGTTAGCATGTATGCTTGTTGCAAGTGTGCTTGTGGCAAGTCTGCTTGTGACTAGTATGCGGGTGGCGATTATGCTAGTGGCGAGCATACCGTTGGCAAATTTGCAAGTATGCTGGGAGCAAAAAAGCTGGTGGCAAGTATGCTGGTGGCAAGTATGCTCGTGGCAAGTATGCTGGTGGCAAGTATGATGGTGGCAAGTGTCCTGGTGCCAAATATGTTGGTGCCAAATATGGGCGTGCCAAGTATGTTGGTGCCAAGTATGTTGGTGGCAGTATGCTGGTGGCAAGTAGGCTGGTGGCAAGTAACCTTGTGAAAAGTATGCTGGCAGCAAGTATGCTGGTGGCAAGTATGCTAGTGGCAAGTATCCTGGTGGCAAGCATGCTGGTCACAAGTATGCTGGTGTCATGTTTGCTGGTGGCACCTATGCTGGTGGCACGTATGTTGGTAGCACAAATGCTGTTGGCAGGTATGCTGGTGGCAAGTATGCTGGTGGCAAGTATGCTTGTGGCAAGTGTGACGGTGCCAAGTATGCTGGTGCCAAGTGTGTTGTTGCCATGTATGCTGGTGGCCAGTATGCTTGTGTTTGCTGGTGGCATGTATGCAGGTGGCACGTATTGTGGTGGCATGTATGCTTAGGCAGGTAAACTGGTGGCAAGTATGCTAATAGCAGGTAAGTAGGTGGGTGGCAAGTATGCTGCTGGGTGGCAAGTAAGCTGGTGGAAAGAAAGTTTTTGCCAAATATGCTGGTGGCAAGTATGCTGTTGGCAAGTATGCTGGTGGCAAGAATGCTGATGGCAAGTGTGCTGGTGGCAAGTGTGCTGGTGGCAAGTGTGTTGGTGCAAGTGTGCTGTTGGCAAGTATGCAAGTATGCTGGTGGTAAGTATGCAAGTATACTTGTGGCAAGTACGTGTGTGGCAAGTATGCTTGTTGCAAGTATACTTGTGGCAAGTATGCTTGTGGCAAGTGTACTTGCCACTAGTATGCTTGTGGCAAGTATGTATGTGTCAAGTTTTCTTGTGGCAAGTATGCTTTTGGCAAGTAAGCTTGGGGCACGTATGCTTTTGGCAAGTATGCTTGTGGCAAGTATGCTTGTGGCAAGAATGCTTGTGACAAGTATACTTGTGGCAAGTATGCGTGTGGCAAGTATGCTTGGGGCTAGTATGCTAGTGGCAAGTATGCATGTGGCAAGTATACTTGTGGCAAGTATCCTGGTTGCAAGTATGCTAGTATGCTGATGGCAAGTATACAAGTATGCTGGTGGCAAGTATGCTGGTAGCAAGTATGCTGGCGGCAAGAATGCTAGTATGCTGGCAGAAAAAAGTATGCTTTCGTCAAGTATGCTGGTAGCACGTATGCTGGCAGCAAGTAAGCTGGCGCCAAGTATGCTGGTGGCAAGAATGCTGGTGGCAAGTATGTTAGTGGCAAGTACGAAAGTATGCTGGTGGCAAGTATACAAGTATGCTAGTGGCAAGTTTGCATATTGGCTTGTGGCAAGTATGCTGGTGGCAAGATTGCTGGTGGAAAGTATGCTGATAGCAAGTGTGCTGGTGGCAAGTATGCTGGTGGCAAGTATGCTGGTGTCAAGTATGCTGGTGGCAAGTGTGGTGGTGGCAAGTGAGATGGTCTCAAGTGCGCTGGTGGCAAGTGCGCCGGTGGCAAGTGCGCTGGTGGTAAATGTGCTGTTGGCTAGTGTGTTGGTAATTGTGCTGGTTGCTAGTGTGCTGGTGGCAAGTATACAAGTATTCAGGTGGCAAGTATGCAAGTATGCTTGTGGCAAGTATGCTGGTGCCAAGTATGCTAGTGGTAATTATCTGGTGACAAGTATGCTGGTGGCAAGTATACTGGTGGCAAGTATGCTTGTTGCAAGTATGCTGGTGGCAAATATGTTGGTGGCAAGTATGCTGGTGGGAAGTATGCTGGTAGCACGTATGCTGGTGGCAAGTAAGCTAGTGCCAAGTAACCTGGCAGGAAGTAGGCTGGTGGAAAGTATGCTGTTGGCAAATATGCTTGTGGCAAGTATGCTTGTGACAAGTATGCTGGTGGCAAGTATGCTGGTGGCAAGTATGCTTGTTGCTAGTATGCTGGTGGCAAGTAGTCTGGTGGCAAGTACGCTGCTGGTAAGTACACTGGTGGCAATTACGCTGGAGGGAAATACACTGGTGGAGAGTACGCTGGTGGAGAATACGCTGGTGGCAAGTACGCTGGTGTCAATTATGCTGGTAACAAGTACGCTTGTGGCAAGTACACTTGTGGCATGTATGCTTGTGTCAAGTATGCTTGTGGCTAGTATGCTTGTGGCAAGAATGCTTGTGGCAAGTATAGTTTTGGAAAGTATGCTTGTGGCAAGTATGCTTGTGGCAAGAATGCTTGTGGTAAGTATGCTTGTGGCAAGTATACTTGTGGCAAGTATGCTATTGCAAGTAATATTGTGGCAAGTATGCTTGTGGCAAGTATGCTTGGCACTAGTATGATTGTGGCAATAATGCTTGTGGCAAGTATACTTTTGGCAAGTATGCTTGTGGCAAGTATACTTTTGGCAAGTATGCTTGTGGCAAGTATACTTGTGGCAAGTATGCTTGTGGCAAGTATGCTTCGGCAAGTATGCTTGTGGGAAGTATGCTTGTTGCATGTATACTTGTCGCAAGAATGCTGGTGGCAAGTATGCTGGTGGCAGGTACGCAAGTATGCTGGTGGCAACTATACAAGTATGCTAGTGGCAAGTTTGCAAGTTTGCTGGTTGCAAGTATGCTGGTGGCAAGATTGCTGGTGGCAAGTATGCTGGTAGCAAGTGTGCTGGTGACAAGTATGTTGGTGGCAGGTGGCAAGTATGCTAGTTGCAAGTATGCTGGTGGCAAGTGCGTTGGTGGCATATGAGATGGTCTTAAGTGCGCTGGTGGCAAGTGCGCTGGTGGCAAGTGCGCTGGTGGCAAGTGCTCTGGTGGTAAATATGCTGGTGGCAAGTGTGCTGGTGCAAGTGTGATGGAGGCACGTGTGCTAGTGGCAAGTGTGCAGGTTGCAAGTGTGCTGGTGGCAAGTGTGTTGGTTGCGAGTGTGCTGGTGGCAAGTATGCAAGTATGCAGGTGGCAAGTATGCAAGTATGCTGGTGGCAAGTATGCTGGTGGCAAACATGCTGATGGCTAGTATGCTAGTGACAGGTATGCTGGTGCCAAGTATGCTGGTGGCAAGTATGCTTGTTGCAAGTATGCTGGTGGCAAGTAGGCTGGTGGCAAGTAGGCTGGTGGCAAGTACGCTGGAGACAAGTACTCTGGTTGCAAGTACGTTGGTGGCAATTACGCTGTGGGCAAGTATGCTGGTGGCAAGTGCGCTGGTGGAGGTACGCTGGTGAAGAGTACGCTGGTGGCAACTACGTTGGTGTCAAGTATCCTGGTAACAAATACGCTGCTGGCAACTACGCTGGAGGTATCCATGCTGGTTATAAGTACGTTGGTGGCAAGTACGCTGGTGGGATGTACGTTTGTGGCAAGTACGCTTGTGGCAAGTATGCTTGTGGCAAGTATGCTTGTGGCAAGTATGCTTGTGGCTAGTATGCTTGTGGTAAATCTACTTGTGACTAGTATGCTGGTGGAGAGTATGCTGGTGGTGAGTATACCGGTGGCAAGTGTGCAATTATGCTGACGGTAAGTATACCGGTGGCAAGTGTGCAAGTATGCTGGTAACAAATATCCTGGTGGCAAGTATGCTGGTGGAAAGTATGCAAGTATCCTGGTGTGAACTATGCTAGTTGCAAGTATGATGGTGGCAATTATGCTCGTGGCAATTATGCTGTTGGTAAGTAACCTGGTGGCAAATATGTTGGTGGCAGGTATGCTGGTGACAAGTATGCTGGTGGCAAGTAAGCTAATGCCAAGTAACCTGGCAGCAAGTAGGCTGGTGGAAAGTAATCTGGAGTCAAGTATGCAGGTGGCAAGTATGCTGGTGGCAGGTATGCTGGTGGCAAGTATGCTGGTGACAAGTATGCTGATGGCAAGTATGCTGGTGGCAAGTATGCTGGTGACAAGTATGCTGGTGTCAAGTATGCAGGTGGCAAGTATGCTGGTGGCAAGTAGGCTGGTGGCTAGTACGCTGGTGGCAATTACGCTGGAGGCAAGTATCATGGAGAGAACGCTGGTAGAGAGTACGCTGGTGGCAATTACGCTGGTTTCAAGTATGCTGGTAACAAGTACGCTGGTGGAAAGTACGCTTGTGGAATGTATGCTTGTGGCAAGTATGCTTGTGACAAGTATGCTTGTGGCAAGTATGCTTGTGGCAAGTATACTAGTAGCAAGTATGCTGGTGGCACGTATGATGGTTGGAAGTATGCTGGTGGCAAGTACTCTGGCAGCAATTATGCTGGCGGCAAGTATGCTGGTGGCTATTATGCAGGTGGCAATTATGCTGGTGGCAAGTATACAAGAATGCTAGTGGCATGTTTGCTACTTTCCTGGTGAAAATATGCTGGTGGCAAGATTGCTGGTGGCAAGTATGCTGGTAGCAAGTGTGGTGGTGGCAAGTATGCTGGTGGCAAGTATGCTGGTGGCACATATGATGGTGGCAAGTGTGCTGGTGGCAAGTTCGCTGTTGTCAAGTATGCTGGTGTCACGTATGCTGGTAGCACCTTTGCTGGTGGCACGTATGTTGGTGGGACGAATGCTGTTGGCAAGTATGCTGGTGGCAAGTATGCTGGTGGCAAGTATGCTGGTTTCAAGTATGCTGGTGGCAAGTTTGCTGGTGGCAAGTGTGCTTGTGGCAAGTATGCTGGTGACAAGTATGCTGGTGTCAAGTATGCAGGTGGTAAGTATGCTGGTGGCAAGTAGGCTGGTGGAAAGTACGCTGGTGGCAATTATGCTGGAAGCAAGTATCCTGGAGAGAACGCTGGTGGAGCGTACGCTGGTGGCAATTACGCTGGTTTCAAGTATGCTGGTAACAAGTACGCTGGTGGAAAGTACGCTGGTGGAAAGTATGCTTGTGGCAAGTATGCTTGTGACATGTATGCTTGTGGCAAGTATGCTTGTGGCAAGTATTCTTGTGGCAAGTATACTTGTGGCAAGTATACTTGTGGCAAGTATGCTTGTGGCAAGTATAATTGTGGCAAGTATGCTTGTGGCAAGTATGCATGTGGCAAGTATGATTGTGGCAAGTAGGCTTGTGGCAAGTATGCTTGTGGCAATTAGCCTTGTGGCAAGTATACTTGTGGCAACAATGCTTGAGGCAAGTATACTTGTGGCAAGTATGCTAGTGGCAAGTATGCTTGTTGCAAGTATGCTAGTTGCAAGTATGCTGGTGGCAAGTATGCTTGTGGCAAGTATACTTGTGGCAAGTATACTTGTGGCAAGTATGCTTGTTGCAAGTATGCTTGTGGCAAGTATACTAGTGGCAAGTACGCTGGTGGCACGTATGCTGGTGGCAAGTATGCTGGTGGCAAGTACTCTGGCAGCAATTATGCTGGCGGCAAGTATGCTGGTGGCAATTATGCAGGTGGCAATTATGCTGGTGGCAAGTATACAAGTATGCTAGTGGCATGTTTGCTAATTTCCTGGTGGAAAGTATGCTGGTGTCAAGATTGCTGGTGGCAAGTATGCCAGTAGCAAGTATGCTGGTGGCACATATGATGGTGGCAAGTCAGCTGGTGGCAAGTTCGCTGTTGTCAAGTATGCTGGTGTCACGTATGCTGGTAGCACATATGCTGGTGGCACGTATGTTGGTGGGACGAATGCTGTTGGCAAGTATGCTGGTGGCAAGTATGCTGGTGGCAAGTATTCTGGTTTCAAGTATGCTGGTGGCAAGTTTGCTGGTGGCAAGTGTGCAGGTGGCAAGTGTGCTAGTGACAGGTATGCTCGTGCCAAGTTTTCTGGAGGCAAGTATGCTTGTGACAAGTATGCATGGGCAAGTATGCTTGTGGCAAGTATACTTGTGGCAAATATTCTTGGGCAAGGATGAATGGGGCAAGTATGTTTGTGGCAAGAATGCTTGTGGCAAGTATGCTTGTGGCAAGTATGCTTGTGGCAAGTCTGCTTGTGACTTGTATGCTGGTGACTTGTATGCTGTTGGCGAGTATACCGGTGGCAAGTGTGCAAGTATGGTGGTAGCAAATGTTCTCGTGGGAAGTATGCTGGTGGCAAGTATGCAAGTATGCTGGTGGCAAGTATGCTGGTGGCAAGTTTGCTGGTGGCAGGTATGATGGTGGCAAGCATGCTGTTTGCAAGTATGCCAGTGGCAAGTATGCTGGGGCCAAATATGCTGGTGCCAAATACGGGCGTGCCAAATATGTTGGTGCCAAGTATGCTGGTGGCAGTATGTTGGTGGCAAGTATGCTGGTGGCAAGTATGCTGGTAGCAATTATGTTGGTGGCAAGTATGCTAGTGGCAAGTATGCTGGTGGCAAGTACGCTGGTGACAAGTATGCTGGTGTCACATTTGCTGGTGCCAAGTATGTTGTTGCCAAGTATGCTGGTGGCAAATATGTTGGTGGCAAGTAGGCTGGTGGCAAGTATGCTTGTGGCAAGTATGCTGGTGGCATGTATGCTGGTGGCAAGTATGCTGGTGGCAAGTATGCTGGTAGCAATTATGCTGGTGACAAGTATGCTGGTGGTAAGTATGCTAGTGAAAGGTATGCCGGTGACAAGTATGCTGGTGGCAAGTATGCTTGTTGCAAGTATGCTGGTGGCAAGTATGCTGGTGCCAAGTACGCTGGAGACAAGTACTCTGGTTGCAAGTACTTTATTGGCAATTACGCTGTCGGCAAGTATGCTGGTGGCAAGTACGTTGGTGGAGAGTACGCTGGTGGAGGGTAAGCTGGTGGCAGGTATCCTGGTAACAAGTACGATGATGGCAACTACACTGGAGGTAACCACGTTGGTTATAAGTACGCAGGTGGCAAGTATGCTGGTGGCATGTATGCTTGTGGCATTTATGTTTGGCAAGTATGCTTTTGGCAAGTATACTTTTGGCAAGTATGCTTGTGGCAAGTATATATGGGGCAAGTATGCTTGTGGCAAGTACACTTGTGGCAAGTATGCTTGTGGCTAGTATGCTTGTGGCAAGTCTGCTTGTGACTACTATGCTGGAGGGGAGTATGTTGGTGGTAAGTATACTGGTGGCAAGTGTGCAACTATGCTGATGGCGAATATACCGGTGGCAAGTGTGCAAGTATGCTGGGAGCAAAAAAGCTGGTGGCAAGTATGCAAGTATGCTGGTGGCAAGTATGCTCGTGGCAAGTATGCTAGTGGCAAGTATGATGGTGGCAAGTGTGCTGGTGCCAAATATGTTGGTGTCAAATATGGGCGTGCCAAGTATGTTGGTGCCAAGTATGTTGGTGGCATTATGCTGGTGGCAAGTAGGCTGGTGGCAAGTATGCTTGTGAAAAGTATGCTGGTGGCAAGTATGCTGGTGGCAAGTATGCTGGCAGCAAGTATGCTGGTGGCAAGTATGCTAGTGGCAAGTATCCTGGTGGCAAGCATTCTGGTGACAAGTATGCTGGTGTCACGTATGCTGGTGGCACCTAAGCTGGTGGCACGTATGTTGGTAGCACGAATGCTGTTGGCAAGTATCCTGGTGGCAAGTATGCTGGTGGCAATTATACTGGTGGCAAGTATGCTGGTGGCAAGTGTGCTGGTGGCAAGTGTGCAGGTGGCAAGTGTGCTGGTGGCAAGTTTGCTGGTGACAAGTGCTGTGGTGGCAAGGGAGCTGGTCTCAAGTGCGCTGGTGGCAAGTACGCTGGTAGCAAGTGCACTGGTGGTGGCAAGTGTACTGGTGCAAGTGTGCTGGTGGCAAGTACGCTGGTGGAGAGTATGCTGGTGGAGAGTATGCTAGTGGCAAGTATGCTGGTGTCAGGTACGCTGGTAAGAAGTATGCTGGTGGCAAGTACGCTGGTGGCAAGTACGCTTGTGGCAAGAACGCTTGTGGCAGTATACTTGCTGCAAGTATGAGTGTGGCAAGAATGCTAGTGGCAAGTACGCTTGTGGTAAGTATACTTGTGGCAAGTATGGTTGTGGCAAGTATGCTTGGGCCTATGCTTGTGGCAAGTATGCAGGTGGCAAGTGCGCTGGTGGCAAGTGAGCTGGTCTCAAGTGCGCTGGTGGCAAGTGCGCTGGTGGCAAGTTCGCTGGTGGTAAATGTGCTGGTGGCAAGTGTGCTGGTGCAAGTGTGCAGGTGGCAAGTGTGCTGGTGGCAAGTGTGCTGGTTGCAAGTATGCTAGTATGCTGGTGGAAAGTATGCTGGTGACAAGTATGCTGGTGTCACGAATGCTGGTGGCACCTATGCTGGTGGCACATATGTTGGTAGCTCGAATTCTGTTGGCAAGTTTGCTGGTGGCAAGTATGCTGGTGGCAAGTATGCTGGTGGCAAGTGCGCTGGTGTCAAGTGAGCTGGTCTCAAGTGCGCTGGTGGCAAGTGGGCTGGTGGCAAGTACGCTGGTGTCAAGTATGCTTGTGGCTAGTAAGCTTGTGGCAAGTATGCTTGTGTAAATTATTCTTGTGGCAAGTATACTTGTGGCAAGTATGATTGTGATAAGTATGCTTGTGGCAAGTATGCTTGTGGCAAGTATGCTTGTGCCAAGTATGCTTGTGGGTGGTATGCTTGTGGCAAGTTTACTTGTGGCAAGTATGCTTGTGGCAAGTGTACTTGCCACTAGTATGCTTGTGGCAAGTATGTATGTGTCAAGTTTTCTTGTGGCAAGTATACTTGTGGCAAGTAAGCTTTTGGCAAGTAAGCTTGGGGCAAGTATGCTTTTGGCAAGTATGCTTGTGGCAAGTATGCTTGTGGCAAGAATGCTTGTGACAAGTATACTTGTGGCAAGTATGCATGTGGCAAGTATGCTCTGGGCTAGTATGCTTGAGGCAAGTATGCATGTGGCAAGTATACTTGTGGCAAGTATCCTGGTTGCAAGTATACTAGTATGCTGGTGGCAAGTATACAAGTATGCTGGTGGCAAACATGCTGGTGGCAAGTATGCTGGCGGCAAGAATGCTAGTATGCTGGCAGAAAGTATGCTTTCGTCAAGTATGCTGGTGGCAAGTATGCTGGCAGCAAGTAAGCTGGCGCCAAGTATGCTGGTGGCAAGCATGCTGGTAGCAAGTATGTTAGTGGCAAGTATTACGCTGTAGGCAAGTATGCTGGTGGCAAGTACGCTGGTGGAGAGTATGCTGGTGGAGAGTAAGCTGGTGGCAAGTACGTTGCTGTCAAGTATCCTGGTAACAAGTACGATGGTGGCAACTATGCTGGAGGTAACCACGTTGGTTATAAGTACGCAGGTGGCAAGTATGCTGGTGGCATGTATGCTTGTGGCAAGTATGTTTGGGCAAGTTTGCTTGTGGCAAGTATACTTTGGGCAAGTATGCTTGTGGCAAGTATATATGGGGCAAGTATGCTTGTGGCAAGTACACTTGTGGCAAGTATGCTTGTGGCTAGTATGCTTGTGGCAAATCTTGTGACTAGTATGCTGGTGGGGAGTATGTTGGTGGTAAGTATACTGGTGGCAAGTGTGCAACTATGCTGATGGCGAATATACCGGTGGCAAGTGTGCAAGTATGCTGGGAACAAAAAAGCTGGTGGCAAGTATGCAAGTATGCTGGTGGCAAGTATACTCGTGGCAAGTATGCTGGTGGCAAGTATGATGGTGGCAAGTGTGCTGGTGCCAAATATGTTGGTGCCAAATATGGGCGTGCCAAGTATGTTGGTGCCAAGTATGTTGGTGGCATTATGCTGGTGGCAAGTAGGCTGGTGGCTAGTATGCTTGTGAAAAGTATGCTGGTGGCAAGTATGCTGGTGGCAAGTATGCTGGCAGCAAGTATGCTGGTGGCAAGTATGCTAGTGGCAAGTATCCTGGTGGCAAGCATGCTGGTGACAAGTATGCTGGTGTCACGTTTGCTGGTGGCACCTATGCTGGTGGCACGTATGTTGGTAGCACAAATGCTGTTGGCAGGTATGCTGGTGGCATGTATGCTGGTGGCAAGTATGCTGGTGGCAAGTATGCCGGTGCCAAGTATGCTGGTGCCAAGCGTGTTGTTGCCATGTATGCTGGTGGCAAATATGTTTTTGGCAAGTAGGCTGGTGGAAAGTATGCTGGTGGCAAGTATGCTGGTGGGTGGCAAATATGCTGGTGGCCAGTATGCTCGTCTTTGCTGGTGGCATGTATGCAGGTGGCAAGTATGGTGGTGGCATGTATGCTTAGGCAGGTAAACTGGTGGCAAGTATGCTAATGGCAGGTAAGCCGGTGGGTGGCAAGTATGCTGCTGGGTGGCAAGTAAGCTGGTGCAAAGAAAGTTTTTGGCAAATATGCTGGTGGCAAGTATGCTGTTGGCAAGTATGCTGGTGGCAAGAATGCTGATGGCAAGTGTGCTGGTGGCAAGTGTGCTGGTGGCAAGTGTGCTGGTGTCAAGTGTGCTGGTGGCAAGTATGCAAGTATGCTGGTGGTAAGTATGCAAGTATGCTTCTGGCAAGTATGTGTGTGGCTAGTATGCTTGTGGCAAGTATGCTTGTGGCAAGTATGCTTGTGGCTAGTTAGCTTGCGGCAAGTATGCTTGTGGCAAGTATACTTGTGGCAAGTATGCTTGTGGCAAGTATGCTTGCGGCAAGTATGCTAGTGGCAAGTATGCTTGTGGCAAGTATTCTTGTAGAATGTATACTTGTGGCAAGTATGCTGGTTGCATGTATGCCAGTATGCTGGTTGCAAGTATGCTGGTGGCAAGTATACAAGTATGCTGGCAGAAAGTATTCTGGCGGCAAGTATGCTGGTGGCAAGTTCGCTGGTGTCAAGTATGCTGGTGTCACGTATGCTGGTGGCACCTATGCTGGTGGCACGTATGTTGGTAGCACGAATACTGTTGGCAAGTATCCTGGTGGCAAGTATGCTGGTGGCAATTATACTGGTGGCAAGTATGCTGGTGGCAAGTGTGCTGGTGGCAAGTGTGCAGGTGGCAAGTGTGCTGGTGGAAAGTTTGCTGGTGACAAGTGCTGTGGTGGCAAGGGAGATGGTCTCAAGTGCACTGGTGGCAAGTACGCTGGTAGCAAGTGCACTGGTGGTGGCAAGTGTACTGGTGCAAGTGTGCTGGTGGCAAGTACGCTGGTGGAGAGTATGCTGGTGGAGAGTATGCTAGTGGCAAGTATGCTGGTGTCAGGTACGCTGGTAAGAAGTATGCTGGTGGCAAGTACGCTGGTGGCAAGTACGCTTGTGGCAAGAACGCTTGTGGCAGTATACTTGTGGCAAGTATGAGTGTGGCAAGAATGCTAGTGGCAAGTACGCTTGTGGTAAGTATAGTTGTGGCAAGTATGGTTGTGGCAAGTATGCTTGGGCCTATTATGCTTGTGGCAAGTATGCAGGTGGCAAGTGTGCTGGTGGCAAGTGAGCTGGTCTCAAGTGCGCTGGTTGCAAGTGCGCTGGTGGCAAGATCGCTGGTGGTAAATGTGCTGGTGGCAAGTGTGCTGGTGCAAGTGTGCAGGTGGCAAATGTGCTGGTGGCAAGTGTGCTGGTTGCAAGTATGCTAGTATGCTGGTGGCAAGTATGCTGGTGACAAGTATGCTGGTGTCACGAATGCTGGTGGCACCTATGCTGGTGGCACATATGTTGGGAGCTCGAATGCTGTTGGCAAGTATGCTGGTGGCAAGTATGCTGGTGGCAAGTATGCTGGTGGCAAGTGCACTGGTGGCAAGTGAGCTGGTCTCAAGTGCGCTGGTGGCAAGTGCGCTGTTGGCAAGTACGCTGGTGGCAAGTATGCTTGTGGCAAGTAAGCTTGTGGCAAGTATGCTTGTGTAAATTATTCTTGTGGCAAGTATACTTGTGGCAAGTATGCTTTTGGCAAGTAAGCTTGGGGCAAGTATGTTTTTGGCAAGTATGCTTGTGGCAAGTATGCTTGTGGCAAGAATGCTTGTGACAAGTATACTTGTGGCAAGTATGCATGTGGCAAGTATGCTCTGGGCTAGTAGGCTTGTGGCAAGTATGCATGTGGCAAGTATACTTGTGGCAAGTATCCTGGTTGCAAGTATACTAGTATGCTGGTGGCAAGTATACAAGTATGCTGGTGGCAAACATGCTGGTGGCAAGTATGCTGGCGGCAAGAATGCTAGTATGCTGGCAGAAAGTATGCTTTCGTCAAGTATGCTGGTGGCAAGTATGCTGGCAGCAAGTAAGCTGGCGCCAAGTATGCTGGTGGCAAGCATGCTGGTGGCAAGTATGTTAGTGGCAAGTACGAAAGTATGTTGGTGGCAAGTATACAAGTATGCTAGTGGCAAGTTTGCATATTTGCTGATGGCAAGTATGCTGGTGGCAAGTATGCTGGTGACAAGTATGCTGGTGTCAAGTATGCAGGTGGCAAGTATGCTGGTGGCAAGTAGGCTGGTGGCTAGTACGCTGGTGGCAATTACGCTGGAGGCAAGTATCATGGAGAGAACGCTGGTAGAGAGTACGCTGGTGGCAATTACGCTGGTTTCAAGTATGCTGGTAACAAGTACGCTGGTGGAAAGTACGCTTGTGGAATGTATGCTTGTGGCAAGTATGCTTGTGACAAGTATGCTTGTGGCAAGTATGCTTGTGGCAAGTATACTAGTAGCAAGTATGCTGGTGGCACGTATGATGGTTGCAAGTATGCTGGTGGCAAGTACTCTGGCAGCAATTATGCTGGCGGCAAGTATGCTGGTGGCTATTATGCAGGTGGCAATTATGCTGGTGGCAAGTATACAAGAATGCTAGTGGCATGTTTGCTACTTTCCTGGTGAAAATATGCTGGTGGCAAGATTGCTGGTGGCAAGTATGCTGGTAGCAAGTGTGGTGGTGGCAAGTATGCTGGTGGCAAGTATGCTGGTGGCACATATGATGGTGGCAAGTGTGCTGGTGGCAAGTTCACTGTTGTCAAGTATGCTGGTGTCACGTATGCTGGTAGCACCTTTGCTGGTGGCACGTATGTTGGTGGGACGAATGCTGTTGGCAAGTATGCTGGTGGCAAGTATGCTGGTGGCAAGTATGCTGGTTTCAAGTATGCTGGTGGCAAGTTTGCTGGTGGCAAGTGTGCTTGTGGCAAGTATGCTGGTGACAAGTATGCTGGTGTCAAGTATGCAGGTGGTAAGTATGCTGGTGGCAAGTAGGCTGGTGGAAAGTACGCTGGTGGCAATTATGCTGGAAGCAAGTATCCTGGAGAGAACGCTGGTGGAGCGTACGCTGGTGGCAATTACGCTGGTTTCAAGTATGCTGGTAACAAGTACGCTGGTGGAAAGTACGCTGGTGGAAAGTATGCTTGTGGCAAGTATGCTTGTGACATGTATGCTTGTGGCAAGTATGCTTGTGGCAAGTATGCTTGTGGCAAGTATACTTGTGGCAAGTATACTTGTGGCAAGTATGCTTGTGGCAAGTATAATTGTGGCAAGTATGCTTGTGGCAAGTATGCATGTGGCAAGTATGATTGTGGCAAGTAGGCTTGTGGCAAGTATGCTTGTGGCAATTAGCCTTGTGGCAAGTATACTTGTGGCAACAATGCTTGAGGCAAGTATACTTGTGGCAAGTATGCTAGTGGCAAGTATGCTTGTTGCAAGTATGCTTGTTGCAAGTATGCTGGTGGCAAGTATGCTTGTGGCAAGTATACTTGTGGCAAGTATACTTGTGGCAAGTATGCTTGTTGCAAGTATGCTTGTGGCAAGTATACTAGTGGCAAGTACGCTGGTGGCACGTATGCTGGTGGCAAGTATGCTGGTGGCAAGTACTCTGGCAGCAATTATGCTGGCGGCAAGTATGCTGGTGGCAATTATGCAGGTGGCAATTATGCTGGTGGCAAGTATACAAGTATGCTAGTGGCATGTTTGCTACTTTCCTGGTGGAAAGTATGCTGGTGTCAAGATTGCTGGTGGCAAGTATGCCAGTAGCAAGTATGCTGGTGGCACATATGATGGTGGCAAGTCAGCTGGTGGCAAGTTCGCTGTTGTCAAGTATGCTGGTGTCACGTATGCTGGTAGCACATATGCTGGTGGCACGTATGTTGGTGGGACGAATGCTGTTGGCAAGTATGCTGGTGGCAAGTATGCTGGTGGCAAGTATGCTGGTTTCAAGTATGCTGGTGGCAAGTTTGCTGGTGGCAAGTGTGCAGGTGGCAAGTGTGCTAGTGACAGGTATGCTCGTGCCAAGTTTTCTGGAGGCAAGTATGCTTGTGACAAGTATGCATGGGCAAGTATGCTTGTGGCAAGTATACTTGTGGCAAATATTTTTGGGCAAGGATGAATGGGGCAAGTATGTTTGTGGCAAGAATGCTTGTGGCAAGTATGCTTGTGGCAAGTATGCTTGTGGCAAGTCTGCTTGTGACTTGTATGCTGGTGACTTGTATGCTGTTGGCGAGTATACCGGTGGCAAGTGTGCAAGTATGGTGGTAGCAAATGTTCTCGTGGGAAGTATGCTGGTGGCAAGTATGCAAGTATGCTGGTGGCAAGTATGCTGGTGGCAAGTTTGCTGGTGGCAGGTATGATGGTGGCAAGCATGCTGTTTGCAAGTATGCCGGTGGCAAGTATGCTGGGGCCAAATATGCTGGTGCCAAATACGGGCGTGCCAAATATGTTGGTGCCAAGTATGCTGGTGGCAGTATGTTGGTGGCAAGTATGCTGGTGGCAAGTATGCTGGTAGCAATTATGTTGGTGGCAAGTATGCTAGTGGCAAGTATGCTGGTGGCAAGTACGCTGGTGACAAGTATGCTGGTGTCACATTTGCTGGTGCCAAGTATGTTGTTGCCAAGTATGCTGGTGGCAAATATGTTGGTGGCAAGTAGGCTGGTGGCAAGTATGCTTGTGGCAAGTATGCTGGTGGCATGTATGCTGGTGGCAAGTATGCTGGTGGCAAGTATGCTGGTAGCAATTATGCTGGTGACAAGTATGCTGGTGGTAAGTATGCTAGTGAAAGGTATGCCGGTGACAAGTATGCTGGTGGCAAGTATGCTTGTTGCAAGTATGCTGGTGGCAAGTATGCTGGTGCCAAGTACGCTGGAGACAAGTACTCTGGTTGCAAGTACTTTATTGGCAATTACGCTGTCGGCAAGTATGCTGGTGGCAAGTACATTGGTGGAGAGTACGCTGGTGGAGGGTAAGCTGGTGGCAGGTATCCTGGTAACAAGTACGATGATGGCAACTACACTGGAGGTAACCACGTTGGTTATAAGTACGCAGGTGGCAAGTATGCTGGTGGCATGTATGCTTGTGGCATTTATGTTTGGCAAGTATGCTTTTGGCAAGTATACTTTTGGCAAGTATGCTTGTGGCAAGTATATATGGGGCAAGTATGCTTGTGGCAAGTACACTTGTGGCAAGTATGCTTGTGGCTAGTATGCTTGTGGCAAGTCTGCTTGTGACTACTATGCTGGAGGGGAGTATGTTGGTGGTAAGTATACTGGTGGCAAGTGTGCAACTATGCTGATGGCGAATATACCGGTGGCAAGTGTGCAAGTATGCTGGGAGCAAAAAAGCTGGTGGCAAGTATGCAAGTATGCTGGTGGCAAGTATGCTCGTGGCAAGTATGCTAGTGGCAAGTATGATGGTGGCAAGTGTGCTGGTGCCAAATATGTTGGTGTCAAATATGGGCGTGCCAAGTATGTTGGTGCCAAGTATGTTGGTGGCATTATGCTGGTGGCAAGTAGGCTGGTGGCAAGTATGCTTGTGAAAAGTATGCTGGTGGCAAGTATGCTGGTGGCAAGTATGCTGGCAGCAAGTATGCTGGTAGCAAGTATGCTAGTGGCAAGTATCCTGGTGGCAAGCATTCTGGTGACAAGTATGCTGGTGTCACGTATGCTGGTGGCACCTAAGCTGGTGGCACGTATGTTGGTAGCACGAATGCTGTTGGCAAGTATCCTGGTGGCAAGTATGCTGGTGGCAATTATACTGGTGGCAAGTATGCTGGTGGCAAGTGTGCTGGTGGCAAGTGTGCAGGTGGCAAGTGTGCTGGTGGCAAGTTTGCTGGTGACAAGTGCTGTGGTGGCAAGGGAGCTGGTCTCAAGTGCGCTGGTGGCAAGTACGCTGGTAGCAAGTGCACTGGTGGTGGCAAGTGTACTGGTGCAAGTGTGCTGGTGGCAAGTACGCTGGTGGAGAGTATGCTGGTGGAGAGTATGCTAGTGGCAAGTATGCTGGTGTCAGGTACGCTGGTAAGAAGTATGCTGGTGGCAAGTACGCTGGTGGCAAGTACGCTTGTGGCAAGAACGCTTGTGGCAGTATACTTGCTGCAAGTATGAGTGTGGCAAGAATGCTAGTGGCAAGTACGCTTGTGGTAAGTATACTTGTGGCAAGTATGGTTGTGGCAAGTATGCTTGGGCCTATGCTTGTGGCAAGTATGCAGGTGGCAAGTGCGCTGGTGGCAAGTGAGCTGGTCTCAAGTGCGCTGGGGGCAAGTGCGCTGGTGGCAAGTTCGCTGGTGGTAAATGTGCTGGTGGCAAGTGTGCTGGTGCAAGTGTGCAGGTGGCAAGTGTGCTGGTGGCAAGTGTGCTGGTTACAAGTATGCTAGTATGCTGGTGGAAAGTATGCTGGTGACAAGTATGCTGGTGTCACGAATGCTGGTGGCACCTATGCTGGTGGCACATATGTTGGTAGCTCGAATGCTGTTGGCAAGTTTGCTGGTGGCAAGTATGCTGGTGGCAAGTATGCTGGTGGCAAGTGTGCTGGTGTCAAGTGAGCTGGTCTCAAGTGCGCTGGTGGCAAGTGGGCTGGTGGCAAGTACGCTGGTGTCAAGTATGCTTGTGGCTAGTAAGCTTGTGGCAAGTATGCTTGTGTAAATTATTCTTGTGGCAAGTATACTTGTGGCAAGTATGATTGTGATAAGTATGCTTGTGGCAAGTATGCTTGTGGCAAGTATGCTTGTGCCAAGTATGCTTGTGGGTGGTATGCTTGTGGCAAGTTTACTTGTGGCAAGTATGCTTGTGGCAAGTGTACTTGCCACTAGTATGCTTGTGGCAAGTATGTATGTGTCAAGTTTTCTTGTGGCAAGTATACTTGTGGCAAGTAAGCTTTTGGCAAGTAAGCTTGGGGCAAGTATGCTTTTGGCAAGTATGCTTGTGGCAAGTATGCTTGTGGCAAGAATGCTTGTGACAAGTATACTTGTGGCAAGTATGCATGTGGCAAGTATGCTCTGGGCTAGTATGCTTGTGGCAAGTATGCATGTGGCAAGTGTACTTGTGGCAAGTATCCTGGTTGTAAGTATACTAGTATGCTGGTGGCAAGTATACAAGTATGCTGGTGGCAAACATGCTGGTGGCAAGTATGCTGGCGGCAAGAATGCTAGTATGCTGGCAGAAAGTATGCTTTCGTCAAGTATGCTGGTGGCAAGTATGCTGGCAGCAAGTAAGCTGGCGCCAAGTATGCTGGTGGCAAGCATGCTGGTAGCAAGTATGTTAGTGGCAAGTATTACGCTGTAGGCAAGTATGCTGGTGGCAAGTACGCTGGTGGAGAGTACGCTGGTGGAGAGTAAGCTGGTGGCAAGTACGTTGCTGTCAAGTATCCTGGTAACAAGTACGATGGTGGCAACTATGCTGGAGGTAACCACGTTGGTTATAAGTATGCAGGTGGCAAGTATGCTGGTGGCATGTATGCTTGTGGCAAGTATGTTTGGGCAAGTTTGCTTGTGGCAAGTATACTTTGGGCAAGTATGCTTGTGGCAAGTATATATGGGGCAAGTATGCTTGTGGCAAGTACACTTGTGGCAAGTATGCTTGTGGCTAGTATGCTTGTGGCAAATCTTGTGACTAGTATGCTGGTGGGGAGTATGTTGGTGGTAAGTATACTGGTGGCAAGTGTGCAACTATGCTGATGGCGAATATACCGGTGGCAAGTGTGCAAGTATGCTGGGAACAAAAAAGCTGGTGGCAAGTATGCAAGTATGCTGGTGGCAAGTATACTCGTGGCAAGTATGCTGGTGGCAAGTATGATGGTGGCAAGTGTGCTGGTGCCAAATATGTTGGTGCCAAATATGGGCGTGCCAAGTATGTTGGTGGCATTATGCTGGTGGCAAGTAGGCTGGTGGCAAGTATGCTTGTGAAAAGTATGCTGGTGGCAAGTATGCTGGTGGCAAGTATGCTGGCAGCAAGTATGCTGGTGGCAAGTATGCTAGTGGCAAGTATCCTGGTGGCAAGCATGCTGGTGACAAGTATGCTGGTGTCACGTTTGCTGGTGGCACCTATGCTGGTGGCACGTATGTTGGTAGCACAAATGCTGTTGGCAGGTATGCTGGTGGCATGTATGCTGGTGGCAAGTATGCTGGTGGCAAGTATGCCGGTGCCAAGTATGCTGGTGCCAAGCTGTTGTTGCCATGTATGCTGGTGGCAAATATGTTTTTGGCAAGTAGGCTGGTGGAAAGTATGCTGGTGGCAAGTATGCTGGTGGGTGGCAAATATGCTGGTGGCCAGTATGCTCGTCTTTGCTGGTGGCATGTATGCAGGTGGCAAGTATGGTGGTGGCATGTATGCTTAGGCAGGTAAACTGGTGGCAAGTATGCTAATGGCAGGTAAGCCGGTGGGTGGCAAGTATGCTGCTGGGTGGCAAGTAAGCTGGTGCAAAGAAAGTTTTTGGCAAATATGCTGGTGGCAAGTATGCTGTTGGCAAGTATGCTGGTGGCAAGAATGCTGATGGCAAGTGTGCTGGTGGCAAGTGTGCTGGTGGCAAGTGTGCTGGTGTCAAGTGTGCTGGTGGCAAGTATGCAAGTATGCTGGTGGTAAGTATGCAAGTATGCTTCTGGCAAGTATGTGTGTGGCTAGTATGCTTGTGGCAAGTATGCTTGTGGCAAGTATGCTTGTGGCTAGTTAGCTTGCGGCAAGTATGCTTGTGGCAAGTATACTTGTGGCAAGTATGCTTGTGGCAAGTATGCTTGCGGCAAGTATGCTAGTGGCAAGTATGCTTGTGGCAAGTATTCTTGTAGAATGTATACTTGTGGCAAGTATGCTGGTTGCATGTATGCCAGTATGCTGGTTGCAAGTATGCTGGTGGCAAGTATACAAGTATGCTGGCAGAAAGTATTCTGGCGGCAAGTATGCTGGTGGCAAGTTCGCTGGTGTCAAGTATGCTGGTGTCACGTATGCTGGTGGCACCTATGCTGGTGGCACGTATGTTGGTAGCACGAATACTGTTGGCAAGTATCCTGGTGGCAAGTATGCTGGTGGCAATTATACTGGTGGCAAGTATGCTGGTGGCAAGTGTGCTGGTGGCAAGTGTGCAGGTGGCAAGTGTGCTGGTGGCAAGTTTGCTGGTGACAAGTGCTGTGGTGGCAAGGGAGATGGTCTCAAGTGCACTGGTGGCAAGTACGCTGGTAGCAAGTGCACTGGTGGTGGCAAGTGTACTGGTGCAAGTGTGCTGGTGGCAAGTACGCTGGTGGAGAGTATGCTGGTGGAGAGTATGCTAGTGGCAAGTATGCTGGTGTCAGGTACGCTGGTAAGAAGTATGCTGGTGGCAAGTACGCTGGTGGCAAGTACGCTTGTGGCAAGAACGCTTGTGGCAGTATACTTGTGGCAAGTATGAGTGTGGCAAGAATGCTAGTGGCAAGTACGCTTGTGGTAAGTATACTTGTGGCAAGTATGGTTGTGGCAAGTATGCTTGGGCCTATTATGCTTGTGGCAAGTATGCAGGTGGCAAGTGTGCTGGTGGCAAGTGAGCTGGTCTCAAGTGCGCTGGTTGCAAGTGCGCTGCTGGCAAGATCGCTGGTGGTAAATGTGCTGGTGGCAAGTGTGCTGGTGCAAGTGTGCAGGTGGCAAGTGTGCTGGTGGCAAGTGTGCTGGTTGCAAGTATGCTAGTATGCTGGTGGCAAGTATGCTGCTGACAAGTATGCTGGTGTCACGAATGCTGGTGGCACCTATGCTGGTGGCACATATGTTGGGAGCTCGAATGCTGTTGGCAAGTATGCTTGTGGCAAGTATGCTGGTGGCAAGTATGCTGGTGGCAAGTGCACTGGTGGCAAGTGAGCTGGTCTCAAGTGCGCTGGTGGCAAGTGCGCTGTTGGCAAGTACGCTGGTGGCAAGTATGCTTGTGGCAAGTAAGCTTGTGGCAAGTATGCTTGTGTAAATTATTCTTGTGGCAAGTATACTTGTGGCAAGTATGCTTTTGGCAAGTAAGCTTGGGGCAAGTATGCTTTTGGCAAGTATGCTTGTGGCAAGTATGCTTGTGGCAAGAATGCTTGTGACAAGTATACTTGTGGCAAGTATGCATGTGGCAAGTATGCTCTGGGCTAGTAGGCTTGTGGCAAGTATGCATGTGGCAAGTATACTTGTGGCAAGTATCCTGGTTGCAAGTATACTAGTATGCTGGTGGCAAGTATACAAGTATGCTGGTGGCAAACATGCTGGTGGCAAGTATGCTGGCGGCAAGAATGCTAGTATGCTGGCAGAAAGTATGCTTTCGTCAAGTATGCTGGTGGCAAGTATGCTGGCAGCAAGTAAGCTGGCGCCAAGTATGCTGGTGGCAAGCATGCTGGTGGCAAGTATGTTAGTGGCAAGTACGAAAGTATGTTGGTGGCAAGTATACAAGTATGCTAGTGGCAAGTTTGCATATTTGCTGGTGGCAAGTATGCTGGTGGCAAGATTGCTGGTGGAAAGTATGCTGATAGCAAGTGTACTGGTGGCAAGTATGCTGGTGGCAATTATGCTGGTGTCAAGTATGCTGGTGGCAAGTGTGCTGGTGGCAAGTGTGATGGTCTCAAGTGCGCTGGTGTCAAGTGCGCCGATGGCAAGTGCGCTGGTGGTAAATATGCTGTTGGCCAGTGTGATGGTGGAAGTGTGATGGTGGCAAGTGTGCTAGTGGCAATTGTGCAGGTTGCAAGTGTGCTGGTGGAAATTGTGTTGCTTGAGAGTGTGCTGGTGGCAAGTATACAAGTATTCAGGTGGCAAGTATGCAAGTATGCTGGTGGCAAGTATGCTGGTGCCAAGTATGCTAGTGGCAATTATCTGGTGACAAGTATGCTGGTGACACGTATGCTGGTGGCAAGTATGCTGGTGGCAAGTATGCTTGTTGCAAGTATGCTGGTGGCAAGTATGTTGGTGGCAAGTATGCTGGTGGCAAGATTGCTGGTGGCAAGTATGCTGGTAGCAAGTGTGCTGGTGACAAGTATGTTGGTGGCAGGTGGCAAGTATGCTAGTTGCAAGTATGCTGGTGGCAAGTGCGTTGGTGGCATATGAGATGGTCTTAATTGCGCTGGTGGCAAGTGCGCTGGTGGCAAAGGCGCTGGTGGCAAGTGCTCTGGTGGTAAATGTGCTGGTGGCAAGTGTGCTGGTGCAAGTGTGATGGTGGCACGTGTGCTAGTGGCAAGTGTGCTGGTTGCAAGTGTGCTGGTGGCAAGTGTGTTGGTTGCGAGTGTGCTGGTGGCAAGTATGCAAGTATGCAGGTGGCAAGTATGCAAGTATGCTGGTGGCAAGTATGCTGGTGGCAAACATGCTGATGGCTAGTATGCTAGTGACAGGTATGCTGGTGCCAAGTATGCTGGTGGCAAGTATGCTTGTTGCAAGTATGCTGGTGGCAAGTATGCAAGTATCCTGGTGTGAACTATGCTAGTTGCAAGTATGATGGTGGCAATGATGCTCGTGGCAATTATGCTGTTGGTAAGTAAGCTGGTGGCAAATATGTTGGTTGCAAGTTACCTAATGGCAAGTATGCTGGTGGCAAGTATGCTAGTGGCAAGTATGCTGGTGGCAAGCAAGCTAATGCCAAGTAACCTGGCAGCAAGTAGGCTGGTGGAAAGTAATCTGGAACCAGTATGCAGGTGGCAAGTATGCTGGTGGCAAGTATGCTGGTGGCAAGTATGCTGGTGACAAGTATGCTGATGGCAAGTATGCTGGTTGCAAGTATGCTGGTGACAAGTATGCTGGTGTCAAGTATGCAGGTGGCAAGTATGCTGGTTGCAAGTAGGCTGGTGGCAAGTACGCTGGTGGCAATTATGCTGGAGGCAAGTATCCTGGAGAGAACGCTGTGGCATGTATGCTTGTGGCAAATATAATTGTGGCAAGTATGCTTGTGGCAAGTATGCGTGTGGCAAGTATGCTTGTGGCAAGTATGCTTGTGGCAAGTATGCTTGTGGCAATTAGGCTTTTGGCAAGTATACTTGTGGCAACAATGCTTGTGGCAAGTATACTTGTGGCAAGTATGCTTGTGGCATGTATGCTTGTTGCAAGTATGCTTGTTGCAAGTATGCTTGTGGCAAGTATGTTTGTGGCAAGTATACTTGTGGCAATTAGGCTTTTGGCAAGTATACTTGTGGCAACAATGCTTGTGGCAAGTATACTTGTGGCAAGTATGCTTGTGGCAAGTATGCTTGTTGCAAGTATGCTTGTTGCAAGTATGCTTGTGGCAAGTATGTTTGTGGCAAGTATACTTGTGGCAAGTATACTTGTGGCAAGTATGCTTGTTGCAAGTATGCTTGTGGCAAGTATGCTTGTGGCAAGCATACTAGTGGCAAGTATGCTGGTGGCAAGTATGCTGGTGGCAAGTATGCTGGTGGCAAGTACTCTGGCAGCAATTATGCTGGCGGCAAGTATGCTGGTGGCAATTATGCAGGTGGCAATTATGCTGGTGGCAAGTATACAAGAATGCTAGTGGCATGTTTGCTACTTTCCTGGTGGAAAGTATGCTGGTGGCAAGATTGCTGGTGGCAAGAATGCTGGTAGCAAGTGTGGTGGTGGCAAGTATGCTGGTGGCAAGTATGCTGGTGGCACATATGATGGTGGCAAGTGTGCTGGTGGCAAGTTCGCTGTTATCAAGTATGCTGGTGTCACGTATGCTGGTAGCACCTATGCTGGTGGCACGTATGTTGGTGGGACGAATGCTGTTGGCGAGTATGCTGGTGGAAAGTATGCTGGTGGCAAGTATGCTGGTTTCAAGTATGCTGGTGGCAAGTTTGCTGGTGGCAAGTGTGCTTGTGGCAAGTATGCTGGTGACAAGTATGCTGGTGTCAAGTATGCAGGTGGCATGTATGCTGGTGACAAGTAGGCAGGTGGCAAGTACGCTGGTGGCAATTACACTGGAGGCAAGTATCCTGGAGAGAACGCTGGTGGAGAGTACGCTGGTGGCAATTACGCTGGTTTCAAGTATGCTGGTAACAAGTACGCTGGTGGAAAGTATGCTTGTGGCAAGTATGCTTGTGACAAGTATGCTTGTGGCAAGTATGCTTGTGGCAAGTATGCTTGTGGCAAGTATGCTTGTGGCAAGTATAATTGTGGCAAGTATGCTTGTGGCAAGTATGCCTGTAGCAAGTATGTTTGTGGCAAGTATGCTTGTGACAAGTATGCTTGTGGCAATTAGGTATGTGGCAAGTATACTTGTGGCAACAATGCTTGTGGCAAGTATACTTGTGGCACTTATGCTTGTTGAAAGTATGCTTGTTGCAAGTATGCTTGTGGCAAGTATGCTTGTGGCAAGTATACTTGTGGCAAGTATACTTGTGGCAAGTATGCTTGTTGCAAGTATGCTTGTGGCAAGTATACTAATGGCAAGTACGCTGGTGGCACGTGTGCTGGTGGCAAGTATGCTGGTGGCAAGTACTCTGGCAGCAATGATGCTGGCGGCAAGTATGCTGGTGGCAATTATGCAGGTGGCAATTATGCTGGTGGCAAGTATACAAGTATATGGTGGAAAGTATGCTGGTGGCAAGATTGCTGGTGGCAAGTATGCTGGTAGCAAGTGTGGTGGTGGCAAGTATGCTGGTGGCAAGTATGCTGGTGGCACATATGATGGTGGATAGTGTGCTGGTGGCAAGTTCGCTGTTGTCAAGCATTCTGGTGTCACGTATGCTGGTAGCACCTATGCTGGTGGCACGTATGTTGGTGGGACGAATGCTGTTGGCAAGTATGCTGGTGGCAAGTATGCTGGTGGCAACTATGCTGGTTTCAAGTATGCTGGTGGCAAGTTTTCTGGTGGCAAGTGTGCTTGTGGCAAGTATGCTGGTGACAAGTATGCTGGTGTCAAGTTTGCAGGTGGCAAGTATGCTGGTGGCAAGTTGGCTGGTGGCAAGTATGCTGGTGGCAATTACGCTGGAGGCAAGTATCCTGGAGAGAACGCTGGTGGAGAGTACGCTGTTGGCAATTACGCTGGTTTCAAGTATGCTGGTAACAAGTACGCTGGTGGAAAGTATGTTTGTGGCAACTATGCTGGTGGTGAGTATACCGGTGGGAAGTGTGCAAGAATGCTGGTAGCAAATATGCTGGTGGCAAGTATGCTGGTGGGAAGTATACAAGTCTGCTGGTGGCAAGTATGCTGGTGGCAAATACACTAGTGGCAAGTATTAAAGTATGCTGGCAGCAAGTATGCTGGCGGCAAGTATTCTGGCAACATGTATGATGGCTGCAAGTATGTTGGCAGGAAGTATGCTTGTGGCAAGTATGCTTGTGACAAGTATGCTTGTGGCAAGTATGCTTGCGGCAAGTATGCTAGTGGCAAGTATACTTGTGTCAAGTATGCTTGTGGCATGTATGCTTGCAGCAAGTATTCTTGTGGCAAGTATGCTTGCGGCAAGTATTCTTGTGGCATGTATACTTGTGGAAAGAATGCTGGTTGCAAGTATGCCAGTATGCTGGTTGCAAGTATGCTGGTGGCAAGTATACAAGTATGCTGGTGTCACGTATGCTGGTGGCACCTATGCTGGTGGCACGTATGTTGGTGGCACGAATGCTGTTGGCAAGTATGCTGGTGGCAAGTATGCTGGTGGCAAGTATACTGGTAGCAAGTATGCTGGTGGCAAGTGTGCTGGTGGCAAGTGTGCAGGTGGCAAGTGTTCTGGTGGCAAGTTTGCTGGTGACAAGTGCTGTGTTTGCAAGGGAGCTGGTCTCAAGTGAGCTGGTGGCAAGTACGCTGGTGGCAAGTAAGCTTGTGGCAAGTATTTTTGTGGCAAGTATGCTAGTGGCATGTATACTTGTGGCAAGTATGATTGTGACAAGTATGCTTGTGGCAAGTATGCATGTGGCATGAATGCTTGTGGCAAGTATGCTAGTGGCAGGTATGTTTGTGGCAAGTATACTTGTGGCAAGTATGCTTGTGGCAAGTGTACTTGCCACTAGTATGCTTGTGGCAAGTATGTATGTGTCAAGTTTGCTTGTGGCAAGTATACTTGTGGCAAGTATGCTTTTGGCAAGTAAGCTTGGGTAAAGTATGCATGTGGCAAGTATACTTGTGGCAAGTATCCTGGTTGCAAGTATGCTAGTATGCTGGTGGCAAATATACAAGTATGCTGGTGGCAAGTATGCTGGCGGCAAGTATGCTGGCGGCAAGTATGCTAGTATGCTTGCAGAAAGTATGCTTTCGTCAAGTATGCTGGTGGCAAGTATGCTGGCAGCAAGTATGCTGGCGCCAAGTATGCTGGTGGCAAGTATGCTGGTGGCAAGTATGTTAGTGGCAAGTACGAAAGTATGCTGGTGGCTGGTATATAAGTACGCTAGTGGCAAGTTTGCATATTTGCTGGTGGCAAGTATGCTGGTGGCAAGATTGCTGGTGGAAAGTATGCTGGTAGCAAGTGTGCTGGTGGCAAGTATGCTAGTGACAAGTATGCTGGTATCAAGTGTGCTGGTGTCAAGTGTGCTGGTGGCAAGTGAGATGGTCTCAAGTGCGCTGGTGGCAAGTGCGCCGGTGGCAAGTGCGCTGGTGGTAAATGCGCTGGTGGCCAGTATGTTGGTGGAAGTGTGATGGTGGCAAGTGTGCTAGTGGCAATTGTGCTGGTTGCAAGTGTGCTGGTGGCAAGTGTGTTGGTAGCGAGTGTGCTGGTGGCAAGTATACAAGTATGCAGGTGGCAAGTATGCAAGTATGCTGGTGGCAAGTATGCTGGTGGCAAGTATGCTGGTGGCAAGTATGCTGGTAGCAATTATGCTGGTAACAAGTATGCTAGTGGAAAGAGTGCTGGTGGCAAGTACGCTGGTGACAAGTACGTTGGTGTCACGTTTGCTGGTGCCAAGTATGTTGTTGCCAAGTATGCTGGTGGCAAGTAGGCTGGTAGCAAGTATGCTTGTGGCAAGTGTGCTGGTGGCATGTATGCTGGTGGAAAGTATGCTGGTGGCCAGTATGCTGGTGTTTGCTGGTTGCAAGTATGCAGGTGGCAAGTATGCTTGCATCAAATATGCTTGTGGCAAGTATGCTTGTAACAAGTATGATTGTGGCAGGTATGCTTGTAGCTAGTATGCTTGTGGCAAGTATGCTTGTAGCTAGTATGATGGTGGCGAGTATACTAGTGGCAAGTGTGCAACTATGCTTGTGGCGATTATACTGGTCGAAAGTGTGCAACTATTCTGGTAGCAAATATGTTGGTGGCAAGTATGCTGGTGACAAGTATTATGGCGGATAATATGCTAGTGGCAAGTATGCAAGTATGCTGGCACCAAGTATGCCGGCTTCAAGTATTCTGGCAACATGTATGCTGGCTGCAAGTATGCTGTCAGCAAGTATGCTTTTGGCAAGTATGCTTGTGGCAAGTATGCTTGTGGCAAGTATGCTTGTGACAAGTATGCTTGTGGCAAGTATACTTGTGGCAAGTATGCTATTGCAAGTATTATTGTGGCAAGTATGCTTATGGCAAGTATGCTTGGGGCAAGTATGCTTATGGCAAGTATGATTGTGGCATGTATACTTGTGGCAAGTATGATTGTGGCAAGTATGCTTGGGGCAAGTATGCTTGTGGCAAGTATGCTTGTGGCAAGTATGCTTGTGGCAAGTATACTTGTGGCAAGTACACTTGTGGCAAGTATGCTTGGGGGCAAGTATGCTTGTGGCAAGAATGCTTGTGGCATGTTTACTTGTGGCAAGTATGCTGGTGGCAAATATGCTGGTGGCAAGTATGCAAGTATGCTGGTGGCAAGTATACAAGTTTGCTAGTGGCAAGTATGCTGGGGGCTAGATTGCTGGTGGCAAGAATGCTGGTAGCAAGTGTGCTGGTGGCAAGTATGCTGGTGGCAAGTATGCTGGTGTCAAGTATGCTGGTGGCAAGTGCGCTGGTGGCAAGTGAGCTGGTCTCAAGTGCGCTGGTGGCAAGTGTGCTGGTGCTAAATGTGCTGGTGGCAAGTGTGCTAGTACAAATGTGATGGTGGCAATATGCTGGTGGCAAGTATGCTAGTGACAGGTATGGTGGTGCCAAGTATGCTGGTGGCAAGTTTGCTTGTTGCAAGTATGTTGGTGGCACGTAGGCTGGTGGCAAGTACGCTGGAGAGAAATACTTTGGTTGCAAGTACACTGGTGGCAATTACGCAGTCGGCAAGTATGCTGGTGTCAAGTACGCTGGTGGAGAGTACGCTGGTGGAGGGAACGCTGGTGGAAAGTACGTTGGTGTCAAGTATCCTGGTAACGAGTACGTTGGTGGCAACTACTCTGGAGGTAACCACGCTGGTTATAAGTATGCTGGTGGCAAGTACGCTGGTGACATTTATGCTTGTGGCTAGTATGCTTGTGGCAAGTATGCATGGTACAAGTATGCTTGTGGCAAGTATGTTTGTGGCAAGTATGCTTGTGGCAAGTATACTTGTCGCAAGTATGCTTGTGGCAAGTATGCTTTCAGCAAGTATGCTGGTGGCAAGTATGCTGGCAGCAAGTATGCTGGCGGCATGTATAATGGTGGCAAGTATGCTGGTGGCAATTATGCTGGTGGCAAGTACGAAAGTATGCTGGTGGCAAGTATACAAGTATGCTAGTGGCAAGTTTGCAAGTTTGCTGTTGGCATATATGCTGGTGGCAAGTATGCTGGTGGCAAGTATACTGGTTGCAAGTATGCTGGTGGCAAGGGTGTTGGTGGAAAGTTCGCTGGTGGCAAATACGCTGGAGGCAAGTACGTTGTGGAGAGTACGCTGGTGGAGAGTACGCTGGTGGAAAGTACGCTGGTGTCAAGTATGCTGGTAACAAGTTCGCTGGTGGCAATTACGCCGGTGGCAAGTACACTTGTGTCAAGTATGCTTGTCGCAAGTATGCTTCTGGCAAGTATTCTTGTGGCAAGAATGCTTGTGGCAAGTATGCTTGTGGCAAGTATGCATGTGGCAAGTATGCTACTGCAAGTATTATTGTGGCAAGTATGCTTGTGGCAAGTATGCTTGATGCAAGTATGCTTGTGGTAAGTATGCTTGTGGCAAGTATGCTTGTGGCAAGTATACTTGTGGCAAGTATACTTGTGGCAAGAATGTTTGTGTCAAGTATGCTTGTAGCAGGTATACTTGTGGCATGTATGCTTTTGGCAAGTAAGTTTGGGGCAAGTATGCTTGTGGCAAGTATGCTTGTGGCAGGTATGCTTGTGTCAAGTATACTTTTGGCAAGTATGCTTGGCGCAAGTATGCTTGTGGCAAGTATGCTTGTAGCATGTATACTTGTGGTAAGTATGCTACTTGCAAGTATGTTGGCGGCACGTATGCTGGCGGCAAGTATGCAAGTATGTTGGCAGAAAGTATCCTTTCGGCAAGATTGTTGGTGGCAAGTGTGCTGGTGGCACTTATTTCTGTTTTACAAGTAAGCTCGTGGCAAGTAGGCTGGTGGCAAGTACGCTGGAGACAAGTACGCTGTTGGCAAGTATTCTGGTGGCAAGTAGGCTGGTGGAGAGTACGCTTGTCGAGAGTACGCTGGTGGCAAGTATGTTGGTGTCAAGTACGCTGCTAACAAGTACGCTGGTGGCAACTATGCTGGAGGTAACTACACTGGTCATAAGTAAGCTGGTGGCAAGTACACTGGTGGCATGTATGCTTGTTGCAAGTGTGCTTGTGGCAAGTCTGCTTGTGACTAGTATGCGGGTGGCGTGTATGCTAGTGGCGAGCATACCGTTGGAAAGTTTGCAAGTATGCTGGGAGCAAAAAAGCTGGTGGCAAGTATGCTGGTGGCAAGTATGCTCGTGGCAAGTATGCTGGTGGCAAGTATGATGGTGGCAAGTGTGCTGGTGCCAAATATGTTGGTGCCAAATATGGGCGTGCCAAGTATGTTGGTGCCAAGTGTGTTGGTGGCAGTATGCTGGTGGCAAGTATGCTTGTGAAAAGTATGCTGGTGGCAAGTATCCTGGTGGCAAGCATGCTGGTGACAAGTATGCCGGTGCCAAGTATGCTGGTGCCAAGTGTGTTGATGCCATGTATGCTGGTGACAAATATGTTGGTGGCAAGTAGGCTGGTGGCAAGTATGCTTGTGGCAAGTATGCTGGTGGCATGTATGCTGGTGGAAAGTATGCTTGCGGCAAGTATGCTTGTGGCAAGTATGCTTGTGGCAAGTATGCTTGCGGCAAGTATGCTAGTGGCAAGTATGCTTGTGGCAAGTATTCTTGTAGAATGTATACTTGTGGCAAGTATGCTGGTTGCAAGTATGCCAGTATGCTGGTTGCAAGTATGCTGGTGGCAAGTATACAAGTATGCTGGCAGAAAGTATGCTGGCGGCAAGTATGCTGGTGGGATGTATGCTGGTGGCAAGATTGCAGATGGCAAGTATGCTGGTAGCAAGTGTGGAGGTGGCAAGTATGCCGGAGGCAAGTATGCTGGTGGCAAGTGTGCTGGTGGGAAGTTCGCTGGTGTCAAGTATGCTGGTGTCACGTATGCTGGTGGCACCTATGCTGGTGGCACGTATGTTGGTGGCACGAATGCTGTTGGCAAGTATCCTGGTGGCAAGTATGCTGGTGGCAATTATACTGGTGGCAAGTATGCTGGTGGCAAGTGTGCTGGTGGCAAGTGTGCAGGTGGCAAGTGTGCTGGTGGCAAGTTTGCTGGTGACAAGTGCTGTGGTGGCAAGGGAGCTGGTCTCAAGTGCGCTGGTGGCAAGTACGCTGGTAGCAAGTGCACTGGTGGTGGCAAGTGTACTGATGCAAGTGTGCTGGTGGCAAGTACGCTGGTGGAGAGTGCTGGTGGAGAGTATGCTAGTGGCAAGTATGCTGGTGTCAAGTACGCTGGTAAGAAGTATGCTGGTGGCAAGTACGCTGGTGGCATGTACGCTTGTGGCAAGAACGCTTGTGGCAGTATACTTGTGGCAAGTATGAGTATGGCAAGTATGCCAGTGGCAAGTACGCTTGTGGTAAGTTTACTTGTGGCAAGTATGGTTGTAGCAAGTATGCTTGGGCCTATTATGCTTGTGGCAAGTATGCAGGTGGCAAGTGCGCTAGTGGCAAGTGAGCTGGTCTCAAGTGCGCTGGTGGCAAGTGCTCTGTTGGCAAGTTCGCTGGTGGTAAATGTGCTGGTGGCAAGTGCGCTGGTGCAAGTGTGCAGGTGGCAAGTGTGCTGGTGGCAAGTGTGCTGGTTGCAAGTATGCTAGTATGCTGGTGGCAAGTATGCTGTTGTCAAGTATGCTGGTGTCACGAATGCTGGTGGCACCTATGCTGGTGGCACTATGTTGGTAGCTCGAATGCTGTTGGCAAGTATGCTGGTGGCAAGTATGCTGGTGGCAAGTATGCTGGTGGCAAGTGTGCTGGTGTCAAGTGAGCTGGTCTCAAGTGCACTTATGGCAAGTGCGCTGGTGGCAAGTACGCTGGTGGAGAGTACGCTTGTGGCAAGTAAGCTTGTGGCAAGTATGCTTGTTTAAATTATGCTTGTGGCAAGTATACTTGTGGCAAGTATGATTGTGATAAGTATGCTTGTGGCAAGTATGCTTGTGGCAAGTATGCTTGTGGGTGGTATGCTTGTGGCAAGTATACTTGTGGCAAGTATGCTTGTGGCAAGTGTACTTGCCACTAGTATGCTTGTGGCAAGTATGTATGTGTCAAGTTTTCTTGTGGCAAGTATACGTTTGGCAAGTATGCTTTTGGCAAGTAAGCTTGAAGCAAGTATGCTTTTGGCAAGTACGCTTGTGGCAAGTATGCTTGTGGCAAGAATGCTTGTGACAAGTATACTTGTGGCAAGTATGCGTGTGGCAGGTATGCTTGGGGCTAGTATGCTTGTGGCAAGTATGCATGTGGCAAGTATACTTGTGGCAAGTATCCTGGTTGCAAGTATGCTAGTATGCTGGTGGCAAATATACAAGTATGCTGGTGGCAAGTATGCTGGTTGCAAGTATGCTTGTTGCAAGTATGATTGTTGCAAGTATGCTGGTGGCAAATATGTTGGTGGCAAGTATGCTGTTGGGAAGTATGCTGGTAGCAAGTATGCTGGTGGCAAGTAAGCTAGTGCCAAGTAACCTGGCGGGAAGTAGGCTGGTGGAAAGTATGCTGTTGGCAAATATGCTTGTGGCAAGTATGCTTGTGACAAGTATGCTGGTGGCAAGTATGCTGGTGGCAAGTATGCTTGTTGCTAATATGCTGGTGGCAAGTAGTCTGGTGGCAAGTACGCTGCTGGCAAGTACGCTGGTGGCAATTACGCTGGAGGGAAATACGCTGGTGGAGAGTACGCTGGTGGAGAATACGCTGGTGGCAAGTACGCTGGTGTCAATTATGCTGGTAACAAGTACACTTGTGGCAAGGACACTTGTGGCATGTATGCTTGTGACAAGTATGCTTGTGGCTAGTATGCTTGTGGCAAGTATGCTTGTGGCAAGTATAGTTTTGCCAAGTATGCTTGTGGCAAGTATGCTTGTGGCCAGAATGCTTGTGGTAAGTATGCTTGTGGCAAGTATACTTGTGTCAAGTATGCTATTGCAAGTAATATTGTGGCAAGTATGCTTTTGGCAAGTATGCTTGGCACTAGTATGCTTGTGGCAATAATGCTTGTGGCAAGTATACTTTTGGCAAGTATGCTTGTGGCAAGTATACTTGTGGCAAATATGCTTGTGGCAAGTATGCTTTGGCAAGTATGCTTGTGGCAAGTATGCTTGTGGCATGTATACTTGTGGCAAGTATGCTGGTGGCAAGTATGCTGGTGGCAGTTACGCAAGTATGCTGGTGGCAACTATACAAGTATGCTAGTGGCAAGTTTACAAGTTTGCTGGTGGCAAGTATGCTGGTGGCAAGATTGCTGGTGGCAAGTATGCTGGTAGCAAGTGTGCTGGTGACAAGTATGTTGGTGGCAGGTGGCAAGTATGCTAGTTGCAAGTATGCTGGTGGCAAGTGCGTTGGTGGCATATGAGATGGTCTTAAGTGCGCTGGTGGCAAGTGCGCTGGTGGCAAGTGCGCTGGTGGCAAGTGCTCTGGTGGTAAATGTGCTGGTGGGAAGTGTGCTGGTGCAAGTGTGATGGTGGCACGTGTGCTAGTGGCAAGTGTGCTGGTTGCAAGTGTGCTGGTGGCAAGTGTGTTGGTTGCGAGTGTGCTGGTGGCAAGTATGCAAGTATGCAGGTGGCAAGTATGCAAGTATGCTGGTGGCAAGTATGCTGGTGGCAAACATGCTGATGGCTAGTATTCTAGTGACAGGTATGCTGGTGCCAAGTATGCTGGTGGCAAGTATGCTTGTTACAAGTATGCTGGTGGCAAGTAGGCTGGTGGCAAGTACGCTGGAGACAAGTACTCTGGTTGCAAGTACGTTGGTGGCAATTACGCTGTGGGCAAGTTTGCTGGTGGCAAGTGCGCTGGTGGAGGTACGCTGGTGAAGAGTACGCTGGTGGCAAGTACGTTAATGTCAAGTGTCCTGGTAACAAATACGCTGGTGGCAACTACGCTGGAGGTATCCACGCTGGTTATAAGTACGCTGGTGGCATGTACGTTTGCGGCAAGTACGCTTGTGGCAAGTATGCTTGTGGCAAGTATGCTTGTGGCAAGTATGCTCGTGGCTAGTATGCTTGTGGTAAATCTGCTTGTGACTAGTATGCTAGTGGAGAGTATGCTGGTGGTGAGTATACCGGTGGCAAGTGTGCAATTATGCTGACGGCTAGTATACCGGTGGCAAATGTGCAAGTATGCTGGTAACAAATATGCTCGTGGCAAGTATGCTGGTGGCAAGTATGCAACTATCCTGGTGTGAACTATGCTAGTTGCAAGTATGATGGTGGCAATTCTGCTCGTGGAAATTATGCTGTTGGTAAGTAAGCTGGTGGCAAATATGTTGTTGGCAAGTATGCTGGTGGCAAGGATGCTAGTGGCAAGTATGCTGGTGGCAAGTAAGCTAATGCCAAGTAACCTGGCAGGAAGTAGGCTGGTGGAAAGTAATCTGGAGTCAAGTATGCAGGTGGCAAGTATGCTGGTGGCAAGTATGCTGGTGGCAAGTATGCTCGTGACAAGTATGCTGATGGCAAGTATGCTGGTGGCAAGTATGCTGGTGACAAGTATGCTGGTGTCAAGTATGCAGGTGGCAAGTATGCTGGTGGCAAGTAGGCTCGTGGCAAGTACGCTGGTGGCAATTACGCTGGAGGCAAGTATCCTGGAGAGAACGCTGGTGGAGAGTACGCTGGTGGCAATTATGCTGGTTTCAAGTATGCTGGTAACAAGTACGCTGGTGGAAAGTACGCTGGTGGAAAGTATGCTTGTGGCAAGTATGCTTGTGGCAAGTATGCTTGTGGCAAGTATGCTTGTGGCAAGTATACTTGTGGCAAGTATACTTGTGGCAAGTATGCTTGTGGCAAATATAATTGTGGCAAGTATGCTTGTGGCAAGTATGTGTGTGGCAAGTATGCTTGTGGCAAGTATGCTTGTGGCAAGTACGCTTGTGACAATTAGGCATTTGGCAAGTATACTTGTGGCAACAATGCTTGTGGCAAGTATACTTGTGGCAAGTATGCTTGTGAAAAGTATGCATGTTGGAAGTATGCTTGTTGCAAGTATTCTTGTGGCAAGTATACTTGTGACACGTATACTTGTGGCACGTATACATGTGGCAAGTGTGCTTGTTGCAAGTATGCTTGTGGCAATTATGCTTGTGGCAAGTATACTAGTGGCAAGTATGCTGGTGGCACGTATGCTGGTGGCAAGTATGCTGGTGGAGGGTACTCTGGCAGCAATTATGCTGGAGGCAAGTATGCTGGTGGCAATTATGCTGGTGGCAATTATGCTGGTGGCAAGTATACAAGAATGCTAGTGGCATGTTTGCTACTTTCCTGGTGGAAAGTATGCTGGTGGCAAGATTGCTGGTGGCAAGTATGCTGGTAGCAAGTGTGGTGGTGGCAAGTATGCTGGTGGCAAGTATACTGGTGGCACATATGTTGGTGGCAAGTGTGCTGGTGGCAAGTTCGGTGTTGTCAAGTATGCTGGTGTCACGTATGCTGGTAGCACCTATGTTGGTGGCACGTATGTTGGTGGGACGAATGCTGTTGGCAAGTATGCTGGTGGCAAGTATGCTGGTGGCAAGTATGCTGGTTTCAAGTATGCTGGTGGCAAGTTTGCTGGTGGCAAGTGTGCTTGTGGCAAGTATGCTGGTGACAAGTATGCTGGTGTCAAGTATGCAGGTGGCAAGTATGCTGGCAACAAGTACGCTGGTGGAAAGTACGCTGGTGGAAAGTATGCTTATGGCAAGTATGCTTGTGACAAGTATGCTTGTGGCAAGTATGCTTGTATCAAGTATGCTTGTGGCAAGTATACTTGTGGCAAGTATACTTGTGGCAAGTATGCTTGTGGCAAGTATAATTGTGGCAAGTATGCTTGTGGCAAGTATGCATGTGGCAAGTATGCTTGTGGCAAGTAGGCTTGTGGCATGTATGCTTGTTACATTTAGGCTTGTGGCAAGTATACTTGTGGCAACAATGCTTGTGGCAAGTATACTTGTGGCAAGTATGCTTGTGGCAAGTATGCTTGTTGCAAGTATGCTTGTGGCAAGTATGCATGTGGCATGTATACTTGTGGTAAGTATGCTACTTGCAAGTATGCTGGCGGCAAGTATGCTGGCGGCAAGTATGCAAGTATGTTGGCAGAAAGTATCCTTTCGGCAAGATTGTTGGTGGCAAGTGTGCTGGTGGCACTTATTTCTGTTTTGCAAGTAAGCTCGTGGCAAGTAGGCTGGTGGCAAGTACGCTGGAGACAAGTACGCTGTTGGCAAGTATTCTGGTGGCAAGTAGGCTGGTGGAGAGTACGCTTGTCGAGAGTACGCTGGTGGCAAGTATGTTGGTGTCAAGTACGCTGCTAACAAGTACGCTGGTGGCAACTATGCTGGAGGTAACTACACTGGTCATAAGTAAGCTGGTGGCAAGTACACTGGTGGCATGTATGTTTGTTGCAAGTGTGCTTGTGGCAAGTCTGCTTGTGACTAGTATGCGGGTGGCGTGTATGCTAGTGGCGAGCATACCGTTGGAAAGTTTGCAAGTATGCTGGGAGCAAAAAAGCTGGTGGCAAGTATGCTGGTGGCAAGTATGCTCGTGGCAAGTATGCTGGTGGCAAGTATGATGGTGGCAAGTGTGCTGGTGCCAAATATGTTGGTGCCAAATATGGGCGTGCCAAGTATGTTGGTGCCAAGTGTGTTGGTGGCAGTATGCTGGTGGCAAGTATGCTTGTGAAAAGTATGCTGGTGGCAAGTATCCTGGTGGCAAGCATGCTGGTGACAAGTATGCCGGTGCCAAGTATGCTGGTGCCAAATGTGTTGTTGCCATGTATGCTGGTGACAAATATGTTGGTGGCAAGTAGGCTGGTGGCAAGTATGCTTGTGGCAAGTATGCTGGTGGCATGTATGCTGGTGGAAAGTATGCTTGCAGCAAGTATGCTTGTGGCAAGTATGCTTGTGGCAAGTATGCTTGCGGCAAGTATGCTAGTGGCAAGTATGCTTGTGGCAAGTATTCTTGTAGAATGTATACTTGTGGCAAGTATGCTGGTTGCAAGTATGCCAGTATGCTGGTTGCAAGTATGCTGGTGGCAAGTATACAAGTATGCTGGCAGAAAGTATGCTGGCGGCAAGTATGCTGGTGGGATGTATGCTGGTGGCAAGATTGCAGATGGCAAGTATGCTGGTAGCAAGTGTGGAGGTGGCAAGTATGCCGGAGGAAAGTATGCTGGTGGCAAGTGTGCTGGTGGGAAGTTCGCTGGTGTCAAGTATGCGGGTGTCACGTATGCTGGTGGCACCTATGCTGGTGGCACTATGTTGGTAGCTCGAATGCTGTTGGCAAGTATGCTGGTGGCAAGTATGCTGGTGGCAAGTATGCTGGTGGCAAGTGTGCTGGTGTCAAGTGAGCTGGTCTCAAGTGCGCTGGTGGCAAGTGCGCTGGTGGCAAGTACGCTGGTGGAGAGTACGCTTGTGGCAAGTAAGCTTGTGGCAAGTATGCTTGTGTAAATTATGCTTGTGGCAAGTATACTTGTGACAAGTATGATTGTGATAAGTATGCTTGTGGCAAGTATGCTTGTGGCAAGTATGCTTGTGGGTGGTATGCTTGTGGCAAGTATGCTTGTGGCAAGTGTACTTGCCACTAGTATGCTTGTGACAAGTATGTATGTGTCAAGTTTTCTTGTGGCAAGTATACGTTTGGCAAGTATGCTTTTGGCAAGTAAGCTTGGGGCAAGTATGCTTTTGGAAAGTATGCTTGTGGCAAGTATGCTTGTGGCAAGAATGCTTGTGACAAGTATACTTGTGGCAAGTATGCGTGTGGCAGGTATGCTTGGGGCTAGTATGCTTGTGGCAAGTATGCATGTGGCAAGTATACTTGTGGCAAGTATCCTGGTTGCAAGTATGCTAGTATGCTGGTGGCAAGTATACAAGTATGCTGGTGGCAAGTATGCTGGTTGCAAGTATGATTGTTGCAAGTATGATTGTTGCAAGTAAGCTGGTGGCAAATATGTTGGTGGCAAGTATGCTGGTGGGAAGTATGCTGGTAGCAAGTATGCTGGTTGCAAGTAAGCTAGTGCCAAGTAACCTGGCGGGAAGTAGGCTGGTGGAAAGTATGCTGTTGGCAAATATGCTTGTGGCAAGTATGCTTGTGACAAGTATGCTAGTGGCAAGTATGCTGGTGGCAAGTATGCTTGTTGCTAGTATGCTGGTGGCAAGTAGTCTGGTGGCAAGTACGCTGCTGGCAAGTACGCTGGTGGCAATTACGCTGGAGGGAAATACACTGGTGGAGAGTACGCTGGTGGAGAATACGCTGGTGGCAAGTACGCTGGTGTCAATTATGCTGGTAACAAGTACGCTTGTGGCAAGTACACTTGTGGCATGTATGCTTGTGAAAAGTATGCTTGTGGCTAGTATGCTTGTGGCAAGAATGCTTGTGGCAAGTATGGTTTTTCCAAGTATGCTTGTGGCAAGTATGCTTGTGGCCAGAATGCTTGTGGTAAGTATGCTTGTGGCAGTATACTTGTGGCAAGTATGCTATTGCAAGTAATATTGTGGGAAGTATGCTTTTGGCAAGTATGCTTGGCACTAGTATGCTTGTGGCAATAATGCTTGTGGCAAGTATACTTTTGGCAAGTATGCTTGTGGCAAGTATACTTGTGGCAAGTATGCTTTGGCAAGTATGCTTGTGGCAAGTATGCTTGTGGCATGTATACTTGTGGCAAGTATGCTGGTGGCAAGTATGCTGGTGGCAGGTACGCAAGTATGCTGGTGGCAACTATACAAGTATGCTAGTGGCAAGTTTACAAGTTTGCTGGTGGCAAGTATGCTGGTGGCAAGATTGCTGGTGGCAAGTATGCTGGTAGCAAGTGTGCTGGTGACAAGTATGTTGGTGGCAGGTGGCAAGTATGCTAGTTGCAAGTATGCTGGTGGCAAGTGCGTTGGTGGCATATGAGATGGTCTTAAGTGCGCTGGTGGCAAGTGCGCTGGTGGCAAGTGCGCTGGTGGCAAGTGCTCTGGTGGTAAATGTGCTGGTGGCAAGTGTGCTGGTGCAAGTGTGATGGTGGCACGTGTGCTAGTGGCAAGTGTGCTGGTTGCAAGTGTGCTGGTGGCAAGTGTGTTGGTTGCGAGTGTGCTGGTGGCAAGTATGCAAGTATGCAGGTGGCAAGTATGCAAGTATGCTGGTGGCAAGTATGCTGGTGGCAAACATGCTGATGGCTAGTATTCTAGTGACAGGTATGCTGGTGCCAAGTATGCTGGTGGCAAGTATGCTTGTTACAAGTATGCTGGTGGCAAGTAGGCTGGTGGCAAGTACGCTGGAGACAAGTACTCTGGTTGCAAGTACGTTGGTGGCAATTACGCTGTGGGCAAGTTTGCTGGTGGCAAGTGCGCTGGTGGAGGTACGCTGGTGAAGAGTACGCTGGTGGCAAGTACGTTAATGTCAAGTGTCCTGGTAACAAATACGCTGGTGGCAACTACGCTGGAGGTATCCACGCTGGTTATAAGTACGCTGGTGGCATGTACGTTTGCGGCAAGTACGCTTGTGGCAAGTATGCTTGTGGCAAGTATGCTTGTGGCAAGTATGCTCGTGGCTAGTATGCTTGTGGTAAATCTGCTTGTGACTAGTATGCTAGTGGAGAGTATGCTGGTGGTGAGTATACCGGTGGCAAGTGTGCAATTATGCTGACGGCTAGTATACCGGTGGCAAATGTGCAAGTATGCTGGTAACAAATATGCTCGTGGCAAGTATGCTGGTGGCAAGTATGCAACTATCCTGGTGTGAACTATGCTAGTTGCAAGTATGATGGTGGCAATTCTGCTCGTGGAAATTATGCTGTTGGTAAGTAAGCTGGTGGCAAATATGTTGTTGGCAAGTATGCTGGTGGCAAGGATGCTAGTGGCAAGTATGCTGGTGGCAAGTAAGCTAATGCCAAGTAACCTGGCAGGAAGTAGGCTGGTGGAAAGTAATCTGGAGTCAAGTATGCAGGTGGCAAGTATGCTGGCGGCAAGTATGCTGCTGGCAATTATGCTGTGGGCAATTATGCTGGTGGCAAGTATACAAGAATGCTAGTGGCATGTTTGCTACTTTCCTGGTGGAAAGTATGCTGGTGGCAAGATTGCTGGTGGCAAGTATGCTGGTAGCAAGTGTGGTGGTGGCAAGTATGCTGGTGGCAAGTATGCTGGTGGCACATATGATGGTGGCAAGTGTGCTGGTGGCAAGTTCGCTGTTGTCAAGTATGCTGGTGTCACGTATGCTGGTAGCACCTATGTTGGTGGCACGTATGTTGGTGGGACGAATGCTGTTGGCAAGTATGCTGGTGGCAAGTATGCTGGTGGCAAGTATGTTGGTTTCAAGTATGCTGGTGGCAAGTTTGCTGGTGGCAAGTGTGCTTGTGGCAAGTATGCTGGTGACAAGTATGCTGGTGTCAAGTATGCAGGTGGCAAGTATGCTGGCAACAAGTATGCTGGTGGAAAGTACGCTGGTGGAAAGTATGCTTGTGGCAAGTATGCTTGTGACAAGTATGCTTGTGGCAAGTATGCTTGTGGCAAGTATGCTTGTGGCAAGTATACTTGTGGCAAGTATACTTGTGGCAAGTATGCTTGTGGCAAGTATAATTGTGGCAAGTATGCTTGTGGCAAGTATGCATGTGGCAAGTATGCTTGAAGCAAGTAGGCTTGTGGCATGTATGCTTGTGGCAATTAGGCTTGTGGCAAGTATACTTGTGGCAACAATGCTTGTGGAAAGTATACTTGTGGCAAGTATGCTTGTGGCAAGTATGCATGTTGCAAGTATGCTTGTGGCAAGTATGCTTGTGGCAAGTATACTTGTGGCAAGTATACTTGTGGCAAGTATGCTTGTTGCAAGTATGCTTGTGGCAAGTATACTAGTGGCAAGTACGCTGGTGGCACGTATGTTGGTGGCAAGTATGCTGGTGGCAAGTACTCTGGCAGCAATTATGCTGGATGCAAGTATGCTGGTGGCAATTATGCAGGTGGCAATTATGCTGGTGGCAAGTATACAAGTATGCTAGTGGCATAATTGCTACTTTCCTTTTGGAAAGTATGCTAGTGTCAAGATTGCTGGTGGCAAGTATGCCAGTAGCAAGTGTGGTGGTGAGAAATATTCTGGTGGCAAGTATGCTGGTGGCACATATGATGGTGGCAAGTGTGCTGGTGGCAAGTTCGCTGTTATCAAGTATGCTGGTGTCACGTATGCTGGTAGCACCTATGCTGGTGGCACGTATGTTGGTGGGACGAATGCTGTTGGCAAGTATGCTGGTGGCAAGTATGCTGGTGGCAAGTATGCTGGTTTCAAGTATGCTGGTGGCAAGTTTGCTGGTGGCAAGTGTGCAGGTGGCAAGTGTGCTAGTGACAGGTATGCTCGTGCCAAGTTTTCTGGTGGCAAGTATGCTTGTTGCAAGTATGCATGGGCAAGTATGCTTGTGGCAAGTATACTTGTGGCAAATATTCTTGGGCAAGGATGCATGGGGCAAGTATGTTTGTGGCAAGTATGCTTGTGGCAAGAATGCTTGTGGCAAGTATGCTTGTGGCAAGTCTGCTTGTGACTTGTATGCTGGTGACTTGTATGCTGTTGGCTAGTATACCGGTGGCAAGTGTGCAAGTATGGTGGTAGCAAATATGCTGTTGGGAAGTATGCTGGTGGCAAGTATGCAAGTATGCCGGTGGCAAGTATGCTGGTGGCAAGTTTGCTGGTGGCAGGTATGATGGTGGCAAGTATGCTGTTTGCAAGTATGCTGGTGGCAAGTATGCTGGGGCCAAATATGCTGGTGCCAAATACGGGCAAGCCAAGTATATTGGTGCCAAGTATGCTGTTGGCAGTATGCTGGTGGCAAGTATGGTGGTGGCAAGTATGCTGGTGGCAAGTAGGCTAGTGGCAAGTACGCTGGTGGCAAGTATGCTGGTGGCAATTATGCTGGTGGCAAGTATACAAGAATGCTAGTGGCATGTTTGCTACTTTCCTGGTGGAAAGTATGCTGGTGTCAAGATTGCTGGTGGCAAGTATGCTAGTAGCAAGTGTGGTGGTGGCAAGTATGCTGGTGGCAAGTATGCTGGTGGCACATATGATGGTGGCAAGTGTGCTGGGGGCAAGTTCGCTGTTGTCAAGTATGCTGGTGTCACGTATGCTGGTAGCACCTATGCTGGTGGCACGTATGTTGGTGGGACGAATGCTGTTGCCAAGTATGCTGGTGGCAAGTATGCTGCTGGCAATTATGCTGTGGGCAATTATGCTGGTGGCAAGTATACAAGAATGCTAGTGGCATGTTTGCTACTTTCCTGGTGGAAAGTATGCTGGTGGCAAGATTGCTGGTGGCAAGAATGCTGGTAGCAAGTGTGGTGGTGGCAAGTATGCTGGTGGCAAGTATGCTGGTTTCAAGTATGCTGGTGACAAGTTTGCTGGTGGCAAGTGTGCAGGTGGCAAGTGTGCTAGTGACAGGTATGCTCGTGCCAAGTTTTCTGGTGGCAAGTATGCTTGTTGCAAGTATGCATGGGCAAGTATGCTTGTGGCAAGTATACTTGTGGCAAATATTCTTGGGCAAGGATGCATGGGGCAAGTATGTTTTTGGCAAGTATGCTTGTGACAAGAATGCTTGTGGCAAGTATGCTTGTGGCAAGTCTGCTTGTGACTTGTATGCTGGTGACTTGTATGCTGTTGGCTAGTATACCGGTGGCAAGTGTGCAAGTATGGTGGTAGCAAATATGCTGGTGGGAAGTATGCTGGTGGCAAGTATGCAAGTATGCCGGTGGCAAGTATGCTGGTGGCAAGTTTGCTGGTGGCAGGTATGATGGTGGCAAGTATGCTGTTTGCAAGTATGCTGGTGGCAAGTATGCTGGGGCCAAATATGCTGGTGCCAAATACGGGCAAGCCAAGTATATTGGTGCCAAGTATGCTGTTGGCAGTATGTTGGTGCAAGTATGGTGGTGGCAAGTATGCTGGTAGCAATTATGTTGGTGGCAAGTATGCTAGTGGCAAGTATGCTGGTGGCAAGTACGCTGGTGACAAGTATGCTGGTGTCACATTTGCTGGTGCCAAATATGTTGTTGCCAAGTATGCTGGTGGCAAATATGTTGGTGGCAAGTAGGCTGGTGGCAAGTATGCTTGTGGCAAGTATGCTGGTGGCATGTATGCTGGTGGCAAGTATGCTGGTGGCATGTATGCTGGTAGCAATTATGCTGGTGACAAGTATGCTGGTGGTAAGTATGCTAGTGAAAGGTATGCCAGTGACAAGTATGCTGGTGGCAAGTATGCTTGTTGCAAGTATGCTGGTGGCAAGTATGCTGGTGCCAAGTACGCTGGAGACAAGTACTCTGGTTGCCAGTACTTTATTGGCAATTACGCTGTCGGCAAGTATGCTGGTGGCAAGTACGCTGGTGGAGAGTACGCTGGTGGAGGGTAAGCTGGTGGCAAGTACGTTGCTGTCAAGTATCCTGGTAACAAGTACGATGGTGGCAACTACGCTGGAGGTAACCACGTTGGTTATAATACGCAGGTGGCAAGTATGCTGGTGGCATGTATGCTTGTGTCAAGTATGTTTGGGCAAGTATGCTTGTGGCAAGTATACTTTTGGCAAGTATGCTTGTGGCAAGTATATATGGGGCAAGTATGCTTGTGGCAAGTACACTTGTGGCAAGTATGCTTGTGGCTAGTATGCTTGTGGCAAGTCTGCTTGTGACTAGTATGCTGGTGGGGAGTATGTTGGTGGTAAGTATACTGGTGGCAAGTGTGCAACTATGCTGATGGCGAATATACCGGTGGCAAGTGTGCAAGTATGCTGGGAGCAAAAAAGCTGGTGGCAAGTATGCAAGTATGCTGGTGGCAAGTATGCTCGTGGCAAGTATGCTGGTGGCAAGTATGATGGTGGCAAGTGTGCTGGTGCCAAATATGTTGGTGCCAAATATGGGCGTGCCAAGTATGTTGGTGCCAAGTATGTTGGTGGCAGTATGCTGGTGGCAAGTAGGCTGGTGGCAAGTATGCTTGTGAAAAGTATGCTGGTGGCAAGTATGCTGGTGGCAAGTATGCTGGCAGCAAATATGCTGGTGGCAAGTATGCTAGTGGCAAGTATCCTGGTGGCAAGCATGCTGGTGACAAGTATGCTGGTGTCACGTTTGCTGGTGGCACCTATGCTGGTGGCACGTATGTTGGTAGCACAAATGCTGTTGGCAGGTATGCTGGTGGCATGTATGCTGGTGGCAAGTATGCTGGTGGCAAGTATGCCGGTGCCAAGTATGCTGGTGCCAAGCGTGTTGTTGCCATGTATGCTGGTGGCAAATATGTTTGTGGCAAGTAGGCTGGTGGCAAGTATGCTTGTGGCAAGTATGCTGGTGGCATGTATGCTGGTGGAAAGTATGCTGGTGGGAAGTATGCCGGTGGGTGGCAAATATGCTGGTGGCCAGTATGCTCGTGTTTGCTGGTGGCATGTATGCAGGTGGCAAGTATGGTGGTGGCATGTATGCTTAGGCAGGTAAACTGGTGGCAAGTATGCTAATGGCAGGTAAGCCGGTGGGTGGCAAGTATGCTGCTGGAGGCAAGTAAGCTGGTGGAAAGAAAGCTTTTGGCAAATATGCTGGTGGCAAGTATGCTGTTGGCAAGTATGCTGGTGGCAAGAATGCTAATGGCAAGTGTGCTGGTGGCAAGTGTGCTGGTGGCAAGTGTGCTGGTGTCAAGTGTGTTGGTGCAAGTGTGCTGGTGGCAAGTATTCAAGTAAGCTGGTGGAAAGAAAGTTTTTGGCAAATATGCTGGTGGCAAGTATGCTGTTGGCAAGTATGCTGGTGGCAAGAATGCTGATGGCAAGTGTGCTGGTGGCAAGTGTGCTGGTTGCAAGTGTGCTTGTGTCAAGTGTGTTGGTGCAAGTGTGCTGGTGGCAGGTATTCAAGTATGCTGGTGGTAAGTATGCATGTATGCTTCTGGCAAGTATGTGTGTGGCAAGTATGCTTGTGGCAAGTATGCTTGTGGCAAGTATGCTTGTGGCAAGTATGCTTGTGGCTAGTATGCTTGCGGCAAGTATGCTAGTGGCAAGTATGCTTGTGGCAAGTATTCTTGTAGAATGTATACTTGTGGGAAGTATGCTGGTTGCATGTATGCCAGTATGCTGGTTGCAAGTATGCTGGTGGCAAGTATACAAGTATGCTGGCAGAAAGTATTCTGGCGGCAAGTATGCTGGTGGCAAGTATGCTGGTGGCAAGTTTGCTGGTTTCAGTATGCTGGTAGCAAGTGTGGAGGTGGCAAGTATGCTGGTGGCAATTATACTGGTGGCATGTATGCTGGTGGCAAGTGTGCTGGTGGCAAGTGTGCAGGTGGCAAGTGTGCTGGTGGCAAGTTTGCTGGTGACAAGTGCTGTGGTGGCAAGGGGGCTGGTCTCAAGTGCGCTGGTGGCAAGTACGCTGGTAGCGAGTGCACTGGTGGTGGCAAGTGTACTGGTGCAAGTGTGCTGGTGGCAAGTACTCTGGTGGAGAGTATGCTGGTGGAGAGTATGCTAGTGGCAAGTATGCTGGTGTCAAGTACGCTGGTAAGAAGTATGCTGGTGGCAAGTACGCTGGTGGCAAGTACGCTTGTGGCAAGACCCTTGTGGCAGTATACTTGTGGCAAGTATGAGTGTGGCAAGTATGCTAGTGGCAAGTACGCTTGTGGTAAGTATACTTGTGGCAAGTATGGTTGTGGCAAGTATCCTTGGGCCTATTATGCTTGTGGCAAGTATGCAGGTGGCAAGTGCGCTGGTGGCAAATGAGCTGGTCTCAAGTGCGCTGGTGGCAAGTGCGCTGGTGGCAAGTTCGCTGGTGTCAAGTATTCTGGTGTCACGTATGCTTGTGGCACCTATGCTGGTGGCACGTATGTTGGTAGCACGAATGCTGTTGGCAAGTATCCTGGTGGCAAGTATGCTGGTGGCAATTATACTGGTGGCAAGTGCGCTGGTGCAAGTGTGCAGGTGGCAAGTGTGCTGGTGGCAAGTGTGCTGGTTGCAAGTATGCTAGTATGCTGGTGGCAAGTATGCTGTTGTCAAGTATGCTGGTGTCACGAATGCTGGTGGCACCTATGCTGGTGGCACTATGTTGGTAGCTCGAATGCTGTTGGCAAGTATGCTGGTGGCAAGTATGCTGGTGGCAAGTATGCTGGTGGCAAGTGTGCTGGTGTCAAGTGAGCTGGTCTCAAGTGCGCTGGTGGCAAGTGCGCTGGTGGCAAGTACGCTGGTGGAGAGTACGCTTGTGGCAAGTAAGCTTGTGGCAAGTATGCTTGTGTAAATTATGCTTGTGGCAAGTATACTTGTGACAAGTATGATTGTGATAAGTATGCTTGTGGCAAGTATGCTTGTGGCAAGTATGCTTGTGGGTGGTATGCTTGTGGCAAGTATGCTTGTGGCAAGTGTACTTGCCACTAGTATGCTTGTGACAAGTATGTATGTGTCAAGTTTTCTTGTGGCAAGTATACGTTTGGCAAGTATGCTTTTGGCAAGTAAGCTTGGGGCAAGTATGCTTTTGGAAAGTATGCTTGTGGCAAGTATGCTTGTGGCAAGAATGCTTGTGACAAGTATACTTGTGGCAAGTATCCTGGTTGCAAGTATGCTAGTATGCTGGTGGCAAGTATACAAGTATGCTGGTGGCAAGTATGCTGGTTGCAAGTATGATTGTTGCAAGTATGATTGTTGCAAGTAAGCTGGTGGCAAATATGTTGGTGGCAAGTATGCTGGTGGGAAGTATGCTGGTAGCAAGTATGCTGGTTGCAAGTAAGCTAGTGCCAAGTAACCTGGCGGGAAGTAGGCTGGTGGAAAGTATGCTGTTGGCAAATATGCTTGTGGCAAGTATGCTTGTGACAAGTATGCTAGTGGCAAGTATGCTGGTGGCAAGTATGCTTGTTGCTAGTATGCTGGTGGCAAGTAGTCTGGTGGCAAGTACGCTGCTGGCAAGTACGCTGGTGGCAATTACGCTGGAGGGAAATACACTGGTGGAGAGTACGCTGGTGGAGAATACGCTGGTGGCAAGTACGCTGGTGTCAATTATGCTGGTAACAAGTACGCTTGTGGCAAGTACACTTGTGGCATGTATGCTTGTGAAAAGTATGCTTGTGGCTAGTATGCTTGTGGCAAGAATGCTTGTGGCAAGTATGGTTTTTCCAAGTATGCTTGTGGCAAGTATGCTTGTGGCCAGAATGCTTGTGGTAAGTATGCTTGTGGCAAGTATACTTGTGGCAAGTATGCTATTGCAAGTAATATTGTGGGAAGTATGCTTTTGGCAAGTATGCTTGGCACTAGTATGCTTGTGGCAATAATGCTTGTGGCAAGTATACTTTTGGCAAGTATGCTTGTGGCAAGTATACTTGTGGCAAGTATGCTTTGGCAAGTATGCTTGTGGCAAGTATGCTTGTGGCATGTATACTTGTGGCAAGTATGCTGGTGGCAAGTATGCTGGTGGCAGGTACGCAAGTATGCTGGTGGCAACTATACAAGTATGCTAGTGGCAAGTTTACAAGTTTGCTGGTGGCAAGTATGCTGGTGGCAAGATTGCTGGTGGCAAGTATGCTGGTAGCAAGTGTGCTGGTGACAAGTATGTTGGTGGCAGGTGGCAAGTATGCTAGTTGCAAGTATGCTGGTGGCAAGTGCGTTGGTGGCATATGAGATGGTCTTAAGTGCGCTGGTGGCAAGTGCGCTGGTGGCAAGTGCGCTGGTGGCAAGTGCTCTGGTGGTAAATGTGCTGGTGGCAAGTGTGCTGGTGCAAGTGTGATGGTGGCACGTGTGCTAGTGGCAAGTGTGCTGGTTGCAAGTGTGCTGGTGGCAAGTGTGTTGGTTGCGAGTGTGCTGGTGGCAAGTATGCAAGTATGCAGGTGGCAAGTATGCAAGTATGCTGGTGGCAAGTATGCTGGTGGCAAACGTGCTGATGGCTAGTATTCTAGTGACAGGTATGCCGGTGCCAAGTATGCTGGTGGCAAGTATGCTTGTTACAAGTATGCTGGTGGCAAGTAGGCTGGTGGCAAGTACGCTGGAGACAAGTACTCTGGTTGCAAGTACGTTGGTGGCAATTATGCTGTGGGCAAGTTTGCTGGTGGCAAGTGCGCTGGTGGAGGTACGCTGGTGAAGAGTACGCTGGTGGCAAGTACGTTAATGTCAAGTGTCCTGGTAACAAATACGCTGGTGGCAACTACGCTGGAGGTATCCACGCTGGTTATAAGTACGCTGGTGGCAAGTACGCTGGTGGCATGTACGTTTGCGGCAAGTACGCTTGTGGCAAGTATGCTTGTGGCAATTATGCTTGTGGCAAGTATGCTCGTGGCTAGTATGCTTGTGGTAAATCTGCTTGTGACTAGTATGCTAGTGGAGAGTATGCTGGTGGTGAGTATACCGGTGGCAAGTGTGCAATTATGCTGACGGCTAGTATACCGGTGGCAAGTGTGCAAGTATGCTGGTAACAAATATGCTAGTGGCAAGTATGCTGGTGGCAAGTATGCAAGTATCCTGGTGTGAACTATGCTAGTTGCAAGTATGATGGTGGCAATTATGCTCGTGGAAATTATGCTGTTGGTAAGTAAGCTGGTGGCAAATATGTTGTTGGCAAGTATGCTGGTGGCAAGTATGCTAGTGGCAAGTATGCTGGTGGCAAGTAAGCTAATGCCAAGTAACCTGGCAGGAAGTAGGCTGGTGGAAAGTAATCTGGAGTCAAGTATGCAGGTGGCAAGTATGCTGGTGGCAAGTATGCTGGTGGCAAGTATGCTCGTGACAAGTATGCTGATGGCAAGTATGCTGGTGGCAAATATGCTGGTAACAAGTATGCTGGTGTCAAGTATGCAGGTGGCAAGTATGCTGGTGGCAAGTAGGCTCGTGGCAAGTACGCTGGTGGCAATTACGCTGGAGGCACGTATCCTGGAGAGAACGCTGGTGGAGAGTACGCTGGTGGCAATTATGCTGGTTTCAAGTATGCTGGTAACAAGTACGCTGGTGGAAAGTACGCTGGTGGAAAGTATGCTTGTGGCAAGTATGCTTGTGGCAAGTATGCTTGTGGCAAGTATGCTTGTGGCAAGTATACTTGTGGCAAGTATACTTGTGGCAAGTATGCTTGTGGCAAATATAATTGTGGCAAGTATGCTTGTGGCAAGTATGTGTGTGGCAAGTATGCTTGTGGCAAGTATGCTTGTGGCAAGTACGCTTGTGACAATTAGGCATTTGGCAAGTATACTTGTGGCAACAATGCTTGTGGCAAGTATACTTGTGGCAAGTATGCTTGTGGAAAGTATGCATGTTGGAAGTATGCTTGTTGCAAGTATGCTTGTGGCAAGTATACTTGTGACAAGTATACTTGTGGCAAGTATACATGTGGCAAGTGTGCTTGTTGCAAGTATGCTTGTGGCAATTATGCTTGTGGCAAGTATACTAGTGGCAAGTATGCTGGTGGCACGTATGCTGGTGGCAAGTATGCTGGTGGCAAGTACTCTGGCAGCAATTATGCTGGCGGCAAGTATGCTGGTGGCAATTATGCTGGTGGCAATTATGCTGGTGGCAAGTATACAAGAATGCTAGTGGCATGTTTGCTACTTTCCTGGTGGAAAGTATGCTGGTGTCAAGATTGCTGGTGGCAAGTATGCTAGTAGCAAGTGTGGTGGTGGCAAGTATGCTGGTGGCAAGTATGTTGGTGGCACATATGATGGTGGCAAGTGTGCTGGGGGCAAGTTCGCTGTTGTCAAGTATGCTGGTGTCACGTATGCTGGTAGCACCTATGCTGGTGGCACGTATGTTGGTGGGACGAATGCTGTTGCCAAGTATGCTGGTGGCAAGTATGCTGGCGGCAAGTATGCTGCTGGCAATTATGCTGTGGGCAATTATGCTGGTGGCAAGTATACAAGAATGCTAGTGGCATGTTTGCTACTTTCCTGGTGGAAAGTATGCTGGTGGCAAGATTGCTGGTGGCAAGTATGGTGGTGGGAAGTATGCTGGTAGCAAGTATGCTGGTGGCAAGTAAGCTAGTGCCAAGTAACCTGGCGGGAAGTAGGCTGGTGGAAAGTATGCTGTTGGCAAATATGCTTGTGGCAAGTATGCTTGTGACAAGTATGCTAGTGGCAAGTATGCTGGTGGCAAGTATGCTTGTTGCTAGTATGCTGGTGGCAAGTAGTCTGGTGGCAAGTACGCTGCTGGCAAGTACGCTGGTGGCAATTACGCTGGAGGGAAATACGTTGGTGGAGAGTACGCTGGTGGAGAATACGCTGGTGGCAAGTACGCTGGTGTCAATTATGCTGGTAACAAGTACACTTGTGGCAGGTACACTTGTGGCATGTATGCTTGTGACAAGTATGCTTGTGGCTAGTATGCTTGTGGCAAGTATGCTTGTGGCAAGTATAGTTTTGCCAAGTATGCTTGTGGCAAGTATGCTTGTGGCCAGAATGCTTGTGGTAAGTATGCTTGTGGCAAGTATACTTGTGGCAAGTATGCTATTGCAAGTAATATTGTGGCAAGTATGCTTTTGGCAAGTATGCTTGGCACTAGTATGCTTGTGGCAATAATGCTTGTGGCAAGTATACTTTTGGCAAGTATGCTTGTGGCAAGTATACTTGTGGCAAGTATGCTTGTGGCAAGAATGCTTTGGCAAGTATGCCTGTGGCAAGTATGCTTGTGGCATGTATACTTGTGGCAAGTATGCTGGTGGCAAGTATGCTGGTGGCAGGTACGCAAGTATGCTGGTAGCAACTATACAAGTATGCTAGTGGCAAGTTTACAAGTTTGCTGGTGGCAAGTATGCTGGTGGCAAGATTGCTGGTGGCAAGTATGCTGGTAGCAAGTGTGCTGGTGACAAGTATGTTGGTGGCAGGTGGCAAGTATGCTAGTTGCAAGTATGCTGGTGGCAAGTGCGTTGGTGGCATATGAGATGGTCTTAAGTGCGCTGGTGGCAAGTGCGCTGGTGGCAAGTGCGCTGGTGGCAAGTGCTCTGGTGGTAAATGTGCTGGTGGCAACTGTGCTGGTGCAAGTGTGATGGTGGCACGTGTGCTAGTGGCAAGTGTGCTGGTTGCAAGTGTGCTGGTGGCAAGTGTGTTGGTTGCGAGTGTGCTGGTGGCAAGTATGCAAGTATGCAGGTGGCAAGTATGCAAGTATGCTGGTGGCAAGTATGCTGGTGGCAAACATGCTGATGGCTAGTATTCTAGTGACAGGTATAATGGGGCCAAGTATGCTGGTGGCAAGTATGCTTGTTACAAGTATGCTGGTGGCAAGTAGGCTGGTGGCAAGTACGCTGGTGGCAATTACGCTGGAGGCAAGTATCCTGGAGAGAACGCTGGTGGAGAGTACGCTGGTGGCAATTATGCTGGTTTCAAGTATGCTGGTAACAAGTACGCTGGTGGAAAGTATGCTTGTGGCAAGTATGCTTGTGGCAAGTATGCTTGTGGCAAGTATGCTTGTGGCAAGTATACTTGTGGCAAGTATACTTGTGGCAAGTATGCTTGTGGCAAATATAATTGTGGCAAGTATGCTTGTGGCAAGTATGTGTGTGGCAAGTATGCTTGTGGCAAGTATGCTTGTGGCAAGTACGCTTGTGACAATTAGGCATTTGGCAAGTATACTTGTGGCAACAATGCTTGTGGCAAGTATGCTTGTGGCAAGTATGCTTGTGGAAAGTATGCATGTTGGAAGTATGCTTGTTGCAAGTATGCTTGTGGCAAGTATACTTGTGACAAGTATACTTGTGGCAAGTATACATGTGGCAAGTGTGCTTGTTGCAAGTATGCTTGTGGCAATTATGCTTGTGGCAAGTATACTAGTGGCAAGTATGCTGGTGGCACGTATGCTGGTGGCAAGTATGCTGGTGGCAAGTACTCTGGCAGCAATTATGCTGGCGGCAAGTATGCTGGTGGCAATTATGCTGGTGGCAATTATGCTGGTGGCAAGTATACAAGAATGCTAGTGGCATGTTTGCTACTTTCCTGGTGGAAAGTATGATGGTGTCAAGATTGCTGGTGGCAAGTATGCTAGTAGCAAGTGTGGTGGTGGCAAGTATGCTGGTGGCAAGTATGCTGGTGGCACATATGATGGTGGCAAGTGTGCTGGGGGCAAGTTCGCTGTTGTCAAGTATGCTGTGTCACGTATGCTGGTAGCACCTATGCTGGTGGCACGTATGTTGGTGGGACGAATGCTGTTGCCAAGTATGCTGGTGGCAAGTATGCTGGCGGCAAGTATGCTGCTGGCAATTATGCTGTGGGCAATTATGCTGGTGGCAAGTATACAAGAATGCTAGTGGCATGTTTGCTACTTTCCTGGTGGAAAGTATGCTGGTGGCAAGATTGCTGGTGGCAAGTATGCTGGTAGCAAGTGTGGTGGTGGCAAGTATGCTGGTGGCAAGTATGCTGGTGGCACATATGATGGTGGCAAGTGTGCTGGTGGCAAGTTCGCTGTTGTCAAGTATGCTGGTGTCACGTATGCTGGTAGCACCTATGTTGGTGGCACGTATGTTGGTGGGACGAATGCTGTTGGCAAGTATGCTGGTGGCAAGTATGCTGGTGGCAAGTATGTTGGTTTCAAGTATGCTGGTGGCAAGTTTGCTGGTGGCAAGTGTGCTTGTGGCAAGTATGCTGGTGACAAGTATGCTGGTGTCAAGTATGCAGGTGGCAAGTATGCTGGCAACAAGTATGCTGGTGGAAAGTACGCTGGTGGAAAGTATGCTTGTGGCAAGTATGCTTGTGACAAGTATGCTTGTGGCAAGTATGCTTGTGGCAAGTATGCTTGTGGCAAGTATACTTGTGGCAAGTATACTTGTGGCAAGTATGCTTGTGGCAAGTATAATTGTGGCAAGTATGCTTGTGGCAAGTATGCATGTGGCAAGTATGCTTGAAGCAAGTAGGCTTGTGGCATGTATGCTTGTGGCAATTAGGCTTGTGGCAAGTATACTTGTGGCAACAATGCTTGTGGAAAGTATACTTGTGGCAAGTATGCTTGTGGCAAGTATGCATGTTGCAAGTATGCTTGTGGCAAGTATGCTTGTGGCAAGTATACTTGTGGCAAGTATACTTGTGGCAAGTATGCTTGTTGCAAGTATGCTTGTGGCAAGTATACTAGTGGCAAGTACGCTGGTGGCACGTATGTTGGTGGCAAGTATGCTGGTGGCAAGTACTCTGGCAGCAATTATGCTGGATGCAAGTATGCTGGTGGCAATTATGCAGGTGGCAATTATGCTGGTGGCAAGTATACAAGTATGCTAGTGGCATAATTGCTACTTTCCTTTTGGAAAGTATGCTAGTGTCAAGATTGCTGGTGGCAAGTATGCCAGTAGCAAGTGTGGTGGTGAGAAATATTCTGGTGGCAAGTATGCTGGTGGCACATATGATGGTGGCAAGTGTGCTGGTGGCAAGTTCGCTGTTATCAAGTATGCTGGTGTCACGTATGCTGGTAGCACCTATGCTGGTGGCACGTATGTTGGTGGGACGAATGCTGTTGGCAAGTATGCTGGTGGCAAGTATGCTGGTGGCAAGTATGCTGGTTTCAAGTATGCTGGTGGCAAGTTTGCTGGTGGCAAGTGTGCAGGTGGCAAGTGTGCTAGTGACAGGTATGCTCGTGCCAAGTTTTCTGGTGGCAAGTATGCTTGTTGCAAGTATGCATGGGCAAGTATGCTTGTGGCAAGTATACTTGTGGCAAATATTCTTGGGCAAGGATGCATGGGGCAAGTATGTTTGTGGCAAGTATGCTTGTGGCAAGAATGCTTGTGGCAAGTATGCTTGTGGCAAGTCTGCTTGTGACTTGTATGCTGGTGACTTGTATGCTGTTGGCTAGTATACCGGTGGCAAGTGTGCAAGTATGGTGGTAGCAAATATGCTGTTGGGAAGTATGCTGGTGGCAAGTATGCAAGTATGCCGGTGGCAAGTATGCTGGTGGCAAGTTTGCTGGTGGCAGGTATGATGGTGGCAAGTATGCTGTTTGCAAGTATGCTGGTGGCAAGTATGCTGGGGCCAAATATGCTGGTGCCAAATACGGGCAAGCCAAGTATATTGGTGCCAAGTATGCTGTTGGCAGTATGCTGGTGGCAAGTATGGTGGTGGCAAGTATGCTGGTGGCAAGTAGGCTAGTGGCAAGTACGCTGGTGGCAAGTATGCTGGTGGCAATTATGCTGGTGGCAAGTATACAAGAATGCTAGTGGCATGTTTGCTACTTTCCTGGTGGAAAGTATGCTGGTGTCAAGATTGCTGGTGGCAAGTATGCTAGTAGCAAGTGTGGTGGTGGCAAGTATGCTGGTGGCAAGTATGCTGGTGGCACATATGATGGTGGCAAGTGTGCTGGGGGCAAGTTCGCTGTTGTCAAGTATGCTGGTGTCACGTATGCTGGTAGCACCTATGCTGGTGGCACGTATGTTGGTGGGACGAATGCTGTTGCCAAGTATGCTGGTGGCAAGTATGCTGCTGGCAATTATGCTGTGGGCAATTATGCTGGTGGCAAGTATACAAGAATGCTAGTGGCATGTTTGCTACTTTCCTGGTGGAAAGTATGCTGGTGGCAAGATTGCTGGTGGCAAGAATGCTGGTAGCAAGTGTGGTGGTGGCAAGTATGCTGGTGGCAAGTATGCTGGTAGCACATATGATGGTGGCAAGTGTGCTGGTGGCAAGTTCGCTGTTGTCAAGTATGCTGGTGTCACGTATGCTGGTAGCACCTATGTTGGTGGCACGTATGTTGGTGGGACGAATGCTGTTGGCAAGTATGCTGGTGGCAAGTATGCTGGTGGCAAGTATGCTGGTTTCAAGTATGCTGGTGGCAAGTTTGCTGGTGGCAAGTGTGCTAGTGGCAAGTATGCTGGTGACAAGTATGCTGGTGTCAAGTATGCAGGTGGCAAGTATGCTGGCAACAAGTATGCTGGTGGAAAGTATGCTGGTGGAAAGTATGCTTGTGGCAAGTATGCTTGTGACAAGTATGCTTGTGGCAAGTATGCTTGTGGCAACTATGCTTGTGGCAAGTATACTTTTGGCAAGTATACTTGTGGCAAGTATGCTTGTGGCAAATATAATTGTGGCAAGTATGCTTGTGGCAAGTATGCATGTGGCAAGTATGCTTGTGGCAAGTAGGCTTGTGGCATGTATGCTTGTGGCAATTAGGCTTGTGGCAAGTATACTTGTGGCAACAATGCTTGTGGAAAGTAAACTTGTGGCAAGTATGCTTGTGGCAAGTATGCTTGTTGCAAGTATGCTTGTGGCAAGTATGCTTGTGGCAAGTATACTTGTGGCAAGTATACTTGTGGCAAGTATGCTTGTTGCAAGTATGCTTGTGGCAAGTATACTAGTGGCAAGTATGCTGGTGGCACGTATGCTGGTGGCAAGTATGCTGGTGGCAAGTACTCTGGCAGCAATTATGCTGGAGGCAAGTATGCTGGTGGCAATTATGCAGGTGGCAATTATGCTGGTGGCAAGTATACAAGTATGCTAGTGGCATGTTTGCTACTTTCCTGTTGGAAAGTATGCTAGTGTCAAGATTGCTGGTGGCAAGTATGCCAGTAGCAAGTGTGGTGGTGAGAAATATGCAGTGGCAAGTATGCTGGTGGCACATATGATGGTGGCAAGTGTGCTGGTGGCAAGTTCGCTGTTATCAAGTATGCTGGTGTCACGTATGCTGGTAGCACCTATGCTGGTGGCACGTATGTTGGTGGGACGAATGCTGTTGGCAAGTATGCTGGTGGCAAGTATGCTGGTGGCAAGTATGCTGGTTTCAAGTATGCTGGTGACAAGTTTGCTGGTGGCAAGTGTGCAGGTGGCAAGTGTGCTAGTGACAGGTATGCTCGTGCCAAGTTTTCTGGTGGCAAGTATGCTTGTTGCAAGTATGCATGGGCAAGTATGCTTGTGGCAAGTATACTTGTGGCAAATATTCTTGGGCAAGGATGCATGGGGCAAGTATGTTTTTGGCAAGTATGCTTGTGACAAGAATGCTTGTGGCAAGTATGCTTGTGGCAAGTCTGCTTGTGACTTGTATGCTGGTGACTTGTATGCTGTTGGCTAGTATACCGGTGGCAAGTGTGCAAGTATGGTGGTAGCAAATATGCTGGTGGGAAGTATGCTGGTGGCAAGTATGCAAGTATGCCGGTGGCAAGTATGCTGGTGGCAAGTTTGCTGGTGGCAGGTATGATGGTGGCAAGTATGCTGTTTGCAAGTATGCTGGTGGCAAGTATGCTGGGGCCAAATATGCTGGTGCCAAATACGGGCAAGCCAAGTATATTGGTGCCAAGTATGCTGTTGGCAGTATGTTGGTGCAAGTATGGTGGTGGCAAGTATGCTGGTAGCAATTATGTTGGTGGCAAGTATGCTAGTGGCAAGTATGCTGGTGGCAAGTACGCTGGTGACAAGTATGCTGGTGTCACATTTGCTGGTGCCAAATATGTTGTTGCCAAGTATGCTGGTGGCAAATATGTTGGTGGCAAGTAGGCTGGTGGCAAGTATGCTTGTGGCAAGTATGCTGGTGGCATGTATGCTGGTGGCAAGTATGCTGGTGGCATGTATGCTGGTAGCAATTATGCTGGTGACAAGTATGCTGGTGGTAAGTATGCTAGTGAAAGGTATGCCAGTGACAAGTATGCTGGTGGCAAGTATGCTTGTTGCAAGTATGCTGGTGGCAAGTATGCTGGTGCCAAGTACGCTGGAGACAAGTACTCTGGTTGCCAGTACTTTATTGGCAATTACGCTGTCGGCAAGTATGCTGGTGGCAAGTACGCTGGTGGAGAGTACGCTGGTGGAGGGTAAGCTGGTGGCAAGTACGTTGCTGTCAAGTATCCTGGTAACAAGTACGATGGTGGCAACTACGCTGGAGGTAACCACGTTGGTTATAATACGCAGGTGGCAAGTATGCTGGTGGCATGTATGCTTGTGTCAAGTATGTTTGGGCAAGTATGCTTGTGGCAAGTATACTTTTGGCAAGTATGCTTGTGGCAAGTATATATGGGGCAAGTATGCTTGTGGCAAGTACACTTGTGGCAAGTATGCTTGTGGCTAGTATGCTTGTGGCAAGTCTGCTTGTGACTAGTATGCTGGTGGGGAGTATGTTGGTGGTAAGTATACTGGTGGCAAGTGTGCAACTATGCTGATGGCGAATATACCGGTGGCAAGTGTGCAAGTATGCTGGGAGCAAAAAAGCTGGTGGCAAGTATGCAAGTATGCTGGTGGCAAGTATGCTCGTGGCAAGTATGCTGGTGGCAAGTATGATGGTGGCAAGTGTGCTGGTGCCAAATATGTTGGTGCCAAATATGGGCGTGCCAAGTATGTTGGTGCCAAGTATGTTGGTGGCAGTATGCTGGTGGCAAGTAGGCTGGTGGCAAGTATGCTTGTGAAAAGTATGCTGGTGGCAAGTATGCTGGTGGCAAGTATGCTGGCAGCAAATATGCTGGTGGCAAGTATGCTAGTGGCAAGTATCCTGGTGGCAAGCATGCTGGTGACAAGTATGCTGGTGTCACGTTTGCTGGTGGCACCTATGCTGGTGGCACGTATGTTGGTAGCACAAATGCTGTTGGCAGGTATGCTGGTGGCATGTATGCTGGTGGCAAGTATGCTGGTGGCAAGTATGCCGGTGCCAAGTATGCTGGTGCCAAGCGTGTTGTTGCCATGTATGCTGGTGGCAAATATGTTTGTGGCAAGTAGGCTGGTGGCAAGTATGCTTGTGGCAAGTATGCTGGTGGCATGTATGCTGGTGGAAAGTATGCTGGTGGGAAGTATGCCGGTGGGTGGCAAATATGCTGGTGGCCAGTATGCTCGTGTTTGCTGGTGGCATGTATGCAGGTGGCAAGTATGGTGGTGGCATGTATGCTTAGGCAGGTAAACTGGTGGCAAGTATGCTAATGGCAGGTAAGCCGGTGGGTGGCAAGTATGCTGCTGGAGGCAAGTAAGCTGGTGGAAAGAAAGCTTTTGGCAAATATGCTGGTGGCAAGTATGCTGTTGGCAAGTATGCTGGTGGCAAGAATGCTAATGGCAAGTGTGCTGGTGGCAAGTGTGCTGGTGGCAAGTGTGCTGGTGTCAAGTGTGTTGGTGCAAGTGTGCTGGTGGCAAGTATTCAAGTAAGCTGGTGGAAAGAAAGTTTTTGGCAAATATGCTGGTGGCAAGTATGCTGTTGGCAAGTATGCTGGTGGCAAGAATGCTGATGGCAAGTGTGCTGGTGGCAAGTGTGCTGGTTGCAAGTGTGCTTGTGTCAAGTGTGTTGGTGCAAGTGTGCTGGTGGCAGGTATTCAAGTATGCTGGTGGTAAGTATGCATGTATGCTTCTGGCAAGTATGTGTGTGGCAAGTATGCTTGTGGCAAGTATGCTTGTGGCAAGTATGCTTGTGGCAAGTATGCTTGTGGCTAGTATGCTTGCGGCAAGTATGCTAGTGGCAAGTATGCTTGTGGCAAGTATTCTTGTAGAATGTATACTTGTGGGAAGTATGCTGGTTGCATGTATGCCAGTATGCTGGTTGCAAGTATGCTGGTGGCAAGTATACAAGTATGCTGGCAGAAAGTATTCTGGCGGCAAGTATGCTGGTGGCAAGTATGCTGGTGGCAAGTTTGCTGGTTTCAGTATGCTGGTAGCAAGTGTGGAGGTGGCAAGTATGCTGGTGGCAATTATACTGGTGGCATGTATGCTGGTGGCAAGTGTGCTGGTGGCAAGTGTGCAGGTGGCAAGTGTGCTGGTGGCAAGTTTGCTGGTGACAAGTGCTGTGGTGGCAAGGGGGCTGGTCTCAAGTGCGCTGGTGGCAAGTACGCTGGTAGCGAGTGCACTGGTGGTGGCAAGTGTACTGGTGCAAGTGTGCTGGTGGCAAGTACTCTGGTGGAGAGTATGCTGGTGGAGAGTATGCTAGTGGCAAGTATGCTGGTGTCAAGTACGCTGGTAAGAAGTATGCTGGTGGCAAGTACGCTGGTGGCAAGTACGCTTGTGGCAAGACCCTTGTGGCAGTATACTTGTGGCAAGTATGAGTGTGGCAAGTATGCTAGTGGCAAGTACGCTTGTGGTAAGTATACTTGTGGCAAGTATGGTTGTGGCAAGTATCCTTGGGCCTATTATGCTTGTGGCAAGTATGCAGGTGGCAAGTGCGCTGGTGGCAAATGAGCTGGTCTCAAGTGCGCTGGTGGCAAGTGCGCTGGTGGCAAGTTCGCTGGTGTCAAGTATTCTGGTGTCACGTATGCTTGTGGCACCTATGCTGGTGGCACGTATGTTGGTAGCACGAATGCTGTTGGCAAGTATCCTGGTGGCAAGTATGCTGGTGGCAATTATACTGGTGGCAAGTATGCTGGTGGCAAGTGTGCTGGTGGCAAGTGTGCAGATGGCAAGTGTGCTGGTGGCAAGTTTGCTGGTGACAAGTGCTGTGGTGGCAAGGGGGCTGGTCTCAAGTGCGCTCGTGGCAAGTACGCTGGTAGCAAGTGCACTGGTGGTGGCAAGTGTACTGGTGCAAGTGTGCTGGTGGCAAGTACTCTGGTGGAGAGTATGCTGGTGGAGAGTATGCTAGTGGCAAGTATGCTGGTGTCAAGTACACTGGTAAGAAGTATGCTGGTGGCAAGTACGCTGGTGGCAAGTACGCTTGCGGCAAGAACCCTTGTGGCAGTTTACTTGTGGCAAGTATGAGTGTGGCAAGTATGCTAGTGGCAAGTACGCTTGTGGTAAGTATACTTGTGGCAAGTATGGTTGTGGCAAGTGTGCTTGGGAATATTATGCTTGTGGCAAGTATGCAGGTGGCAAGTGCGCTGGTGGCAAATGAGCTGGTCTCAAGTGCGCTGGTGGCAAGTGCGCTGGTGGCAAGTTCGCTGGTGGTAAATGTGCTGGTGGCAAGTGTGCTGGTGCAAGTGTGCAGGTGGCAAGTGTGCTGGTGGCAAGTGTGCTGGTTGCAAGTATGCTAGTATGCTGGTGGCAAGTATGCTGGTGACAAGTATGCTGATGTCACGAATGCTGATGGCACCTATGCTGGTGGCACATATGTTGGTAGCTCGAATGCTGTTGGCAAGTATGCTGGTGGCAAGTATGCTGGTGGCAAGTATGCTGGTGGCAAGTACGCTGGTGTTAAGTGAGCTGGTCTCAAGTGCGCTGGTGTCAAGTGCGCTGGTGGCAAGTACGCTGGTGGCAAGTATGCTTGTGGCAAGTAAGCTTGTGGCAAGTATGCCTGTGTAAATTATTATTGTGGCAAGTATACTTGTGGCAAATATGATTGTGATAAGTATGCTTGTGGCAATTATGCTTGTGACAAGTATGCTTGTGGGTGGTATGCTTTTGGCAAGTATACTTGTGGCTAGTATGCTTGTGGCAAGTGTACTTGCCAGTAGTATGCTTGTGGCAAGTATGTATGTGCCAAGTTTTCTTGTGGCAAGTATACTTGTGGCAAGTATGCTTTTTGCAAGTAAGCCTAGAGCAAGTATGCATTTGGCAAGTATGCTTGTGGCAAGTATGCTTGTGGCAAGAATGCTTGTGACAAGTATACTTGTGGCAAGTATGCGTGTGGCAAGTATGCTTGGGGCTACTATGCTTGTGGCAAGTATGCATGTGGCAAGTATACTTGTGGCAAGTATCCTTGTTGCAAGTATGCTAGTATGCTGGTGGCAAGTATACAAGTATGCTGGTGGCAAGTATGCTGGTGGCAAGTATGCTGGCGGCAAGAATGCTAGTATGCTGGCAGAAAGTATGTTTTCGTCAAGTATGCTGGTGGCAAGTATGCTGGCAACAAGTAAGCTGGCGCCAAGTATGCTGGTGGCAAGCATGCTGGTGGCAAGTATGTTAGTGGCAAGTACGAAAGTATGCTGGTGGCAAGTATACAAGTATGCTAGTGGCAAGTTTGCATATTTGCTGGTGGCAAGTATGCTGGTGGCAAGATTGCTGGTGGAAAGTATGCTGATAGCAAGTGTGCTGGTGGCAAGTATGCTGGTGGCAAGTATGCTGGTGTCAAGTATGCTGGTGGCAAGTGTGCTGGTGGCAAGTGTGATGGTCTCAAGTGCGCTGGTGTCAAGTGCGCTGGTGGCAAGTGCGCTGGTGGTAAATGTGCTGTTGGCCAGTGTGTTGGTGGAAGTGTGATGGTGGCAAGTGTGCTAGTGGCAATTGTGCAGGTTGCAAGTGTGCTGGTGGCAAGTGTGTTGGTTGCGAGTGCGCTGGTGGCAAGTATACAAGAATTCAGGTGGCAAGTATGCAAGTATGCTGGTGGCAAGTATGCTGGTGCCAAGTATGCTAGTGGCAATTATCTGGTGACAAGTATGCTGGTGACAAGTATGCTGGTGGCAAGTATGCTGGTGGCAAGTATGCTTGTTGCAAGTATGCTGGTAGCAAATATGTTGGTGGCAAGTATACTGGTGGGAAGTATGCTGGTAGCAAGTATGCTGGTGGCAAGTAAGCTAGTGCCAAGTAACCTGGCGGGAAGTAGGCTGGTGGAAAGTATGCTGTTTGCAAATATGCTTGTGGCAAGTATGCTTGTGACAAGTATGCTGGTGGCAAGTATGCTGGTGGCAAGTATGCTTGTTGCTAGTATGCTGGTGGCAAGTAGTCTGGTGGCAAGTACGCTGGTGGCAAGTACGCTGGTGGCAATTATGCTGGTAACAAGTACGCTTGTGGCAAGTACACTTGTGGCATGTATGCTTGTGTCAAGTATGCTTGTGGCTAGTATGCTTGTGGCAAGTATGCTTGTGGCAAGTATAGTTTTGGCAAGTATGCTTGTGGCAAGTATGCTTGTGGCAAGAATGCTTGTGGTAAGTATGCTTGTGGCAAGTATACTTGTGGCAAGTATTCTATTGCAAGTAATATTGTGGCAAGTATGCTTGGCACTAGTATGCTTGTGGCAATAATGCTTGTGGCAAGTATACTTTTAGCAAGTATGCTTGTGGCAAGTATACTTGTGGCAAGTATGCTTCGGCAAGTATGCTTGTGGCAAGTATGCTTGTGGCATGTATACTTGTGGCAAGTATGCTGGTGGCAAGTATGCTTGTGGCTAGTATGCTTGTGGTAAATCTGCTTGTGACTAGTATGCTGGTGGAGAGTATGCTGCTGGTGAGTATACCGGTGGCAAGTGTGCAATTATGCTGACGGCGAGTATACAGGTGGCAAGTGTGCAAGTATGCTGGTAACAAATATGCTGGTGGCAAGTATGCTGGTGGCAAGTATGCAAGTATCCTGGTGTGAACTATGCTAGTTGCATGTATGATGGTGCCAATTATGCTCGTGGCAATTATGCTGTTGGTAAGTAAGCTGGTGGCAAATATGTTGGTGGCAAGTATGCTTTGGCAAGTATGTTTGTGGCAAGTATACTTGTGGCAAGTATACTTGTGGCAAGTATGCTTGTGGCAAATATAATAGTGGCAAGTATGCTTGTGGCAAGTATACGTGTGGCAAGTATGCTTGTGGCAAGTATGCTTGTGGCAAGTATGCTTCTGGCAATTAGGCTTTTGGCAAGTATACTTGTGGCAACAATGCTTGTGGCAAGTATACTTGTGGCAAGTATGCTTGTGGCAAGTATGCTTGTTGCAAGTATGCTTGTGGCAAGTATGCTTGTGGCAAGTATACTTGTGGCAAGTATGCTTGTTGCAAATATGCTTGTGGCAAGTATGCTTGTGGCAAGCATACTAGTGGCAAGTATGCTGGTGGCACGTATGCTGGTGGCAAGTATGCTGGTGGCAAGTACTCTGGCAGCAATTATGCTGGTGGCAAGTATGCTGGTGGCAATTATGCAGGTGGCAATTATGCTGGTGGCAAGTATACAAGAATGCTAGTGGCATGTTTGCTACTTTCCTGGTGGAAAGTATGCTGGTGGCAAGATTGCTGGTGGCAAGTATGCTGGTAGCAAGTGTGGTGGTGGCAAGTATGCTGGTTTCAAGTATGCTGGTGGCACATATGATGGTGGCAAGTGTGCTGGTGGCAAGTTCGCTGTTGTCAAGTATGCTGGTGTCACGTATGCTGGTAGCACCTATGCTGGTGGCACGTATGTTGGTGGGACGAATGCTGTTGGCAAGTATGCTGGTGGCAAGTATGCTGGTGGCAAGTATGCTGGTTTCAAGTATGCTGGTGGCAAGTTTGCTAGTGGCAAGTGTGCTTGCGGCAAGTATGCTGGTGACAAGTATTCTGGTGTCAAGTATGCAGGTGGCATGTATGCTGGTGGCAAGTAGGCTGGTGGCAAGTACGCTGGTGGCAATTACGCTGGAGGCAAGTATCCTGGAGAGAACGCTGGTGGAGAGTACGCTGGTGGCAATTACGCTGGTTTCAAGTATGCTGGTAACAAGTACGCTGGTGAAAGTATGCTTGTGGCAAGTATGCTTGTGACAAGTATGCTTGTGGCAAGTATGCTTGTGGCAAGTATGCTTGTGGCAAGTATACTTGTGGCAAGTATGCTTGTGGCAAGTATAATTTTGGCAAGTATGCTTGTGGGAAGTATGCATGTGGCAAGTATGCTTGTGGCAAGTATGCTTGTGGCAAGTATGCTTGTGGCAAGTATGCTTGTGGCAATTAGGTTTGTGGCAAGTATACTTTTGGCAACAATGCTTGTGGCAAGTATAGTTGTTGCAAGTATGCTTGTGGCAAGTATGCTTGTTGAAATTATGCTTGTTGCAAGTATGCTTGTGGCAAGTATGCTTGTGGCAAGTATACTTGTGGCAAGTATGCTTGTTGCAAGTATGCCTGTGGCAAGTATACTAGTGGCAAGTACGCTGGTGGCACGTATGCTGGTGGCAAGTATGCTGGTGGCAAGTACTCTGGCAGCAATTATGCTGGCGGCAAGTATGCTGGTGGCAATTATGCAGGTGGCAATTATGCTGGTGGCAAGTATACAAGTATGCTAGTGGCATGTTTGCTACTTTCCTGGTGGAAAGTATGCTGGTGTCAAGATTGCTGGTTGCAAGTATGCTGGTAGCAAGTGTGGTGGTGGCAAGTATGCTGGTGGCAAGTATGCTGGTGGCACATATGATGGTGGCAAGTGTGCTGGTGGCAAGTTCGCTGTTGTCAAGTATGCTGGTGTCACGTATGCTGGTAGCACCTATGCTGGTGGCACGTATGTTGGTGGGACGAATGCTGTTGGCAAGTATGCTGGTGGCAAGTATGCTGGTGGCAAGAATGCTGGTTTCAAGTATGCTGGTTGCAAATACGCTTGTGGAAAATATGCTGGCAGCAAGTATGTTGGTGGCAAGTATGCTAGTGGCAAGTATCCTGGCAGCAATCACGCTGGTGACAAGTATGCTGGTGTCACGTTTGCTGGTAGCTCCTATGCTGGTGGCACGTATGTTGGTAGCACAAATGCTGTTGGCAGGTATGCTGGTGGCAAGTATGCTGGTGTCAAGTATGCTGGTGGCAAGTATGCCGGTGCCAAGTATGCTGGTGGAAAGTATGCTGGTGGCAAGTATGCTGGTGGGTGGCAAATATGCTGGTGGCCAGTATGCTGGTGTTTGCTGGTGGCAAGTTTGCAGGTGGCAAGTATGGTGGTGGCATGTATGCTTAGGCAAGTACACTGGTGGCAAGTATGCTAATGGCATGTAAGCCGGTGGGTGGCAAGTACGCTGCTGGGTGGCAAGTATGCTGGTGGAAAGAAAGTTTTTGGCAAATATGCTGGTGGCAAGAATGCTGATGGCAAGTGAGCTGGTGGCAAGTGTGCTAGTGGCAAGTGTGCTGGTGGCAAGTTTGCTGGTGGCAAGTGTGCTGGTGTCAAGTGTGCTGGTGCAAGTGTGCTGGTGGCAAGTATGCAAGTATGCTAGTGGTAAGTATGCAAGTATGCTTGTGGCAAGTATGCATGTGGCAAGTATGCTTGTGGCAAGTGTACTTGTGGCAAGTATGCTTGTGGCATGTATGCTTGCAGCAAGTATGCTTGTGGCAAGTATGCTTGCGGCAAGTATTCTTGTGGCATGTATACTTGTGGAAAGTATGCTGGTTGCTAGTATGCCAGTATGCTGGTTGCAAGTATGCTGGTGGCAAGTATACAAGTATGCTGGTGTCACGTATGCTGGTGGCACATATGCTGGTGGCACGTATGTTGGTGGCATGAATGCTGTTGGCAAGTATGCTGGTGGCAAGTATGCTGGTGGCAAGTATACTGGTAGCAAGTATGCTGGTGGCAAGTGTGCTGGTGACAAGTGTGCAGGTGGCAAGTGTGCTGGTGGCAAGTTTGCTGGTGACAAGTGCTGTGTTTGCAAGTGAGCTGGTCTCAAGTGCGCTGGTGGCAAGTACGCTGGTAGCAAGTGCACTGGTGGTGGCAAGTGTACTGGTGCAAGTGTGCTGGTGGCAAGTACGCTGGTGGAGAGTACGCTGGTGGAGAGTATGCTGGTAACAGGTATGCTGATGTCATGTACGCTGGTAAGATGTAAGCTGGTGGCAAGTACGCTGGTGGCATGTACGCTTTTGGCAAGAACGCTTGTGGCAGTATGCTTGTGGCAAGTATGAGTGTGGCAAGTATGCTTGGGCCTATTATGCTTGTGGCAAGTATGCAGGTGGCAAGTGCGCTGGTAGGAAGTGAGCTGGTCTCAAGTGCGCTGGTGGCAAGTGCGCTGGTGGCAAGTTCGCTGGTGGTAAATGTGCTGGTGGCAAGTGTGCAGGTGCAAGTGTGCAGGTGGCAAGTGTGCTGGTGGCAAGTGTGCTAGTTGCAAGTATGCTAGTATGCTGGTGGCAAGTATGCTGTTGTCAAGTATGCTGGTGTCACGAATGCTGGTGACACCTACGCTGGTGGCACATATGTTGGTAGGTCGAATGCTGTTGGCAAGTGTGCAGGTGGCAAGTGTGCTGGTGGCAAGTATGCTGGTGGTAAGTGCGCTGGTGGCAAGTGAGCTGGTCTCAAGTGCGCTGGTGGCAAGTGCGCTGGTGGCAAGTACGCTGGTGGCAAGTACGCTTGTGGCAAGTAAGCTTGTGGCAAGTATTTTTGTGGCATGTGTGCTAGTGGCAAGTATAATTGTGGCAAGTATGATTGTGACAAGTATGCTTGTGGCAAGTATGCTTGTGGCAAGAATACTTGTGGCAAGTATACTTGTGGGAAGTATGCTTGTGGCAAGTATACTTGTGGCAAGTATGCTTGTGGCATGTATGCTTGCAGGAAGTATGCTTGTGGCAAGTATGCTTGCGGCAAGTATTCTTGTGGCAAGTATGCTTGTGGCAGGTATGCTTGTGGCAAGTATACTTGTGGGAAGTATGCTTGTAGCAAGTATGCTTGGGGCTACTATGCTTGTGGCAAGTATGCATGTGGCAAGTATACTTGTGGCAAGTATCCTTGTTGCAAGTATGCTAGTATGCTGGTGGCAAGTATACAAGTATGCTGGTGGCAAGTATGCTGGTGGCAAGTATGCTGGCGGCAAGAATGCTAGTATGCTGGCAGAAAGTATGTTTTCGTCAAGTATGCTGGTGGCAAGTATGCTGGCAGCAAGTAAGCTGGCGCCAAGTATGCTGGTGGCAAGCATGCTGGTGGCAAGTATGTTAGTGGCAAGTACGAAAGTATGCTGGTGGCAAGTATACAAGTATGCTAGTGGCAAGTTTGCATATTTGCTGGTGGCAAGTATGCTGGTGGCAAGATTGCTGGTGGAAAGTATGCTGATAGCAAGTGTGCTGGTGGCAAGTATGCTGGTGGCAAGTATGCTGGTGTCAAGTATGCTGGTGGCAAGTGTGCTGGTGGCAAGTGTGATGGTCTCAAGTGCGCTGGTGTCAAGTGCGCTGGTGGCAAGTGCGCTGGTGGTAAATGTGCTGTTGGCCAGTGTGTTGGTGGAAGTGTGATGGTGGCAAGTGTGCTAGTGGCAATTGTGCAGGTTGCAAGTGTGCTGGTGGCAAGTGTGTTGGTTGCGAGTGCGCTGGTGGCAAGTATACAAGTATTCAGGTGGCAAGTATGCAAGTATGCTGGTGGCAAGTATGCTGGTGCCAAGTATGCTAGTGGCAATTATCTGGTGACAAGTATGCTGGTGACAAGTATGCTGGTGGCAAGTATGCTGGTGGCAAGTATGCTTGTTGCAAGTATGCTGGTAGCAAATATGTTGGTGGCAAGTATACTGGTGGGAAGTATGCTGGTAGCAAGTATGCTGGTGGCAAGTAAGCTAGTGCCAAGTAACCTGGCGGGAAGTAGGCTGGTGGAAAGTATGCTGTTGGCAAATATGCTTGTGGCAAGTATGCTTGTGACAAGTATGCTGGTGGCAAGTATGCTGGTGGCAAATATGCTTGTTGCTAGTATGCTGGTGGCAAGTAGTCTGGTGGCAAGTACGCTGCTGGCAAGTACGCTGGTGGCAATTATGCTGGTAACAAGTACGCTTGTGGGAAGTACAATTGTGGCATGTATGCTTGTGTCAAGTATGCTTGTGGCTAGTATGCTTGTGGCAAGTATGCTTGTGGCAAGTATAGTTTTGGCAAGTATGCTTGTGGCAAGTATGCTTGTGGCAAGAATGCTTGTGGTAAGTATGCTTGTGGCAAGTATACTTGTGGCAAGTATTCTATTGCAAGTAATATTGTGGCAAGTATGCTTGGCACTAGTATGCTTGTGGCAATAATGCTTGTGGCAAGTATACTTTTAGCAAGTATGCTTGTGGCAAGTATACTTGTGGCAAGTATGCTTCGGCAAGTATGCTTGTGGCAAGTATGCTTGTGGCATGTATACTTGTGGCAAGTATGCTGGTGGCAAGTATGCTTGTGGCTAGTATGCTTGTGGTAAATCTGCTTGTGACTAGTATGCTGGTGGAGAGTATGCTGCTGGTGAGTATACCGGTGGCAAGTGTGCAATTATGCTGACGGCGAGTATACCGGTGGCAAGTGTGCAAGTATGCTGGTAACAAATATGCTGGTGGCAAGTATGCTGGTGGCAAGTATGCAAGTATCCTGGTGTGAACTATGCTAGTTGCAAGTATGATGGTGGCAATTATGCTCGTGGCAATTATGCTGTTGGTAAGTAAGCTGGTGGCAAATATGTTGGTGGCAAGTATGCTTTGGCAAGTATGTTTGTGGCAAGTATACTTGTGGCAAGTATACTTGTGGCAAGTATGCTTGTGGCAAATATAATAGTGGCAAGTATGCTTGTGGCAAGTATACGTGTGGCAAGTATGCTTGTGGCAAGTATGCTTGTGGCAAGTATGCTTCTGGCAATTAGGCTTTTGGCAAGTATACTTGTGGCAACAATGCTTGTGGCAAGTATACTTGTGGCAAGTATGCTTGTGGCAAGTATGCTTGTTGCAAGTATGCTTGTGGCAAGTATGCTTGTGGCAAGTATACTTGTGGCAAGTATACTTGTGGCAAGTATGCTTGTTGCAAATATGCTTGTGGCAAGTATGCTTGTGGCAAGCATACTAGTGGCAAGTATGCTGGTGGCACGTATGCTGGTGGCAAGTATGCTGGTGGCAAGTACTCTGGCAGCAATTATGCTGGTGGCAAGTATGCTGGTGGCAATTATGCAGGTGGCAATTATGCTGGTGGCAAGTATACAAGAATGCTAGTGGCATGTTTGCTACTTTGCTGGTGGAAAGTATGCTGGTGGCAAGATTGCTGGTGGCAAGTATGCTGGTAGCAAGTGTGGTGGTGGCAAGTATGCTGGTGGCAAGTATGCTGGTGGCACATATGATGGTGGCAAGTGTGCTGGTGGCAAGTTCGCTGTTGTCAAGTATGCTGGTGTCACGTATGCTGGTAGCACCTATGCTGGTGGCACGTATGATGGTGGGACGAATGCTGTTGGCAAGTATGCTGGTGGCAAGTATGCTGGTGGCAAGTATGCTGGTTTCAAGTATGCTGGTGGCAAGTTTGCTGGTGGCAAGTGTGCTTGTGGCAAGTATGCTGGTGACAAGTATTCTGGTGTCAAGTATGCAGGTGGCATGTATGCTGGTGGCAAGTAGGCTGGTGGCAAGTACGCTGGTGGCAATTACGCTGGAGGCAAGTATCCTGGAGAGAACGCTGGTGGAGAGTACGCTGGTGGCAATTACGCTGGTTTCAAGTATGCTGGTAACAAGTACGCTGGTGAAAGTATGCTTGTGGCAAGTATGCTTGTGACAAGTATGCTTGTGGCAAGTATGCTTGTGGCAAGTATGCTTGTGGCAAGTATACTTGTGGCAAGTATGCTTGTGGCAAGTATAATTTTGGCAAGTATGCTTGTGGCAAGTATGCATGTGGCAAGTATGCTTGTGGCAAGTATGCTTGTGGCAAGTATGCTTGTGGCAAGTATGCTTGTGGCAATTACGTTTGTGGCAAGTATACTTTTGGCAACAATGCTTGTGGCAAGTATAGTTGTTGCAAGTATGCTTGTGGCAAGTATGCTTGTTGAAATTATGCTTGTTGCAAGTATGCTTGTGGCAAGTATGCTTGTGGCAAGTATACTTGTGGCAAGTATACTTGTGGCAAGTATGCTTGTTGCAAGTATGCCTGTGGCAAGTATACTAGTGGCAAGTACGCTGGTGGCACGTATGCTGGTGGCAAGTATGCTGGTGGCAAGTACTCTGGCAGCAATTATGCTGGCGGCAAGTATGCTGGTGGCAATTATGCAGGTGGCAATTATGCTGGTGGCAAGTATACAAGTATGGTAGTGGCATGTTTGCTACTTTCCTGGTGGAAAGTATGCTGGTGTCAAGATTGCTGGTTGCAAGTATGCTGGTAGCAAGTGTGGTGGTGGCAAGTATGCTGGTGGCAAGTATGCTGGTGGCACATATGATGGTGGCAAGTGTGCTGGTGGCAAGTTCCCTGTTGTCAAGTATGCTGGTGTCACGTATGCTGGTAACACCTATGCTGGTGGCACGTATGTTGGTGGGACGAATGCTGTTGGCAAGTATGCTGGTGGCAAGTATGCTGGTGGCAAGAATGCTGGTTTCAAGTATGCTGGTTGCAAATACGCTTGTGGAAAATATGCTGGCAGCAAGTATGTTGGTGGCAAGTATGCTAGTGGCAAGTATCCTGGCAGCAATCACGCTGGTGACAAGTATGCTGGTGTCACGTTTGCTGGTAGCTCCTATGCTGGTGGCACGTATGTTGGTAGCACAAATGCTGTTGGCAGGTATGCTGGTGGCAAGTATGCTTGTGTCAAGTATGCTGGTGGCAAGTATGCCGGTGCCAAGTATGCTGGTGGAAAGTATGCTGGTGGCAAGTATGCTGGTGGGTGGCAAATATGCTGGTGGCCAGTATGCTGGTGTTTGCTGGTGGCAAGTTTGCAGGTGGCAAGTATGGTGGTGGCATGTATGCTTAGGCAAGTACACTGGTGGCAAGTATGCTAATGGCATGTAAGCCGGTGGGTGGCAAGTACGCTGCTGGGTGGCAAGTATGCTGGTGGAAATAAAGTTTTTGGCGAATATGCTGGTGGCAAGAATGCTGATGGCAAGTGAGCTGGTGGCAAGTGTGCTAGTGGCAAGTGTGCTGGTGGCAAGTTTGCTGGTGGCAAGTGTGCTGGTGTCAAGTGTGCTGGTGCAAGAGTGCTGGTGGCAAGTATGCAAGTATGCTAGTGGTAAGTATGCAAGTATGCTTGTGGCAAGTATGCATGTGGCAAGTATGCTTGTGGCAAGTGTACTTGTGGCAAGTATGCTTGTGGCATGTATGCTTGCAGCAAGTATGCTTGTGGCAAGTATGCTTGCGGCAAGTATTCTTGTGGCATGTATACTTGTGGAAAGTATGCTGGTTGCTAGTATGCCAGTATGCTGGTTGCAAGTATGCTGGTGGCAAGTATACAAGTATGCTGGTGTCACGTATGCTGGTGGCACATATGCTGGTGGCACGTATGTTGGTGGCATGAATGCTGTTGGCAAGTATGCTGGTGGCAAGTATGCTGGTGGCAAGTATACTGGTAGCAAGTATGCTGGTGGCAAGTGTGCTGGTGGCAAGTGTGCAGGTGGCAAGTGTGCTGGTGGCAAGTTGCTGGTGACAAGTGCTGTGTTTGCAAGGGAGCTGGTCTCAAGTGCGCTGGTGGCAAGTACGCTGGTAGCAAGTGCACTGGTGGTGGCAAGTGTACTGGTGCAAGTGTGCTGGTGGCAAGTACGCTGGTGGAGAGTACGCTGGTGGAGAGTATGCTGGTAACAGGTATGCTGATGTCATGTACGCTGGTAAGATGTAAGCTGGTGGCAAGTACGCTGGTGGCATGTACGCTTTTGGCAAGAACGCTTGTGGCAGTATGCTTGTGGCAAGTATGAGTGTGGCAAGTATGCTTGGGCCTATTATGCTTGTGGCAAGTATGCAGGTGGCAAGTGCGCTGGTAGGAAGTGAGCTGGTCTCAAGTGCGCTGGTGGCAAGTGCGCTGGTGGCAAGTTCGCTGGTGGTAAATGTGCTGGTGGCAAGTGTGCAGGTGCAAGTGTGCAGGTGGCAAGTGTGCTGGTGGCAAGTGTGCTAGTTGCAAGTATGCTAGTATGCTGGTGGCAAGTATGCTGTTGTCAAGTATGCTGGTGTCACGAATGCTGGTGACACCTACGCTGGTGGCACATATGTTGGTAGGTCGAATGCTGTTGGCAAGTGTGCAGGTGGCAAGTGTGCTGGTGGCAAGTATGCTGGTGGTAAGTGCGCTGGTGGCAAGTGAGCTGGTCTCAAGTGCGCTGGTGGCAAGTGCGCTGGTGGCAAGTATGCTGGTGGCAAGTACGCTTGTGGCAAGTAAGCTTGTGGCAAGAATTTTTGTGGCATGTGTGCTAGTGGCAAGTATAATTGTGGCAAGTATGATTGTGACAAGTATGCATGTGGCAAGTATGCTTGTGGCAAGAATGCTTGTGGCAAGTATACTTGTGGGAAGTATGCTTGTGGCAAGTATACTTGTGGCAAGTATGCTTGTGGCATGTATGCTTGCAGGAAGTATGCTTGTGGGAAGTATGCTTGCGGCAAGTATTTTTGTGGCAAGTATGCTTGTGGCAGGTATGCTTGTGGCAAGTATACTTGTGGGAAGTATGCTTGTAGCAAGTATACTTGTGGCAAGTAAGCTTGTGGCAAGTATTTTTGTGGCGAGTGTGCTAGTGGCAAGTATACTTGTGGCAAGTATTTTTATGGCAAGTATGCTAGTGGCAAGTATACTTATGGCAAGTATGATTGTGACTAGTATGCTTGTGGCAAGTATGCTTGTCGCAAGAATGCTTGTGGCAAGTATGCTTGTGGCAGGTATGCTTGTGGCAAGTATACTTGTGGCAAGTATGCTTGTGGCAAGTGTACTTGCCACTAGTATGCTTGTGGCAATTATGTATGTGTCAAGTTTGCTTGTGGCAAGTATACTTGTGGCAAGTATGCTTTTGGCAAGTAAGCTTTGGGCAAGTATGCATGTGGCAAGTATACTTGTGGCAAGTATCCTGGTTGCAAGTATGCTAGTATGCTGGTGGCAAGTATACAAGAATGCTGGTGGCAAGTATGCTGGCGGCAAGTATGCTGGCGGCAAGTATGCTAGTATGCTTGCAGAAAGTATGCTTTCGTCAAGTAAGCTGGTGGCAAGTATGCTGGCAGCAAGTATGCTGGCGCCAAGTATGCTGGTGGCAAGTATGCTGGTGGCAAGTATGTTAGTGGCAAGTACGAAAGTATGCTGGTGGCAAGTATACAAGTACGCTAGTGGCAAGTTTGCATATTTGCTGGTGGCAAGTATGCTGGTGGCAAGATTGCTGGTAAAAAGTATGCTGGTAGCAAGTGTGCTGGTGGCAGGTATGCTGGTGACAAGTATGCTGGTATCAAGTATGCTAGTGTCAAGTGTGCTGGTGGCAAGTGAGATGGTCTCAAGTGCGCTGGTGGCACGTGCGCCGGTGGCAAGTGCGTTGGTGGTAAATGCGCTGGTGGCCAGTATGTTGGTGGAAGTGTGATGGTGGCAAGTGTGCTAGTGGCAATTGTGCTGGTTGCAAGTGTGCTGGTGGCAAGTGTGTTGGTGTTTCTGGTTGCAAGTATGCAGGTGGCAAGTATGCTTGCGGCAAATATGCTTGTGGCAAGTATGTTTGGAACAAGTATGATTGTGGCAGGTATGCTTGTGGCTAGTATGCTTGTGGCAAGTATGCTTGTAGCTAGTATGCTGGTGGCGAGTATACTAGTGGCAAGTGTGCAACTATGCTTGTGGTGAGTATACTGGTCGAAAGTGTGCAAGTATGCTGGTAGCAAATATGTTGGTGGCAAGTATGCTGGTGACAAGTATGATGGCGGCTAATATGCTAGTGGCAAGTATGCAAGTATGCTGGCACCAAGTATGCCGGCTTCAAGTATTCTGGCAACATGTATGCTAGCTGCAAGTATGCTGTCAGCAAGTATGCTTTTGGCAAGTATACTTGTGGCAAGTATGCTTGTGGCAAGTACGCTTGTGACAAGTATGCTTGTGGCAAGTATGTTTTATCAAGTATTATTGTGGCAAGTATGCTTGTGGCAAGTATGCTTGGGGCAAGTATGCTTATGGCAAGTATGATTGTGGCATGTATACTTGTGGCAAGTATGATTGTGACAAGTATGTTTGGGGCAAGTATGCTTGTGGCAAGTATGCTTGTGGCAAGTATGCTTGTGGCAAGTATACTTGTGGCAAGTACACTTGTGGCAAGTATGCTTGGGGGCAAGTATGCTTGTGGCAAGAATGCTTGTGGCATGTATACTTGTGGCAAGTATGCTGGTGGCAAATATGCTGGTGGCAAGTATGCAAGTATGCTGGTGGCAAGTATACAAGTTTGCTAGTGGCAAGTATGCTGGGGGCAAGATTGCTGGTGGCAAGAATGCTGGTAGCGAGTGTGCTGGTGGCAAGTATGCTGGTGGCAAGTATGCTGGTGGCAAGTATGCTGGTGGCAAGTGCGCTGGTGGCAAGTGAGCTGGTCTCAAGTGCGCTGGTGGCAAGTGTGCTGGTGCTAAATGTGCTGGTGGCAAGTGTGCTAGTACAAATGTGATGGTGGCAATATGCTGGTGGCAAGTATGCTAGTGACAGGTATGGTGGTGCCAAGTATGCTGGTGGCAAGTATGCTTGTTGCACGTATGCTGGTGGCAAGTACGCTGGTGGCAAGTACGCTGGAGAGAAATACTTTGGTTGCAAGTACGCTGGTGGCAATTACGCAGTCGGCAAGTATGCTGGTGGCAAGTACGCTGGTGGAAAGTACGTTGGTGTCAAGTATCCTGGTAACGAGTACGTTGGTGGCAACTACTCTGGAGGTAACCACGCTGGTTATAAGTATACTGGTGGCAAGTACGCTGGTGACATTTATGCTTGTGGCAAGTATGCTTGTGGCAAGTATGCATGGGACAAGTATGCTTGTGGCAAGTATGTTTGTGGCAAGTATGCATGTGGCAAGTATACTTGTCGCAAGTATGCTGGTGGCAAGTATGCTGGCAGCAAGTATGCCGGCGGCATGTATAATGGTGGCAAGTATGCTGGTGGCAATTAAGGTGGTGGCAATTACGAAAGTATGCTGGTTGCAAGTATACAAGTATGCTAGTGGCAAGTATGCAAGTTTGCTGGTGGCATGTATGCTGGTGGCAATTATGCTAGTGGCAGCTATACTGGTTGCAATTATGCTGGTGGCAAGGGTGTTGGTGGAAAGTTCGCTGGTGGCAATTACGCTGGAGGCAAGTACGCTTGTGGAGAGTACGCTGGTGGAGAGTACGCTGGTGGAAAGTACGCTGGTGTCAAGTATGCTGGTAACAAGTACGCTGGTGGCAATTACGCCGGTGGCAAGTACACTTGTGGCAAGTATGCTTGTCGCAAGTATGCTTCTGGCAAGTATACTTGTGGCAAGAAAGCTTGTGGCAAGTATGCTTGTGGAAAGTATGCATGTGGCAAGTATGCTATTGCAAGGATTATTGTGGCAAGTATGCTTGTGGCAAGTATGCTTGATGCAAGTATGCTTGTGGTAAGTATGCTTGTGGCAAGTATGCTTGTGCCAAGTATACTTGTGGCAAGTATACTTATGGCAAGGATGTTTGTGTCAAGTATGCTTGTAGCAGGTATACTTGTGGCATGTATGCTTTTTGCAAGTAAGTTTGGGGCAAGTATGCTTGTGGCGGGTATGCTTGTGGCAAGTATACTTTTGGCAAGTATGCTTGGCGCAAGTATGTTTGTGGCAAGTATGCTTGTGGCAAGTATGCATGTGGCATGTATACTTGTGGTAAGTATGCTGCTTGCAAGTATGCTGGCGGCAAGTATGCTGGCGGCAAGTATGCAAGTATGCTGGCAGAAAGTATGCTTTCGGCAAGTTTGTTGGTGGCAAGTGTGCTGGTGGCAAGTGTGCTGGTGGCAAGTGCGCTGGTGGCAAGTGAGCTGGTCTCAAGTGTGCTGGTGGCAAGTGCACTGGCGGTAAGTGCACTGGTGGTATATGTGCTGGTGGCAACCGTGCTGGTGCAAGTGTGCTGGTGCTAAGTATTCTGGTGGCAAGTATTTCTGTTTTGCAAGTAAGCTCGTGGCAAGTAGGCTGGTGGCAAGTACGCTGGAGACAAGTACGCTGTTGGCAAGTATTCTGGTGGCAAGTAGGCTGGTGGAGAGTACGCTTGTCGAGAGTACGCTGGTGGCAAGTATGTTGGTGTCAAGTACGCTGGTAACAAGTACGCTGGTGGCAACTATGCTGGAGGTAACTACACTGGTTATAAGTAAGCTGGTGGCAAGTACACTGGTGGCATGTATGCTTGTTGCAAGTGGGCTTGTGGCAAGTCTGCTTGTGACTAGTATGCTAGTGGCGAGCATACCGTTGGCAAGTTTGCAAGTATGCTGGGAGCAAAAAAGCTGGTGGCAAGTATGCTGGTGGCAAGTATGCTCGTGGCAAGTATGATGGTGGCAAGTATGATGGTGGCAAGTGTGCTGGTGCCAAATATGTTGGTGCCAAATATGGGCGTGCCAAGTATGTTGGTGCCAAGTATGTTGGTGGCAGTATGCTGGTGGCAAGTAGGCTGGTGGCAAGTATGCTTGTGGCAAGTATGCTGGTGGCATGTATGCTGGTGGAAAGTATGCTGGTGGCAAGTATGCTGGTGGGTGGCAAATATGCTGGTGGCCAGTATGCTCGTGTTTGCTGGTGGCATGTATGCAGGTGGCAAGTATTGTGGTGGCATGTATGCTTAGGCAGGTAAACAGGTGGCAAGTATGCTAATGGCAGGTAAGCCGGTGGGTGGCAAGTATGCTGCTGGGTGGCAAGTAAGCTGGTGGAAAGAAACTTTTTGGCAAATATGCTGGTGGCAAGTATGCTGTTGGCAAGTATGCTGGTGGCAAGAATGCTGATGGCAACTGTGCTGGTGGCAAGTGTGCTGGTGGCAAGTGTGCTGGTGTCAAGTGTGTTGGTGCAAATGTGCTGGTGGCAAGTATGCAAGTATGCTGGTGGTAAGTATGCAAGTATGCTTCTGGCAAGTATGAGTGTGGCTAGTATGCTTGTGTCAAGTATGCTTGTGGCAAGTATGCTTGTGGCAAGTATACTTGTGGCTAGTATGCTTGCGGCAAGTATGCTTGTGGCAAGTATACTTGTGGCAAGTATGCTGGTGGCAAGTGTGCAGGTGGCAAGTGTGCTGGTGGCAAGTTTGCTGGTGACAAGTGCTGTGGTGGCAAGGGAGCTGGTCTCAAGTGCGCTGGTGGCAAGTACGCTGGTAGCAAGTGCACTGGTGGTGGCAAGTGTACTGGTGCAAGTGTGCTGGTGGCAAGTACGCTGGTGGAGAGTATGCTGGTGGAGAGTATGCTAGTGGCAAGTATGCTGGTGTCAAGTACGCAGGTAAGAAGTATGCTGGTGGCAAGTACGCTGGTGGCATGTACGCTTGTGGCAAGAACGCTTGTAGCAGTATACTTGTGGCAAGTATGAGTGTGGCAAGTATGCTAGTGGCAAGTACGCTTGTGGTAAGTTTACTTGTGGCAAGTATGGTTGTGGCAAGTATGCTTGGGCCTATTATGCTTGTGGCAAGTATGCAGGTGGCAAGTGCGCTAGTGGCAAGTGAGCTGGTCTCAAGTGCGCTGGTGGCAAGTGCGCTGGTGGCAAGTTCGCTGGTGGTAAATGTGGTGGTGGCAAGTGGGCTGGTGCAAGTGTGCAGGTGGCAAGTGTGCTGGTGGCAAGTGTGCTGGTTGCAAGTATGCTAGTATGCTGGTGGCAAGTATGCTGGTGTCAAGTATGCTGGTGTCACGAATGCTGGTGGCACCTATGCTGGTGGCACATTTGTTGGTAGCTCGAATGCTGTTGGCAAGTATGCTGGTGGCAAGTATGCTGGTGGCAAGTATGCTGGTGGCAAGTGTGCTGGTGTCAAGTGAGCTGGTCTCAAGTGCGCTGGTGGCAACTGCGCTGGTGGCAAGTACTCTGGTGGCAAGTACGCTTGTGGCAAGTAAGCTTGTGGCAAGTATGCTTGTGTAAATTATGCTTGTGGCAAGTATACTTGTGGCAAGTATGATTGTGATAAGTATGCTTGTGGCAAGTATGCTTGTGGCATGTATGCTTGTGGCAAGTATGCTTGTGGGTTGTATGCTTGTGGCAAGTATACTTGTGGCAAGTATGCTTGTGGCAAGTGTACTTGCCACTAGTATGCTTGTGGCAAGTATGTATGTGTCAAGTTTTCTTGTGGCAAGTATACTTGTGGCAAGTATGCTTTTGGAAAGTATGCTTGTGGCAAGTATACTTGTGGCAAGAATGCTTGTGACAAGTATACTTGTGGGAATTATGCTTGTGGCAAGTATGCATGTGGCAAGTATACTTGTGGCAAGTATCCTGGTTGCAAGTATGCTAGTATGCTGGTGGCAAGTATACTTGTGGCAAGTATCCTGGTTGCAAGGATGCTAGTATGCTGGTGGCAAGTATACAAGTATGCTGGTGGCAAGTATGCTCGTGGCAAGTATGCTGGTGGCAAGAATGCTAGTATGCTGGCAGAAAGTATGCTTGCGTCAAGTATGCTGGTGGCAAGTATGCTGGCAGCAAGTAAGCTGGCGCCAAGTATGCTGGTGGCAAGCATGCTGGTGGCAAGTATGTTAGTGGCAAGTACGAAAGTATGCTGATGGCAAGTATACAAGTATGCTAGTGGCAAGTTTGCATATTTGCTGGTGGCAAGTATGCTGGTGGCAAGATTGCTGGTGGAAAGTATGCTGAATGCAAGTGTGCTGGTGGCAAGTATGCTGGTGGCAAGTATGCTGGTGTCAAGTATGCTGGTGGCAAGTCTGCTGGTGGCAAGTGATATGGTCTCAAGTGCGCTGGTGGCAAGTGCGCCGGTGGCAAGTGCACTGGTGGTAAATGTGCTGTTGGCCAGTGTGCTGGTTGCAAGTGTGATGGTGGCAAGTGTGTTGGTTGCGAGTGTGCTGGTGGCAAGTATACAAGTATTCAGGTGGCAAGTATGCAAGTATGCTTGTGGCAAGTATGCTGGTGCCAAGTATGCTAGTGGCAATTATCTGGTGACAAGTATGCTGGTGGCAAGTATGCTGGTGGCAAATATGTTGTTGGCAAGTATGCTTGTTGCAAGTATGCTGGTGGCAAATATGTTGGTGGCAAGTATGCTGGTGGAAAGTATGCTGGTAGCAAGTATGCTGGTAGCAAGTAAGCTAGTGCCAAGTAACCAGGCGGCAAGTAGGCTGGTGGAAAGTATGATGTTGGCAAATATGCTTGTGGCAAGTATGCTTGTGACAAGTATGCTGGTGGCAAGTATGCTGGTGGCAGGTATGCTTGTTGCTAGTATGCTGGTGGCAAGTAGTTTGGTGGCAAGTACGCTGCTGGCAAGTACGCTGGTGGCAATTACGCTGGAGGGAAATACGCTGGTGGAGAGTACGCTGGTGGAGAATACGCAGGTGGCAAGTACGCTGGTGTCAATTATGCTGGTAACAAATACGCTTGTGGCATGTACACTTGTGGCATTTATGCTTGTGTCAAGTATGCTTGTGGCTAGAATGCTTGTGGCAAGTATGCTTGTGGCAAGTATAGTTTTGGCAAGTGTGCTTGTGGCAAGTATGCTTGTGGCAAGAATGCTTGTGGTAAGTATGCTTGTCGCAAGTATACTTGTGGCAAGTATGCTATTGCAAGTAATATTGTGGCAAGTATGCTTGGCACTAGTATGCTTGTGGCAATAATGCTTGTGGCAAGTATACTTTTGGCAAGTATGCTTGTGGCAAGTATACTTGTGGCAAGTATGCTTGTGGCAAGTATGCTTTGGCAAGTATGCTTGTGGCAAGTATGCTTGTGGCATGTATACTTGTGGCAAGTATGCTGGTGGCAAGTATGCTGGTGGCAGGTACGCAAGTATGCTGGTGGCAACTAAACAAGTATGCTAGTGGCAAGTTTGCAAGTTTGCTGGAGGCAAGTATGCTGGTGGCAAGATTGCTGGTGGCAAGTATGATGGTAGCAAGTGTGCTGGTGACAAGTATGTTGGTGGCAGGTGGCAAGTATGCTAGTTGCAAGTATGCTGGTGGCAAGTGCGTTGGTGGCATATGAGATGGTCTTAAGTGCACTGGTGGCAAGTGCGCTGGTGGCAAGTGCGCTGGTGGCAAGTGCTCTGGTGGTAAATGTGCTGGTGGCAAGTGTGCTCGTGCAAGTGTGATGGTGGCACGTGTGCTAGTGGCAAGTGTGCTGGTTGCAAGTGTGCTGGTGGCAAGTGTGTTGGTTGCGAGTGTGCTGGTGGAGAGTATGCAAGTATGCAGGTGGCAAGTATGCAAGTATGCTGGTGGCAAGTATGCTGGTGGCAAACTTGCTGATGGCTAGTATGCTAGTGACAGGTATGCTGGTGCCAAATATGCTGGTGGCAAGTATGCTTGTTGCAAGTATGCTGGTGACAAGTAGGCTGGTGGCAAGTACACTGGAGACAAGTACTCTGGTTGCAAGTACGTTGGTGGCAATTACGCTGTGGGCAAGTATGCTGGTGGCAGGTGCGCTGGTGGAGGTATGCTGGTGAAGAGTACGCTGGTGGCAAGTACGTTGGTGTCAAGTATCCTGGTAACAAATACGCTGGTTGCAACTACGCTGGAGGTATCCACGCTGGTTATAAGTACGCTGGTGGCAAGTACGCTGGTGGCATGTACGTTTGTGGCAAGTACGCTTGTGGCAAGTACGCTTGTGGCAAGTATGCTTGTGGCTAGTATGCTTGTGGTAAATCTGCTTGTGACTAGTATGCTGGTGGAGAGTATGCTGGAGGTGAGTATACCGGTGGCAAGTGTGCAATTATGCTGATGGCGAGTATACCGGTGGCAAGTGTGCCAGTATGCTGGTAACAAATATGATTGTGGCAAGTATGCTGGTGGCATGTATGCAAGTATCTTGGTGTGAACTATGCTAGTTGCAAGTATGATGGTGGCAATTATGCTCGTGGCAATTATGCTGTTGGTAAGTAAGCTGATGGCAAATATGTTGGTGGCAAGTATGCTGGTGGCAAGTATGCTAGTGGCAAGAATGCAGGTGGCAAGTAAGCTAATGCCAAGTAACCTGGCAGCAAGTAGGCTGGTGGAAAGTAATCTGGAGTCAAGTATTAAGGTGGCAAGTATGCTGGTGGCAAGTATGCTGGTGGCAAGTATGCTGGTGACAAGTATGCTGATGGCAAGTATGCTGGTGGCAAGTATGCTGGTGACAAGTATGCTGGTGTCAAGTATGCAGGTGGCAAGTTTGCTGGTGGCAATTACGCTGGAGGCAAGTATCCTGGAGAGAACGCTGGTGGAGAGTACGCTGGTGGCAATTACGCTAGTTTCAAGTATGCTGGTAACAAGTACGCTGGTGGAAAGTACGCTGGTGGAAAGTATGCTTGTGGCAAGTATGCTTGTGACAAGTATGCTTGTGGCAAGTATTCTTGTGGCAAGTATGCTTGTGGCAAGTATACGTGTGGCAAGTATACTTGTGGCAAGTATGCTTGTAGCAAATATAATTGTGGCAAGTATGCTTGTGGCAAGTATGCATGTGGCAAGTATGCTTGTGGCAAGTATACTTGTGGCAAGTATGCTTGTGGCAATTAGGCATTTGGCAAGTATACTTGTGGCAACAATGGTTGTGGCAAGTATACTTGTGGCAAGTATGCTTGTGGCAAGTATGCATAATGCAAGTATGCTTGTTGCAAGTATGCTTGTGGCAAGTATGCTTGTGGCAAGTATACTTGTGGCAAGTATACTTGTGGCAAGTATGCTTGTTGCAAGTATGCTTGTGGCAAGCATGCTTGTGGCAAGTATACTAGTGGCAAGTATGCTGGTGGCACGTATGCTGGTGGCAAGTATGCTCGTGGCAAGTACTCTGGCAGCAATTATGCTGGCGGCAAGTATGCTGGTGGCAATTATGCAGGTGGCAATTATGCTGGTGGCAAGTATACAAGAATGCTAGTGGCATGTTTGCTACTTTCCTGGTGGAAAGTATGCTGGTGGCAAGATTGCTGGTGGCAAGTATGCTGGTAGCAAGTGTGGTGGTGGCAAGTATGCTGGTGGCAAGTATGCTGGTAGCACATATGATGGTGGCAAGTGTGCTGGTGGCAAGTTCGCTGTTGTCAAGTATGCTGGTGTCACGTATGCTGGTAGCACCTATGCTGGTGGCACATATGTTGGTGGGATGAATGCTGTTGGCAAGTATGATGGTGGCAAGTATGCTGGTGGCAAGTATGCTGGTTTCAAGTATGCTGGTGGCGAGTTTGCTGGTGGCGAGTTTGCTGGTGGCAAGTGTCCTTGTGGCAAGTACGCTGGTGACAAGTATGCTGGTGTCAAGTATGCAGGTGGCAAGTATGCTGGTGGCAAGTAGGCTGGTGGCAAATACGCTGGTGGCAATTACGCTGGAGGCAAGTATCCTGGAGAGAACGCTGGTGGAGCGTACGCTGGTGGCAATTACGCTGGTTTCAAGTATGCAGGTAACAAGTACGCTGGTAGAAAGTACGCTGGTGGAAAGTATGCTTGTGGCAAGTATGCTTGTGACAAGTATGCTTGTGGCAAGTATACTTGTGGCAAGTATGCTTGTGGCAAGTATAATTGTGGCAAGTATGCTTGTGGCAAGTATGCATGTGGCAAGTATGCTTGTGGCAAGTATGCTTGTGGCAAGTATACTTGTGGCAACAATACTTGTGGCAAGTATACTTGTGGCAAGTATGCTTGTGGAAAGTATGCTTGTTGCAATTATGCTTGTTGCAAGTATGCTTGTGGAGAGTATGCTTGTGGCAAGTATACTTGTGGCAAGTATACTTGTGGCATGTATGCTTTTTGCAAGTATGCTTGTGGCAAGTATACTAGTGGCAAGTACGCTGGTGGCACGTATGCTGGTGGCAAGTATGCTGGTGGCAAGTACTCTGGCAGCAATTATGCTGGCGGCAAGTATGCTGTTGGCAATTATGCAGGTGGCAATTATGCTGGTGGCAAGTATACAAGTATGCTAGTGGCATGTTTGCTACTTTCCTGGTGGAAAGTATGCTGGTGTCAAGATTGCTGGTGGCAAGTATGCTAGTAGCAAGTGTGGTGGTGGCAAGTATGCTGGTGGCACATATGATGGTGGTAAGTGTGCTGGGGGCAAGTTCGCTGTTGTCAAGTATGCTGGTGTCACGTATGCTGGTAGCACCTATGCTGGTGGCACGTATGTTGGTGGGACGAATGCTGTTGCAAAGTATGCTGGTGGCAAGTATGCTTGTGGCAAGTATGCTGGTGGCATGTATGCTGGTGGAAAGTATGCTGGTGGCAAGTATGCTGGTGGGTGGCAAATATGCTGGTGGCCAGTATGCTCGTGTTTGCTGGTGGCATGTATGCAGGTGGCAAGTATGGTGGTGGCATGTATGATTAGGCAGGTAAACTGGTGGCAAGTATGCGAATGGCAGGTAAGCCGGTGGGTGGCAAGTATGCTGCTGGGTGGCAAGTAAGCTGGTGGAAAGAAAGTTTTTGGCAAATATGCTGGTGGCAAGAATGCTGTTGGCAAGTATGCTGGTGGCATGAATGCTGATGACATGTGTGCTGGTGGCAAGTGTGCTGGTGTCAAGTGTGTTGGTGCAAGTGTGCTGGTCGCAAGTATGCAAGTATGCTGGTGGTAAGTATGCAAGTCTGCTTCTGGCAAGTATGTGTGTGGCAAGTATACTTGTGGCAAGTATGCTTGTGGCAAGTATGCTTGCGGCAAGTATGCTAGTGGCAAGTATGCTTGTGGCAAGTATTCTTGTAGAATGTATACTTGTGGCAAGTATGCTGGTTGCAAGTATGCTGGTGGCAAGTATACAAGTATGCTGGCAGAAAGTATGCAGGCGGCAAGTATGCTGGTGGCAAGTATGCTGGTGGCAAGATTGCTGGTGGCAAGTATGCTGGTAGCAAGTGTGGAGGTGGCAAGTATGCTGGTGGCAAGTATGCTGGTGGCCAGTGTGCTGGTGGCAAGTTCGCTGGTGTCAAGTATGCTGGTGTCATGTATGCTGGTGGCACCTATGCTGGTGGCACGTATGTTGTTGGCACAAATGCTGTTGGCAAGTATCCTGGTGGCAAGTATGCTGGTGGCAATTATCCTGGTGGCAAGTATGCTGGTGGCAAGTGTGCTGGTGGCAAGTGTGCAGGTGGCAAGTGTGCTGGTGGCAAGTTTGCTGGTGACAAGTGCTGTTGTGGCAAGGGAGCTGGTCTCAAGTGCGCTGGTGGCAAGTACGCTGGTAGCAATTGCACTGGTGGTGGCAAGTGTACTGGTGCAAGTGTGCTGGTGGCAAGTACGCTGGTGGAGAGTATGCTGGTGGCAAGTACGCTGGTAAGAAGTATGCTGGTGGCAAGTACGCTGGTGGCAAGTACGCTTGTGGCAAGAACACTTGTGGCAGTATACTTGTGGCAAGTATGAGTGTGGCAAGTATGCTAGTGGCAAGTACGCTTGTGGTAAGTATACTTGTGGCAAGTATGGTTGTGGCAAGTATGCTTGGGCCTATTATGCTTGTTGCAAGTATGCAGGTGGCAAGTGCGCTTGTGGCAAGTGAGCTGGTCTCAAGTGCGCTGGTGGCAAGTGCGCTGGTGGCAAGTTCGCTGGTGGTAAATGTGCTGGAGGCAAGTGTGCTGGTGCAAGTGTGCAGGTGGCAAGTGTGCTGGTGGCAAGTGTGCTGGTTGCAAGTATGCTAGTATGCTGGTGGCAAGTATGCTGGTGGCAAGTATGCTGGTGGCAAGTGCACTGGTGTCAAGTGGCTGGTCTCAAGTGCGCTGGTGGCAAGTGTGCTGGTGGAGAGTACGCTGGTGGCAAGTACGCTTGTGGCAAGTAAGCTTGTGGCAAGTATGCTTGTGTAAATTATTCTTGTGGCAAGTATACTTGTGGTAAGTATGATTGTGATAAGTATGCTTGTGGCAAGTATGCTTGTGGCAAGTAAGCTTGTGGCAAGCATGCTTGTGGGTGGTATGCTTGTGGCAAGTATACTTGTGGCAAGTATGTTTGTGGCAAGTGTACTTGCCACTAGTATGCTTGTGGCAAGTATGTATGTGTCAAGTTTTCATGTGGCAAGTATACTTGTGGCAAGTATGCTTTTGGCAAGTAAGCTTGGGGCAAGTATGCTTTAGGCAAGTATGCTTATGGCAAGTATGCTTGTGGCAAGAATGCTTGTGACAAGTATACTTGTGGCAAGTATGCGTGTGGCAAGTATACTTGGGGCTAGTATGCTTGTGGCAATTATGCATGTGGAAAGTATACTTGTGGCAAGTATCCTGGTTGCAAGTATGCTAGTATGCTGGTGGCATGTATACAAGTTTGCTGATGGCAAGTATGCTGGTGGCAAGTATGCTGGCGGCAAGAATGCTAGTATGCTGGCAGAAAGTATGCTTTCGTCAAGTATGCTGGTGGCAAGTTTGCTGGCAGCAAGTAAGCTGGCGCCAAGTATGCTGGTGGCAAGCATGCTGGTGGAAAGTATGTTAGTGGCAAGTACGAAAGTATGCTGGTGGCAAGTATACAAGTATGCTAGTGGCAAGTTAGCATATTTGCTGGTGGCAAGTATGCTGGTGGCAAGATTGCTGGTGGAAAGTATGCTGATAGCAAGTGTGCTGGTGGCAAGTATGCTGGTGGCAAGTATGCTGGTGGCAAGTATGCTGGTGTCAAGTATGCTGGTGGCAAGTGTGCTGGTGGCAAGTGAGATGGTCTCAAGTGCGCTGGTGTCAAGTGCGCCGGTGGCAAGTGCGCTGGTGGTAAATGTGCTGTTGGCCAGTGTGTTGGTGGAAGTGTGATGGTCGCAAGTGTGCTAGTGGCAATTGTGCTGGTTGCAAGTGTGCTGGTGGCAAGTGTGTTGGTTGCGAGTGTGCTGCTGGCAAGTATACAAGTATTCAGGTGGCAAGTATGCAAGTATGCTGATGGCAAGTATGCTGGTGCCAAGTATGCTAGTGGCAATTATCTGGTGACAAGTATGCTGGTGGCAGGTATGCTGGTGGCAAGTATGCTGGTGGCAAGTATGCTTGTTGCAAGTATGCTGGTGGCAAATATGTTGGTGGCAAGTATGCTGGTGGGAAGTATGCTGGTAGCAAGTATGCTGGTGGCAAGTAAGCTAGTGCCAAGTAACCTGGCGGGAAGTAGGCTGGTGGAAAGTATGCTGTTGGCAAATATGCTTGTGGCAAGTATGCTTGTGACGAGTATGCTGGTGGCAAGTATGCTGGTGGCAAGTATGCTTGTTGCTAGTATGCTGGTGGCAAGTAGTCTGGTGGCAAGTACGCTGCTGGCAAGTACGCTGGTGGCAATTACGCTGGAGGGAAGTACGCTGGTGGAGAGTATGCTGGTGGTGAATACGCTGGTGGCAAGTACGCTGGCGTCAATTATGCTGGTAACAAGTACGCTTGTGGCAAGTACACTTGTGGCATGTATGCTTGTGTCAAGTATGATTGTGGCTAGTATGCTTGTGGCAAGTATGCTTGTGGCAAGTATAGTTTTGGCAAGTATGCTTGTGGCAAGTATGCTTGTGGCAAGAATGCTTGTGGTAAGTATGCTTCTGGCAAGTATACTTGTGGCAAGTATGCTAATGCAAGTAATATTGTGGCAACTATGCTTGTGGCAAGTATGCTTGGCACTAGTATGCTTGTGGCAATAATGCTTGTGGCAAGTATACTTTTGGCAAGTATGCTTGTGGCAAATATACTTATGGCAAGTATGCTTGTGGCAAGTATGCTTCGGCAAGTATGCTTGTGGCAAGTAGTCTTGTGGCATGTATACTTGTGGCAAGTATGCTGGTGGCAAGTATGCTGGTGGCAAGTATGCTGGTGGCAGGTATGCAAGTATGCTGTTGGCAACTATACAAGTATGCTAGTGGCAAGTTTGCAAGTTTACTGGTGGCAAGTATGCTGGTAGCAATTGTGCTGGTGACAAGTATGTTGGTGGCAGGTGGCAAGTATGCTAGTTGCAAGTATGCTGGTGGCAAGTTCGTTGGTGGCATATGAGATGGTCTTAAGTGCGCTGGTGGCAAGTGCGCTGGTGGCAAGTGCGCTGGGGGCAAGTGCTCTGGTGGTAAATGTGCTGGTGGCAAGTGTGCTGGTGCAAGTATGATGGTGGCACGTGTGCTAGTGGCAAGTGTGCTGGTTGCAAGTGTGCTGGTGGCAAGTGTGTTGGTTGCGAGTGTGCTGGTGGCAAGTATGCAAGTATGCAGGTGGCAAGTATTCAAGTATGCTGGTGGCAAGTATGCTGGTGGCAAACATGCTGATGGCTAGTATGCTAGTGACAGGTATGCTGGTGCCAAGTGTGCTGGTGGCAAGTTCGCTGTTGTCAAGTATGCTGGTGTCACGTATGCTGGTAGCACCTATGCTGGTGGCACGTATGTTGGTGGGATGAATGCTGTTGGCAAGTATGCTATTGGCGCTGGTTTCAAGTATGCTGGTGGCAAGTTTGCTGGTGGCAAGTGTGCAGGTGGCAAGTGTGCTTGTGACAGGTATGCACGTGCCAAGTTTTCTGGTGGGAAGTAAGCTTGTGGCAAGTATGCATGGGCAAGTATGCCCTGTGGCAAGTATACTTGTGGCAAATATTCTTGGGCAAGGATGCATGGGGCAAGTATGTTTGTGGCAAGAATACTTGTGGCAAGTATGCTTGTGGCAAGTATGCTTGTGGCAAGTATTCTTGTGGGAAGTCTGCTTGTGACTTGTATGCTGGTGACTTGTATGCTGTTGGCGAGTATACCGGTGGCAATTGTGCAAGTATGGTGGTAGCAAATATGCTGGTGGCAAGTATGCTGGTGGCAAATATGCAAGTATGCTGGTGGCAAGTATGCTGGTGGCAACTATGCTGTTTGCAAGTATGCTGGTGGCAAGTATCCTGGTGCCAATTATGCTGGTGCCAAATACGGGCGTGCCAAGTATGTTGGTGCCAAGTATGCTGGTGGCAGTATGCTGGTGGCAAGTATGCTGGTGGCAAGTATGCTGGTAGCAATTATGTTGGTGGCAAGTATGCTAGTGGCAAGTATGCTGGTGGCAAGTACGCTGGTGACAATTATGCTGGTGACACATTTGCTGGTGCCAAGTATGTTGTTGCCAAGTATGCTGGAGACAAGTACTCTGGTTGCAAGTACTTTGGTGGCAATTACGCTGTTGGCAAGTACGCTGGTGGAGGGTAAGTTGGTGGCAAGTACGTTGCAGTCAAGTATCGTGGTAACAAGTACGTTGATGGCAACTACGCTGGAGGTAACCACGTTGGTTATAAGTACACTGGTGGCAAGTACGCTGGTGGCATGTACGCTTAAGGCAAGTACGCTTGTGGCAAGTATGTTTCGGCAAGTATGCTTGTGGCAAGTATACTTTTGGCAAGTATGCATGTGGCAAGTATGCATGGGGCAAGTATGCTTGTGGCAAGTATGCTTGTGGCTAGTATGCTTGTGGCAAGTCTGTAACTACTATGTTGGTGGCGAGTATGCTGGTGGTGAGTATACCAGTGGCAAGAGTGCAACTAGGGTGATGGCGAGTATACCGATGGCAAGTGTGCAAGTATGCTGGTAGCAAATATGCCAGTGGCAAGTACGCTGCTGGTAAGTACGCTGGTGGTAATTACGCTGGAGGCAAGTACGCTTGTGGAGATTACGCTGGTGGAGAGTACGCTGGTGGCAAGTACGCTGGTGTCAAGTATGCTGGTAACAAGTACGCTGGTGGCAATTATGCTGGTGGCAAGTACGCTTGTGGCAAGTACGCTTGTGGCAAGTATGCTTGTAGCAAGTATGCTTGTGGCAAGTATGCTTCTGGCTAGTATACTTGTGGCAAGTATGCTTGTGGCAAGTATGCTTGTGGCAGGTATGCTTGTGACAAGTATGCTACTGCCAGTATTATTGTGGCAAGTATGCTTGTGGCAAGTATGCTTGGGCAAGTATGCTGGTTGCAAGTATACATTTGGCAAGTATGCTAGTGGCAAGTATGCTTGTGGCATGTATACTTGTGGCAAGTATGCAGGTGGCAAGTATGCAAGTATGCTGGTGGCAAGTATACAAGTATGCTAGTAGCAAGTTTGCAATTTTTCTGGTGGCAACTATGCTGGTGGCAAAATTGCTGGTGGCCAGGATGCTGGTAGAAAGTGTGCTGGTGGCAAGTATGCTGGTGGCAATATGCTGGTGTCAAGTATGCTGGTGGCAAGTGCGCTGGTGGCTAGTGAGGTGGTCTTAAGTGTGCTGGTGGCAACTGCGCTGGTGGCAAGTTCGCTGGTGGCAAGTGCACAGGTGGTAAATGTGCTGGTGGCAAGTGTACTAGTGCAAGTGTGATGGTGGCAAGTGTGTTGGTTGCGAGTGTGCTGGTAGCAAGTATACAAATATGCAGGTTGTAAGTATGCAAGTATGCCGGTGGCATGTATGCTGGTGGCAAGTATGCTGGTGGCACGTATGCTGGTGGCATGTACGCTTGTGGCAAGTACGCTTGAGGCAAGTATGCTTGGGCAAGTATGCTTGTGGCAAGTATACATTTGGCAAGTATGCTAGTGGCAAGAATGCATGGGGCAAGTATGCTTGTGCCAAGTATGCTAGTAATAGGTATGCTGGTGCCAACTAAGCTGGTGGTAAGTATGCTTGTTGCAAGTATGCTGGTGGCAAGTATGCTGGTGGCAAGTACGCTGGAGACAAGTACTCTGGTTGCAAGTACGCTGGTGGCAATTACGCTGTAGGCAAGTATGCTGGTGGCTAGAACGCTGGTGGAGAGTACGCTGGTGACGAGTACGCTGGTGGCAAGTACGTTGGTGTCAAGTATCCTGGTAAGAAGTACGCTGGTGGCAACTACGCTGGAGGTAACCACACTGGTTATAAGTATGCTGGTGGCAAGTACGCTGGTGGCATGTACGCTTGTGGCAAGTACGCTTGTGGCAAGTATGCTTGGGCAAGTATACATTTGGCAAGTATGCTAGTGGCAAGTATGCATGGGGCAAGTATGCTTGTGGCTAGTATGCTTGTGGCAAGTCTGCTTGTGACTAGTATGTTGGTGGCGAGTATGCTGGTGGTGAGTATACCGGTTGCAAGTTTGCAATTATGCTGATGGAGAGTTTACTGGTGGCAAGTGTGCAAGTATGCTGGAAGCAAATATGCTGGTGGCAAGTATGCTGGTGGCAAGTATGCAAGTATGCTGGTGGCAAGTATGCTGGTTGCAAGTATGCTGGTGTCAAGAATGCAGTTGTCAAGTATGCTGGTGGCAAGTATGCTGGTGGCAAGTATGCTTTTGACAAGTATGCTGGTGGCAAGTATGCTGGTGGCAAGTAAGCTAGTGCAAAGTAACCTGGTGTCAGGTACGTTGGTGTCACGTACGCTGGTGGCATGTACATTTGTTGCAAGTACGCATGTGGCAAGTATGCTTGTGGCAAGTATGCCTGATCATGTATGCTTGTGGCAAGAATACTTGTGGCAATTATGCCTGTGGCAAGTATGCTTGGGGCAAGTATGCTTGTGGCACATATGCTTGTGGCAAGTATGCTTGGGACAAGTATGCTTGTGGCAAGTATGCTTGTGGCAAGTATGCTTGGGGCGAGTATACTTTTGGCAAGCATGCTTGTGGCAAGTATATTTGGGGAGAGTATGCTTGTGGCAAGTATGCATGTGGCATGTATACTTGTGGCAATTATGCTTGTGGCAAGTATGCTTGTTGCAAGTATGCCTGTGGCAAGTATGCTTGCGGGAAGTATGCTTTTGGCAAGTATGCTGGTGGCAAGTATGCAGCAGCAATTATGCTGGTGGCAAGTATGCTGGTGGCAATTATGCTGGTGGCAATTATGCTGGTGGCAAGTACGAAAGTATGCTGGTGGCAAGTATACAAGTTTGCTAGTGGCATGTTTGGAAGTTTGCTGGTGTCAAGAATGCTGGTGTGACTTATGCTGGAAGCACCTATGCTGGTATCACCTATGCTGGTGGCACGTATGCTGGTGGCAAGTATGCTGGTGGCAAGTATGCTGGTGGCAAGTATGCTGGTTGCAAGTATGCTGGTGTCAAGTATGCAGTTGTCAAGTATGCTGGTGGCAAGTATGCTGGTGGCAAGTATGCTGGTGGCAAGTAAGCTAGTGCAAAGTAACCTGGTGGCAGGTACGTTGGTGTCACGTACGCTGGTGGCATGTACATTTGTTGCAAGTACGCATGTGGCAAGTATGCTTGTGGCAAGTATGCCTGATCATGTATGCTTGTGGCAAGAATACTTGTGGCAATTATGCCTGTGGCAAGTATGCTTGGGGCAAGTATGCTTGTGGCACATATGCTTGTGGCAAGTATGCTTGGGACAAGTATGCTTGTGGCAAGTATGCTTGTGGCAAGTATGCTTGGGGCGAGTATACTTTTGGCAAGCATGCTTGTGGCAAGTATATTTGGGGAGAGTATGCTTGTGGCAAGTATGCATGTGGCATGTATACTTGTGGCAAGTATGCTTGTGGCAAGTATGCTTGTTGCAAGTATGCCTGTGGCAAGTATGCTTGCGGGAAGTATGCTTTTGGCAAGTATGCTGGTGGCAAGTATGCAGCAGCAATTATGCTGGTGGCAAGTATGCTGGTGGCAATTATGCTGGTGGCAATTATGCTGGTGGCAAGTACGAAAGTATGCTGGTGGCAAGTATACAAGTTTGCTAGTGGCATGTTTGGAAGTTTGCTGGTGTCAAGAATGCTGGTGTGACTTATGCTGGAAGCACCTATGCTGGTATCACCTATGCTGGTGGCACGTATGCTGGTGGCAAGTATGCTGGTGGCAAGTATGCTGGTGGCAAGTATGCTGGTGGCAAGTGTGCTGGTGGCAAGTGAGCTGGTCTCAAGTGCGCTGGTGGCAAGTATGCAAGTGTGCTGGTGGAGAGTATGAAAGAATGCTGGTGGGAAGTATGCCGGTGGCAAGTATGCTGGTAGCAAGTATGCTGGTGGCAAGTATGCTGGTGGCAAATATGATGGTGGCAAGTATGCTAGTGACAGGTATGCTCGTGCCAAGTATTCTGGTGGCAAGTATGCTTGTTGCAAGTATGCTCATGGCAAGTAGGCTGGTGGCAAGTACGCTGGTGGAGAGTACCCTGGTGTAGAGTACGCTGGTGGAAAGTACGTTGGTGTCAAATACGATGGTGGCATGCACATTTGTTGCAAGTACGCATGTGGCAAGTATGCTTGTGGCAAGTATGCTTGTGGCAAGTATACTTGTGGCAAGTATGCTTGTGGCAAGTCTGATTGTGACTAGTATGCTGGTGGCGAGTATGCTGGTGGTGAGTATACCAGTGGCAAGTGTGCAACTATGCTGTTGGCGATTATACCGGTGGCAAGTGTGCAAGTATGCTGGTAGCAAATATGCTGGTTGCAAGTAATCTGGTGGCAAGTATGGAAGTATGCTGGAGGCAAGTATGCTGGTGGCAAGTATGCTGGTGGCAAATATGATGGTGGCAATTATGCTGGATGCAAGTATGCTGGTGGTAAGTATGCTGGTGCCAAATATGCCGGTGCCAAATATGGGCGTGCCAAGTATGTTGGTGCCAAGTTCGCTGGTGGCAGTATGCTGGTGGCAAGTAAACTGGTGGCAAGTATGTTTGTGAAAAGTATGCTGGTGACAAGTATGCAGGTGGCAAGTATGCTGGTGGCAAGTATGCTGGTAACAAGAATGCTAGTATAAAGTGTGCTGGTGGCAAGTACGCTGGTGACAAGTATGCTGGTGTCACGTTTGCTGGTGCCAAGTATGTTGTTGCCAAGTATGCTGTTGGCAAATATGTTGGTGGCAAGTAGGCTGGTGGCAAGTATGCTTGTGGCAAGTGTGCTGGTGGCATGTATGCTGGTGGAAAGTATGCTGGTGGAAAGTATGCTGGTGGCAAGTATGCTGGTAGGTGGCAAATATGCTGGTGGCCAGTATGCTAGTGTTTGAGGTTGCAAGTATGCAGGTGGCAAGAATGGTGGTGGCATGTATGCCTAGGCAAGTACACTGGTGGCAAGTATGCTAATGGCAGGTATGCCGGTGGATGGCAAGTATGCTGGTGGGTGGCAAGAATGCTGGTGGAAGGTAAGTTTTTGGCAAGTATGCTGGTGGCTAGTATGCTGTTGGCAAGTATGCTAGTGGCAAGTATGCTGATGGCAAGTGTGCTGGTGGCAAGTGTTCTGGTGTCAAGTGTGCTGGTGGCAATTGTGCTGGTGCAAGTGTGCTGGTGGCAAGTATGCAAGAATGCTGGTGATAAGTATGCAAGTATGCTTGTTGCAAGTATGCTTGTGGCAAGTTTGATTGAGGCAAGTATGCTTGCGGCAAAAATGCTTGTGGCAAGTATGCTGGTGGCAAGTATGCTGGTGGCAAGTAAGCTAGTGCCAAGTAACCTGGTGGCAAGTAGGCTGGTGGAAATTATGCTGGTGTGAAGTATGCAGGTTGCAAGTATGCTGGTGGCAAGTATGCTTGTTACAAGTATGCTTGTGGCAAGTATGATTGTGGCAAGTATACTTGTGGCAAGTATGCTTGTGACAAGTATACTTGTGGCAAGTATGCCTTTGGCGAGTATGCTTGGGGCAAGTATGCTTGTGGCATGTATGCTTGTGGCAAGTATGCTTGGGACAAGTATGCTTGTGGCAAGTATGCTTGTGGCAAGTATGCTTGTGGCAATTATGCTTGTGGCGAATATACTTGTGGCAAGCATGCTTGTGGCAAGTATGTTTGGGGAGAGTATGCTTGTGGCAAGTATGCATGTGGCATGTATACTTGTGGCAAGTATGCTTGTGGCAAGTATGCTTGTTGCAAGTATGCCTCTGGCAAGTATACTAGTGGCAAGTATGCTTGTGGCAAGTATGCTTTCGGCAAGTATGCTGGTGGCAAGTATGCTGGCAGCAATTATGCTGGTGGCAAGTATGCTGGTGTCAAGAATGCTGGTGTCACTTATGCTGGTAGCACCTATGCTGGTATCACCTATGCTGGTGGAACGTATGCTGGTGGCAATTATGCTGGTGGCAAGTATGGAAGTATGCTGGAGGCAAGTATGCTGGTGGCAAGTATGCTGGTGGCAAGTATGATGGTGACAAGTATGCTGGTTGCAAGTATGCTTGTGGCTAGTATGCTGGTGCCAAATATGCCGGTGCCAAATATGGGCGTGCCAAGTATGTTGGTGCCATGTACGCTGGTGGCAGTATGCTGGTTGCAAGTAAACTGGTGACAAGTATGCTTGTGAAAAGTATGCTGGTGGCAAGTATGCTGGTGGAAAGTATGCTGGTAGCAATTATGCTGGTAACAAGTATGCTAGTGGAAAGTGTGCTGGTGGCAAGTACGCTGGTGGCAAGTATGCTGGTGGCAAGTATGCTGGTGGGTGGCAAATATGCTGGTGGCCAGTATGCTAGTGTTTGCTGGTTGTAAGTATGAAGGTGGCAAGTATGGTGGTTGCTTTTATGCTTAGGCAAGTACACTGGTGGCAAGTATGCTAATGGCAGGTATGCCGGTGGATGGCAAGTATGCTGGTGGGTGGCAAGTATACTGGTGGAAAAGTAAGTTTTTGGCAAGTATGCTGGTGGCAATTATGCTGTTGGCAAGTATGCTAGTGGCAAGTACGCTGATGGCAAGTGTGCTGGTGGCAAGTGTTCTGGTGGCAAGTGTGCTGGTGGCAAGTATGCAAGTATGCTGGTGATAAGTATGCAAGTATGCTTGTGGCAAGTATGCTTGTGGCAAGTATGCTTGTGGCAAGTATGCTTGTGGCAAGTGTACTTGTGGCAAGAATGCTTGTGGCAAGTATGCTTGTGGAAAAATGCTTGTGGCAAATATGCTTGTGGCAAGTATGATTGTGGCAGGTATGCTTGTGGCTAGTATGCTATTGCAAGTATTATTGTAGCTAGTATGCTGGTGGCTAGTATACTGGTGTTAAGTGTGCAACTATGCTGGTGGCGAGTATACTGGTTGGAAGTGTGCAAGTATGCTGGTAGCAAATATGTTGGTGGCAAGTATACTGGTGGCAAGTATACAAGTCTGCTGGTGGTAAGTATGCTGGCGGCAAATATGCTAGTGGCAAGTATGCAAGTATGCTGGCAACAAGTATGTCGGCTTCAAGTATTCTGGCAGCATGTATGCTGGCTGCAAGTATGCTGTCAGCAAGAATGCTTGTGGCAAGTATGATTGTGGCAAGTATGCGTGTGGCAAGTACGCTTGTGGCAAGTATGCTTGTGGCAAGTATACTTGTGGCAAGTATGCTATTGCAAGTATTATTGTGACAAGTATGCTTGTTGCGAGTATGATTGGGCAAGTATGCTTGTGGTAAGTATGCTTGTGGCAAGTATGCTTGTGGCAAGTATACTTGTGGCAAGGACGCTTGTGGCAAGTATGCTTGGGGCAAGTATGCTTGTGGCAAGAATGCTTGTGGCATGTATACTTGTGGCAAGTATGCTGGTGGCAAATATGCTGGTGGCAATTATGCAAGTATGCTGGTGGCAAGTATGCAAGTATGCTGGTGGCAAGTATACAAGTATGCTAGTGGCAAGTTTGCAAGTTTGCTGGTGCAAGTATACTGGTGGCAAGATTGCTGGTGGCAAGTATGCTGGTAGCAATTGTGCTAGTGGCAAGTATGCTGGTGGCAAGTATGCTGGTGTCAAGTATGCTGGTGGCAAGTGCGCTGGTGGCAAGTGAGCTGGTCTCAAGTGCGCTGGTGGCAAGTGCGCTGGTGCTAAATGTGCTGGTGGCAAGTGTGCTGGTACAAGTGTGATGGTGGCAATATGCTCTTGGCAAGTATGCTAGTGACAGGTATGGTGGTGCCAAGTATGCTGGTGGCAAGTATGCTTGTTGCAAGTATGCTGGTGGAAAGTAGGAAGTGGCAAGTACGCTGGAGAGAAATACATTTGGTTGCAAGTACGCTGGTGGCAATTACGCAGTCGGCAAGTATGCTGGTGGCAAGTACACTGGTGGAGAGTATGCTGGTGGAGGGAATGCTGGTGGCAAGTACGTTGGTGTCAAGTATTCTGGTAACAAGTACGTTGGTGGCAACTACGCTGGAGGTAACCACACTGGTTATAAGTATGCTGGTGGCAAGTACGCTGGTGATATTTACGCTTGTGGCAAGAATGCTAGTGGCAAGTATGCTTGGGCAAGTATACTTGTGGCAAGTATACTTTTGGCAAGTATGCTTGTGGCAAGTATGCATGGGACAAGTATGCTTGTGGCAAGTATGTTTGTGGCAAGTATGCTTGTGGCAAGTATACTTGTCGCAAGTATGCTTGTGGCAAGTATGCTTTCAGCAAGTATGCTGGTGGCAAGTATGCTGGCAGCAAGTATGCTGGCGGCATGTATACTCGTGGCAAGTATGCTGGTGGCAATTATGCTGGTTGCAAGTACAAAAGTATGCTGGTGGCAAGATTGCTGGTGGCAAGCACGCTGGTTGCAAGTGTGGTGGTGGCAAGTATGCTGGTGGCAAGTATACAGGTGGCAAGTATGCTGGTGGCAAGTGTGTTGGTGGAAAGTTCGCTGGTGGCAATTACGCTGGAGGCAAGTACGCTTATGGAGAGTACGCTGGTGGAGAGTACGCTGGTGGCAAGTACGCTGGTGTCAAGTATGCTGGTAACAAGTACACTGGTGGCAAGTACGCTTGTGGCAAGTATGCTTCAGGCAAGTATATTTGTGGCAAGAATGCTTGTGGCAAGTATGCTTGTGGCAAGTATGCATGTGGCAAGTATGCTATTGCAAGTATTATTGTGGCAAGGATGCTTGTGGCAAGTATGCTTGATGAAAGTATGCTTGTGGCATGTATGCTTGTGGCAAGTATATTTGTGGCAAGTATGCTGGTTTCAAGTATGCTGGTGGCAAGTGCGCTGGTGGCAAGTGAGATGGTTTTAAGTGCGCTGGTGGCAAGTGCGCTGGTGGCTACTGCGCTGGTGGTAAATGTGCTGGTGGCAAGTGTACTGGAGCAAGTGTGATGGTGGCAAGTGTGTTGGTTGCGAGTGTGCTGGTGGCAAGTATACAAGTTGCAGGTGGCAAGTATGCAAGTATGCTGGTGGCAAGTATGCTGGTGGCAAGTATGTTGGTGGCACGTATGCTGGTGGCAAGTATGCTGGTGGCAAATATGCTGGTGGCAAGTATGCTAGTAACAGGTATGCTGGTGCCAAGTAAGCTGGTGGCAAGTATGCTTGTTGCAAGTATGCTATTGGCAAGTAGGCTGTTGGCAAGAACGCTGGAGACAAGTACTCTGGTTGCAAGTACGCTGGTGGCAATTATGCAGTGGGCAAGTATGCTGGTGGCAAGTACGCTGGTGGAGAGTACGCTGGTGAAGAGTACGCTGGTGGCAAGTACGTTGGTGTCAAGTATCCTGGTAACAAGTATGCTGGTGGCAACTAAGCTGGAAATAACCACGCTGGTTATGAGTACGCTGGTGGCAAGTACGCTGGTGGCATGTACACTTGTGGCAAGTACGCTTGTGGCAAGTATGCTTGGGCAAGTATGCTTGTGGCAAGTATACATTTGGCAAGTATTCTTGTGGAAAGTATGCATGGTGGAACTATGCTTGTCGCAAGTATGCTTGCGGCTAGTATGCTTGTGGCAAGTCTGCTTGTGACTAGTATGCTGGTGGCTAGTATGCTGGTGGCAAATATGTTGGTGGCAAGATCGCTGGTGGCAAGTATGCTGGTGGCAAGTAAGCTAGTGCCAAGTAACCTGGTGGCAAGTAGGCTGGTGGAAAGTATACTGCTGTCAAGTATGCAAGTTGCAAGTATGCTGGTGGCAAGTATGCTTGTTGCAAGTATGCTTGTGGCAAGTATGCTTGTTGCAAGTATGCTTGTGGCAAGTAGGTAGGTGGCAAGTACACTGGAGACCAGTACGCTGGTGGCAAGTACGCTGGTGGCAATTACACTGTTGGCAAGTATGATGGTGGCAAGTACGCTGGTGGACAGTACGCTGGTCGAGAGTACGCTGGTGGCAAGTACGTTGGTGTCAAGTACGCTGGTGGCAACTATGCTGGTTATAAGTACGCTGGTGGCAAGTACGATGGTGGCATGTACGCTTGTTGCAAGTATGCTGGTGGCAAGTAGGCTGGTGGAAGGTACGCTGGAGACAAGTACTCTGGTTGCAAGTACACTGGTGGCAATTACGCTGGAGGTAACCACATTGGTTATAAGTACGCTGGTGGCAAGTACGCTGGTGGTATGTACGTTTGTGGCAAGTACGCTTGTTGCAAGTATGCTTGGGAAAGTATACTTGTGGCAAGTATACCTTTGGCAAGTATGCTTGTGGCAAGTATGCATGGGACAAGTAAGCTTGTGGCAAGTATGCTTGTGGCTAGTAGGCTAGTGGCAAGTCTGCTTAGGACTAGTTTGCTGGTGGAGAGTATGTTGGTGGTGAGTATACCGGTGGCAAGTGTGCAACTATGCTGATGGCGAGTATACCGGTGGCAAGTGTGCAAGTATGCTGGTAGCAAATATGCTGGTGGCAAGTATGCAAGTATCCTGGTGGCATGTCTGCTGGTTGCAAGTATGATGGTGGCAAGTATGCTGGTGGCAAGTATGCTGGTGGCAAGTATGCTGTTGGCAAATATGTTTGTGGCAATTATGCTGGTGGCAAGTATGCTGGTGGCATGTATGCTGGTGGCAAGTAAGCTAGTGCCAAGTAACCTGGCAGCAAGTAGGCTGGTGGAAAGTATGCTGGTGTCAAGTATGCAGGTGGCAAGTATGCTGGTGGCAAGTATGCTGGTGGCAAGTATTTAGGTGACAAGTATGCTGGTGGCAACTATGCTGGTGGCAACTATGCTGGTGGCAAATATGCTTGTTGCAAGTATGCTGGTGGCAAATATGTTGGTGGCAAGTATGCTGGTGGCAGGTATGCAGGTGGCAAGTATGCTGGTGGCAAGTAAGCTAGTGCCAAGTAACCTGGCGGCACGTAGGCTGGTGGAATGAATGCTGGTGGCTAGTATGCTTGTGGCAAGTATGCTGGTGACAAGTATGCTGGTGGCAAGTATGCTGGTGCCAAGTATGCTTGTTGCAAGTATGCTGGTGGCAAGTAGGCTAGTGGCAAGTACGCTGCTGGCAAGTACGCTGCTGGCAATTACGCTGGAGACAAGTACCCTGGCGGAGAGTACGCTGATGGAGTGTACGCTGGTGGTAAGTACGCTGGTGTCAAGTATGCTGGTAACGAGTACGCTTGTAGCAAGCACGGGTGTGGCAAGTATGCTTGTGGCTAGTATGCTTGTGTCTAGTATGCTTGTTGCAAGTATGCTCGTGGCAAGTAGGTAGGTGGCAAGTTCACTGTAGACCAGTACGCTGGTGGCAAGTACGCTGGTGGCAATTACACTGTTGGCAAGTATGCTGGTGGCAAGTACGCTGGTTTAGGGTACGCTGGTGAAGAGTACCCTGGTGGCCAGTACGTTGGTGTCAAGTATCCTGGTAAAAAGTACGCTGGTGGCAAGTACGCTGCTGGCATGTACGTTTGTGGCAAGTACGCTTGTCGCAAGTGTGGTTGGGAAAGTATGCTTGTGGCATGTATACTTTTGGCAAGTATGCTTGTGGCAAGTATGCATGGGACAAGTATGCTTGTGGCAAGTATGCTTGTGGCTAGTATGCTAGTGGCAAGTCTGCTTAGGACTAGTATGCTGGTGGAGAGTATGCTGGTGGTGAGTATACCAGTGGCAAGTGTGCAACTATGCTGATGGCGAGTACACCGGTGGCAAGTGTGCAAGTATGCTGGTAGCATATATGCTGGTGGCAAGTATGCTGGTGATAAGTATTCAAGTATCCTGGTGGCAAGTATGCTGGTTGCAAGTTTGATGGTAGCAAGTATGCTGGTGGCAAGTATGCGGGTGGCAAGTGTGCTGGTGGCAAATATGTTTGTGGCAAGTATGCTGGTGGCAATTATGCCGGTGCAAGTAAGCTAGTGCCAAGTAACCTGGCGGCAAGTAGGCTGGTGGAAAGTATGCTGGTGTCAAGTACGCTGGTGGCAAGTGTGCTGGTGGCAAGTGAGATGGTCTCAAGTGCGCTGGTGGCAAGTGCACCGGTGGCAAGTGCGCTGGTGTTAAATGTGCTGGTGGCCAGTGTTTTGGTGCAAGTGTGATGGTGGCAAGTGTGCTGGTGGCAATTGTGCTGGTTGAATGTGTGCTGGTGGCAATTGTGTTGGTTGCGAGTGTGCTGGTGGCAAGTATACAAGTATGCAGGTGGCAAGTATGCAAGTATGCTGGTGGCAAGTATGCCGGAGACAAGTATGCTGGTGGCAAGTATACTGGTGGCAAGTACGCTGGTGGCAATAATGGTGGAGGCAAGAATGCTAGTGACAGGTATGCTAGTGCCAAGTATGCTGGTGCCAAGTATGCTTGTTGCAAGTATGCTGGTGGCAAGTAGGCTGGTGGCAAGTACGCTGGAGACAAGTACTCTGGTTGCAAGTACGCTGGTGGCAATTACGCTGTGGGCAAGTATGCTGGTGGCAATACGCTGGTGGAGAGTACGCTGGTGGAGAGTATGCTGGTGGCAAGTATGCTGGTGGCAAGTATGCTGTTGGCAAATATGTTTGTGGCAATTATGCTGGTGGCAAGTATGCTGGTGGCATGTATGCTGGTGGCAAGTAAGCTAGTGCCAAGTAACCTGGCAGCAAGTGGGCTGGTGGAAAGTATGCTGGTGTCAAGTATGCAGGTGGCAAGTATGCTGGTGGCAAGTATGCTGGTGGCAAGTATGCAGGTGACAAGTATGCTGGTGGCAACTATGCTGGTGGCAAGTATGCTGGTGGCAAATATGCTTGTTGCAAGTATGCTGGTGGCAAATATGTTGGTGGCAAGTATGCTGGTGGCAGGTATGCAGGTGGCAAGTATGCTGGTGGCAAGTAAGCTAGTGCCAAGTAACCTGGCGGCACGTAGGCTGGTGGAAAGAATGCTGGTGGCTAGTATGCTTGTGGCAAGTATGCTGGTGACTAGTATGCTGGTGGCAAGTATGCTGGTGCCAAGTATGCTTGTTGCAAGTATGCTGGTGGCAAGTAGGCTGGTGGCAAGTACGCTGCTGGCAAGTACGCTGCTGGCAATTACGCTGGAGGCAAGTACCCTGGCGGAGAGTACGCTGATGGAGTGTACGCTGGTGGTAAGTACGCTGGTGTCAAGTATGCTGGTAACGAGTACGCTTGTAGCAAGCACGGTTGTGGCAAGTATGCTTGTGGCTAGTATGCTTGTGGCAAGTATGCTTGTTGCAAGTATGCTCGTGGCAAGTAGGTAGGTGGCAAGTTCACTGGAGACCAGTACGCTGGTGGCAAGTACGCTGGTGGCAATTACACTGTTGGCAAGTATGCTGGTGGCAAGTACGCTGGTGTAGAGTACGCTGGTGAAGAGTACCCTGGTGGCAAGTACGTTGGTGTCAAGTATCCTGGTAACAAGTACGCTGGTGGCAAATACGCTTGAGGTAACCACGCTGATTATAAGTACGCTGGTGGCAAGTACGCTGCTGGCATGTACGTTTGTGGCAAGTACGCTTGTCGCAAGTGTGGTTGGGAAAGTATGCTTGTGGCATGTATACTTTTGGCAAGTATGCTTGTGGCAAGTATGCATGGGACAAGTATGCTTGTGGCAAGTATGCTTGTGGCTAGTATGCTAGTGGCAAGTCTGCTTAGGACTAGTATGCTGGTGGAGAGTATGCTGGTGGTGAGTATACCAGTGGGAAGTGTGCAACTATGCTGATTGCGAGTACACCGGTGGCAAGTGTGCAAGTATGCTGGTAGCATATATGCTGGTGGCAAGTATGCTGGTGATAAGTATTCAAGTATCCTGGTGGCAAGTATGCTGGTTGCAAGTTTGATGGTAGCAAGTATGCTGGTGGCAAGTATGTGGGTGGCAAGTGTGCTGGTGGCAAATATGTTTGTGGCAAGTATACTGGTGGCAATTATGCCGGTGCAAGTAAGCTAGTGCCAAGTAACCTGGCGGCAAGTAGGCTGGTGGAAAGTATGCTGGTGTCAAGTACGCTGGTGGCAAGTGTGCTGGTGGCAAGTGAGATGGTCTCAAGTGCGCTGGTGGCAAGTGCACCGGTGGCAAGTGCGCTAGTGTTAAATGTGCTGGTGGCCAGTGTTTTGGTGCAAGTGTGATGGTGGCAAGTGTGCTGGTGGCAATTGTGCTGGTTGAATGTGTGCTGGTGGCAATTGTTTTGGTTGCGAGTGTGCTGGTGGCAAGTATACAAGTATGCAGGTGGCAAGTATGCAAGTATGCTGGTGGCAAGTATGCTGGAGACAAGTAAGCTGGTGGCAAGTATACTGGTGGCAAGTATGCTGGTGGCAATAATGGTGGTGGCAAGAATGCTAGTGACAGGTATGCTAGTGCCAAGTATGCTGGTGCCAAGTATGCTTGTTGCAAGTATGCTGGTGGCAAGTAGGCTGGTGGCAAGTACGCTGGAGACAAGTACTCTGGTTGCAAGTACGCTGGTGGCAATTACGCTGTGGGCAAGTATGCTGGTGGCAAGTACGCTGGTGGAGAGTACGCTGGTGGAGAGTATGCTGGTGGCAAGTATGCTTGTGGGAAGTATGCTGGTGGCAAGTGTACTAGTGGCAAGTTCGCTGCTGTCAAGTATGCTGGTGTCACGTATGCTGGTAGCACCTATGCTGGTGGCACCTATGCTGGTGGCACATATGCTGGTGGCAAGTATGCTGGTGGCAAGTATGCTTGTAGCAAGTATGCTTGTGGCAAGTATGTTTGTGTCAAGTATGCTTGTGGCAAGTATAATTGTGGCAAGTATGCTTTTGGCAATTAAGCTTGGGGCCAGTATGCTTGTGGCAAGAATTCACGTGGCATGTATACTTGTGGCAAGTATGCTGGTTGCAAGTATGCTAGTATGCTGGTGGCAAATATACAAGTGTGCTGGTGGCAAGTATGCTGGCGGCAAGTATGCTGGTGCCAAGTATGCTTGTTGCAAGTATGCTGGTGGCAAGTAGGCTGGTGGCAAGTACGCTGCTGGCAAGTACGCTGCTGCCAATTACGCTGGAGGCAAGTACGCTGGCGGAGAGTATGCTGGTGGAGAGTACGCTGGTGGTAAGTACGCTGGTGTCAAGTATGCTGGTAACGAGTACGCTTGTAGCAAGCACGGTTGTTGCAAGTGTGCTTGTGGCTAGTATGCTTGTGGCAAGTATGCTTGTTGCAAGTATGCTCGTGGAAAGTAGGTAGGTGGCAAGTACACTGGAGACCAGTACGCTGGTGGCAAGTACGCTGGTGGCAATAACACTGTTGGCAAGTATGCTGGTGGCAAGTACGCTGGTGTAGAGTACGCTGGTGAAGAGTACCCTGGTGGCAAGTACGTTGGTGTCAAGTATCCTGGTAACAAGTACACTGGTGGCAAATACGCTTGAGGTAACCACGCTGATTATAAGTACGCTGGTGGCAAGTACGCTGGTGGCATGTACGTTTGTGGCAAGTATGCTTGTCGCAAGTATGGTTGGGAAAGTATGCTTGTGGCATGTATACTTTTGGCAAGTATGCTTGTGGCAAGTATGCATGGGACAAGTATGCTTGTGGCAAGTATGCTTGTGGCTAGTATGCTAGTGGCAAGTCTGCTTAGGACTAGTATGCTGGTGGAGAGTATGCTGGTGGTGAGTATACTGGTGGCAAGTGTGCAACTATGCTGATGGCGAGTACACCGGTGGCAAGTGTGCAAGTATGCTGGTAGCAAATATGCTGGTGGCAAGTATGCTGGTGGCAAGTATTCAAGTATCCTGGTGGCAACTATGCTGGTTGCAAGTTTGATGGTAGCAAGTATGCTGGTGGCAAGTATGCGGGTGGCAAGTGTGCTGGTGGCAAATATGTTTGTGGCAAGTATGCTGGTGCAAGTAAGCTAGTGCCAAGTAACCTGGCGGCAAGTAGGCTGGTGGAAAGTATGCTGGTGTCAAGTACGCTGGTGGCAAGTGTGCTGGTGGCAAGTGAGATGGTCTCAAGTGCGCTGGTGGCAAGTGCACCGGTGGCAAGTGCGCTGGTGTTAAATGTGCTGGTGGCCAGTGTTTTGGTGCAAGTGTGATGGTGGCAAGTGTGCTGGTGGCAATTGTGCTGGTTGAATGTGTGCTGGTGGCAATTGTGTTGGTTGCGAGTGTGCTGGTGGCAAGTATACAAGTATGCAGGTGGCAAGTATGCAAGTATGCTGGTGGCAAGTATGCCGGAGACAAGTATGCTGGTGGCAAGTATACTGGTGGCAAGTACGCTGGTGGCAATAATGGTGGAGGCAAGAATGCTAGTGACAGGTATGCTAGTGCCAAGTATGCTGGTGCCAAGTATGCTTGTTGCAAGTATGCTGGTGGCAAGTAGGCTGGTGGCAAGTACGCTGGAGACAAGTACTCTGGTTGCAAGTACGCTGGTGGCAATTACGCTGTGGGCAAGTATGCTGGTGGCAATACGCTGGTGGAGAGTACGCTGGTGGAGAGTATGCTGGTGGCAAGTATGCTGGTGGCAAGTATGCTGTTGGCAAATATGTTTGTGGCAATTATGCTGGTGGCAAGTATGCTGGTGGCATGTATGCTGGTGGCAAGTAAGCTAGTGCCAAGTAACCTGGCAGCAAGTGGGCTGGTGGAAAGTATGCTGGTGTCAAGTATGCAGGTGGCAAGTATGCTGGTGGCAAGTATGCTGGTGGCAAGTATGCAGGTGACAAGTATGCTGGTGGCAACTATGCTGGTGGCAAGTATGCTGGTGGCAAATATGCTTGTTGCAAGTATGCTGGTGGCAAATATGTTGGTGGCAAGTATGCTGGTGGCAGGTATGCAGGTGGCAAGTATGCTGGTGGCAAGTAAGCTAGTGCCAAGTAACCTGGCGGCACGTAGGCTGGTGGAAAGAATGCTGGTGGCTAGTATGCTTGTGGCAAGTATGCTGGTGACTAGTATGCTGGTGGCAAGTATGCTGGTGCCAAGTATGCTTGTTGCAAGTATGCTGGTGGCAAGTAGGCTGGTGGCAAGTACGCTGCTGGCAAGTACGCTGCTGGCAATTACGCTGGAGGCAAGTACCCTGGCGGAGAGTACGCTGATGGAGTGTACGCTGGTGGTAAGTACGCTGGTGTCAAGTATGCTGGTAACGAGTACGCTTGTAGCAAGCACGGTTGTGGCAAGTATGCTTGTGGCTAGTATGCTTGTGGCAAGTATGCTTGTTGCAAGTATGCTCGTGGCAAGTAGGTAGGTGGCAAGTTCACTGGAGACCAGTACGCTGGTGGCAAGTACGCTGGTGGCAATTACACTGTTGGCAAGTATGCTGGTGGCAAGTACGCTGGTGTAGAGTACGCTGGTGAAGAGTACCCTGGTGGCAAGTACGTTGGTGTCAAGTATCCTGGTAACAAGTACGCTGGTGGCAAATACGCTTGAGGTAACCACGCTGATTATAAGTACGCTGGTGGCAAGTACGCTGCTGGCATGTACGTTTGTGGCAAGTACGCTTGTCGCAAGTGTGGTTGGGAAAGTATGCTTGTGGCATGTATACTTTTGGCAAGTATGCTTGTGGCAAGTATGCATGGGACAAGTATGCTTGTGGCAAGTATGCTTGTGGCTAGTATGCTAGTGGCAAGTCTGCTTAGGACTAGTATGCTGGTGGAGAGTATGCTGGTGGTGAGTATACCAGTGGGAAGTGTGCAACTATGCTGATTGCGAGTACACCGGTGGCAAGTGTGCAAGTATGCTGGTAGCATATATGCTGGTGGCAAGTATGCTGGTGATAAGTATTCAAGTATCCTGGTGGCAAGTATGCTGGTTGCAAGTTTGATGGTAGCAAGTATGCTGGTGGCAAGTATGTGGGTGGCAAGTGTGCTGGTGGCAAATATGTTTGTGGCAAGTATACTGGTGGCAATTATGCCGGTGCAAGTAAGCTAGTGCCAAGTAACCTGGCGGCAAGTAGGCTGGTGGAAAGTATGCTGGTGTCAAGTACGCTGGTGGCAAGTGTGCTGGTGGCAAGTGAGATGGTCTCAAGTGCGCTGGTGGCAAGTGCACCGGTGGCAAGTGCGCTAGTGTTAAATGTGCTGGTGGCCAGTGTTTTGGTGCAAGTGTGATGGTGGCAAGTGTGCTGGTGGCAATTGTGCTGGTTGAATGTGTGCTGGTGGCAATTGTTTTGGTTGCGAGTGTGCTGGTGGCAAGTATACAAGTATGCAGGTGGCAAGTATGCAAGTATGCTGGTGGCAAGTATGCTGGAGACAAGTATGCTGGTGGCAAGTATACTGGTGGCAAGTATGCTGGTGGCAATAATGGTGGTGGCAAGAATGCTAGTGACAGGTATGCTAGTGCCAAGTATGCTGGTGCCAAGTATGCTTGTTGCAAGTATGCTGGTGGCAAGTAGGCTGGTGGCAAGTACGCTGGAGACAAGTACTCTGGTTGCAAGTACGCTGGTGGCAATTACGCTGTGGGCAAGTATGCTGGTGGCAAGTACGCTGGTGGAGAGTACGCTGGTGGAGAGTATGCTGGTGGCAAGTATGCTTGTGGGAAGTATGCTGGTGGCAAGTGTACTAGTGGCAAGTTCGCTGCTGTCAAGTATGCTGGTGTCACGTATGCTGGTAGCACCTATGCTGGTGGCACCTATGCTGGTGGCACATATGCTGGTGGCAAGTATGCTGGTGGCAAGTATGCTTGTAGCAAGTATGCTTGTGGCAAGTATGTTTGTGTCAAGTATGCTTGTGGCAAGTATAATTGTGGCAAGTATGCTTTTGGCAATTAAGCTTGGGGCCAGTATGCTTGTGGCAAGAATTCATGTGGCATGTATACTTGTGGCAAGTATGCTGGTTGCAAGTATGCTAGTATGCTGGTGGCAAATATACAAGTGTGCTGGTGGCAAGTATGCTGGCGGCAAGTATGCTGGTGCCAAGTATGCTTGTTGCAAGTATGCTGGTGGCAAGTAGGCTGGTGGCAAGTACGCTGCTGGCAAGTACGCTGCTGCCAATTACGCTGGAGGCAAGTACGCTGGCGGAGAGTATGCTGGTGGAGAGTACGCTGGTGGTAAGTACGCTGGTGTCAAGTATGCTGGTAACGAGTACGCTTGTAGCAAGCACGGTTGTTGCAAGTGTGCTTGTGGCTAGTATGCTTGTGGCAAGTATGCTTGTTGCAAGTATGCTCGTGGAAAGTAGGTAGGTGGCAAGTACACTGGAGACCAGTACGCTGGTGGCAAGTACGCTGGTGGCAATTACACTGTTGGCAAGTATGCTGGTGGCAAGTACGCTGGTGTAGAGTACGCTGGTGAAGAGTACCCTGGTGGCAAGTACGTTGGTGTCAAGTATCCTGGTAACAAGTACACTGGTGGCAAATACGCTTGAGGTAACCACGCTGATTATAAGTACGCTGGTGGCAAGTACGCTGGTGGCATGTACGTTTGTGGCAAGTATGCTTGTCGCAAGTATGGTTGGGAAAGTATGCTTGTGGCATGTATACTTTTGGCAAGTATGCTTGTGGCAAGTATGCATGGGACAAGTATGCTTGTGGCAAGTATGCTTGTGGCTAGTATGCTAGTGGCAAGTCTGCTTAGGACTAGTATGCTGGTGGAGAGTATGCTGGTGGTGAGTATACTGGTGGCAAGTGTGCAACTATGCTGATGGCGAGTACACCGGTAGCAAGTGTGCAAGTATGCTGGTAGCAAATATGCTGGTGGCAAGTATGCTGGTGGCAAGTATTCAAGTATCCTGGTGGCAACTATACTGGTTGCAAGTTTGATGGTAGCAAGTATGCTGGTGGCAAGTATGCGGGTGGCAAGTGTGCTGGTGGCAAATATGTTTGTGGCAAGTATGCTGGTGGCAAGTATGCTGGTGCAAGTAAGCTAGTGCCAAGTAACCTGGCGGCAAGTAGGCTGGTGGAAAGTATGCTGGTGTCAAGTACGCTGGTGGCAAGTGTGCTGGTGGCAAGTGAGATGGTCTCAAGTGCGCTGGTGGCAAGTGCACCGGTGGCAAGTGCGCTGGTGTTAAATGTGCTGGTGGCCAGTGTTTTGGTGCAATTGTGATGGTGGCAAGTGTGCTGGTGGCAATTGTGCTGGTTGAAAGTGTGCTGGTGGCAATTGTGTTGGTTGCGAGTGTGCTGGTGGCAAGTATACAAGTATGCAGGTGGCAAGTATGCAAGTATGCTGGTGGCAAGTATGCTGGAGACAAGTATGCTGGTGGCAAGTATAATGGTGGCAAGTATGCTGGTGGCAATAATGGTGGTGGCAAGTATGCTAGTAACAGGTATGCTGGTGCCAAGTATGCTGGTGCCAAGTATGCTTGTTGCAAGTATGCTGGTGGCAAGTAGGCTGGTGGCAAGTACGCTGGAGACAAGTACTCTGGTTGCAAGTACGCTGGTGGCAATTACGCTGTGGGCAAGTATGCTGGTGGCAAGTACGCTGGTGGAGAGTACGCTGGTGGAGAGTGTACTGGTGGCAAGTATGCTTGTGGGAAGTTTGCTGGTGGCAAGTGTACTAGTGGCAAGTTCGCTGCTGTCAAGTATGCTGGTGTCACGTATGCTGGTAGCACCTATGCTGGTGGCACCTATGCTGGTGGCACATATGCTGGTGGAAAGTATGCTGGTGGCAAGTATGCTTGTAGCAAGTATACTTGTGGCAAGTATGCTTGTGGCAAGTGTACTTGCCACTAGTATGCTTGTGGCAAGTATGTTTGTGTCAAGTATGCCTGTGGCAAGTATACTTGTGGCAAGTATGCTTTTGGCAATTAAGCTTGGGGCCAGTATGCTTGTGGCAAGAATGCATATGGCATGTATATTTGTGGCAAGTATGCTGGTTGAAAGTATGCTAGTATGCTGGTAGCAAATATACAAGTTTGCTGGTGGCAAGTATGCTGGTGGAAAGATTGCTGGTGGCGAGTATGCTGGTGTCAAGTATGCTGGTGGCAAGTGTGCTGGTGGCAAGTGAGATGGTCTCAAGTGCACTGGTGGCAAGTGCACCGGTGGCAAGTGCGCTGGTGTTAAATGAGCTGGTGGCCAGTGTGTTGGTGCAAGTGTGATGGTGGCTAGTGTGCTGGTGGCAATTGTGCTGGTTGAAAGAGTGTTGGTGGCAAGTGTGTTGGTTGCGAGTGTGCTGGTGGCAAGTATACAAGTATGCAGGTGGCAAGTATGCAAGTATACTGGTGGCAAGTATGCTGGTGGCAATAATGGTGGTGGCAAGTATGCTAGTGACAGGTATGCTAGTGCCAAGTATGCTGGTGGCAAGTATGCTTGTTGCAAGTATGCCTGTGGCAAGTAGGCTAGTGGGAAGTACGCTGGAGACAAGTACTCTGGTTGCAAGTACGCCGGTGGCAAGTGCGCTGTTGGCAAGTTCGCTGGTGGTAAGTGTGCTGGTGGCAAGTGTGCTGGTGCAAGTGTGCTGGTGGCAAGTACGCTGGTGGAGAGTACGCTGGTGGAGAGTACGCTGGTGCAAGTACGTTGGTGTCAAGTATCCTGGTAACAAGTACGCAGGTGGCAACTACGCTGGAGGTAACCACGCTGGTTATAAGTACGCTGAGGGCAAGTACGCTGGTGGCATGTACACTTGTGGCAAGTACGCTTGTGGTAAATATGCTTGGGCTAGTATGCTTGTGGCAAGTATAATTTTGGCAAGTATGCTTGTAGCTAGGGTGCTCGTGGCAAGTCTGCTTGTGACTAGTATGCTGGTGGTGAGTATGCTGGTTGTGGGTATACCAGTGGCAAGAGTCCATCTATGCTGATGGCGAGTATACTGGTGGCAAGTATGCTGGTGGCAAGTATGCTGGTGGCAATTATGCTGGTGGCAAGTACGAATGTATGCTGGTGGCAAGTATACAAGTATGCTAGTGGCAAGATTGCTGGTGGCAAGTATGCTGGTGGCAGGTATGGTGGTAGCAAGTGTGGTGGTGGCCAGTATGCTGGCGGCAAATATGCTGGTGGCAATTCTGCTGGAGGCAAGTGTGATGGTGGCAAGTTCGCTAGTGTGAATTATGCTGGTGTCATGTATTCTGGTAGCACCTATGCTGGTGGCACGTATGTTGGTGGCACGAATGCTATTGGCAAGTATGCTGGTGGCAAGTACGCTGGTGGACAGTACGCTGGTGGAGAGTACGCTGGTGGCAAGTACGTTGTTGTCAAGTACGCTGGTGGCAACTACGCTGGTTATAAGTACGCTGGTGGCAAGTACGCTGGTGGCATGTACGCTTGTTGCAAGTACGCTTGTGGCAAGTATGCTTGTTTCAAGTATGCTTGGGCAAGTATACTTGTGGCAAGTATGTTTGTGGCAAGTATGCATGGGGCAAGTATGCTTGTGGCAAGTATGCATGTAGCAAGTATGCTTGTGGCTAGTATGCTTGTGGCAAGTATGCTTGTGACTAGTATGCTGTTGGCGAATATATTGCTGGCAAGTATACCGGTGGCAAGTGTGCAACTATGCCGGTGGCGAGTATACCAGTGGCATGTGTGCAAGTATGCTGGTAACAAATATGCTGGTGGCAAGTATGCTGGTGGCATGTAAGCTAGTGCCAAGTAACCTGGCAGCAAGTGGGCTGATGGAAATTATGCTGGTGTCAAGAATGCTGGTGACAAGTATGCTGGTGGCAAGTGTGCTGGTGGCAAATATGCTTGTGGCAAAAATGCTTGTTGCAATTATGCTGGTGGCAAGTAGGCTGGTGGTAGGTACGCTGCTGGCAAGTACGCTGGTGGCAATTACGCTGGAGGCAAGTACGCTGGTGGAGAGTATGCTAGTGGAGAGTACGCTGGTGGAAAGTACGCTGGTGTCAAGAATGCTGGTAACAAGTACGCTTGTGGCAAGTACGCTTGTGGCAAGTATGCTTGTGGCTAGTATGCTTGTGTCAAGTATGCTTGTGGCAAGTATACTTGTGGCAAGTATGCTTGTGGCAGGTATGATTGTGGCAAGTATGCTTGTGGCAAGTATACTTGTGGCAAGTATGCTATTGCAAGTATTATTGTAGCAAGTATGCTGGTGGCAGGTATGCAAGTATGCTGGTGGCAAGTATACAAGTATGCTAGTGGCAAGTTTGCAAGTTTGCTGGTGGCAAGTATGCTGGTGGCAAGATTGCTGGTGGCAAGTATGCTGGTAGCAAGTGTGCTGGCGGCAAGTATACTGGTGCCAAGTATGCTGGTGGCAAGTATGCTGGTGGCAAGAATGCTTGTTGCAAGTATGCTGGTGGCAAGTAGGCTGGTGGCAAGTACGCTGGAGACAAGTACTCTGGTTGCAAGTACGCTGGTGGCAATTACGCTGGAGGTAACCACGCTGGTTATAAGTACGCTGGTGGCATGTACGTTTGTGGCAAGTACGCTTGTCGCAAGTATGCTTGGGAAAGTATGCTTGTGGCAAGTATACATTTGGCAAGTATGCTTGTGGCAAGTATGCATGGGACAAGTATGCTTGTGGCAAGTATGCTTGTGGCTAGTATGCTAGTGGCAAGTCTGCTTAGGACTAGTATGCTGGTGGAGAGTATACCGGTGGCAAGTGTGCAACTATGCTGATGGCGAGTATACCGGTGGCAAGTGTGCAAGTATGCTGGTAGCAAATATGCTGGTGATAAGTATGCTGTTGGCAAGTATGCAAGTATCCTGGTGGCATGTGTGCTGGTTGCAAGTATGATGGTGGCAAGTATGCTGGTGGCAAGTATGCTGGTGGCAAGTATGCTGTTGGCAAATATGTTGGTGGCAAGTATGCTGGTGGCAAGTATGCTGGTGACAAGCTAGTGCCAAGTAGCCTGGCAGCAAGTAGGCTGGTGGAAAGTATGCTGTCGTCAAGTATGCAGGTGGCTAGTATGCTGGTAGCAAGTATGCTGGTGGCAAGTATGCAGGTGACAAGTATACTGGTGGCAACTATGCTGGTGACAAGTATGCTGGTGGCAAATATGCTTGTTGCAAGTATGCTGGTGGCAAATATGTTGGTGGCAAGTATGCTGGTGGCAGGTATGCAGGTGGCAAGTATGCTGGTGGCAAGTATGCTAGTGCCAAGTAAACCTGGCGGCACGTAGGCTGGTGGAAAGTATGCTGGTGGCTAGTATGCTGTTGGCAAGTATGCTGGTATCAAGTTTGCTGGTGCCAAGTATCCTTGTTGCAAGTATGCTGGTGGCATGTAGGCTGGTGGCAAGTACGCCACTGGCAAGTACGCTGCTGGCAATTACGTTGGAGGCAAGTACGCTGGCGGAGAGTACGCTGGTGGAGAGTACGCTGGTGGAGAGTACGCTGGTGGTAAGTACGCTGGTGTCAAGTATGCTCGTAACGAGTACGCTTGTGGCAAGCACGGTTGTGGCAAGTATACTTGTGGCTAGTATGCTTGTGGGAAGTATGCTTGTGGCAAGTATGCTTGTGGCAAGTATACTTGTGGCAAGTATGTGTGTGGCAGTTATGCTTGTGGCAAGTATGCTTGTGGCAAGTATACTTGTGGCAAGTATGCTATTGCAAGTATTATTGTGGCAAGTATGCTGGTGGCAGGTATGCAAGTATGCTGGTGGCAAGTATATAAGTATGCTAGTGGCAAGTTTGCAAGTTTGCTGGTGGCAAGTATGCTGGTGGCAAGATTGCTGGTGGCAAGTATGCTGGTAGCAAGTGTGCTGGTGTCAAGTATGCTGGTGGCAAGTGCGCTGTTGGCAAGTGAGATGGTCTTAAGTGCGCTGGTGGCAAGTGCGCTGGTGGCAAGTGCGCTGGTGGCAAGTGCGCTGGTGGTAAATGTGCTGGTGGCAAGTGTGCTGGCACAAGTTTAATGGTGGCAAGTGTGTTGGTGGCAAATATGCTAGTAGCTAGTATGCTAGTGACAGGTATGCTGGTGCCAAGTATGCTGGTGGCAAGTATGCTTGTTGCAAGTATGCTGGTGGCAAGTACTCTGGTTGCAAGTACGCTGGTGGCAATTACGCTGTGGGCAAGTATGCTGGTTGCAAGTACGCTGGTGGAGATTACGCTGGTGAAGAGTACCCTGGTGGAAAGTACGTTGGTGTCAAGTATCCTGGTAACAAGTACGCTGGTGGCAAATACGCTTGAGGTAACCACGCTGGTTATAAGTACGCTGGTGGCAAGTACGCTGGTGGCATGTACGTTTGTGGCAAGTACACTTGTCGCAAGTATGGTTGGGAAAGTATGCTTGTGGCAAGTATACTTTTGGCAAGTATGCTTGTGGCAAGTATGCATGGGACAAGTATGCTTGTGGCAAGTATGCTTGTGGCTAGTATGCTAGTGGTAAGTCTGCTTAGGACTATTATGCTGGTGGAGAGTATGCTGGTGTTGAGTATACCGGTGGAGGGTGTGCAACTATGCTGATGGCGAGTATACCGGTGGCAAGTGTGCAAGTATGCTGGTAGCAAATATGCTGGTGGCAAGTATGCTGGTGGCAAGTATGCGGGTGGCAATTATGGTGGTGACAAGTATGCTGGTGGGAGCTGTGCTGGTTGCAAGTATCCTGGTGGCAAGTATGCTGGTTGCAAGTTTGATGGTAGCAAGTATGCTGGTGGCAGGTATGCAGGTGGCAAGTGTGCTATTGGCAAATATGTTTGTGGCAAGTATGCTAATGGCAAGTATGCTGGTGGCAAGTAAGGTAGTGCCAAGTAACCTGGTTGAAAGTATACTGGTGTCAAGTATGCAGATGGCAAGTATGCTGGTGGCAAGTATGCGGGTGGCAAGTATGGTGGTGACAAGTATGCTGGTGGCAACTGTGCTGGTGGCAAGTATGCTGGTGGCAAGGAGACTGGTGGCAAGTTCCCTGCTGGCAAGTACGTTGGTGGCAATTACGCTAGAGGCTAGCTAGTGGAGAGTACGCTGGTGGCAAGTACGCGTGTTGCAAGTATGTTGTGACAAGTATGCTTGTGACAAGTATACTAGTATCAAGTGTGCTTGTGGCAAGTATGCTGGTGGCAAGTATGCTGGCAGCAATTATGCTGGCAGCAAGTATGCTGGTGGCAATAATGCAAGTGGCAATTATGCTGGTGGCAATTATGCTGGTGGCAATTATGCTGGTGGCAAGTACGAAAGGATGCTGGTGGCAAGTATACAAGTATGCTAGTGGAATGTTTGCAAGTTTCCTGGTGGCAAGTATGCTGGTGGAGAGATTGTGGTGGCAAGTATGCTGGTAGCAAGTTTGGTGGTGGCAAGTATGCTGGTGGCAAGTATGCTGGTGGCACGTATGCTGGTGGCAATTTTGCTGGTGGCAAGTTCGCTGGTGTCAAGTATGCTGGTATCAAGTATGCTGGTAGCACCTATGCCGGTGGCACGTATGTTGGTGGCAAGTATGCTGGTGGCAAGTATGTTGGTAGCAAGTGTGGTGGTGGCAAGTATGCTGGTGGCAAGTTTGCTGGTGGCAAGTGTGTAGGTGGCAAGTGTGCTGGTGGCAAGTGTGCTGGTGGCAAGTGAGCTGGTCTCAAGTGCGCTGGTGACAAGTGCGCTGGTGGCAAGTGCGCTGGTGGTAAATGTACTGGTGACAAGTGTGCTGGTGCAAGTGTGCTGGTGGCAAGTACACTGGTGGAGAATACGCTGGAGGGAAGTACGCTGGTGGCAAGTATGCTGGTGGCAACTATGCTGGTGTCACGTATGCTGGTAGCACCTATGCTGGTAGCACCTTTGCTAGTGGCACGTATGCTGGTGGCAAGTATGCTGGTGGCAAGTATGCTGGTGGCAAGTGCACTGGTGGCAAGTGTGCTGGTGGCAAGTGTGCTGGTGGCATGTGTGCTGGTTGCAAATGTGATGGTGGCAAGTGTGTTGGTTGCGAGAGTGCTTGTTGTAAGTTTGCAAGTATGCTGGTGGCAAGAATGCAAGTATGCTGGTGGCAAGTATGCAGGTGGCAAGTATGCTGGTAGCAAGTATGCTGGTGGCAAGTATGCTGGTGGAAAATATGATAGTGGCGAGTATGCTAGTGACAGGAATGCTGGTGCCAAGTATTCTGGTGGCAAGTATGCTTGTTGCAAGTATGCTCATGGCAAGTAGGCTGGTGGCAAGTACGCTTGAGACAAGTACACTGGTGGCAAGTACGCTGGTGGCAATTACGCTGTTGGCAAGTATGCTGGTGGCAAGTACGATGGTGGAGAGTACTCTGGTGGAGCGTACGCTGGTGGCAAGTACGTTTGTGTCATGTACATTTGTTGCAAGTACGCTTGTGGCAAGTATGCTTGTGGCAAGTATTCATGGGCAAGTATGCTTGTGTCAAGTATAGTTGTGGCAAGTATGTGTGTGGCAAGTATGCTTGTGGCAAGTATGCTTGTGGCTAGTATGCTTGTGGCAAGTCTGCTTGTGACTAGTATGCTGTTGGCGAGTATGCTGGTGGTGAGTATACCGGTGGCAAGTGTGCAACTATGCTGTTGGCAAGTATACCAGTGGGAAGTGTGCAAGTACGTTGGTAGCAAATATGCTGGTGGCAAGTATGCTGGTGACAAGTATGCTGGTGGCAAGTATGGTGGTGGCAAGTATGGTGGTGGCAAGTATGCTGGTTTCAAGTATGCTGGTTGCAAGTATGCTGGTGCCAAATATACTGGTGCCAAATATGGACGTGCCAAGTATGTTGGTGCCAAGTATGCTGATGGCAGTATGCTGGTGGCAAGTAAACTGGTGTCAAGTATGTTTGTGAAAAGTATGCTGGTGGCAAGTATGCTGGTTGCAATTATGCTGGTGGCAAGTATGCTTGTGGCAAGTATGCTGGTGGCAAGTACGCTGGTGTCAAGTATGCTGGTGTCACAATTGCTGGTGCAAAGTATGTTATTGCCAAGTATGCTGGTGGCAAATATGTTGGTGGCAAGTAGGCTGGTGGCAAGTATGCTTGTGGCAAGAATGCTGGTGGCATGTATACTGGTGGAAAGTATGCTGGGCGCATGTATGCTGGTGGGTGGCAAATATGCTTGTGGCCAGTGTTCTGGTGTTTCCTGGTGGCATGTATGCAGGTGTGCAAGTATGGTGTTGCCATGTATGCTTAGGCAAGTACACTGGTGGCAAGTATGCTAATGGCAGGTATGCCGGTGGATGGCAAGTATGCTGATGGGTGGCAAATATGCTGGTGGAAAGTATGTTTTTGGCAAGTATGCTAGTGGCAAGTATGCTGATGGCAATTGTGCTAATGGCAAGTGTGCTGGTGGCAAGTGTGGTGGTGGCAAGTGTGCTGGTGAAAGTGTGCTGGTGGCAAGTTTGCAAGTATGCCGGTGAATAGTATGCAGTTTTGCTTGTGACAAATATGCTTGTGGCAAGTATGCTTATGGCAAGTGTACTTGTGGCAAGTATGCTCGTGGCAAGTATGCTTGCAGCAAATATGCTTGGGGTAAGTATGCTTGTGGCAAGTATGCTTGTAGCATGTATACTTGTGACAATTATGCTGGTGGCAAGTATGCTGGTGGCAAGTATGCAAGTATGCTGGTGGCAAGTATACAAGTATGCTTGTGGCAAGTTTGCAAGTTTGCTGGTGTCAAGTAAGCTGGTGGCAAAATTGCTGGTGGCAAGTAGGCTGGAAGCAAGTGTGCTGGTGGCAAGTATGCTGGTGGCAAGTATTCTGGTGTCAAGTATGCTGGTGGCAATATGCTGGTGGCAAGTATGCTAGTGACAGGTATGCTGGTGCCAAGTATGCTGGTGGCAAGTATGCTTATTGCAAGTATGCTGGTGGCAGGTAGGCTGGTAGCAAGTGAGCTGGTCTCAAGTACGCTGGTACCAAGTGCGCTGGTGGCAAGAGCGCTGGTGGTAAATGTACTGGTGGCAAGTGTGCTGGTGCAAGTGTGATGCTGGCAAGTGTGCTAGTGGCAATTGTGCTGGTTGGAGGTGTACTGGTGGCACGTGTGTTGGCTGCGAGTGTGCTGGTGGCAAGTATACAAGTATGCAGGTGGCAAGTATGCAAGTATGCTGGTGACAAGTATGGTGGTGGCAAGTATGCTGGTGGCAATATGCTGGTTGCAAGTATGCTAGTGACAGGTATGCTGGTGCCAAGTATGCTGGTGGCAAGTATGCTTCTTGCAAGTATGCTGGTGGCAGGTAGGCTGGTGGCAAGTACGCTGGAGACAAGTACTCTGGTTGCAATTACGCGGGTGGCAATTACGCTTTTGGCAAGTATGCTGGTGGCAAGTACACTGGTGGAGCGTGTGCTGGTGGAGGGTACGCTGGTAGCAAGTACGTTGGTGTCTAGTATCCTGCTAACAATTACGTTGGTGGCGACTACGCTGGAGGTAACCACGCTGGTTATAAGTACGCTGGTGGCAAGTACGCTGGTGGCATGTACGCTTGTGGCAAGTACGCTTGTGGCAAGTATGCTTGGGCAAGTATGCACGTGGCAAGTATACTTATGGCAAGTATGCTAGTGGCAAGTATGAATGGGGCAAGTATGCTTGTGGCAAGTATGCTTGTGGCAAGTATGCTTGTGGCTAGTATGCTTGTGGCAAGTCTGCTTGTGACTAGTTTGCTGGTGGCGAGTATGCTGGTGGTGAGAATTCCGGTGGCAAGTGTGCTACTATGCTGATGGCGAGTATGCTGGTGGCAGGTATGCAAGTATGCTGCTGGCAAGTACGCTGGTTGCAAGTATGAAGGTGGCACGTATGCTGGTGGCAAGTATGCTGGTGGTAAGTATGATGGTGGCAAATATGCTGGTGGGAAGTATGCTGGTGGCAAGTATGCTGGTGGCAAGTAAGCTAGTGCCAAGTAACCTGGCAGCAAGTAGGCTGGTGGAAAGTATGCTTGTGGCAAGTATGCTTGTGGCAAATATGCTTGTGGCAAGTATGCTTGTGGCAAGTATACTTATGGCAAGTATGCTTGTGGCAAGTATGCTTGTGGCAAGTATACTTTTGACAACTATGCTTGTGGCGAGTATGCTTGGGGCAAGTATGCTTGTGGCAAATATGGTTGAGACATGTATACTTGTGCCAAGTATGTTGGTGGCAAGTATGTTGGTGGCAAGATTGCTTGTGGCAAGTATGCTGGTAGCAAGTGTGCTGGTGGCAAGTATGCTATTGGCAAGTATGCTTGTGTCAATTATACTGGTGGCAAGTGCACTGGTGGCAAGTGAGATGGTCTCAAGTGCGTTGGTGGCAAGTGCGCTGGTGGCAAGTGCACTGGTGGCAAGTGCGCTGGTGGTGAATGTGCTGGTGGCAAGTGTGCTGGTGGAAGTGTGATGGTGGCAAGTGTGCTAGTGGCAATTGTGCTGGTGGCAAGTGTGCTGGGGCAAGTGTGATGGTGGCAAGTGTGCAGGTGGCAACTGTGCTGGTTGCAAGTGTGCTGGTGGCAAGTGTATTTGTTGCGAGTGTGCTGGTGGCAAGTATACAAGTATGCAGGTGGCAAGTATAAAATTATGCTGGTGGGAAGTATGCTGGTGGCAAGTATGCTGGTGGCAAGTATGCTGGTGGCAAATATGCTGGAGGCAAGTATGCTAGTGACAGGTATGCTGGTGCCAAGAATGCTGGTGGCAAGTATGCTTGTTGCAAGTATGCTCGTGGCAAGTAGGCTGGTGGAAACTACGCTGGAGACTAGTACTCTGGTTGCAAGTACGCTGGTGGCAATTATGCTGTGGGCAAGTAAGGTGGTGGCACGTACACTGGTGGAGAGTATGTTGGTGAAGCGTACGCTGGTGGCAAGTACGTTGGCGTCAAGTATCCTGGTAACAAGTACGCTGGTGGCAACTACGCTGGAGGTAACCACGCTGGTTATAAGTACGCTGGTGGCAACTACGCTGGTGGCATGCAAGCTTGAGGCAAGTACGCTTGTGGCAAGTATGCTTGGAAAAGTATGCTTGTGGCAAGTATACTTTTGGCAAGTATGCTTGTGGCAAGTATGCATGGGGCAAGTATGTTTGTGGCAAGTATGCTTGTGGCTAGTATGCTTGGGGCAAGTCTGCTTGTGACCAGTATGCTGGTGGCGAGTATGCTGGTGGTGAGTATACTGGTGGCAAGTGTGCAATTTTGCTGATGGCGGGTATACCGGTGGCAAGTGTGCAAGTATGCTGGTAGCAAATATGCTGGTGGCAATTATGCTGGTGGCAAGTATGCAAGTATGCTGGTATCAAGTATGCTGGTAGCACCTATGCCGGTGGCACGTATGTTGGTGGCAAGTATGCTGGTGGCAAGTATGTTGGTAGCAAGTGTGGTGGTGGCAAGTATGCTGGTGGCAAGTTTGCTGGTGGCAAGTGTGTAGGTGGCAAGTGTGCTGGTGGCAAGTGTGCTGGTGGCAAGTGAGCTGGTCTCAAGTGCGCTGGTGACAAGTGCGCTGGTGGCAAGTGCGCTGGTGGTAAATGTACTGGTGACAAGTGTGCTGGTGCAAGTGTGCTGGTGGCAAGTACACTGGTGGAGAATACGCTGGAGGGAAGTACGCTGGTGGCAAGTATGCTGGTGGCAACTATGCTGGTGTCACGTATGCTGGTAGCACCTATGCTGGTAGCACCATTGCTAGTGGCACGTATGCTGGTGGCAAGTATGCTGGTGGCAAGTATGCTGGTGGCAAGTGCACTGGTGGCAAGTGTGCTGGTGGCAAGTGTGCTGGTGGCATGTGTGCTGGTTGCAAATGTGATGGTGGCAAGTGTGTTGGTTGCGAGAGTGCTTGTTGTAAGTTTGCAAGTATGCTGGTGGCAAGAATGCAAGTATGCTGGTGGCAAGTATGCAGGTGGCAAGTATGCTGGTAGCAAGTATGCTGGTGGCAAGTATGCTGGTGGAAAATATGATAGTGGCGAGTATGCTAGTGACAGGAATGCTGGTGCCAAGTATTCTGGTGGCAAGTATGCTTGTTGCAAGTATGCTCATGGCAAGTAGGCTGGTGGCAAGTACGCTTGAGACAAGTACACTGGTGGCAAGTACGCTGGTGGCAATTACGCTGTTGGCAAGTATGCTGGTGGCAAGTACGATGGTGGAGAGTACTCTGGTGGAGCGTACGCTGGTGGCAAGTACGTTTGTGTCATGTACATTTGTTGCAAGTACGCTTGTGGCAAGTATGCTTGTGGCAAGTATTCATGGGCAAGTATGCTTGTGTCAAGTATAGATGTGGCAAGTATGTGTGTGGCAAGTATGCTTGTGGCAAGTATGCTTGTGGCTAGTATGCTTGTGGCAAGTCTGCTTGTGACTAGTATGCTGTTGGCGAGTATGCTGGTGGTGAGTATACCGGTGGCAAGTGTGCAACTATGCTGTTGGCAAGTATACCAGTGGGAAGTGTGCAAGTACGTTGGTAGCAAATATGCTGGTGGCAAGTATGCTGGTGACAAGTATGCTGGTGGCAAGTATGGTGGTGGCAAGTATGGTGGTGGCAAGTATGCTGGTTTCAAGTATGCTGGTTGCAAGTATGCTGGTGCCAAATATACTGGTGCCAAATATGGACGTGCCAAGTATGTTGGTGCCAAGTATGCTGATGGCAGTATGCTGGTGGCAAGTAAACTGGTGTCAAGTATGTTTGTGAAAAGTATGCTGGTGGCAAGTATGCTGGTTGCAATTATGCTGGTGGCAAGTATGCTTGTGGCAAGTATGCTGGTGGCAAGTACGCTGGTGACAAGTATGCTGGTGTCACAATTGCTGGTGCAAAGTATGTTATTGCCAAGTATGCTGGTGGCAAATATGTTGGTGGCAAGTAGGCTGGTGGCAAGTATGCTTGTGGCAAGAATGCTGGTGGCATGTATACTGGTGGAAAGTATGCTGGGCGCATGTATGCTGGTGGGTGGCAAATATGCTTGTGGCCAGTGTTCTGGTGTTTCCTGGTGGCATGTATGCAGGTGTGCAAGTATGGTGTTGCCATGTATGCTTAGGCAAGTACACTGGTGGCAAGTATGCTAATGGCAGGTATGCCGGTGAATGGCAAGTATGCTGATGGGTGGCAAATATGCTGGTGGAAAGTATGTTTTTGGCAAGTATGCTAGTGGCAAGTATGCTGATGGCAATTGTGCTAATGGCAAGTGTGCTGGTGGCAAGTGTGGTGGTGGCAAGTGTGCTGGTGAAAGTGTGCTGGTGGCAAGTTTGCAAGTATGCCGGTGAATAGTATGCAGTTTTGCTTGTGACAAATATGCTTGTGGCAAGTATGCTTATGGCAAGTGTACTTGTGGCAAGTATGCTCGTGGCAAGTATGCTTGCAGCAAATATGCTTGGGGTAAGTATGCTTGTGGCAAGTATGCTTGTAGCATGTATACTTGTGACAATTATGCTGGTGGCAAGTATGCTGGTGGCAAGTATGCAAGTATGCTGGTGGCAAGTATACAAGTATGCTTGTGGCAAGTTTGCAAGTTTGCTGGTGTCAAGTAAGCTGGTGGCAAAATTGCTGGTGGCAAGTAGGCTGGAAGCAAGTGTGCTGGTGGCAAGTATGCTGGTGGCAAGTATTCTGGTGTCAAGTATGCTGGTGGCAATATGCTGGTGGCAAGTATGCTAGTGACAGGTATGCTGGTGCCAAGTATGCTGGTGGCAAGTATGCTTATTGCAAGTATGCTGGTGGCAGGTAGGCTGGTAGCAAGTGAGCTGGTCTCAAGTACGCTGGTACCAAGTGCGCTGGTGGCAAGAGCGCTGGTGGTAAATGTACTGGTGGCAAGTGTGCTGGTGCAAGTGTGATGCTGGCAAGTGTGCTAGTGGCAATTGTGCTGGTTGGAGGTGTACTGGTGGCACGTGTGTTGGCTGCGAGTGTGCTGGTGGCAAGTATACAAGTATGCAGGTGGCAAGTATGCAAGTATGCTGGTGACAAGTATGGTGGTGGCAAGTATGCTGGTGGCAATATGCTGGTTGCAAGTATGCTAGTGACAGGTATGCTGGTGCCAAGTATGCTGGTGGCAAGTATGCTTCTTGCAAGTATGCTGGTGGCAGGTAGGCTGGTGGCAAGTACGCTGGAGACAAGTACTCTGGTTGCAATTACGCGGGTGGCAATTACGCTTTTGGCAAGTATGCTGGTGGCAAGTACACTGGTGGAGCGTGCGCTGGTGGAGGGTACGCTGGTAGCAAGTACGTTGGTGTCTAGTATCCTGCTAACAATTACGTTGGTGGCGACTACGCTGGAGGTAACCACGCTGGTTATAAGTACGCTGGTGGCAAGTACGCTGGTGGCATGTACGCTTGTGGCAAGTACGCTTGTGGCAAGTATGCTTGGGCAAGTATGCACGTGGCAAGTATACTTATGGCAAGTATGCTAGTGGCAAGTATGAATGGGGCAAGTATGCTTGTGGCAAGTATGCTTGTGGCAAGTATGCTTGTGGCTAGTATGCTTGTGGCAAGTCTGCTTGTGACTAGTTTGCTGGTGGCGAGTATGCTGGTGGTGAGAATTCCGGTGGCAAGTGTGCTACTATGCTGATGGCGAGTATGCTGGTGGCAGGTATGCAAGTATGCTGCTGGCAAGTACGCTGGTTGCAAGTATGAAGGTGGCACGTATGCTGGTGGCAAGTATGCTGGTGGTAAGTATGATGGTGGCAAATATGCTGGTGGGAAGTATGCTGGTGGCAAGTATGCTGGTGGCAAGTAAGCTAGTGCCAAGTAACCTGGCAGCAAGTAGGCTGGTGGAAAGTATGCTTGTGGCAAGTATGCTTGTGGCAAATATGCTTGTGGCAAGTATGCTTGTGGCAAGTATACTTATGGCAAGTATGCTTGTGGCAAGTATGCTTGTGGCAAGTATACTTTTGACAACTATGCTTGTGGCGAGTATGCTTGGGGCAAGTATGCTTGTGGCAAATATGGTTGAGACATGTATACTTGTGCCAAGTATGTTGGTGGCAAGTATGTTGGTGGCAAGATTGCTTGTGGCAAGTATGCTGGTAGCAAGTGTGCTGGTGGCAAGTATGCTATTGGCAAGTATGCTTGTGTCAATTATACTGGTGGCAAGTGCACTGGTGGCAAGTGAGATGGTCTCAAGTGCGTTGGTGGCAAGTGCGCTGGTGGCAAGTGCACTGGTGGCAAGTGCGCTGGTGGTGAATGTGCTGGTGGCAAGTGTGCTGGTGGAAGTGTGATGGTGGCAAGTGTGCTAGTGGCAATTGTGCTGGTGGCAAGTGTGCTGGGGCAAGTGTGATGGTGGCAAGTGTGCAGGTGGCAACTGTGCTGGTTGCAAGTGTGCTGGTGGCAAGTGTATTTGTTGCGAGTGTGCTGGTGGCAAGTATACAAGTATGCAGGTGGCAAGTATAAAATTATGCTGGTGGGAAGTATGCTGGTGGCAAGTATGCTGGTGGCAAGTATGCTGGTGGCAAATATGATGGAGGCAAGTATGCTAGTGACAGGTATGCTGGTGCCAAGAATGCTGGTGGCAAGTATGCTTGTTGCAAGTATGCTCGTGGCAAGTAGACTGGTGGAAACTACGCTGGAGACTAGTACTCTGGTTGCAAGTACGCTGGTGGCAATTATGCTGTGGGCAAGTAAGGTGGTGGCACGTACACTGGTGGAGAGTATGTTGGTGAAGCGTACGCTGGTGGCAAGTACGTTGGCGTCAAGTATCCTGGTAACAAGTACACTGGTGGCAACTACGCTGGAGGTAACCACGCTGGTTATAAGTACGCTGGTGGCAACTACGCTGGTGGCATGCAAGCTTGAGGCAAGTACGCTTGTGGCAAGTATGCTTGGAAAAGTATGCTTGTGGCAAGTATACTTTTGGCAAGTATGCTTGTGGCAAGTATGCATGGGGCAAGTATGTTTGTGGCAAGTATGCTTGTGGCTAGTATGCTTGGGGCAAGTCTGCTTGTGACCAGTATGCTGGTGGCGAGTATGCTGGTGGTGAGTATACTGGTGGCAAGTGTGCAATTTTGCTGATGGCGGGTATACCGGTGGCAAGTGTGCAAGTATGCTGGTAGCAAATATGCTGGTGGCAATTATGCTGGTGGCAAGTATGCAAGTATGCTGGTGGCAATTATGCTGGTTGCAAGTATGATGGTGGCAAGTATGCTGGTGGCAAGTATGCTGGTGGCAAGTATGCTGGTGGCAAGTATGCTGGTGGCAAGTATGCTGGTAGCAAGTATGGTGGTGGCAAGTATGGTGGTGTCAAGTATGCAGGTGGCAAGTATGCTGGTGGCAAGTATGCTGGTGGCAAGTATGCTGGTGGCAAATATGTTGGTGGCAAGTACGCTGCTGGCAAGTACGCTGGTGGTAATTACGCTGGAGGCAAGTATGCTGGTGGAGAGTACGCTGGTGGAGAGTACGCTGGTGGCAAGTACGGTGGTGTCAAGTATGCTGATAACAAGTACGCTGGTGGCAAGTACGCTTGTGGCAAGTATGCTGGTGCCAAATATGCTGGTGCCAAATATGGACGTGCCAAGTATGTTGGTGCCAAGTATGCTGATGGCAGTATGCTGGTGGCAAGTATGCTGGCAGCAATTATGCTGGTGGCAAGTATGCTGGTGGCAATTATGCTGGTGGCAATTATGCTGGTGGCAAGTACTAAAGTATGCTGGTGGCAAGTATACAAGTATGCTGGTGGCATGTTTGCAAGTTTGCTGGTGTCAAGTATGTTGGTAACAAGATTAATGGTGGCAAGTATGCTGGAAGCAAGTCTGGTGGTGGCAAGTATGCTGGTGGCAAGTGTGCCGGTGCCAAGTGTGCTGCTGGCAAGTGATCAGATCTCAAGTGCGCTGGTGGCAAGTGCGCTTGTGGCAAGTGCGCTGGTGGCAAATGTGCTGGCGGCATGTGTGCTGGTGCAAGTGTGCAGGTGGCAAGTGTGCTGGTGGCAAGTGCGCAGGTTGCAAGTGTGGTGGTGGCGGCAAGTTTGTTGGTTGCGAGTGTGCTGGTGGCAAGTATGCAAGTATTCTGGTGGCAAGTATGGAAGAATGCTGGTGGCAAGTATGCTGGTGGCAAGCATGCTGTTAGCAAGTATGCTGGTGGCAAGTATGCAGGTGGCAAGTATGCTTGTGGCCAGTATGCATGTGGCTAGTATGCTTGTGGCAAGTCTGCTTGTGACTAGTATGCTGGTGGCCAGTATGCTGGTGGTGAGTATACCGGAGGTAAGTGTGCAACTATGCTGTTGGCAAGTATACCGGTGGCATGTTTGTGGCAAGTATGCTTGTGGCAAGTATGCTTGTGGCAAGTATGCTAGTGGTAAGTATGCATGTGGGATGTATTCTTGTGGCAAGTATGCTGGTTGCAAGTATGCTAGTATGCTGGTGGCAAGTATACAAGTATGCTGGTGGCAAGTATGCTGGCGGCAAGTATGCTGGTGGCAAGTATGCAAGTATGCTAAAAGAAAGTATGCTTTCAGCAAGTATGCTGGTGGCAAGTATGTTGGCAGCAAGTATGCTGGTGGCAAGTATGCTGGTGGCAAGTATGCTGGTGGGAAGTACGAAAGTATGCTGGTGGCAAGTATACAAGTATGCTTGTGGCAGGTTTGCAAGTTTGCTGGTGGCAAGTATGCTGGTGGCAAGATTGCTGGTGGCAAGTATGCTGGTAGCAAGTGTGGTGGTGGCAAGTATGCTGGTGGCAAGTGTGCTATTGGCAAGTATGCTAGTATGCTGGTTTCAAGTATGCTGGTGGCAAGTATACAAGAATGCTGCTGGCAAGTATGCTGGCAGCAAGTATGCAAGTATGCTGGCCGAAAGTATGCTGGCGGCAAGTATACTGGCGGCAAGTATGGTGGCAGCAAGTAGCTGGTGGCAAGTATGCTGGCGGCAAGTATGCTAGTGGCAAGTATGCTGGTGGCAAATATACAAGTATGCTGTTGGCAAGTATACAAGTATGCTAGTGGAAAGTTTGCAAGTTTGCTGGTGGCAAGTATGATGGTGGCAAGATTGCTGGTGGCAAGTATGCTGGTAGCAAGGGTGCTGGTGGCAAGTATGCTGGTGGCAAGTATGCTGGTGTCAAGTATGCTGGTGGCAAGTGCACTGGTGGCATGTGAGTTGGTCTCAAGTGCGCTTGTGGCAAGTGCGCCAGTGGCAAGTGCGCTGGTGGTAAATGTGCTGGTGGCAAGTGTGCTGGTGCAATTGTGATGGTGGCAAGTGTGCTAGTGGCAACCGTGCTGGTTGCGAGTGTGCTGGTGGCAAGTATACATGTATCCAGGTGGCAAGTACACAAGTATGTAGGTGGCAATAATGCAAGTATGCTGGTCGCAAGTATGCTGGTGGCAAGTATGCCAGTGCCAGGTGTGCAGGTGCCAAGTATGCTGGTGGCATGTATGCTTGTTGCAAGTATGCTGGTGGCAAGTAGGCTGGTGGCAAGTACGCTGGAGACAAGTACTCTGGTTGCATGTATGCTGGTGGCAATTATGCTGTGGGCAAGTATGCTTGTGGCATATACGCTGGTGGAGAATATGCTGGTGGAGAGTACGCTGGTGGCAAGTGCGTTGGTGTCAAGTATCCTGGTAACAAGTACGCTGGTGGCAACTACAGCGGAGGTAACCACGATGGTTATAAGTAACAAGTACGCTGGTGGCAAGTACGCTGGTGGGAAGTACGCTTGTTGCAAGTACGCTTGTGGCAAGTAAACTTGTGGCAAGTATGCTTGTGGCAAATATGCTTGTGGCAAGTATGCATGTGGCATGTATGCTTGTGGCAAGTATGCATGTTGCATGTATACTTGTGGCAAGTATGCTTGTGGCAATAATGCTTGTTGCAAGTATGTTTGTGGCATGTATGCATTTGGCAAGTATACTTGTGGCAAGTATACTTGTTGCAAGTATGCTTTCAGCAAGTATGGTGATAGCAAGTATGCTGGCAGCAAGTACCCTGGTGTCGAGTATGCTGGTGGCAAGTTTGCTGGAGGCAAGTATGCAGGTGGCAAGTGCACTGGTGGCAAGTGAGCTGGTCTCAAGTGCGCTGGTGGCAAGTGTGCTGGTGGCAAGTATGCTGGAGGTAAGTGTGCTGGAGGCAAGTGTGCTGGAGCAAGTGTGCTGGTGGCAAGTACGCTGGTGGAGAGTACGCTGGTGGAGAGTACGCTGGTGACAAGTATGCTGGTGGCAAGTATGCTGGTGGCAAGTGTGCTGGTGGCAAGTTCGCTGGTGTCAAGTATGCTGGTTTCACGTATGCTGGTAGCACCTATGCTGGTGGCACCTATGCTGGTGGCACGTATGCTGGTGGCAAGTATGCTGGTGGCAAGTATGCTGGTGGCAAGTGTGCTGGTGGCAAGTGAGCTGGTCTCAAGTGCGCTGGTGGCAAGTGCGCTGGTGGCAAGTGCGCTGGTGGTAAATGTGCTGGTGGCAAGTGTGCTGCTGCAAGTGTGCAGGTGGCAAGTGTGCTGGTGGCAAGTGTGCTGGTGGCAAGTGCGCTGGTGGCAAGTGAGCTGGTCTGAAGTGCGCTGGTGGCATGTGCGCTGGTGGCAAGTGCGCTGGTGTTAAGTATGCTGGTGTCAAGTATGCTGGTAGCACCTATGCTGGTGGCACCTATGCTGGTGGCACGTATGCTGGTGGCAAGTATGCTGGTGGCAAGTATGCTGGTGGCATGTGTGCTGGTGGCAAATGAGCTGGTCTGAAGTGCGCTGGTGGCAAGTGTGCTGGTGGCAACTGCGCTGGTGTTAAGTATGCTGGTGTCAAGTATGCTGGTAGCACCTATGCTGGTCGCACCTATGCTGGTGGCACGTATGCTGGTGGCAAGTATGCTGGTGGCAAGTATGCATGTGGCATGTATGCTTGTGGCAAGTATGCATGTTGCAAGTAAACTTGGGGCAAGTATGCTTGTGGCAATAATGCTTGTTGCAAGTATGTTTGTGGCATGTATGCATTTGGCAAGTATACTTGTGGCAAGTATACTTGTTGCAAGTATGCTTTCAGCAAGTATGGTGATAGCAAGTATGCTGGCAGCAAGTACGCTGGTGTCGAGTATGCTGGTGGCAAGTTTGCTGGAGGCAAGTATGCAGGTGGCAAGTATGCTGGAGGCAAGTTTTCTGGTGGCAAGTTCGCTGGTGTCAAGTAGGCTGGTGTCACATATTCTGGTAGCACCTGGTGGCACGAATGTTGGTGGCACGATGTTGTTGGCAAGTTTGCTGGTGGCAAGTGTGCTGGTGGCAAGTGCACTGGTGGCAAGTGAGCTGGTCTATAGTGCGCTGGTGGCAAGTGTGCTGGTGGCAAGTACGCTGGAGGTAAGTGTGCTGGAGGCAAGTGTGCTGGAACAAGTGTGCTGGTGGCAAGTACGCTGGTGGAGAGTACGCTGGTGGAGAGTACGCTGGTGACAAGTATGCTGGTGGCAAGTATGCTGGTGGCAAGTGTGCTGGTGGCAAGTTCGCTGGTGTCAAGTATGCTGGTTTCACGTATGCTGGTAGCACCTATGCTGGTGGCACCTATGCTGGTGGCACGTATGCTGGTGGCAAGTATGCTGGTGGCAAGTATGCTGGTGGCAAGTGCGCTGGTGGCAAGTGAGCTGGTCTCAAGTGCGCTGGTGGCAAGTGCGCTGGTGGCAAGTGCGCTGGTGGTAAATGTGCTGGTGGCAAGTGTGCTGCTGCAAGTGTGCAGGTGGCAAGTGTGCTGGTGGCAAGTGTGCTGGTGGCAAGTGCGCTGGTGGCAAGTGAGCTGGTCTGAAGTGCGCTGGTGGCATGTGCGCTGGTGGCAAGTGCGCTGGTGGAAAGTATGCTGGTGGCAAGTATGCTGGTGGCAAGTATGCTTGTTGCAAGTATGCTCGTGGCAAGTAGGTTGGTGGCAAGTACACTGGAGACAAGTACGCTGGTGGCAAGTACGCTGGTGGCAATTACGCTGTTGGCAAGTATGCTGGTGGCACGTACACTGGTGGAGAGTAGGCTGGTGGGGAGTACGCTGTTGGCAAGTACGTTGGTGTCAAGTACGAAGGTAACAAGTACACTGGTGGCAACCACGCTGGAGGTAACCACGCTGGTTATAAGTATGCTTGTGGCAAGTATGCATGGGGCAAGTATGCTTGTGGCAAGTATGCGTGTGGCAAGTATGCTTGTGGCTAGTAAGCTTGTGGCAAGTCTGCTTGTGACTAGTATACTGGTGGCGACTATACTGGTGGCAAGTGTGCAAATATGCTGATGGCGAGTATACCAGTGGCAAGTGTGCAAGTATGCTGGTAGCAAATATGCTGGTGGCAAGTATGCTGGTGGCAAGTATGCAAGTATGCTGGTGGTAAATATGCTGGTGGCAAGTATGTTGGTGGCAAGTATGATGGTGGCAAGTATGCTGGTGGCAAGTATGCTAGTGCCAAATATGCTGGTGCCAAATATGGGCGTGCCAAGTATGTTGGTGCCAAGTATGCTGGTGGCAGTATGCTGGTGGCAAGTAAACTGGTAACAAGTATGCTTGTGAAATGTATGCTGGTGGCAAATATGCTGGTAGCAAGTATGCTGGTAGCAATGATGCTGGTGGCTAATATGCTAGTGGCAAGTATGCTGGTGGCAAGTACACTGGTGACAAGTATGCTGGTGTCACGTTTGCTGGTGGCACCTATGCTGGTGGCACGTATGTTGTAGCACGAATGCTGTTGGCAAGTATGCTGGTGGCAAGTATGCTGTTGGCAAGTATGCTGGTAGCATTTATGCTGGTGGCAAATATGCTAGTGGCAAGTATGCTGGTGGCAAGTACACTGGTCACAAGTATGCTGGTGACACGTTTGCTGGTGGCACCTATGCTGATGGCACGTATGTTGTAGCACGAATGCTGTTGGCAAGTATCCTGGTGGCAAGTATGCTGGTGCCAAGTATGCTGGTGCCAAGTATGTTGTTGCCAAGTATGCTGGTGGCAAATGTGTTGGTGGCAAGAAGGCTAGTGGCAAGTATGCTTGTTGCAAGTATGCTGGTTGCGTGTTTGCTGGTGGCAAGTATGGATGTGGAGAGTATCGTGGTGGCATGTATGCTTAGGCAAGTACACTGGTGGCACGTAGGCATATGGCAGGTATGCCGGTGGGTGGCAAGTATGCTGGTGGGTGGCAAGTATGCTGGTGGAAAGTATGTTTTTGGCAAGTATGCTGGTGGCAAGTATGCTGGTGGCAAGTATGCTGTTGGCAAGTATGCTGTTGGCAAGTAAGCTGGTGGTACGTTTGCTGGTGAGAAGTGTGCTGGTGGCATGTGTGCTGGTGGCAAGTGAGCTGGTCTCAAGTGCGCTGGTGGCAAGTGCGCTGGTAGCAAGTGCGCTGGAGGTAAGTGTGCTGGTGGCAAGTGTGCTGGAGCAAGTGTGCTGGTGGCAAGTACGCTGGTGGAGAGTACGCTGGTGGAGAGTACGCTGGTGGCAAGTATGGTGGTGGCAAGTATGCTAGTGGCAAGTGTGCTGGTGGCAAGTTCACTGGTGTCAAGTATGCAGGTTTCATGTATGCTGGTAGCACCTATGCTGGTGGCACCTAGGCTGGTGGCACGTATGTTGATGGCAAGTATGCTGGTGGCAAGTATGCTGGTGGCAAGTGCGCTCGTGGCAAGTGAGCTGGTCTCATGTGCGCTGGTGGTAAGTGCGCTGGTGGCAAGTGCGCTGGTGGTAAATGTGCTGGTGGCAAGTGTGCTGGCGCAGGTGTGCTGGTGGCACGTGTGCTGGTGGCAAGTGTGCTGGTTGCAAGTGTGGTGGTGGGAAGTGTGTTGGTTACGAGTGTGCTGGTGGCATGTATGCAAGTATGCTGGTGGCAGGTATGCAAGTATGCTGGTGGCAACTACGCTGGAGGTAACCACGCTGGTTATAAGTACGCTGGTGGCAATTACGTTTGTTGCATATACGCTTCTTGCAAGTACGCTAGTGGCAAGTATGCTTGTGGGAAGTATGCTTGGGCAAGTATGCTTGTGGAGAGTATACATGTGGCAAGTATGCTTGTGGCAAGTATGCATGGAGCAAGTATGCTTGTGGCAAGTATGTGTGTGGCAAGTATGCTTGTTGCAATATGCTAGTGGCAAGTCTGCTTGTGACTAGTATGCTGGTGGCGAGTATGCTGGTGGCGAGTATACTGGTGGTAAGTGTCCATCTATGCTGATGGTGAGTATACTGGTGGCAAGTGTGTAATTATGCTGGTGGTAATTATGCTGGTGGCAAGTATGATGGTGGCAAGTAGGCTGGTGGCAAGTATGCTAGTGCCAAATATCCTGGTGCCAAACATGGGCGTGCCAAGTATGTTGGTGCCGAGTATGCTGGTGGCAGTATGCAGGTGGCAAGTAAACTGGTGTCAAGTATGCTTGTGAAAAGTATGCTTGTGGCATGTATGCTGGTGTCAAGTATGCTGGTAGCAAGTGTGCTGGTGGCAAGTTCGCTGGTGGCAAGTTCGCTTGTGTCAAGTATGCTGGTGGCAAGTCTGCTGGTGGCACGTTTGCTGGTGGCAATTGTGAAGGTGGCAAGTTTGCTGGTTGCAAGTGTGCTGGTGGCAAGTGCGCTGGTGGCACGTGAGCTGGTCTCAAGTGTGCTGGTGGCAAGTGCGCTGGTGGCAAGTGCGCTGGAGGTAAGTGTGCTAGTGGCATGAGTGCTGGAGCAAGTGTGCTGGTGGCAAGTATGCTGGTGGAGAGTACGCTGGTGGCAAGGATGCTGGTGGCAAGTATGCTGGTGGCAAGTATGCTGGTAGCAAGTGTGCTGGTGGCAAGTTCGCTGGTGGCAAGTTCGCTGGTGTCAAGGATGCTGGTGTCAAGTATGCTGGTAGCACCTATGCTGGTGGCATCTATGCTGGTGGCACGTATGCTGGTGGCAAGTATGCTGGTGGCAAGTATGCTGGTGGCAAGTGCGCTGGTGGCAAGTGAGCTGGTCTCAACTGCGCTGGTGGCAAGTGTGCTGGTGCAAGTGTGCAGGTGGCAAGTATGCTGGTGGCATGTGTACTGGTTGCAAGTGTGGTGGTGGCAAGTGTGTTGGTTGTGAGTGTGCTAGTGGCAAGTATGCAAGTATGCTGGTGGAAAGTATGCTGGTGGCAAGTATGCTGGTGGCAAGTATGCTTGTTGCAAGAATGCTCGTGGCAAGTAGGTTGGTGGCAAGTACACTGGAGACAAGTACGCTGGTGGCAAGTACGCTGGTGGCAATTACGCTGTTGGCAAGTATGCTGGTGGCAAGTACACTGGTGGAGAGTAGGCTGGTGGGGAGTACGCTGGTGGCAAGTACGTTGGTGTCAAGTACGCTGGTAACAAGTACGCTGGTGGCAACTACGCTGGAGGTAACCATGCTGGTTATAAGTACGCTGGTGGCAAGTACGCTGGTTGCATGTACGCTTGTTGCAAGTACGCTAGTTGCAAGTATGCTTGTGGCAAGTATGATTGGGCAAGTATGCTTGTGGAAAGTATACTGGTGGCGAGTATGCTGGTGGCGAGTATACTGGTGGCAAGTGTGCAACTATGCTGATGGCGAGTATACCGGTGGCATGTGTGCAAGTATGCTGGTAGCAAATATGCTGGCTGCAAGTATGCTGGTGGCAAGTATGCAAGTATGCTGGTGGTAATTATGCCGGTGGCAAGTATGTTGGTGGCAAGTATGATGGTGGCAAGTATGCTGGTGGCAAGTATGCTGGTAGCAATTATGCTGGTGGCAAATATGCTAGTGGCAAGTATGCTGGTGGCAAGTATGCTGGTGACAAGTATGCTGGTGTCACGATTGCTGGTGGCACCTATGCTGGTGGCACGTATGTTGTAGCACGAATGCTGTTGGCAAGTATGCTGGTGGCAAGTATGCTGGTGCCAAGTGTGCTGGTGCCAAGTATGTTGTTGCCAAGTATGCTCGTGGCAAATATGTTGGTGGCAAGTAGGCTGGTGGCAAGTATGCTTGTGGCAAGTATGCTGGTGGCGTGTATGCTGGTGGCAAGTATGCTGGTAGCATTCATGCTGGTGGCAAATATGCTAGTGGCAAGTATGCTGGTGACAAGTACACTTGTGACAAGTATGCTGGTGTCACGTTTGCTGGTGGCACCTATGCTGGTGGCACGTATGTTGTAGCACGAATGCTGTTGGCAAGTATGCTGGTGGCAAGTATGCTGGTGCCAAGTATGCTGGTGCCAAGTATGTTGTTGCCAAGTATGCTGGTGGCAAATGTGTTGGTGGCAAGAAGGCTGGTGGCAAGTTTGCTTGTGGCAAGTATGCTGGTTGCGTGTTTGCTGGTGGCAAGTATGGAGGTGGAGAGTATGGTGGTGGCATGTATGCTTAGGAGATTACACTGGTGGCAAGTAGGCTAATGGCAGGTATGCCGGTGGGTGGCAAGTATGCTGGTGGGTGGCAAGTATGCTGGTGGAAAGTATGTTTTTGGCAAGTATGCTGGTGGCAAGTATGCTGATCGCAAGGATGCTGGTGGCAAGCATGCTGTTAGCAAGTATGCTGGTGGGAAGTAAGCTGGTGGCACGTTTGCTGGTGGCAAGTGTGCAGGTGGCAAGTGTGCTGGTGGCAATTGTGCTGGTGGCAATTGTGCTGGTGGCAAGTGTGCTGGTGGCATGTGAGCTGGTCTCAAGTGCGCTGGTGGCAAGTGCGCTGGTGGCATGTGCGCTGGAGGTAAGTGTGTTGGTGGCAAGTGTGCTGGAGCAAGTGTGCTGGTGGCAAGTACGCTGGTGGAGAGTACACTGGTGGAGAGTGCGCTGGTGGCAAGTATGCTGGTGGCAAGTATGCTAGTGGCAAGTGTGCTGGTGGCAAGTTCACTGGAGTCAAGTATGCTGGTGTCACGTATACTGGTGGCACGTTTGCTGGTGGCAATTGTGAAGGTGGCAAGTTTGCTGGTTGCAAGTGTTCTTGTGGCAAGTGCGCTGGTGGCAAGTGAGCTGGTCTCAAGTGTGCTGGTGGCAAGTGCGCTGGTGGCAAGTGCGCTGGAGGTAAGTGTGCTAGTGGCAAGTGTGCTGGAGCAAGTGTGCTGGTGGCAAGTACGCTGGTGGAGAGTACGCTGGTGGCAAGGATGCTGGTGGCAAGTATGCTGGTAGCAAGTGTGCTGGTGGCAAGTTCGCTGGTGGCAAGTTCGCTGGTGTCAAGGATGCTGGTGTCAAGTATGCTGGTAGCACATATGCTGGTGGCATCTATGCTGGTGGCACGTATGCTGGTGGCAAGTATGCTGGTGGCAAGTATGCTTGTTGCAAGTATGCTCGTGGCAAGTAGGTTGGTGGCAAGTACACTGGAGACAAGTACGCTGGTGGCAATTACGCTGTTGGCAAGTATGCTGGTGGCAAGTACACTGGTGGAGAGTAGGCTGGTGAGGAGTACGCTGGTGGCAAGTACGTTGGTGTCAAGTACGCTGGTAACAAGTACGCTGGTGGCAACTACGCTGGAGGTAACCATGCTGGTTATAAGTACGCTGGTGGCAAGTACGCTGGTTGCATGTACGCTTGTTGCAAGTACGCTAGTGGCAAGTATGCTTGTGGCAAGTATGCTTGGGCAAGTATGCTTGTGGAAAGTATACTTGTGGCAAGTATGCTTGTGGCAAGTATGCATGGGGCAAGTATGCTTGTGGCCAGAATGCGTGTGGCAAGTATGCTTGTGGCTAGTAAGCTTGTGGCAAGTCTGCTTGTGACTAGTATACTGGTGGCGAGTATGCTGGTGGCGAGTATACTGGTGGCAAGTGTGCAACTATGCTGATGGCGAGTATACCGGTGGCAAGTGTGCAAGTATGCTGGTAGCAAATACGCTGGTGGCAAGTATGCTGGTGGCAAGTATGCAAGTATGCTGGTGGTAATTATGCCGGTGGCAAGTATGTTGGTGGCAAGTATGATGGTGGCAAGTATGCTGATGGCAAGTATGCTGGTAGCAATTTTGCTGGTGGCAAATATGCTAGTGGCAAGTATGCTGGTGGCAAGTATGCTGGTGACAAGTATGCTGGTGTCACGATTGCTGGTCGCACCTATGCTGGTGGCACGTATGTTGTAGCACGAATGCTGTTGGCAAGTATGCTGGTAGCAAATATGCTGGTGCCAAGTGTGCTGGTGCCAAGTATGTTGTTGCCAAGTATGCTGGTGGCAAATATGTTGGTGGCAAGTAGGCTGGTGGCAAGTATGCTTGTGGCAAGTATGCTGGAGGCGTGTATGCTGGTGGCAAGTATGCTGGTAGCATTTATGCTGGTGGCAAATATGCTAGTGGCAAGTATGCTGGTGGCAAGTACACTTGTGACAAGTATGCTGGTGTCACGTTTGCTGGTGGCACCTATGCTGGTGGCACGTATGTTGTAGCACGAATGCTGTTGGCAAGTATGCTGGTGGCAAGTTTGCTGGTGCCAAGTATGCTGGTGCCAAGTATGTTGTTGCCAAGTATGCTGGTGGCAAATGTGTTGGTGGCAAGAAGGCTGGTGGCAAGTATGCTTGTGGCAAGTATGCTGGTTGCGTGTTTGCTGGTGGCAAGTATGGAGGTGGAGAGTATGGTGGTGGCATGTATGCTTAGGCAAATACACTGGTGGCAAGTAGGCTAATGGCAGGTATGCCGGTGGGTGGCAAGTATGCTGGTGGGTGGCAAGTATGCTGGTGGAAAGTATGTTTATGGCAAGTATGCTGGTGGCAAGTATGCTGATCGCAAGTATGCTGGTGGCAAGTATGCTGTTGGCAAGTATGCTGGTGGGAAGTAAGCTGGTGGGACGTTTGCTGGTGGCAAGTGTGCAGGTGGCAAGTGTGCTGGTGGCAATTGTGCTGGTGGCAATTGTGCTGGTGGCAAGTGTGCTGGTGGCAAGTACGCTGGTGGCAAGTGAGCTGGTGGCAAGTGCGCTGGTGGTAAATGTGCTGGTGGCAAGTGTGCTGCTGCAAGTGTGCAGGTGGCAAGTGTGCTGGTGGCATGTGTCCTGGTTGCAGGTGTGTTGGTGGCAAGTGTGTTGATTGCGAGTGTGCTGGTGGCAAGTATGCAAGTATGCTGGTGTCAAGTATGCAAGTATGCTGGTGGCAATTATGCTGGTGGCAAAAATGCTGGTGGCATGTAGGTGGTGGCATGTACGCTGGAGACAAGTACTCTGGTTGCAAGTATGCTGGTGGCAAGTACGCTGTGGGCAAGTATGCTGGTGGCATGTACGCTGGTGGAGAGTATGCTGGTGGAGAGTACGCATGTGGCAAGTACGTTGGTGTCAAGTATCCTGGTAACAAGTACGCTGGTGGCAACTACGCTGGAGGTAACCACGCTGGTTATAAGTACGCTGGTTGCAAGTTCGCTGGTGGCATGTACGCTTGTGGCAAGTACGCTTGTGGCAAGTATGCTTGGAAAGGTATACTTTTGGCAAGTATGCTTGTGGCAAGTATGCATGGGGCAAGTATGCTTGTGGCAAGTATGCTTGTGGCAAGTATGCTTGTGGCAAGTATGCTTGTGGCAAGACTGCTTATGACTAGTATGCTGGTGGCGAGTATGCTGGTGGTGAGTATACCAGTGGCAAGTGTCCTACTATGCTGATGGCGAGTATTCTGGTGGCAATTGTGCAAGTATGCTGGTAGCAAATATGGTGGTGGCAAGTATGCTGGTGGCAAGTATGCAAGTATGCTGGTGGCAAGTATGCTGGTTGCAAGTATGATAGTGGCAAGTATGCTGGTGGCAAGTATGCTGGTGGGAAGTATGCTAATGGCAAATATGCTGGTGGCAAGTAAGCTAGTGCCAAGTAACCTGGTGGCAAGTAGGCTGGTGGAAAGTATGCTGGTGTCAAGTATGCAGGTGGCAAGTATGCTGGTGGAAAGTATGGTGGTGGCAAGTTTGCTGGTGACAAGTATGCTGGTGGCAAGTATGCTGGTGGCAAGTATGCTGGTTGCAAGTATACTTGTTGCAAGTATGCTTGTGGCAAGTATGCTGGTGGCAAAAATGCTGGTGGCAAGTACGCTGGTGGCAATTATGCTGGAGGCAAGTACGCTGGTGGAGAGTACGCTGGTGGCAAGTACGCTTGTGGCAAGTACGCTTGTGGCAAGTAAACTTGGGGCAAGTATGCTTGTGGCAAGTATGCTTGTGGCAAGTATGCTTGTGGCAAGTATGCTTGTGGCAAGTATGCTTGTGGCAAGTATGCATGAAAGTATGCTAGTGGCAAGAATACTTGTGGCAAGTATGCTTGTGGCAAGTATACTTGTGTCAAGTATGCATGTGGCAAGTATGCTTGGGGAAAGTATTCTTGTGAGAAGTATGCTTGTGGCAAGTATGCTTGTGGCAAGTATACTTGTGGCAAGTATGCTTGTGGCTAGTATGCTTGGGGCAAGTATGCTTGTGGCAAGTATGCATGTGGTATGTATGCTTGTGGCAAATATGCATGTGGCATGTATACTTGTGGCAAATATGCTTGTGGCAATAATGCTTGTTGCAAGTATGTTTGTGGCAAGTATGCTTTTGGCAAGTATACTTGTGGCAAGTATGCTTGTTGCAAGTATGCTTTTGGTAAGTATGGTGGTGGCAAGTATGCTGGCAGCAAGTATGCTGGCGTCAAGTATGCTGGTGGCAAGTTTGCTGGAGGCAAGTATGCTGGTGGCAAGTACATAATTATGCTGGTGGCAAGTACACAAGTATGCTAGTGGCAAGTTTGCAAGTTTGCTGGTGGCAAGTATGTTGGTGGCAAGATTGCTGGTGGCAAGTATGCTGATAGCAAGTGTGGTGGTGGCAAGTATGCTGGTGGCAAGTATGCAGGTGGCAAGTATGCTGGAGGCAAGTGTGCTGGTGGCAAGTTTGCTGGTGTCAAGTATGCTGGTGTCACATATTCTGGTAGCACCTATGCTGGTGGCACGTATGTTGGTGGCACGAATGCTGTTGGCAAGTTTGATGGTGGCAAGTATGCTGGTGGCAAGTATGCTGGTGGCACGTTTGCTGGTGGCAATTGTGAAGGTGGCAAGTTCACTGGTGTTAAGTATGCTGGTGTCGAGTATGCTGGTAGCACCTATGCTGGTGGCACCTATGCTGGTGGCACGTATGCTGGTGGCAAGTATGCTGGTGGCAAGTATGCTGGTGGCAAGTGCGCTGGTGGCAAGTGAGCTGGTCTCAAGTGCGCTGGTGGCAAGTGTGCTGGTGCAAATGTGCAGGTGGCAAGTATGCTGGTGGCATGTGTGCTGGTTGCAAGTGTGGTGGTGGCAAGTGTTTTGGTTGTGAGTGTGCTGGTGGCAAGTATGCAAGTATGCTGGTGGCAAGAATGCAATTATGCTGGTGGAAAGTATGCTGGTGGCAAGTATGCTGGTGGCAAGTATGCTTGTTGCAAGTATGCTCGTGGCAAGTAGGTTGGTGGCAAGTACACTGGAGACAAGTACGCTGGTGGCAAGTACACTGGTGGCAATTACGCTGTTGGCAAGTATGCTGGTGGCAAGTACACTGGTGGAGAGTAGGCTGGTGGGGAGTACGCTGTTGGCAAGTACGTTGGTGTCAAGTACGAAGGTAACAAGTACGCTGGTGGCAACTACGCTGGAGGTAACCACGCTGGTTATAAGTATGCTGGTGGCAAGTACGCTGGTTAAATGTACGCTTGTTGCAAGTACGCTAGTGGAAAGTATGCTTGTGGCAAGTATGCTTGGGCAAGTATGCTTGTGGAGAGTATACTTGTGGCAAGTATGCTTGTGGCAAGTATGCATGGGGCAAGTATGCTTGTGGCAAGTATGCGTGTGGCAAGTATGCTTGTGGCTAGTAAGCTTGTGGCACGTCTGCTTGTGACTAGTATACTGGTGGCGAGTATGCTGGTGGCGACTATACTGGTGGCAAGTGCGCAAATATGCTGATGGCGAGTATACCGGTGGCAAGTGTGTAAGTATGCTGGTAGCAAATATGCTGGTGGCAAGTATGCTGGTGGCAAGTATGCTAGTATGCTGGTGGTAAATATGCTGGTGGCAAGTATGTTGGTGGCAAGTATGATGGTGGCAAGTATGCTGGTGGCAAGTATGCTAGTGCCAAATATGCTGGTGCCAAATATGGGCGTGCCAAGTATGTTGGTGCCAAGTATGCTGGTGGCATTATGCTGGTGGCAAGTAAACTGGTAACAAGTATGCTTGTGAAATGTATGCTGGTGGCAAGTATGCTGGTAGCAAGTATGCTGGTAGCATTTATGCTGGTGGCAAATATGCTAGTGGCAAGTATGCTGGTGGCAAGTACACTGGTGACAAGTATGCTGGTGGCACGTTTGCTGGTGTCACCTGTGCTGGTGGCACGTATGTTGTAGCACGAATGCTGTTGGCAAGTATCCTGGTGGCAAGTATGCTGGTGCCAAGTATGCTGGTGCCAAGTATGTTGTTGCCAAGTATGCTGGTGGCAAATGTGTTGGTGGCAAGAAGGCTGGTGGCAAGTATGCTTGTTGCAAGTATGCTGGTTGCGTGTTTGCTGGTGGCAAGTATGGAGGTTGAGAGTATCGTGGTGGCATGTATGCTTAGGCAAGTACACTGGTGGCATGTAGGCATATGGCAGGTATGCCGGTGGGTGGCAAGTATGCTGGTGGGTGGCAAGTATGCTGGTGGAAAGTATGTTTTTGGCAAGTATGCTGGTGGCAAGTATGCTGGTGGCAAGTATGCTGTTGGCAAGTATTCTGTTGGCAAGTAAGCTGGTGGCACGTTTGCTCGTGGCAAGTGTGCTGGTGGCATGTGTGCTGGTGGCTAGTGAGCTGGTCTCAAGTGCGCTGGTGGCAAGTGCGCTGGTGGCAAGAGCGCTGGAGGTAAGTGTGCTGGTGGCAAGTGTGCTGGAGCAAGTGTGCTGGTGGCAAGTACGCTGGTGGAGAGTACACTGGTGGAGAGTACGCTGGTGGCAAGTATGCTGGTGGCAAGTATGTTGGTGGCAAGTATGCTGGTGGCAAGTATGCTGGTGGCAAGTGCGCTCGTGGCAAGTGAGCTGGTCTCATGTGCACTAGTGGCAAGTGCGCTGGTGGCAAGTGCGCTGGTGGTAAATGTGCTGGTGGCAAGTGTGCTGGTGCAGGTGTGCAGGTGGCAAGTGTGCTGGTGGCAAGTGTGCTGGTTGCAAGTGTGGTGGTGGGAAGTGTGTTGGTTACGAGTGTGCTGGTGGCAAGTATGCAAGTATGCTGGTGGAAAGTATGCAAGTATGCTGGTGGCAACTACGCTGGAGGTAACCACGCTGGTTATAAGTACGCTGGTGGCAAGTACGCTGGTTGCATGTACGCTTGTTGCGAGTACGCTAGTGGCAAGTATGCTTGTGGCAAGTATGCTTCGGCAAGTATGCTTGTGGAGAGTATACATGTGGCAAGTATGCTTGTGGCAAGTATGCATGGAGCAAGTATGCTTGTGGCAAGTATGTGTGTGGCAAGTATGCTTGTGGCTAGTATGCTAGTGGCAAGTCTGCTTGTGACTAGTATGCTGGTGGCGAGTATGCTGGTGGCGAGTATACTGGTGGTAAGTGTCCATCTATGCTGATGGCGAGTATACCGGTGGCAAGTGTGTAAGTATGCTGGTGGTAATTATGCTGGTGGCATGTATGATGGTGGCAAGTAGACTGGTGGCAAGTATGCTAGTGCCAAATATGCTGGTGCCAAACATGGGCGTGCCAAGTATGCTGGTGGCAAGTATGCTGGTAGCAATTATGCTGGTGGCAAATATGCTAGTGGCAAGTATGCTGGTGGCAAGTGCCCTGGTGACAAGTATGCTGGTGTCACGTTTGCTGGTGGCACCTATGCTGGTGGCACGTATGTTGTAGCACGAATGCTGTTGGCAAGTATGCTGGTGGCAAGTATGCTGGTGCCAAGTATGCTGGTGCCAAGTATGTTGTTGCCAAGTATGCTGGTGGCAAATATGTTGGTGGCACGTAGGCTGGTGGAAAGTATGCTGGTGTCAAGTATGCAGGTGGCAAGTATGCTGGTGGCAAGTATGCTGGTGGCAAGTATGCTGGTGGCAAGAATGCTAGTGACAGGTATGCTGGTGCTACGTATGCTGGGTGCAAGTATGCTTGTTGCAAGTATGCTGGTGGAAAGTAGGCTGGTGGCAAGTACGCTGGAGACAAGTACTCTGGTTGCAAGTACATTGGAGGCAATTACGGTGTGGGCAAGTATGCTGGTGGCAAGTACGCTGGTGGAGAGTACGCTGGTGAAGAGTACGCTAGTTGCAAGTACGTTGGTGTCATGTATCCTGGTAACAAGTACGCTGGTGGCAACTAGGCTGGAGGAAACCACGCTGGTTATAAGTACGCTGGTGGCAAGTACGCTGGTGGCATGTACGCTTGTTTCAAGTACGCTTGTGGCAAGAATGCTTGGGCAAGTATGTTTGTGGCAAGTATACTTTTAGCAAGTATGCTTGTAGTAAGTATGCATGGGCAAGTATGCCTGTGGCAAGTATGCTTGTGGCAAGTATGCTTGTGGCTAGTATGCTTGTGGCAAGTCTGCTTGTGACTAGTATGCTGGTGGCGAGTATGCTGGTGGTGAGTATACCGGTGGCAAGTGTGCAACTATGCTGATGGCGAGTATACTGGTGGCAAGTGTGCAAGTATGCTGGTAGAAAATATGCTGGTGGCAAGTATGCTGGTGGCAAGTATGCTGGTGGCAAGTATGCTGGTTGCAAGTATGATGGTGTAAAGTATGCTGGAGGCAAGTATGCTGGTGGCAAGTATGCTTGTTGGAAGTATGCTGGTGGCAACTAGAATGGTGGCAAGTATGCTACTGGCAAGTACGCTGGTGGCAATTACGCTGGAGGCAAGTACGCTGGTGTAGACTACGCTGGTGGAGAGTACGCTGGTGGCAAGTACGCTGGTGTCAAGTATGTTGGTAACAAGTACGCTGGGGGCAAGTACGCTGGTGGCAAGTACACTTGTGGCAAGTACGCTTCTGGCAAGTATGCTTGTGACAAGTATGCTTGTGGCAAGTATGCTTGTGGCAAGTATGCTTGTGGCAAGTATACTTGTGGCAATTATGGTAGTGGCAAGTATGCTTGTTGCAAGTATGATTGTGGCAAGTATGCTTGTGGCACGTATACTTGTGGCAATTATTCTTGTGGCAAGAATACTTGTGGCAAGTATGCTTGTGGCTAGTATGCTTGGGGCAAGTTTGCTTGTGGCAAGTATGCTTGTGTCAAGTATGCTTGTGGCAATTATGCTTGTGGCAAGTATACTTGTGGCAAGTATGCTTATGGTAAGTATGCTTAGGGCAAGTATGCTTGTGGCAAGTATGCATGTGGCATGTATACTTGTGGCAAGTATGCTTGTGGCAAGTATGCTTGTTGCAAGTATGCTTGTGGCAAGTATGTTTTCGGCAAGTATGCAAGTGGCAATTATGCTGGCACCAATTATGCTGGTGGCAAGTATGCTGGTGGCAATTATGCTGGTGGCAGTTATGACGGTGGCAAGTAAGAAAGTATGCTGGTGGCAGGTGACAAGTATGCTAGTGGCAAGTTTGCGAATTTGCTGGTGGCAAGTATGCTGGTGGCAAGTATGCTGGTGGCAAGTTTGCTGGTGGCAAGTGTGCAGGTGGCAAGTGTGCTGGTGGCAAGTGTGCTGGTGGCAAGTGCGCTGGTGGCAAGTGCGCTGGTGGTAAGTGTGCTGGTGGCAAGTGTGCTGGTGCAAGTGTGCTGGTGGCAAGTACGCTGGTGGAGAGTATGCTGGAGTAGGGTATGCTGGCAAGTATGCTGGTGGCATGTACGCTTGTGGCAAGTACGCTTGTTGCAAGTATGCTTGTGGCAAGTATGCTTGTGGCAAGTATACTGGTGGCAATTATTCTTGTGGCAAGAAGACTTGTTGCAAGTATGCTTGTGGCAAGTATGCTTTCGGCAAGTATGCTAGTGGCAAGTATGCTGGCAGCAATTATGCTGGCAGCAAGTATGCTTGTGGCTAATACGCTTGTTGCAAGTCTGCTTGTGACTAGTCACAAGTGTGCAAGTATGCTGGTAGCAAATATGCTGGTGGCAAGAATGCTGGTGGCAAGTATGCAAGTATGCTGGTGGCAAGTATGCTGGTGGAAAGTATGCTGGTGACAAGTATGATGGTGGCAAGTATGCTGGTTGCAAGTATGCTGGTGGCAAGTATGCCGGTGCCAGGTATGCTGGTGCCAAATATGGGCGTTCCGAGTATGTTGTTGCCAAGTATGCTGGTGGCAAATATATTGGTGGCAAGTAGGCTGGTGGCAAGTATGCTTGTGGCAAGTATGCTGGTGGCATGTATGCTGGTGGAAAGTATGCTGGCGGGTGGCAAATATGCTGGTGGCCAGTATGCTGGTGTTTGCTGGTGGCAAGTATGCAGGTGGCAAGTATGGTGGTGGCACGTATGCTTAGGCAAGTACACTGGTGGCAAGTATGCTAATGGCAGGTATGCCGGTGGATGGCAAGTATGCTGGTGGGTGGCAAGTATGCTGGTAGAAAGTATGTTTTTGGCAAGTATGCTGGTGGCAAGTATGCTGTTGGCAAGTATGCTAGTGGCAAGTATGCTGATGGCAAGTGTGCTGGTGGCAAGTGTGCTGGTGGCAAGTGTGCTGGTGCAAGTAGCTGGTGGCAAGTATGCAAGTATGCTGGTGATAAGTATGCTTGTGGCAAGTATGCTAGTGGAAAGTATGCTTGTGGCAAGTGTACTTGTAGCAAGTATGCTTGTGGCAAGTATTCTTGCAGCAAATATGCTTGTGACAAGTATGCTTGTGGCAAGTATGATTGTGGCAAGTATGCTTATGGCTAGTATGCTTGTGGCAAGTATGCTTCTGACTAGTATGCTGGTGGCGAGTAAGCTGGTGGCGAGTATACTGGTGGCAAGTGTGAAACTATGCTGGTGGCGAGTATACCGGTTGGAAGTGGTCATGTATGCTGGTAGCAAATATGCTGGTGGCAAGTATGCTGGTGGCAAGTATACAAGTCTGCTGGTGGCATGTATGCTGGCGGGAAATATGCTAGTGACAAGTATGCAAGTATGCTGGCAGCGAGTATGCCAGTGGCAAGTGTTCTGGCGGCATTTGTGCTGGCTGCAAGTAAGCTGTCAGCAAGTATGGTGGCAAGTATGCTTGTGGCAAGTATGCTTGGGGTAAGTATGCTTGTGGCATGTATACTTGTGGCAAGTATGCTGGCGTCAAGTATGCAGGTGGCAAGTATGCTGATGGCAAGTGTGTTGGTGGCAAGTAAGCTAGTGCCAAGTACCCTGGCGGCAAGTAGGCTGATGGAAAGTATGCTGGTGTCAAGTATGCAGGTGGCAAGTATGCTGGTGGCAAGTATGCTGGTGGCAAGTATGCTGGTGGCAAGTATGATGGTGGCAAGTATGCTGGTTGCAAGTATGCTGGTGGCAAGTATGCCGGTGCCAGGTATGCTGGTGCCAAATATGGGCGTTCCAAGTATGTTGTTGCCAAATATGCTGGTCGCAGTATGCTGGTGGCAAGTAAACTGGTGGCAAGTATGCTTGTGAAATGTATGCTGGTGGCAGGTATGCTGGTGGGAAGAATGCTGGTAGCAATTATGCTGGTGGCAAGTATGCTAGTGGCAAGTATGCTGGTGGCAAGTATGCTGGTGACAAGTATGCTGGTGTCACGTTTGCTTGTGCCAAGTATGTTGTTGCCAAGTATGCTGGTGGCAAATATATTGGTGGCAAGTAGGCTGGTGGCAAGTATGCTTGTGGCAAGTATGCTGGTGGCATGTATGCTGGTGGTAAGTATGCTGGCGGGTGGCAAATATGCTGGTGGCCAGTATGCTGGTGTTTGCTGGTGGCAAGTATGCAGGTGGCAGGTATGGTGGTGGCACGTATGCTTAGGCAAGTACACTGGTGGCAAGTATGCTAATGGCAGGTATGCCGGTGGATGGCAAGTATGCTGGTGGGTGGCAAGTATGCTGGTGGAAAGTATGTTTTTGGCAAGTATGCTAGTGGCAAGTATGCTGTTGGCAAGTATGCTAGTGGCAAGTATGCTGATGGCAAGTGTGCTGGTGGCAAGTGTGCTGTTTGCAAGTGTGCTGGTGCAAGTAGCTGGTGGCAAGTATACAAGTATGCTGGTGATAAGTATGCTTGTGGCAAGTATGCTAGTGGAAAGTATGCTTGTGGCAAGTGTACTTGTAGCAAGTATGCTTGTGGCAAGTATTCTTGCAGCAAATATGCTTGTGACAAGTATGCTTGTGGCAAGTATGATTGTGGCAAGTATGCTTATGGCTAGTATGCTTGTGGCAAGTATGCTTCTGACTAGTATGCTGGTGGCGAGTAAGCTGGTGGCGAGTATACTGGTGGCAAGTGTGAAACTATGCTGGTGGCGAGTATACCGGTTGGAAGTGGTCATGTATGCTGGTAGCAAATATGCTGGAGCAAGTATGCTGGTGGCAAGTATACAAGTCTGCTGGTGGCATGTATGCTTGCGGGAAATATGCTAGTGACAAGTATGCAAGTATGCTGGCAGCGAGTATGCCAGTGGCAAGTGTTCTGGCGGCATTTGTGCTGGTTGCAAGTAAGCTGTCAGCAAGTATGGTGGCAAGTATGCTTGTGGCAAGTATGCTTGGGGTAAGTATGCTTGTGGCATGTATACTTATGGCAAGTATGCTGGTGTCAAGTATGCAGGTGGCAAGTATGCTGGTGGCAAGTGTGTTGGTGGCAAGTATGATAGTGGCAAGTAAGCTAGTGCCAAGTACCCTGGCGGCAAGTAGGCTGATGGAAAGTATGCTGGTGTCAAGTATGCAGGTGGCAAGTATGCTGGTGGCAAGTATGCTGGTGGCAAGTGTGTTGGTTGCGAGTGTGCTGGTGGCAAGTATACAAGTATGCCGGTGACAAGTATGCAAGTATGGTGGTGGCAAGTATGCTGGTGGCAAGTATGCTGGTGGCAAGTATGCTGGTGGCAAGTATGCTGATGGCAAATATGCTAGTGGCAAGTATGCTAGTGACAGGTATGCTGGTGCCACGTATGCTGGGTGCAAGTATGCTTGTTGCAAGTATGCTGGTGGCAAGTAGGCTGGTGGCAAGTACGCTGGAGACAAGTACTCTGGTTGCAAGTACGTTGGTGGCAATTACGGTGTGGGCAAGTATGCTGGTGGCAAGTACGCTGGTGGAGAGTACGCTGGTGAAGAGTACGCTGGTTGCAAGTAAGTTGGTGTCAAGTATCCTGGTGACAAGTACGCTGGTGGCAACAAGGCTGGAGGTAACGACGCTGGTTATAGGTACGCTGTTGGCAAGTATGCTGGTGGCATGTACGAATGTGGCAAGTACGCTTGTGGCAAGTATGCTTGGGCAAGTATGCTTGTGGCAAGTATACTTTTAGCAAGTATGCTTGTAGTAAGTATGTATGGGGCAAGTATGCCTGTGGCAAGTATGCTTGTGGCAAGTATGCTTGTGGCTAGTATGCTTGTGGCAAGTCTGCTTGTGACTAGTATGCTGGTGGCGAGTATGCTGGTGGTGAGTATACTGGTGGCAAGTGTGCAACTCTGCTGATGGCTAATATACTGGTGGCAAGTGTGCAATTATGCTGGTAGCAAATATGCTGGTGGAAAGTACGCTGGTGGCAAGTATGCTGGTGGCAAGTATGCTGGTTGCAAGTATGATGGTGGAAAGTATGCTGGTGGCAAGTATGCTGGTGGCAAGTATGCTGGTGGCAAGTATGCTTGTTGGAAGTATGCTGGTGGCAAGTAGAATGGTGGCAAGTATGCTGCTGGCAAGTACGCTGGTGGCAATTACACTGGAGGCAAGTACGCTGGTGTAGAGTACGCTGGTGAAGAGTACACTGGTGGCAAGTACGCTGGTGTCAAGTATGTTGGTAACAACTACGCTGGTTGCAAGTACGCTGGTGGCAAGTACGCTTGTGGCAAGTATGCTTGTAGCATGTATGCTTGCGGCAAGTATGCTTGTGGCAAGTATACTTGTGGCAATTATGCTAGTGGCAAGTATGCTTGTTGCAAGTATGATTGTGGCAAGTCTGCTTGTGGCACGTATACTTGTGGCAACTATGCTTGTGGAAAGAATACTTGTGGCAAGTATGCTTGTGGCAAGTATTATTGGGGCAAGTATGCTTGTGGCAAGTATGCTTGTGGCAAGTATGCTTGTGGCAATTATGCTTGTGGCAAGTATGCATGTGGCAAGTATGCTTGGGGCAATTATGCTTGTGGCAGGTATACTTGTGGCAGGTATACTTGTGGCAGGTATGCTTGTGGCAAGTACGTTTTCGGCAGGTATGCTAGTGGCAAGTATGCTGGCACCAATTATGCTGGCGGCAAGTATGCTGGTGGCAATTATGCTGGTGGCAATTATGATGGTGGCAAGTACGAAAGTATGCTGGTGGCAAGTGTACAAGTATGCTGGTGGCAAGTTTGCGAGTTTGCTGGTGGCAAGTATGCTTGTGGCAAGTTTGCTGGTGGCAAGTGTGCAGGTGGCAATTGTGCTGGTGGCAAGTGTGCTGGTGGCAAGTGCGCTGGTGGCAAGTGCGCTGGTGGTAAGTGTGCTGGTTGCAAGTGTGCTGGTGCATGTGTGCTGGTGGCAAGTACGCTGGTGGAGAGTACGCTGGAGTAGAGTATGCTGGCAAGTACGCTGGTTGCATGTACGCTTGTGGCCAGTACGCTTGTTGCAAGTATGCTTGGTGCAAGTATGCTTGTGGCAAGTATACTTGTGGCAAGTATGCTTGTGGCAAGTATGCTTGTGGCAAGTATGCATGGGGCAACTATGCTTGTTGCAAGTATGCTTGTGGCCAGTATGCATGTGGCTAGTATGCTTGTGGTAAGTCTGCTTGTGACTAGTATGCTGGTGGCGCGTATGCTGGTGGCGAGTATACCGGAGGCAAGTGTGACACTATGCTGTTGGCGAGTATACCGGTGGCAAGTGTGCAAGTATGCTGGTAGCAAATATGCTAGTGGCAAGTATCATAGTGGCAAGTATGATGCTGCCAAGTATGTTGTTGCCAAGTATGCTGGTGGCAAATATGTTGGTGGCAAATATGCTGGTGGCCAGTATGCTGGTGTTTGATGGTGGCAAGTATGCAGGTGGCAATTATGGTGGTGGCACGTATACTTAGGCAAGTACACTGGTTATCAAGTATGCTAATGGCAGGTATGCCGGTGGATGGCAAGTATGCTGGTGGGTGGCAAGTATGCTGGTGGTAAGTATGCTGTTGGCAAGTATGCTGATGGCAAATATGCTGATGACAAGTGTGCTGGTGGCAAGTGTGCTGGTGGCAAGTGTGCTGGTGGCAAGTGTGCTGGTGCTAGTGTGCTGGTGGCAAGTATGCTAGTGGAAAGTATGCTTTTGGCAAGTGTACTTGTGGCAAGTATGCTTGTGGCAAGTATGCTTGCGGCAAATATGCTTGTGGCAAGTATGCTTGTGGCAAGTATGATTGTGGCAAGTATGCTTGTGGCTAGTATGCTTGTGGCAAGTATGCTTCTGACTAGTATGCTGGTGACGAGTATGCTGGTGGCGAGTATACTGGTGGCAAGTGTGCAACTATGCTGGTGGCGAGTATACCGGTTGGAAGTGGGCAAGTATGCTGGTAGAAAATATGCTGGCGGGAAATATGCTAGTGGCAAGTATGCAAGTATGCTGGCAGCGAGTATGCCAGCGGGAAGTGTTCTGGCGGCATTTGTGCTGGCTGCAAGTAAGCTGTCAGCAAGTATGCTGGTGTCACGTTTGTTGGTGCCAAGTATGTTGTTGCCAAGTATGCTGGTGGCAAATATATTGGTGGCAAGTAGGCTGGTGGCAAGTATGCTTGTGGCAAGTATGCTGGTGGCATGTATGCTGGTGGAAAGTATGCTGGCGTGTGGCAAATATGCTGGTGGCCAGTATGCTGGTGTTTGCTGGTGGCAAGTATGCAGGTGGCAAGTATGGTGGTGGCACGTATGCTTAGGCAAGTACACTGGTGGCAAGTATGCTAATGGCAGGTATGCCGGTGGATGGCAAGTATGCTGGTGGGTGGAAAGTATGTTTTTGGCAAGTATGCTGGTGGCAAGTATGCTTGCAGCAAATATGCTTGTGACAAGTATGCTTGTGGAAAGTATGATTGTGGCAAGTATGCTTGTGGCTAGTATGCTTGTGGCAAGTATGCTTCTGACTAGTATGCTGGTGGCGAGTAAGCTAGTGGCGAGTATACTGGTGGCAAGTGTGCATCTATGCTGGTGGCGAGTATACCAGTTGGAAGTGGTCATGTATGCTGGTAGCAAATATGCTGGTGGCAAGTATGCTGGTGGCAAGTATGCTGGTGGCAAGTATGCTGGTGGCAAGTACGCTGGAGACAAGTACTCTGGTTGCAAGTACGTTGGTGGCAATTATGGTGTGGGCAAGTATGCTGGTGGCAAGTACGCTGGTGCAGAGTACGCTGGTGAAGAGTACGCTAGTTGCAAGTACGTTGGTGTCAAGTATCCTGGTAACAAGTACGCTGGTGGCAACAAGGCTGGAGGTAACCACGCTTTTTATAAGTACGCTGGTGGCAAGTACGCTGGTGGCATGTACGCTTGTGGCAAGTACGCTTGTGGCAAGTATGCTTGGGCAAGTATGCTTTGGCAAGTATACTTTTTGCATGTATGCTTGTGGCAAGTATACTTTTAGCAAGTATGCTTGTAGTAAGTATGCATGGGGCAAGTATGCCTGTGGCAAGTATGCTTGTGGCAAGTATGCTTGTGGCTAGTATGTTTGTGGCAAGTCTGCTTGTGACTAGCATGCTGGTGGCGAGTATGCTGGTGGTGAGTATACCGGTGGCAAGTGTGCAACTCTGCTGATGGCAAGTATACCGGTGGCAAGTGTGCAAGTATGCTGGTAGCAAATATGCAGGTGGCAAGTACGCTGGTGGCAAGTATGCTGGTGGCAAGTATGATGGTTGCAAGTATGATGGTGGAAAGTATGCTGGTGGCAAGTATGCTGGTGGCAAGTATGCTGTTTAGCAAGTATGCTTGTTGGAAGTATGCTGGTGGCAAGTAGAATGGTGGCAAGTATGCTGCTGGCAAGTACGCTGGTGGCAATTACACTGGAGGCAAGTACACTGGTGTAGAGTACGCTGGTGGAGAGTACACTGGTGGCAAGTACGCTGGTGTCAAGTATGTTGGTAACAACTACGCTGGTGGCAAGTACGCTGGTGACAAGTACGCTTGTGAAAAGTACGCTTGTGGCAAGTATGCTTGTGGTATATATGCTTGCGGCAAGTATGATTGTGGCAAGTATACTTGTGGCAATTATGCTTGTGACAAGAATACTTGTGTCAAGTATGCTTGTGGCAAGTATGCTTGGGGCAAGTATGCTTGTGGCAAGTATGCTTGTGGCAAGTATACTTGTGGCAAGCATGCATTTGGCATGTATACATGTGGCAAGTATGCTTGTGGCAAGTATGCTTGTTGCAAGTATGCTTGTGGCTGGTATACTTGTGGCAGGTATGCTTGTGGCAAGTATGTTTTCGGCAAGTATGCTAGTGGCAAGTATGCTGGCACCAATCATGCTGGCGGCAAGTATGCTGGTGGCAATTATGCTGGTGGCAATTATGATGGTGGCAAGTACGAAAGTATGCTGGTGGCAAGTGTACAAGTATACTAGCGGCAAGTTTGCGAGTTTGTTGGTGGCGAGTATGCTTGTGGCAAGTTTGCTGGTGGCAAGTGTGCAGGTGGCAAGTTTGCTGGTGGCAAGTGTGCTGGTGGCAAGAACGCTGGTGGAGAGTACGCTGGAGTAGAGTATGCTGGCAAGTACGCTGGTTGCATGTACGCTTGTGGCAAGTACGCTTGTTGCAAGTATGCTTGTGGCAAGTATGCTTGTGGCAAGTATACTTGTGGCAAGTATGCTCGTGGCAAGTATGCTTGTGGCAAGTATGCATGGGGCAACTATGCTTGTGGCAAGTATGCTTGTGGCCAGTATGCATGTGGCTAGTATGCTTGTGGTAAGTCTGCTTGTGACTAGTATGCTGGTGCCGCGTATGCTGGTGGCGAGTATACCGGAGGCAAGTGTGCAAGTATGCTGGTAGCAAATATGCGGTTGTCAAGTATGATGGTGGCAAGTATGATGGTGCCAAGTATGCTAGTGGCCATTGTGCTGGTTGCAAGTGTGCTGGAGGCAAGTGTGTTGGTTGCAAGTGTGCTGGTGGCAGGTATACAAGTATGCAGGTGGCAAGTATGCAACTATGCTAATGGCAGGTATGCCGGTGGATGGCAAGTATGCTGGTGGGTGGCAAGTATGCTGGTGGAAAGTATGTTTTTGGCAAGTATGCTGTTGGTAAGTATGCTGTTGGCAAGTATGCTATTGGCAAATATGCTGATGGCAAGTGTGCTGGTGGCAAGTGTGCTGGTCGCAAGTGTGCTGGTGCAAGTGTGCTGGTGGCAAGTATGCAAGTATGCTGGTGATAAGTATGCAAGTATGCTTGTGGCAAGTATGCTAGTGGAAAGTATGCTTGTGGCAAGTGTACTTGTGGCAAGTATGCTTGTGGCCAGTATGCTTGCGGCAAATATGCTTGTGGCAAGTATGCTTGTGGCTAGTATGCATGTGGCAAGTATGCTTCTGACTAGTATGCTGGTGGCGAGTATGCTGGTGGCGAGTATACTGGTGGCAAGTGTGCAACTATGCCGGTGGCGAGTATACCGGTTGGAAGTGGGCAAGTATGCTAGTAGCAAATATGCTGGCGGGAAATATGTTATTGGCAAGTATGCAAGTATGCTGGCAGCGAGTATGCCAGCGGCAAGTGTTCTGGCGGCATTTGTGCTGGCTGCAAGTAAGCTGTCAGCAAGTATGCTTGTGGCAAGTATGGTTGTGGCAAGTATGCTTGTGGCAAGTATGCTTGTGGCAATATGCTATTTCAAGTATTATTGTGGCAATTATGCTTGTGGCAAGTATGCTTGGGGCAAGTATGCTTCTGGCAAGTATTGTTGTGTCAAGTATGCTGGTGGCAAATATGCTCTGGGCAAGTATGCTTGTGACATGTATACTTGTGGCAAGTATGCTGGTGGAAAGTATGCTGGTGGCAAGTATGCAAGTATGCTGGTGGCAAGTGTACAAGTATGCTAGTGGAGAGTTTGCAAGGTTTGCTGGTGGCAAGTATGCTGGTGGCAAGTATACAAGTCTGCTGTTGGCATGTATGCTGGCGGGAAAGATGCTAGTGGCAAGTATGCAAGTATGATGGCAGCGAGTATACCTGCGGCAAGTGTTCTGGCGGCATTTGTGCTGGCTGCAAGTAAGATGTCAGCAAGTATGCTAGTGGCAAGTATGCTTGTGGCAAGCATGCTTGTGGCAAGTATGCTTGTGGCAAGTATGCTTGTGGCAAATATGCTTGAGCAAGTATGCTTGTGGCAAGTATGCGTGTGGCAATATGCTATTGCAAGTATTATTGTGGCAAGTATGCTTGTGGCAAGTATGCCTGGGACAAGTATGCTTGTGGCAAGCATGCGTGTGGTGAGTATACTTGTGGCAAGTATGCTTGTGGTAGGTATGCTTGTGGCAAGTATACTTGTGGCAAGAATGCTTGTGGCAAGTATGCTTCTGGCAAATATACTTGTGGCAAGTATGCTTGTAGCAAGTATGCATGGGGCAACTATGCTTGTTGCAAGTATGCTTGTGGCCAGTATGCATGTGGCTAGTATGCTTGTGGTAAGTCTGCTTGTGACTAGTATGCTGGTGGCGCGTATGCTGGTGGCGAGTATACCGGAGGCAAGTGTGACACTATGCTGTTGGCGAGTATACCGGTGGCAAGTGTGCAAGTATGCTGGTAGCAAATATGCTAGTGGCAAGTATGATAGTGGCAAGTATGATGGTGCCAAGTATGTTGTTGCCAAGTATGCTGGTGGCAAATATGCTGGTGGCCAGTATGCTGGTGTTTGATGGTGGCAAGTATGCAGGTGGCAATTATGGTGGTGGCACGTATACTTAGGCAAGTACACTGGTTATCAAGTATGCTAATGGCAGGTATGCCGGTGGATGGCAAGTATGCTGGTGGGTGGCAAGTATGCTGGTGGTAAGTATGCTGTTGGCAAGTATGCTGATGGCAAATATGCTGATGACAAGTGTGCTGGTGGCAAGTGTGCTGGTGGCAAGTGTGCTGGTGGCAAGTGTGCTGGTGCAAGTGTGCTGGTGGCAAGTATGCTAGTGGAAAGTATGCTTTTGGCAAGTGTACTTGTGGCAAGTATGCTTGTGGCAAGTATGCTTGCGGCAAATATGCTTGTGGCAAGTATGCTTGTGGCAAGTATGATTGTGGCAAGTATGCTTGTGGCTAGTATGCTTGTGGCAAGTATGCTTCTGACTAGTATGCTGGTGGCGAGTATGCTGGTGGCGAGTATACTGGTGGCAAGTGTGCAACTATGCTGGTGGCGAGTATACCGGTTGGAAGTGGGCAAGTATGTTGGTAGAAAATATGCTGGCGGGAAATATGCTAGTGGCAAGTATGCAAGTATGCTGGCAGCGAGTATGCCAGCGGGAAGTGTTCTGGCGGCATTTGTGCTGGCTGCAAGTAAGCTGTCAGCAAGTATGCTAGTGGCAAGTATGCTGGTGGCAAGTACGCTGGTGACAAGTATGCTGGTGTCACGTTTGCTGGTGCCAAGTATGTTGTTGCCAAGTATGCTGGTGGCAAATATATTGGTGGCAAGTAGGCTGGTGGCAAGTATGCTTGTGGCAAGTATGCTGGTGGCATGTATGCTGGTGGAACGTATGCTGGCGTGTGGCAAATATGCTGGTGGCCAGTATGCTGGTGTTTGCTGGTGGCAAGTATGCAGGTGGCAAGTATGGTGGTGGCACGTATGCTTAGGCAAGTACACTGGTGGCAAGTATGCTAATGGCAGGTATGCCGGTGGATGGCAAGTATGCTGGTGGGTGGCAAGTATGCTGGTGGAAAGTATGTTTTTGGCAAGTATGCTGGTGGCAAGTATGCTTGCAGCAAATATGCTTGTGACAAGTATGCTTGTGGAATGTATGATTGTGGTAAGTATGCTTGTGGCTAGTATGCTTGTGGCAAGTATGCATCTGACTAGTATGCTGGTGGCGAGTATACTGGTGGCAAGTGTGCAGCTATGCTGGTGGCGAGTATACCAGTTGAAAGTGGTCATGTATGCTGGTAGCAAATATGCTGGTGGCAAGTATGCTGGTGGCAAGCGTACAAGTCTGCAGGTGGGATGTATGCTGGCGGGAAATATGCTAGTGGCAAGTATGCAAGTATGCTGGCAGCGAGTATGCCAGCGGCAAGTGTTCTGGCGGCATTTGTGCTGGCTGCAAGTAAGCTGTCAGCAAGTATGGTGGCAAGTAGGCTTGTGGCAAGTATGCTTGGGGTAAGTATGCTTGTGGCATGTATACTTGTGGCAAGTATGCTGGTGGCAAGTATGCTGGTGGCAAGTATGCTGGTGGCAAGTAGGCTAGTGCCAAGTAACCTGGCAGCAAGTAGGCTGATGGAAAGTATGCTGGTGTCAAGTATGCAGGTGGCAAGTATGCTGGTGGCAAGTATGCTGGTGGCAAGTACGCTGGAGACAAGTACTCTGGTTGCAAGTACGTTGGTGGCAATTATGGTGTGGGCAAGTATGCTGGTGGCAAGTACGCTGGTGGAGAAAATGCTGGTGAAGAGTACGCTGGTTGCAAGTACGTTGGTGTCAAGTATCCTGGTAACAAGTACGCAGGTGGCAAAAAGGCTGGAGGTAACCACCCTGGTTATAAGTACGCTGGTGGCAAGTACGCTGGTGGCATGTACGCTTGTGGCAAGTACGCTTGTGGCAAGTATGCTTGGGCAAGTATGCTTGTGGCAAGTATACTATTTGCATGTATGCTTGTGGCAAGTATACTTTTAGCAAGTATGCTTGTAGTAAGTATGCATGGGGCAAATATGCCTGTGGCAAGTATGCTTGTGGCAAGTATGCTTGTGGCTAATATGTTTGTGGCAAGTATGCTTCTGACTAGTATGCTGGTGGCGAGTATGCTGGTGGCGAGTATACCGGTTGGAAGTGGGCAAGTATGCTGGTAGCAAATATGCTTGCGGGAAATATGCTAGTGGCAAGTATGCAAGTATGCTGGCAGCGAGTATGCCAGCGGCAAGTGTTCTGGCGGCATTTGTGCTGGCTGCAAGTAAGCTGTCAGCATGTATGCTTGTGGCATGTATGCTTGTGGCAAGTATGCTTGTGGCAAGTATGCTTGTGGCAAGTATGGTTGTGGCAAGTATGCTGGTGGCAAGTATGCTCTGGGCAAGTATGCTTGTGACATGTATACTTGTGGCAAGTATGCTGGTGGAAAGTATGCTTGTGGCAAGTATGCTTGTGGCAAGTATGGTTGTGGCAAGTATGCTGGTGGCAAGTATGCTCTGGGCAAGTATGCTTGTGACATGTGTGCTTGTGGCAAGTATGCTTGTGGCAATATGCTATTGCAAGTATTATTGTGGCAAGTATGCTTGTGGCAAGTATGCTTGGGGCAAGTATGCTTCTGGCAAGTATAGTTGTGGCAAGTATGCTGGTGGCAAGTATGCTCTCGGCAAGTATGCTTGTGACATGTATACTTGTGGCAAGTATGCTGGTGGAAAGTATGCTGGTGGCAAGTATGCAAGTATGCTGGTGGCAAGTGTACAAGTATGCTAGTGGAGAGTTTGCAAGGTTTGCTGGTGGCAAGTATGCTGGTGGCAAGATTGCTGGTGGCAAGCATGCTGGTAGCAAGTGTGCTGGTGGCAAGTATGCTGGTGGCAGGTATGGTGGTGTCAAGTATGCTGGTGGCAAGTGCGGTGTTGGCAAGTGAGCTGCTCTCAAGTGCGCTGGTGGGCAAGTGCGCTGGTGGCAAGTGCGCTGGTGGTAAATGTGCTGATGGCTAGTGTGCTGGTGCAAGTGTGATGGTGGAAAGTGTGCTAGTGGCCATTGTGCTGGTTGCAAGTGTGCTGGAGGCAAGTGTGTTGGTTGCGAGTGTGCTGGTGGCAGGTATACAAGTATGCAGGTGGCAAGTATGCAACTATGCTGGTGGCAAATTTGCTGGTGGCAATATGCTAATGGCAAGTATGCTAGTGACAGGTATGCTAGTGCCAAGTATGCTGGTGGCAAGTATGTTTGTTGCAAGTATGCTGGTGGCAAGTAGGCTGGTGGCAAGTACGTTCTAGACAAGAACTCTGGTTGCAAGTACGCTGGTGGCAATTACGCTGTCGGCAAGTATGCTGGTGGCAAGTATGCTGGTGGAGAGTATGCTGGTGGAGGGTATGCTGGTGGCTAGTACGTTGGTGTCAAGTGTCCTGGTAACAAGTACGTTGGAGGCAACTACGCTGGAGGTAACCACGCTGGTTATAAGTACACTGGTGGCAAGTATGCTAATGGCAGGTATGCCAGTGGATGGCAAGTATGCTGGTGGGTGGCAAGTATGCTGGTAGAAAGTATGTTTTTGACAAGTATGCTGGTGGCAAGTATGCTCTTGGCAAGTATGCTAGTGGCAAGTATGCTGATGGCAAGTGTGCTGGTGGCAAGTGTGCTAGTGGCAAGTGTTCTGGTGGCAAGTGTACTGGTGCAAGTGTGCTGGTGGCAAGTATGCAAATATGCTGGTGATAAGTATGCAAGTATGCTTGTGGCAAGAATGCTAGTGGAAAGCCTGCATGTGGAAAGTGTACTTGCGGCAAGTATGTTTGTGAAGAATGCTTGCCGCAAATATGGTTGTGGCAAGTATGCTTGTGGCAAGTATGATTGTGGCAAGTATGCTTGTGGCTAGTATGCTTGTGGCAAGTATGCTTCTGACTAGTACGCTGGTGGCGAGTATGCTGGTGGCGAGTATACAGGTGGCAAGTGTGCAACTATGCTGGTGGCGAGTATACCGGTTGGAAGTGGGCAAGTATGCTGGTAGCAAATATGCTGGTGGCAAGTATGCTGGTGGCATGTATACAAGTCTGCTGTTGGCATGTATGCTGGTGGGAAATATGCTAGTGGCAAGTATGCAAGTATGATGGCAGCGAGTATACCTGTGGCAAGTGTTCTGGCGGCATTTGTGCTGGCTGCAAGTAAGATGTCAGCAAGTATGCTAGTGGCAAGTATGCTTGTGGCAAGCATGCTTGTGGCAAGTATGCTTGTGGCAAGAATGCTTGTGGCAATTATGCTTGAGCAAGTATGCTTGTGGCAAGTATGCTTGTGGCAATATGCTATTGCAAGTATTATTGTGGCAAGTATGCTTGCGGCAAGTATGCCTGGGGCAAGTATGCTTGTGGCAAGCATGCGTGTGGTGAGTATACTTGTGTCAAGTATGCTTGTGGCAGGTATGCTTGGGGCAAGTATACTTGTGGCAAGAATGCTTGTGGCAAGTATGCTTCTGGCAAATATACTTGTGGCAAGTATGCTGGTGGCAATTATGCTCTGGGCAAGTATGCTTGTGGCATGTATACTTTTGGCAAGTATGCTAATGGCAAGTATCCATGGGGCAAGTATGCTTGTGGCAAGTATGCTTGTGGCAAATATGCTTGTGGCTAGTATGCTTGTGGCAAGTCTGCTTGTGACTAGTAAGCTGGTGGCGAGTATGCTGGTGGTGAGTATACCGGTGGCAAGTGTGCAACTATGCTGATGGCGAGTATACCGGTGGCAAGCGTTCAAGTATGCTGGTAGCAAATATGCTGGTGGCAAGTATGCTGGTGGCAAGTATGCAAGTATGCTGGTGGCAAGTATGCTGGTTGCAAGTATGATGGTGGCAAGTATGCTGGTGGCAAGTATGCTGGTGGTAAGTATGCTGGTGGCAAATATGCTGGTAGCAAGTATGCTGGTGGCATGTATGCTGGTGGCAAGTAAGCTGGTGCCAAGTAACCTGTTGGCAAGTAGGCTGGTGGAAAGTATGCTGGTGTCAAGTATGCAGGTGGCAAGTATGCTGTTGACAAGTATGCTGGTGGCAAGTATGCTGGTGACAAGTATGCTGGTGGCAAGTATGCTGGTTGCAAATATGCTTGTTGAAAGTATGCTCGTGGCAAGTAGGCTGGTGGCAAGTACGCTGCTGGCACGTATGCTGGTAGCAATTACGCTGGAGGCAAGTACGCTAGTGGATTGTATGCTGGTGGAGATTATGGTGGTGGCAAGTACGCTGGTCGCAAGTACGCTTGTGGCAAGTACACTTGTGGCAAGTATGCTTGTGGCAAGAATGCTTGTGGCATGTATGCTTGTGGCAAGTATACTTGTGGCAAGTATGATTGTGGCAAGTATGCTTGTTGCAAGTATGCTTGTGGCAAGTATGTGTGTGCAAGTATACTTGTGTCAAGTATGCTTGTGGCAAGTATACTTGTGGCAAGTATGCTTGTGGCAAGTTTGCTTGAGGCAAGTATTCTTGTGGAAAGTATGCTTGTGTCAAGTATGCTTGTCGCAAGAAATCTAGTGGCAAGTATGCTTGTGGCAAGTATACTTGTAACAAGTATGCTTGTGGCAAGTATGCTTTCAGCAAGTTTGCTAGTGGCCAGTATGCTGGTGGCAAGTTAGCTGGTGGCAAGTATGCTGGTGGTAAGTATGCTGGTGGCAAGTATGCTGGTGGCAAGTATGCTGGTGGCATGTATGCTGGTGCCAAGTAAGCTGGTGCCAAGTAACCTGTTGGCAAGAAGGCTGGTGGAAAGTATGCTGGGTCAAGTATGCTGGTGGCAAGTATGCTGTTGACGAGTATGCTGGTGGCAAGTATGCTGGTGACAAGTTTGCTTGTGGCAAGTATGCTGGTGGCAAGTATGCTGGATGCAAATATGCTTGTTGAAAGTATGCTCGTGGCAAGTAGGCTGGTGGCAAGTACGCTGCTGGCACGTATGCTGGTAGCAATTACGCTGGAGGCAAGTACGCTAGTGGATTGTATGCTGGTGGAGATTATGGTGGTGGCAAGTACGCTGGTCGCAAGTACGCTTGTGGCAAGTACACTTGTGGCAAGTATGCTTGTGGCAAGTATGCTTGTGGCAAGAATGCTTGTGGCATGTATGCTTGTGGCAAGTATACTTGTGGCAAGTATGATTGTGGCAAGTATGCTTGTTGCAAGTATGCTTGTGGCAAGTATGTGTGTGCAAGTATACTTGTGTCAAGTATGCTTGTGGCAAGTATACTTGTGGCAAGTATGCTTGTGGCAAGTTTGCTTGAGGCAAGTATTCTTGTGGAAAGTATGCTTGTGTCAAGTATGCTTGTCGCAAGAATGCAAGTGGCAAGTATGCTTGTGGCAAGTATACTTGTAACAAGTATGCTTGTGGCAAGTATGCTTTCAGCAAGTTTGCTAGTGGCAAGTATGCTGGTGGCAAGTTTGCTCGTGGCAAGTATGCTGGTGGTAAGTATGCTGGTGGCAAATATGCTGGTGGCAAGTATGCTGGTGGCATGTATGCTGGTGCCAAGTAAGCTGGTGCCAAGTAACCTGTTGGCAAGTAGGCTGGTGGAAAGTATGCTGGTGTCAAGTATGCAGGTGGCAAGTATGCTGTTGACAAGTATGCTGGTGGCAAGTATGCTGGTGACAAGTTTGCTTGTGGCAAGTATGCTGGTGGCAAGTATGCTGGTTGCAAATATGCTTGTTGAAAGTATGCTCGTGGCAAGTAGGCTGGTGGCAAGTACGCTGCTGGCACGTATGCTGGTAGCAATTACGCTGGAGGCAAGTACGCTAGTGGATTGTATGCTGGTGGAGATTATGGTGGTGGCAAGTACGCTGGTCGCAAGTACGCTTGTGGCAAGTACACTTGTGGCAAGTATGCTTGTGGCAAGAATGCTTGTGGCATGTATGCTTGTGGCAAGTATACTTGTGGCAAGTATGATTGTGGCAAGTATGCTTGTTGCAAGTATGCTTGTGGCAAGTATGTGTGTGCAAGTATACTTGTGTCAAGTATGCTTGTGGCAAGTATACTTGTGGCAAGTATGCTTGTGGCAAGTTTGCTTGAGGCAAGTATTCTTGTGGAAAGTATGCTTGTGCCAAGTATGCTTGTCGCAAGAGTGCTAGTGGCAAGTATGCTTGTGGCAAGTATACTTGTAACAAGTATGCTTGTGGCAAGTATGCTTTCAGCAAGTTTGCTAGTGGCAAGTATGCTGGTGGCAAGTTTGCTGGTGGCAAGTATGCTGGTCTCAAGTGCACTGGTGGCAAGTGCATGGTGGCAGGTGCTGGTGGCAAGTGTACTGGTGCAAGTGTGCAGGTGGCAAGTGTGCTGGTGGCAAGTGTGCTGGTTGCAAGTGTGGTGGTGGCAAGTGTGTTGGTTGTGAGTGTGCTGGTGGCAAGTATGCAAGTATGCTGGTGGCAAGTATGCAAGTATGCTGGTGGCAAGTACGCTGGTAGCTAGTACGCTGGTGGCAAGTATGCTTGTGGCAAGTATGCTTGTGGCAAGTATGCTTGCGGCAAGTATACTTGTGGCAAGTATGCTTGTGGAAAGTATGCTCGTGGCAAGTAAGGTAGTGCCAAGTAACCTGGCGGCAAGTAGGCAGGTGGAAAGTATGCTGGTGTCATGAATGCAGGTGGCAAGTATGCTGGTGGCAAGTATGCTGGAGACAAGTATGCTGGTGGAAAGTATGCTGGTGGCAAGTATGCTGGTTGCAAGTATGCTTGTTGCAAGTATGCTCGTGGCAAGTAGGCTTGTGGCAAGTACACTGTTGGCAAATATGCTGGTAGCAATTACGCTGGAGGCAAGTACGCTGGTGGAGAGTACGCTGGTGGAGATTACGCTGGTGGCAAGTACGCTGGTGTCAAGTACGCTGGTAACAAGTACGCTGGTGGCAAGTACGCTGGTCGCAAGGACGCTTGTGGCTAGTACGCTTGTGGCAAGAATGCTTGTGGCAAGTATGCTTGAGGCAAGTATGCTTGCGGCAAGTATACTTGTGGCAAGTATGCTTGTGGCAAGTACGCTTGTGGCAAGTACGCTTGTGGCAAGTATGCTTGTGGCAAGTATGCTTGTGGCAAGTATGCTTGTGGCAAGTATGCTGGTGTTTGCTGGTGGCAAGTATGCAGGTGGCAAGTATGGTGGTGGCATGTATGCTTAGGAGAATACACTGGTGGCAAGTATGCTAATGGCAGTTATGCCGGTGGTTGGGTGTTGCAAGTATGCTGGTGGCAAGTAGGTTGGTGGCAAGTACGCTGGAGACCAGTACTCTGGTTGCAAGTACGCTGGTGGCAATTACGCTGTCGGCAAGTATGCTGGTGGCAAGTACGCTGGTGTAGAATACGCTGGTTGAGGGTACGCTGGTGGCAAGTATGTTGGTCAAGTATCCTGGTAACATGTGCGTTGGTGGCAACTACACTGGAGGTAACCACGCTGGTTATAAGTATGCTGGTGGCAAGTACGCTGATAGCATGTACGCTTCTGGCAAGTACGCTTGTGGCAAGTATGCTTGGGAAGTGATACTTGTGGCAAGCATACTTTTGGCAAGTATGCTAGTGGCAAGTATGCACAGGGCAAGTATGCTTGTGGCAAGTATGCTTGTGGCAAGTATGATTGGGGCTAGTATGCTTGTGGCAAGTCTGCTTGTGACTAGTATGCTGGTGGCGAGTATGCTGGTGGTGAGTATACCGGTGGCAAGTGTGCAACTATGCTGATGGCGAGTATACCAGTGGCAAGCGTGCAAGTATGCTGGTAGCAAATATGCTGGTGGCAAGTATGCTGGTGGCAAGTATGCAAGTATGCTGGTGGCAAGTACGCTGGTTGCAAGTATGATGGTGGCAAGTATGCTGGTGGCAAGTATGCTGGTGGTAAGTATGCTGGTGGCATATATGCTGGTGGCACGTATGCTGGTGGCAAAAATGCTGGTAGCAATTACACTGGAGGCAAGTACGCTGGTGGAAAGTACGCTGGTGGATATTACGCTGGTGGCAAGTACGCTGGTGTCAAGTACGCTGGTAACAAGTACGCTGGTGGCTAGTACACTGGTCGCAAGTACGCTTGTGGCAAGTACGCTTGTGGCCAGTATGCTTGTGGCAAGTATGCTTGTGGCAAGTATACTTGTGGAAAGTATGCTAGTTGCAAGTATGCTTGTGGCAAGTACGCTTGTGGCAAGTATGCTTGTGGCAAGTATGCTTGTGGCAAGTATGCTTGTGGCAAGTATGCTTGTGGCAAGTACGCTTGTGGCAAGTACGCTTATGGCAATTATGCTTGTACAAGTATTCTAGTGGCAAGTATGCTTGTGGCAAGTATACTTGTGGCAAGTATGCTTGTGGCAAGTATGCTTGAGGCAAGTATGTTTGTGGAAAGTATGATTGTGTCAAGTATGTTTGTTGCAAGAATGCTTGAGGCAAGTATGCTTATGGCAAGTATACATGTGCCAAGTATGCTTTCGGCAAGTATGCTGGTAGCAAGTATGCTGGTGGCAAGTATGCTGGTGGCAAGTATGCTTGTGACAGGTATGCTGGTGCCAAGTGTGCTGGTGGCAAGTATGCTTGTTGCAAGTATGCTGGTGGCAAGTAGGCTGGTGGGAAGTACGCTTGATACAAGTACTCTGGTTGCAAGTACGCTGGTGGCAATTACGCTGTCGGCAAGTATGCTTGTGGCAAGTACGCTGGTGTAGAGTACGCTGGTGGAGGGTACGCTGGTGGCAAGTATGTTGGTGTCAAGTATCCTGGTAACATGTACGTTGGTGGCAACTACGCTGGAGGTAACCACGCTGGTTATCAGTACGCTGGCGGCAAGTACGCTGGTAGCATGTACGGTTGTGGCAAGTACGCTTGTTGCAAGTATGCTGGTGGTGAGTATGGTGGTGGTCAGTATACCGGTGGCAAGTGTGCAACTATGCTGATGGCGAGTATACCGGTGGCAAGCGTGCAAGTGTGCTGGTAGCAAATATGCTGATGGCAAGTATGCAAGTATGCTGGTGCTAGTATACTGGTTCCAAGTATGATGTTGGCAAGTATGCTGGTGGCAAGTATGCTGGTGGTAAGTATGCTGGTGGCAACTATGCTAGTGGCAAGTATGCTGGTGGCAAGTATGCTCGTGGCAAGTAAGCTAGTGCCAAGTAACCTGGCGGCAAGTAGGCAGGTGGAAAGTATGCTGGTGTCATGAAAGCAGGTGGCAAGTATGCTGGTGGCAAGTATGCTGGAGAGAAGTATGCTGGTGGCAAGTATGCTGGTGGCAAGTATGCTGGTTGCAAGTATGCTTGTTGCATGTATGCTCGTGGCAAGTAGGCTGGTGGCAAGTACACTGCTTGCAAGTATGCTGGTAGCAATTACGCTGGAGGCAAGTACGCTGGTGTTGAGTACGCTGGTGGAGATTACGCTGGTGGCAAGTACGCTGGTCTCAAGTACGCTGCTAACAAGTACGCTGGTCGCAAGTATGCTTGTGGCTAGTACGCTTGTGACAAGTATGCTTGTGGCAAGTATGCTTGTGGCAAGTATGCTAGCGGCAAGTATAACTGTGGCAAGTATGCTTGTGGCAAGTACGCTTGTGGCAAGTATGCTTGTGGCAAGTATGCTTGTGGCAAGTATGCTTGTGGCAAGTATGCTTGTGACAAGTATGCTTGTGGCAAGTATGCTGGTGTTTGCTGGTGGCAAGTATGCAGGTGGCAAGTATGGTGGTAGCATGTATGCTTAGGCAAGTACACTGGTGGCAAGTATGCTAATGGCAGTTATGCCGGTGGTTGGCAAGTATGCTGGTGGGTGGCAAGTATGCTGGTGGAAAGTATGTTTTTGGCAAGTATGCTGGTGGCAAGTATGCTGTTGGCAAGTATGCTAGTGGCAAGTATGCTGATGGCAATTGTGCTGGTGGGAGGTGTGCTGGTGGCAAGTGTGCTGGTGCATGTGTGCTGGTGGCAAGTATGCAAGTATGCCGGTGATAAGTATGCAAGTATGCTTGTGGCAAGTATGCTTGTGGAAAGTATGCTTGTGGGAAGTGTACTTGTGGCAAGTATGCTTGTGGCAAATATGCTTGTGGCAAGTATGCTTGTGGCAAGTATGATTGTGGCAAGTATGCTTGTGGCAAGTATGATTGTGGCAAGTATGCTTGTGGCGAGTATGCTGGTGGCGAGTATAAAAGTCTGCTGGTGGCAAGTATGCTGGCGGATAATATGCTATTGGCAAGAAAGCAAGTATGTTGGCAGCGAGTATGCCGGCGGCAAGTGTTCTGGCGGCATTTGTGCTGGCTGCAAGTAAGCTGTCAGCAAGTATGCCAGTGGCAGGTATGCTTGGGGCAAGTATGCTTGTGGCAAGTATGCTTGTGGCAAGTATGCTTGAGGCAAGTATGCTTGTGGCAAGTATGCTTGTGGCAATATGCTATTGCAAGTATTATTGTGGCAAGTATGCTTGTGGCAAGTATGATTGTGGCAAGTATGCTTGTGGCTAGTATGCGTGTGGCAAGTATACTTGTGGCAATTATGCTGGTGGCAAGTATGCTTTGACAAGTATGCTTGTGGCATGTATACTTGTGGCAAGTATGCTGGTGGAAAGTATGCTGTTGGCAAGTATGCAAGTATGCTGGTGGCAAGTGTACAGGTGTGCTAGTGGCAAGTTTTCAAGTTTGCTGGTGGCAAGTATGCTGGTGGAAAGATTGCTGGTGGCAAGTATGCTGGTAGCAAGTGCGCTGGTGGCAAATGAACTGGTCTCAAGTGCGCTGGTGGCAAGTGCGCTGGTGGCAAGTGCGCTGGTGGTAAATGTGCTGGTGGCAAGTGTGCTGGTGCAAGTGTGATGGTGGCAAGTGTGCCAGTGGCAATTGTGCTGGTTGCAAGTGTGCTGGTGGCAAGTGTGTTGGTTGCGAGTGTGCTGGTGGCAAGTATCCAAGTATGCAAGTGGCAAGTATGCAAATATGCTGGTGGCAAATTTGCTGGTGGCAATATGCTGGTGGCAAGTATGCTAGTGACAGGTATGCTGGTGCCAAGTGTGCTGGTGGCAAGTATGCTTGTGGCAAGTATGCTTGTGGCAAGTATGCTTGTGGCAAGTATGCTTGTGGCTAGTATGCGTGTGGCAAGTATACTTGTGGCAAGTATGCTGGTGGCAAGTATGCTTTGACAAGTATGCTTGTGGCATGTATACTTGTAGCAAGTATGCTGGTGGAAAGTATGCTGGTGGCAAGTATGCAAGTATGCTGGTGGCAAGTGTACAGGTATGCTAGTGGCAAGTTTTCAAGTTTGTTGGTGGCAAGTATGCTGGTGGAAAGATTGCTGGTGGCAAGTATGCTGGTAGCAAGTGCGCTTGTGGCAAGTGCGCTGGTGGTAAATGTGCTGGTGGCAAGTGTGCTGGTAGCAAGTATGCTGGTGTCAATGATGCTGGTGGCAAGATTGCTGGTGGCAAGTATGCTGGTAGCAAGTGTGCTGGTGGCAAGTATGCTTGTAGCAAGTATGCTGGTGTCAAGGGTGCTGGTCGCAAGTGTGCTGGTGGCAAGTGAACTGCTCTCAAGTGCGCTGGTGGCAAGTGAGCTGGTGGTAAATGTGCTGGTGGCAGATGTGCTGGTGCAAGTGTGATGGTGGCAAGTGTGCTAGTGGCAATTGTGCTGGTTGCAAGTGTGCTGGTGGCAAGTGTGTTGGTTGCGAGTGTGCTGGTGGAAAGTATACAAGTATGCAAGTGGCAAGTATGCAACTATGCTGGTGGCAAATTTGCTGGTGGCAATATGCTGGTGGTAAGTATGCTAGTGACAGGTATGCTGGTGCCAAGTATGCTAGTGGCAAGTATGCACAGGGCAAGTATGCTTGTGGCAAGTATGCTTGTGGCAAGTATGATGGGGGCTAGTATGCTTGTGGCAAGTCTGCTTGTGACTAGTATGCCGGTGGCGAGTATACTGGTGGTGAGTATACCGGTGGCAAGTGTGCAACTATGCTGATGGCGAGTATACCAGTGGCAAGCGTGCAAGTATGCTGGTAGCAAATATGCTGGTGGCAAGTATGCTTGTTGCAAGTATGCAAGTATGCTGGTGGCAAGTACGCTGGTTGCAAGTATAATTGTGGCAAGTATGCTGGTGGCAAGTATGCTGGTGGTAAGTATGCTGGTGGCAAATATGCTGGTGGCACGTATGCTGGTGGCAAGTATGCTGGTAGCAATTACACTGGAGGCAAGTACACTGGTGGAGAGTACGCTGGTGGATATTACGCTGGTGGCAAGTACGCTGGTGTCAAGTACGCTGGTAACAAGTACGCTGGTGGCAAGTACACTGGTCGCAAGTACGCTTGTGGCAAGTACGCTTGTGGCCAGTATGCTTGTGGCAAGTATGCTTGTGGCAAGTATACTTGTGGAAAGTATGCTAGTTGCAAGTATGCTTGTGGCAAGTACGCTTGTGGCAAGTATGCTTGTGGCAAGTATGCTTGTGGCAAGTATGCTTGTGGCACGTATACTTGTGGCAAGTATGCTTGTGGCAAGTACGCTTGTGGCAAGTATGCTTATGGCAATTATGCTTGTACAAGTATACTAGTGGCAAGTATGCTTGTGGCAAGTATGCTTGTGGCAAGTATGCTTGAGGCAAGTATGTTTGTGGAAAGTATGATTGTGTCAAGTATGTTTGTTGCAAGAATGCTTGAGGCAAGTATGCTTATGGCAAGTATACATGTGCCAAGTATGCTTTCGGCAAGTATGCTTGTAGCAAGTATGCTGGTGGCAAGTATGCTGGTGGCAAGTATGCTAGTGACAGGTATGCTGGTGCCAAGTATGCTGGTGGCAAGTATGCTTGTTGCAAGTATGCTGGTGGCAAGTAGGCTGGTGGGAAGTACGCTTGATACAAGTACTCTGGTTGCAAGTACGCTGGTGGCAATTACGCTGTCGGCAAGTATGCTGGTGGCAAGTACGCTGGTGTAGAGTACGCTGGTGGAGGGTACGTTGGTGGCAAGTATGTTGGTGTCAAGTATCCTGGTAACATGTACGTTGGAGGCAACTACGCTGGAGGTAACCATGCTGGTTATAAGTACGCTGATGGCAAGTACGCTGGTAGCATGTATGCTTGTGGCAATTACGCTTGTGGCAAGTATGCTGGTGTCGAGTATGGTGGTGGTGAGTATACCGGTGGCAAGTGTGCAACTATGCTGATGACGAGTATACCGGTGGCAAGCTTGCAAGTGTGCTGGTAGCAAATATGCTGGTGGCAAGTATGCAAGTATGCTGGTGGCAAGTATGCTGGTTCCAAGTATGATGTTGGCAAGTGCGCTGGTGGCAAGTGCGCTGGTGGCAAGTACGCGGTGGCAAGTATGCTTGTGGCAAGTATGCTTGTGGCAAGTATACTTGTGGCAAGTATGCTTGGGAAGTGATCCTTGTGGCAAGTATACTTTTGGCAAGTATGCTAGTGGCAAGTATGCACAGGGCAAGTATGCTTGTGGCAAGTATGCTTGTGGCAAGTATGATTGGGGCTAGTATGCTTGTGGCAAGTCTGCTTGTGACTAGTATGCTGGTGGCGAGTATGCTGGTGGTGAGTATACCGGTGGCAAGTGTGCAACTATGCTGATGGCGAGTATACCAGTGGCAAGCGTGCAAGTATGCTGGTAGCAAATATGCTGGTGGCAAGTATGCTGGTGGCAAGTATGCAAGTATGCTGGTGGCAAGTACGCTGGTTGCAAGTATGATGGTGGCAAGTATGCTGGTGGCAAGTATGCTGGTGGTAAGTATGCTGGTGGCATATATGCTGGTGGCACGTATGCTGGTGGCAAAAATGCTGGTAGCAATTACACTGGAGGCAAGTACGCTGGTGGAAAGTACGCTGGTGGATATTACGCTGGTGGCAAGTACGCTGGTGTCAAGTACGCTGGTAACAAGTACGCTGGTGGCAAGTACACTGGTCGCAAGTACGCTTGTGGCAAGTACGCTTGTGGCCAGTATGCTTGTGGCAAGTATGCTTGTGGCAAGTATACTTGTGGAAAGTATGCTAGTTGCAAGTATGCTTGTGGCAAGTACGCTTGTGGCAAGTATGCTTGTGGCAAGTATGCTTGAGGCAAGTATGTTTGTGGAAAGTATGATTGTGTCAAGTATGTTTGTTGCAAGAATGCTTGAGGCAAGTATGCTTATGGCAAGTATACATGTGCCAAGTATGCTTTCGGCAAGTATGCTTGTAGCAAGTATGCTGGTGGCAAGTATGCTGTTGGCAAGTATGCTAGTGACAGGTATGCTGGTGCCAAGTATGCTGGTGGCAAGTATGCTTGTTGCAAGTATGCTGGTGGCAAGTAGGCTGGTGGGAAGTACGCTTGATACAAGTACTCTGGTTGCAAGTACGCTGGTGGCAATTACGCTGTCGGCAAGTATGCTGGTGGCAAGTACGCTGGTGTAGAGTACGCTGGTGGAGGGTACGTTGGTGGCAAGTATGTTGGTGTCAAGTATCCTGGTAACATGTACGTTGGAGGCAACTACGCTGGAGGTAACCATGCTGGTTATAAGTACGCTGATGGCAAGTACGCTGGTAGCATGTATGCTTGTGGCAATTACGCTTGTGGCAAGTATGCTGGTGTCGAGTATGGTGGTGGTGAGTATACCGGTGGCAAGTGTGCAACTATGCTGATGACGAGTATACCGGTGGCAAGCTTGCAAGTGTGCTGGTAGCAAATATGCTGGTGGCAAGTATGCAAGTATGCTGGTGGCAAGTATGCTGGTTCCAAGTATGATGTTGGCAAGTGCGCTGGTGGCAAGTGCGCTGGTGGCAAGTACGCGGTGGCAAGTATGCTTGTGGCAAGTATGCTTGTGGCAAGTATACTTGTGGCAAGTATGCTTGGGAAGTGATCCTTGTGGCAAGTATACTTTTGGCAAGTATGCTAGTGGCAAGTATGCACAGGGCAAGTATGCTTGTGGCAAGTATGCTTGTGGCAAGTATGATTGGGGCTAGTATGCTTGTGGCAAGTCTGCTTGTGACTAGTATGCTGGTGGCGAGTATGCTGGTGGTGAGTATACCGGTGGCAAGTGTGCAACTATGCTGATGGCGAGTATACCAGTGGCAAGCGTGCAAGTATGCTGGTAGCAAATATGCTGGTGGCAAGTATGCTGGTGGCAAGTATGCAAGTATGCTGGTGGCAAGTACGCTGGTTGCAAGTATGATGGTGGCAAGTATGCTGGTGGCAAGTATGCTGGTGGTAAGTATGCTGGTGGCATATATGCTGGTGGCACGTATGCTGGTGGCAAAAATGCTGGTAGCAATTACACTGGAGGCAAGTACGCTGGTGGAAAGTACGCTGGTGGATATTACGCTGGTGGCAAGTACGCTGGTGTCAAGTACGCTGGTAACAAGTACGCTGGTGGCAAGTACACCGGTCGCAAGTACGCTTGTGGCAAGTACGCTTGTGGCCAGTATGCTTGTGGCAAGTATGCTTGTGGCAAGTATACTTGTGGAAAGTATGCTAGTTGCAAGTATGCTTGTGGCAAGTACGCTTGTGGCAAGTATGCTTGTGGCAAGTATGCTTGTGGCAAGTATGCTTGTGGCAAGTATGCTTGTGGCAAGTATACTTGTGGCAAGTATGCTTGTGGCAAGTACGCTTGTGGCAAGTACGCTTATGGCAATTATGCTTGTACAAGTATTCTAGTGGCAAGTATGCTTGTGGCAAGTATACTTGTGGCAAGTATGCTTGTGGCAAGTATGCTTGAGGCAAGTATGTTTGTGGAAAGTATGATTGTGTCAAGTATGTTTGTTGCAAGAATGCTTGAGGCAAGTATGCTTATGGCAAGTATACATGTGCCAAGTATGCTTTCGGCAAGTATGCTGGTAGCAAGTATGCTGGTGGCAAGTATGCTGGTGGCAAGTATGCTTGTGACAGGTATGCTGGTGCCAAGTATGCTGGTGGCAAGTATGCTTGTTGCAAGTATGCTGGTGGCAAGTAGGCTGGTGGGAAGTACGCTTGATACAAGTACTCTGGTTGCAAGTACGCTGGTGGCAATTACGCTGTCGGCAAGTATGCTTGTGGCAAGTACGCTGGTGTAGAGTACGCTGGTGGAGGGTACGCTGGTGGCAAGTATGTTGGTGTCAAGTATCCTGGTAACATGTACGTTGGTGGCAACTACGCTGGAGGTAACCACGCTGGTTATCAGTACGCTGGCGGCAAGTACGCTGGTAGCATGTATGCTTGTGGCAAGTACGCTTGTTGCAAGTATGCTGGTGGTGAGTATGGTGAGGGTCAGTATACCGGTGTCAAGTGTGCAACTATGCTGATGGTGAGTATACCGGTGGCAAGCGTGCAAGTGTGCTGGTAGCAAATATGCTGATGGCAAATATGCAAGTATGCTGGTGCAAGTATACTGGTTCCAAGTATGATGTTGGCAAGTATGCTGGTGGCAAGAATGCTGGTGGTAAGTATGCTGGTGGCAACTATGCTAGTGGCAAGTATGCTGGTGGCAAGTATGCTCGTGGCAAGTAAGCTAGTGCCAAGTAACCTGGCGGCAAGTAGGCAGGTGGAAAGTATGCTGGTGTCATGAATGCAGGTGGCAAGTATGCTGGTGGCAAGTATGCTGGAGAGAAGTATGCTGGTGGCAAGTATGCTGGTGGCAAGTATGCTGGTTGCAAGTATGCTTGTTGCATGTATGCTCGTGGCAAGTAGGCTGGTGGCAAGTACACTGCTTGCAAGTATGCTGGTAGCAATTACGCTGGAGGCAAGTACGCTGGTGTTGAGTACGCTGGTGGAGATTACGCTGGTGGCAAGTACGCTGGTCTCAAGTACGCTGCTAACAAGTACGCTGGTTGCAAGTACGCTGGTCGCAAGTATGCTTGTGGCTAGTACGCTTGTGACAAGTATGCTTGTGGCAAGTATGCTTGTGGCAAGTATGCTAGCGGCAAGTATAATTGTGGCAAGTATGCTTGTGGCAAGTACGCTTGTGGCAAGTATGCTTGTGGCAAGTATGCTTGTGGCAAGTATGCTGGTGTTTGCTGGTGGCAAGTATGCAGGTGGCAAGTATGGTGGTAGCATGTATGCTTAGGCAAGTACACTGGTGGCAAGTATGCTAATGGCAGTTATGCCGGTGGTTGGCAAGTATGCTGGTGGGTGGCAAGTATGCTGGTGGAAAGTATGTTTTTGGCAAGTATGCTGGTGGCAAGTATGCTGTTGGCAAGTATACTAGTGGCAAGTATGCTGATGGCAATTGTGCTGGTGGGAGGTGTGCTGGTGGCAAGTGTGCTGGTGCATGTGTGCTGGTGGCAAGTATGCAAGTATGCCGGTGATAAGTATGCAAGTATGCTTGTGGCAAGTATGCTTGTGGAAAGTATGCTTGTGGGAAGTGTACTTGTGGCAAGTATGCTTGTGGCAAATATGCTTGTGGCAAGTATGCTTGTGGCAAGTATGATTGTGGCAAGTATGCTTGTGGCTAGTATGCTTGTGACTAGTATGCTGGTGGCGAGTATGCTGGTGGCGAGTATAAAAGTCTGCTGGTGGCAAGTATGCTGGCGGCAAATGTGCTATTGGCAAGAAAGCAAGTATGCTGGCAGCGAGTATGCCGGCGGCAAGTGTTCTGGCGGCATTTGTGCTGGCTGCAAGTAAGCTGTCAGCAAGTATGCCAGTGGCAGGTATGCTTGGGGCAAGTATGCTTGTGGCAAGTATGCTTGTGGCAAGTATGCTTGAGGCAAGTATGCTTGTGGCAAGTATGCTTGTGGCAATATGCTATTGCAAGTATTATTGTGGCAAGTATGCTTGTGGCAAGTATGATTGTGGCAAGTATGCTTGTGGCTAGTATGCGTGTGGCAAGTATACTTGTGGCAATTATGCTGGTGGCAAGTATGCTTTGACAAGTATGCTTGTGGCATGTATACTTGTGGCAAGTATGCTGGTGGAAAGTATGCTGTTGGCAAGTATGCAAGTATGCTGGTGGCAAGTGTACAGGTGTGCTAGTGGCAAGTTTTCAAGTTTGCTGGTGGCAAGTATGCTGGTGGAAAGATTGCTGGTGGCAAGTATGCTGGTAGCAAGTGCGCTGGTGGCAAGTGAACTGGTCTCAAGTGCGCTGGTGGCAAGTGCGCTGGTGGCAAGTGCGCTGGTGGTAAATGTGCTGGTGGCAAGTGTGCTGGTGCAAGTGTGATGGTGGCAAGTGTGCCAGTGGCAATTGTGCTGGTTGCAAGTGTGCTGGTGGCAAGTGTGTTGGTTGCGAGTGTGCTGGTGGCAAGTATAAAAGTATGCAAGTGGCAAGTATGCATATATGCTGGTGGCAAATTTGCTGGTGGCAATATGCTGGTGGCAAGTATGCTAGTGACAGGTATGCTGGTGCCAAGTGTGCTGGTGGCAAGTATGCTTGTGGCAAGTATGCTTGTGGCAAGTATGCTTGTGGCTAGTATGCGTGTGGCAAGTATACTTGTGGCAAGTATGCAGGTGGCAAGAATGCTTTGACAAGTATGCTTGTGGCATGTATACTTGTAGCAAGTATGCTGGTGGAAAGTATGCTGGTGGCAAGTATGCAAGTATGCTGGTGGCAAGTGTACAGGTATGCTAGTGGCAAGTTTTCAAGTTTGTTGGTGGCAAGTATGCTGGTGGAAAGATTGCTGGTGGCAAGTATGCTGGTAGCAAGTGCGCTGGTGGCAAGTGAACTGGTCTTAAGTGCGCTGGTGGCAAGTGCGCTTGTGGCAAGTGCGCTGGTGGTAAATGTGCTGGTGGCAAGTGTGCTGGTAGCAAGTATGCTGGTGTCAATGATGCTGGTGGCAAGATTGCTGGTGGCAAGAATGCTGGTAGCAAGTGTGCTGGTGGCAAGTATGCTTGTAGCAAGTATGCTGGTGTCAAGGGTGCTGGTCGCAAGTGTGCTGGTGGCAAGTGAACTGCTCTCAAGTGCGCTGGTGGCAAGTGCGCTGGTGGTAAATGTGCTGGTGGCAGATGTGCTGGTGCAAGTGTGATGGTGGCAAGTGTGCTAGTGGCAATTGTGCTGGTTGCAAGTGTGCTGGTGGCAAGTGTGTTGGTTGCGAGTGTGCTGGTGGCAAGTATACAAGTATGCAAGTGGCAAGTATGCAACTATGCTGGTGGCAAATTTGCTGGTGGCAATATGCTGGTGGTAAGTATGCTAGTGACAGGTATGCTGGTGCCAAGTATGCTGGTGGCAAGTATGCTTGTTGCAAGTATGCTGGTGGCAAGTAGGTTGGTGGCAAGTACGCTGGAGACCAGTACTCTGGTTGCAAGTATTCTGGTGGCAATTACGCTGTCGGCAAGTATGCTGGTGTCAAGTACGCTGGTGTAGAGTACGCTGGTTGAGGGTACGCTGGTGGCAAGTATGTTGGTGTCAAGTATCCTGGTAAGATGTACGTTGGTGGCAACTACACTGGAGGTAACCACGCTGGTTATAAGTACGCTGGTGGCAAGTACGCTGGTAGCATGTACGCTTGTGGCAAGTACACTTGTGGCAAGAATGCTTGGGAAGTGATGCTTGTGGCAAGTATACTTTTGGCAAGTATGCTAGTGGCAAGTATGCACAGGGCAAGTATGCTTGTGGCAAGTATGCTTGTGGCAAGTATGATGGGGGCTAGTATGCTTGTGGCAAGTCTGCTTGTGACTAGTATGCCGGTGGCGAGTATGCTGGTGGTGAGTATACCGGTGGCAAGTGTGCAACTATGCTGATGGCGAGTATACCAGTGGCAAGCGTGCAAGTATGCTGGTAGCAAATATGCTGGTGGCAAGTATGCTTGTGGCAAGTATGCAAGTATGCTGGTGGCAAGTACGCTGGTTGCAAGTATGATGGTGGAAAGTATGCTGGTGGCAAGTATGCTGGTGGTAAGTATGCTGGTGGCAAATATGCTGGTGGCACGTATGCTGGTGGCAAGTATGCTGGTAGCAATTACACTGGAGGCAAGTACACTGGTGGAGAGTACGCTGGTGGATATTACGCTGGTGGCAAGTACGCTGGTGTCAAGTACGCTGGTAACAAGTACGCTGGTGGCAAGTACACTGGTCGCAAGTACGCTTGTGGCAAGTACGCTTGTGGCCAGTATGCTTGTGGCAAGTATGCTTGTGGCAAGTATACTTGTGGAAAGTATGCTAGTTGCAAGTATGCTTGTGGCAAGTACGCTTGTGGCAAGTATGCTTGTGGCAAGTATGCTTGTGGCAAGTATGCTTGTGGCAAGTATACTTGTGGCAAGTATGCTTGTGGCAAGTACGCTTGTGGCAAGTATGCTTATGGCAATTATGCTTGTACAAGTATACTAGTGGCAAGTATGCTTGTGGCAAGTATGCTTGTGGCAAGTATGCTTGAGGCAAGTATGTTTGTGGAAAGTATGATTGTGTCAAGTATGTTTGTTGCAAGAATGCTTGAGGCAAGTATGCTTATGGCAAGTATACATGTGCCAAGTATGCTTTCGGCAAGTATGCTTGTAGCAAGTATGCTGGTGGCAAGTATGCTGGTGGCAAGTATGCTTGTGACAGGTATGCTGGTGCCAAGTATGCTGGTGGCAAGTATGCTTGTTGCAAGTATGCTGGTGGCAAGTAGGCTGGTGGGAAGTACGCTTGATACAAGTACTCTGGTTGCAAGTACGCTGGTGTCAATTACGCTGTCGGCAAGTATGCTGGTGGCAAGTACGCTGGTGTAGAGTACGCTGGTGGAGGGTACGTTGGTGGCAAGTATGTTGGTGTCAAGTATCCTGGTAACATGTACGTTGGTGGCAACTACGCTGGAGGTAACCATGCTGGTTATAAGTACGCTGATGGCAAGTACGCTGGTAGCATGTATGCTTGTGGCAAGTACGCTTGTGGCAAGTATGCTGGTGTCGAGTATGGTGGTGGTGAGTATACCGGTGGCAAGTGTGCAACTATGCTGATGGCGAGTATACCGGTGGCAAGCTTGCAAGTGTGCTGGTAGCAAATATGCTGATGGCAAGTATGCAAGTATGCTGGTGGCAAGTATGCTGGTTCCAAGTATGATGTTGGCAAGTGCGCTGGTGGCAAGTGCGCTGGTGGCAAGTACGCGGTGGCAAGTATGCTTGTGGCAAGTATGCTTGTGGCAAGTATACTTGTGGCAAATATGGTTGTGGCAAGTATGCTTGGGGCAAGTATGCTTGTCACAAGTATGCTGGTGGCAAGTGCGCTGGTGGCAAGTGAGCTGGTCTCAAGTGCGCTGGTGGAAAGTGCACTGGTGGCAAGTGCGCTGGTGGTAAATGTGCTGGTGGTAACTGTGCTGGTGCAAGTGTGCTAGTATGCTGGTGGCAAGTTTACAGGTATGCTGGTGGCAAGTATGCTGGCGGCAAGTATGCTGGTGCCAAGTATGCAAGTATGCTGGCAGAAAGTATGCTTTCAGCAAGTATGCTGGTGGCAAGTTTGCTGGTGGCAAGTACGCTGGTGGCAAGTACTAAAGTATGCTGGTGGCAAGTATACAAGTATGCTAGTGGCAAGTTTGCAAGTTTGCAGGTGGCATGTATGCTGGTGGCAAGATTGCTGGTGGCAACTATGCTGGTAGCATGTGTGGTGGTGGCAAGTATGCTGTTGGCAAGTATGCTGGTGGTAAGTGTGCTGGTGGCAAGTGTGCAGGTGGCAAGTGTGCTGGTGGTAGGTATGCTGGTGGCAAGTGCGCTGGTGGCAAGTGAGCTGGTCTCAAGTGCGCTGGTGGCAAGTGTGCTGTTGGCAAGTGCGCTGGTGGTAAGTGTGCTGGTGGCAAGTACGCTGGTGGCAAGTACGCTGGTGGAGAGTACGCTGCTGGAGAGTACACTGGTGGCAAGTATGCTGTGTCAAGTATGCTGGTAACAAGTACGCTGGTGGCAATTACGCTTGTGGCAAGTACGCTTGTGGCAGTATGCTTGTGGCAAGAATGCGTGTGGCAAGTTTGCTTGTGGCAAGTATGCTTGTGGCAAGTATACTTGTGGCAAGTATTGTTGTGGCAAGTATGTTTGGGGCAAGTATGCTTGTGGCAAGTATGCTGGTGGCAAGTGCGCTGGTGGCAAGTGAGATGGTCTCAAGTGCGCTAGGGGCAAGTGCACTGGTGGCAAGTACGCTGGTGCCAAGTACGCTTGTGGCAAGTATGCTTGTGGCAAGTATGCTTGTGGCAAGTATGCTTGTAGAAAGTATGCTTGTGGAAGGTATGCTTGCGGCAAGTATACTTGTGGCAAATATGCTTGTGGCAAGTATCCTTCCACAAGTATGCTTGTGGCTAGTATGTTTGTGTCAAGTATGCATGTGGCAATTATGCTTGTGTCAAGTATGGTTGTGGCAAGTATACTTGTGGCAAGTATGGTTGTGGCGGGTATGCAGGTGGCAAGTGCGCTGGTGGCAAGTGTGTTTGCCACAAGTATGCTTGTGGCTGGTATGTTTGTGTCAAGTATGCATGTGGCAAGTATGCTTGTGTCAAGTATGGTTGTGGCAAGTATACTTGTGGCAAGTATGGTTGTGGCGGGTATGCAGGTGGCAAGTGCGCTGGTGGCAAGTGTGCAGGTGGCAAGTACTCCGGTGGAGAGTACGCTGGTGGAGAGTATGCTGGTGGCAAGTATGCTGGTGTCCAGTATGCTGGTGTCACGTATGCTGGTGGCACCTAGGCTGGTGGCACGTATGTTGGTGGCACGAATGCCGTTGGCAAGTATGCTGGTGGCAAGTATGCTGGTGGCAAGTATGCTGGTGGCAAGTATGCTGGTGGCAAGTACGCTGGTGGCAAGTGCACTGGTGGCAAGTGCGCTGGTGGTAAATGTGCTGGTGGCAAGTGTGCTGGTGCAAGTGTGCTAGTATGCTGGTGGCAAGTATACAAGTATGTTGGTGGCAAGTATGGTGGCGGCAAGTATGCTGCCGGCAAGTAAGCAAGTATGATGGCAGAAAGTATGCTTTCAGCAGGTATGCTGGTGGCAAGTATGCTGGCAGCAAGTATGCTGGCGGCAAGTATGCTGGTGGCAAGTATGCTGGTGGCAAGTACGTTGGTGGCAAGTACGAAAGTATGCTGGTGGCAAGTACACAAGTATGCTAGTGGCAAGTTTGCAAGTTTGCTGGTGGCAAGTATGCTGGTGGCAAGATTGCTGGTGGCAACTATGCTGGTAGCAAGTGTGGTGGTGGCAAGTATGGTGTTGGCAAGTATGCTGGTGGCAAGTATGCTGGTGCCAAGTGTGCTGGTGGCAAATGTGTGCAGGTGGCAAGTATGCTGGTGGAGAGTGTGCTGGTGGCAAGTGCGCTGGTGGCAAGTGAGCTGGTCTCAAGTGCGCTGGTGGCAAGTGCGCTGTTGGCAAGTGCGCTGGTGGTAAGTGTGCTGGTGGCAAGTGTGCTGGTGCAAGTGTGCTGGTGGCAAGTACGCGGTGGCAAGTATGCTTGTGGCAAGTATGCTTGTGGCAACTATACTTGTGGCAAGTATGGTTGTGGCAAGTATGCTTGGGGCAAGTATGCTTGTCGCAAGTATGCTGGTGGCAAGTGCGCTGGTAGCAAGTGAGCTGGTCTCAAGTGCGCTGGTGGAAAGTGCACTGGTGGCAAGTGCGATGGTGGTAAATGTGCTGGTGGTAACTGTGCTGGTGCAAGTGTGCTAGTATGCTGGTGGCAAGTTTACAAGTATGCTGGTGGCAAGTATACTGGCGGCAAGTATGCTGGTGGCAAGTATGCAAGTATGCTGGCAGTAAGTATGCTTTCAGCAAGTATGCTGGTGGCAAGTTTGCTGGTGGCAAGTACGCTGGTGGAAGGTACTAAAGTATGCTGGTGGCAAGTATACAAGTATGCTAGTGGCAAGTTTGCAAGTTTGCAGGTGGCATGTATGCTGGTGGCAAGATAGCTGGTGGCAACTATGCTGGTAGCATGTGTGGTGGTGGCAAGTATGCTGTTGGCAAGTATGCTGGTGGTAAGTGTGCTGGTGGCAAGTGTGCAGGTGGCAAGTGTGCTGGTGGCAAGTATGCTGGTGGCAAGTGCGCTGGTGGCAAGTGAGCTGGTCTCAAGTGCGCTGGTGGCAAGTGTGCTGTTGGCAAGTGCGCTGGTGGTAAGTGTGCTGGTGGCAAGTACGCTGGTGGCAAGTACGCTGGTGGAGAGTACGCTGCTGGAGAGTATGCTGGTGGCAAGTGTGGTGTCGCACAAGTACAAAGTGCGCGCCACCTACTTTCGCCGCGCGCCGCCATGCATGCACGGCGCGGCGTTCTTCCGACGACAGCCACGAGCGCCCTCTGGTACAACGCCGCTCGTGGCCACCACTGAAGGACATCGGCCACTTCGCACTTCGCACTTCGGACTGAGATAGCAACGAGTTAGGACCTTCGTAATCAGATAGGCACCATTGAAGACTTTGTTATCGTACAGGCACTAGGCAGGCCTCTAACAACTATGTATCAACATTCTGCAGTACTATGTAAAAGTTAAGTATTGTTACATTCTGTGCAATATATCTCTTTCTAATTTACTCGAGTGTTTATAGTTTCTGGCTGCTCCCCTCCGTACCTGCACCAGCGTGTCGGTCTCATTCCACTCGGCCACCGACACCTACGACGAGGCTGGGACACAAAAGTGGCGACGAGGAGTGATAGAACCTTGGACCTGCCCGCTTACAGCAGCCAGACAGCAGCAGTCGGAGCACGCAGAAATTGCTCCCGCCCACCCACCCTTAATATAAGAATTTTGGGGGAAGATATTTTGTTACGTGTTTTGTGGACTTTTTTGTTGCAGAGCGTCCTGTTTCATATTGCATTTGTGTTTTGTTATAAGTTACTTGTATGCGCGGCGCCTAATCGGTCAGCATGGCCACTACCCCGAACCCAAACTTAATGGAAATTATTCAGTTACAGACGGCGCAAATTACACAACTTCTCCAGGCGGTGGCGCACTTGACGTCAACTCAACAACAGCCGTCGCATCAGCAGCCCACATCTGCCGCCGCACCGCTTCCGACGTTCCGGCAGTACAACGAACGTGAGGAAGAATGGAGTGACTATTTCGCGCAGTTTCAAGAACTCGTCGCGGCTCATCAAATTACAGGTCAGAGAGTGAAGAACCTTTTCTTATCGATTGTGGGCCCCCAGACTTTCGTACTATTGCAAAAACTTTTCCCTCTCGCATCTCCTCGTGATGTAGACTTTGAACAAATTGTAGATGCACTGAATGCTCATTATGAGAGAAAAGTTCTTGTAGCCGCTGCACGATACCGATTTTTCAGACTTAAAAAAATTACCGCAGCAGTCACACCAAGAGTGGATTACGGAATTGAAGGGCTTAACCCGCCAATGTAAATTTACTTGCTCTTGTGGACTTTCGTATAGTGACGTGATGTTGCGAGATGCGATTACGCAGAACATTCAGGACACCAGAATTAGGGCAGCAATTCTGAAACAGTCTGACCCCTCCTTAGACAGTGTACTGCAGCTTATAGAAGCGCATGATACTTTTGACTTAGCTGATGTAGAAATGCAAAGCCACAGTGTAAATTCAGTGCGCCGTAACGGACGCTTTCCTAGCCGTAGTTCTCAGTATAGCACTAGTGATTCTTATTTTTCTACCGGCCGTGCTGAACAGACAGTGAACAGTAGCCAGTGTAAAAGTGCGACGCAAAGGTCGCCCCGTCGTGTTAGAAACAGTAATTTGAATAACGGGCGCCAACGCTCATTTCAGAAACATGTACGTAAATCTTGCCCCCAGTGTGTGTCTCGCCACAAGCGTGCTCATTGCCCTAGTCGCAACGCAACCTGTTATCAATGTGGCAAATTGGGACATGTGCAGTCTGTGTGTATGCAAATTAAAAACTCAAAGAACAGTAACGTTAGAAACAGTGCTTCGCAGAGTGCGAGAACAGTTCATTCTGTAAATGTTATACGGGCTGTGGAATTGAACACTGCTTTCCTTGGATCTCAATTGCAAGAAAGTAGTTCTGCTTTTTTTTTTTTTTTTTTTTTTTTTTCCTTTATTGTTGTTTTAAAGCCAGCCGTAGAAACAGCTGGCAGGCTGGCAGCAGCTGCGGTGGCTGCTCTTCAGCCATGTGATATACAAACATTTCACATAGATGAGATAAAATATAAAAAAGATGAACAAAATTGCGGAAATTAAAAACATTGACAGACAGAGTTTTCGACAGACTAAAACGGACATGTATAAATGGGACAAAACATATGGCAGAGAACAAAAGAAGAGACGAGTAGCGATAAAACACACACACAGTCAGTAAAAACAACCGGCCACGGTGACAAGTTTAAAAGTACATTGCGGAGACACGAAGTTCACACACGGAGACAGCTGACGGCGTATAGAATAAAACATGGGGACGGCGATTATGGAGGCACTGAGTAAAACACACGACACTGGAGACACTTGCACTGAACACATAGATAAAAAGTCGAGACGCCCCCGCAGGGAGTGGGGAGGGGATGGAGGGGGGGAGGTGGGGCAGGGACGGGGGAAGTGCGGGGGAGGGGGAGAAGGGGAGGGAAGAGAGCGTAAGGAGGGAAGGAGTGACGAGACTCTGGGCATGGGAGGGGGGTAGCCAAGCGGGCGGGAAGGAAAAGGGACGGGAGAGAGGGGCGGGGCGCTGATGCTACGGGGAAGGGATCAGAGTTGGTAGGAGGGGTAGATATCGGGCCGAAGTTCGGTATCCGGTAGAGGAAGGGTGCGGAAATTGCCTTGGGAGAGGATACGGAGCGTATGGAGGTGAAGGCCGGGAGGGACGGTTTGGCGGAGACGTGGCAGAGGCCCGGGATTTGTAAGAATAGGGTAGACCAGAGGGTTTTGGGACTCTATTTTGCGTGATGTGTAAAGGAGCCGGAGATGTTCAAGGTGTTGTAGGAGAGGAGGGAAGGGGATGAGGTCATAGAGGATCCGCGTGGGGGAAGGGAGTCTGATACGGTATGCGAGGCGGAGGGCGTGGCGTTCTAGAATCTGGAGGGACTTGTAGAAAGTAGGAGGGGCTGATATCCAGGCGGGGTGGAAGGAACAAAGGACGGGGCGCATGATTGATTTGTAGGTGTGAAGGACAGTGGAAGGGTGGAGGCCCCACGTCCGGCCAGTAAGGAGTTTTAGGAGGTTTAGGCGGGACAGAGCTTTCTCACGGAGGGATTTGAGGTATGGAGTCCAGGACAGTTGGCGGTCAAGGGTAAGGCCAAGGTACTTGAGGGTGGGGGTGTGACGGATGGGTCGGTTGTGAAGGGTAAGATAGAAATCGTGGAGGCGGAAGGTGCGGGTAGTACGACCTATGACTATTGCCTGGGATTTGTCGGGATTGACGGAGAGGAGCCACCGGTTACACCAGGAGGCGAACTCGGTGAGGTGGGACTGGAGCAAAACCTGGGAACGGGCAAGGGAGGGGGCGAGGGCCAGGAAGGCGGTGTCGTCAGCATATTGAAGGAGATAGACGGGAGGTGTGGGTTGAGGCATGTCGGCAGAGTAGAGGAGATAGAGGAGGGGAGAGAGGACTGAGCCTTGGGGCACCCCAGCGGAGGGGTAGAAAATACGGGAGTTGGAGTTGCAGACAGTGACGTAGGAGGGGCGGCGGGTAAGGAAGGAAGCGATGAGGCGGACGTAATTAATGGGAAGGGCGTAGAGCTGGATCTTGAAGAGGAGACCGGAATGCCATACTCGGTCGTAGGCTTTTTGGATGTCGAGGGATACAAAAATTGCGGAGCGACGGGAGTTGAGTTGGACGGAGAGGAGATGAGTCAGGCGAAGGAGCTGGTCATCAGCGGAGAAGGAGGGTCGGAAGCCACATTGGGAGGGGGGGAGAAACTGGTGGCGGTGGAGGTGCTGGTGGATTCGACGAGAAAGGATGGTTTCCAGGACCTTGCTGAACACGGAGGTAAGACTGATGGGACGGTAGGATGAGGTCTGGGACGGGGGCTTGTCGGGCTTGAGGAACATGAGAATACGGGAGGTTTTCCACAGGTCGGGGTAGAAGCCAGTGTAAAGGATGATGTTGTAGAGTTTGGCAAGGACTTCATGAAATGAGAGGGGGCATGCGCGAAGGTGGCGGTAGGTTAGCCGGTCGTGACCGGGGGCGGTGTTTCGTTTCGTGCGAAGAGTGTCTATTATGTCACGGGCAGTAATGGGAGTGTTCAATTCTGAGGGAGGAATGCGGTCCAAGTACTGGAAGCCAGGGGCGAGTGGAGGAGAGGAGGTGTCGGTGCGCTCATGGACATCCGGGAAGAGAGAGTAGTCAAAAAGGGGATCATCAGGAATGGAAAATACATCAGAAAGGTAGGAGGTAAAATGTTCTGCCTTACTGGCGTTGTCAGGGAAAGGACGATCATCATGGAGAAGGGGGTAGTGGGGGGAGGAGTGACTGCCAGTAAGGCGGCGGAAGGCACGCCAGTACTTGGCGGAGTAGACCGGGAGGAGCGAGTTAAGGCGGGTGCATGTCTGACGCCAGTCCCGGCGTTTCTTCGCGGTCAAAAGGTTTCTTATGTGTCGTTGGAGTTGCCGGTGGCGTTGGAGAGTATCCCGGTCACGGGTCCGGAGAAAGGAGCGGTACAGACGGCGGGATTCGCGGAGGAGAAGGACGGCCTGTGGAGGAAGGGTAGGGTGGTGAGGATAGATCGCCCGGGTAGGGATGTGGGCATGGACCGCGTCAGCAACGGTCTGCTGGAGAAAGGAGGAGGCATGGTCAATATCGGCGGGAGTATGGAGGGGTAGTGGGTGGCTTTCGACCGAGGTGTCGATGGAGCGACGGTAGGCATCCCAGTCGGCACGGGAATAATCATGGACGAGTTTGGGAGGGGGCATGGGACGAGGAGCGCGGGCAGGGCGGGGGCGGTGGTCAAAGGTAAGTAGGACAGGGGCGTGGTCACTGCCTATTAGGTCGAGGACGTCCGCCGTGATGCGCCCAAGGAGGTTGGGAGACACCAGTACTGCATCGGGTGTGGTGTTGCTTTCGGGGCGGGTTGGGCGGGGAAGGGGAAGGATGTCACCCCGGAGCGAGGTGGTGACGAACTGACGCCACCGCCGGAGTTCAGCGGGGTGACGGGAATGAAGGTTGAGGTCAGCGGCAATAACATAGGTCGGGAAGGTGCGGTCGATATGGGAGAGGAAATCGTATGGGAGAGGAGAGGTGGAGCGAATGTAAATGGTGGCGAGAGTGACAGTGAGGGAGGGAAGAAAGAGGCTGAGGATCAAGTGTTCAGTGGGGTCATTGAGGAGAGGGTGTAGCCGGACGGGGGTGGTGACGGAGATGGCCGATCGCCACTCCGCCTCGGGCCAGGGGTGGGGGTCCGTCGGTGCGGTGGAGAAGGTAAGGATTGGTGTTGACTGGTCGGCGGGGTTGCAGGAAGGTCTCGTTGAGTAGGAAGGCATCCACGCGGTGTTGGGAGAGAGTGTGGAGGAAGAGATTCTTATTGGCTGGGAGGGAGCGGATGTTGTGGTAGAGGAGGGTATAGGATGGGCCTGCCATGATGGGATAGAGGGAGGGTTGGGGAGGGTAGAGGAGGGGTGGGGAAAGGAAGGGGACCGGAGGGACTTAAACTTGGGTCTCGAGGCGGGAAAAGGCGAAGTGGGAGTGGGCACGGGAGAAGGTGGCAAAGGTGTCTAGATTGAACACGGACCTGGCGGCCAGTGCAATCTGCTGGAGGGTGTGGGGACGCTGGAAGGGGTGGATGTTGGCGAGGACGGTGGTGACGAACCGGATAACGTCTTCGGCGGTGGGGGGAGGGACCAAGGATTGATTGGGGTGCATGGGAGGATCTATGGGGCGGATGGGGACGGTGAGTTCGGGTTTGGAGGGAGCAGGTGGAGGGACGGATTTGCACTTGTAGGAGTAGGTAGGGTGAGGGCCGCCACAGGTGTTGCAGGTGGGAGGAGAGGTGAGGTTGGGACAGTGTTTATGGAGGTGGGAGTCTTTGCAGTGGGGACAGGTGGGAGGGTTTTTGCAGTTCTGTGTCAGGTGATCATTGTAAACGAGGCACCTGGCGCAGCGGTAGGCTTGCGGGGGGGATCGGGAGGGTTCTACCGTGTGGCGGCGATCATAGATCAGCGCACCCTCGAGGAATAGGTGGTCAAGGGAAGATGCGGATTCAGTAAATATCCGCATCAAACGGGTGGGGCCAGAGTCATTGTTGATCCGCTTGGCGGAACGGATGGAGATGTCGGGGTGAGAGTTGAGTTGCTCCAACACCTCTTCCTCCGTAATCAAAGGACTAAGCCTTGTGATCACGGCGGTGAGGGTCGGAGGTCGGCGGGGGGGAGGTGGTTGGCGGGCAGAGGAGGCGGTATAGTAGGGAGTGAGGGTGGCATGAGGGCCGAAAAGGACCTTGGGGATGCGAGCGAGGATGTCTGTGTGGAGGGTGGGGCTGGGGGACTTCAGGAGGACAGAGTCTCGGCGGGGAATAATTTGGGAGATGGGGGCGGAGGGGAAATACTTCCGAATTTGGAGGGAGAGGTTTTTATGCTCAAGGAATCGGGGTTCAGGATGGGACAGTACATATGTGAACAGGTCGGGTTGGGGGCGTGGGAGAATGGGGGCGGTGTCCATAGGGTCGGTAAGAGGGGGAGGAGGAGGAGGGGGCGGGGGGAGGGGGGGGAGCTTTCTTCGATTTGGTGGAGGCGGGGGAAGGGTCCGCACTTCCCCGTTTCTGGGTGCGTTTGGGGATGGCGCCAGTAGAGGCAGGTAGAGATGCTGGAGCAGAGGCGGTGACGGAGGCATAGGTAGGAGGGGCTGGGAGGGAAACACGATCAAGTGGGATTTCTATGGGAGGCGGAGGGTGGGGTAGAAGGTGAGAAGGGGGCGGGGGCGACAGCGGCGTATCTGCCACCGTGGCTCGGCGGTGCGTCACTTGGGCGGGGTTGACCGGTGCAGTGTAGGGGGTGGTGAGGGGGAGGTAGACCGGAGGGGGAGGGGGGACCTCATGGGATGGTGAAGCGGAGAGGATGACATGGAGCGGGAGAGTAGTTTGGGGAAGGCTGGAGGGGCTCCAGGTGATTGTTGTGGAGGCGAGGGAGGGGGGTGGTAGTAAGAATGATGGGTGCAGTATGGACAGGGGGCAGGGTTATTGTGGGAACTGCAGAGAGGGAGGAGGAAGTTGATGGGGTGGACGATGAGGTCGCCATGGGCAGCTCTTACGACAGGGGCGCAGTCCAGGGCGACGAGCGGAGACCGGCAGGGCGGCAGCGATGACGGCGACGGCGGCGGCGGCGGCAGCGTGGACGTTGGTGCTGCTACGACGACGACGACGACGACGACGACGACGGCTGCGGCGGCGGCGGCGGCGGCGGCGGCGGCGGACCAGGTGCGGGGCCTGGGCGGCGGCGGCGGCGGCGGCGGCGGCGGCGGCGGAGAACCAGGTGCGGGGCCTGGGCGGCGGCGGCGGCGGACCAGGTACGGGGCCTGGGCGGCGGCGGCGGCGGCGGCGGCGGAGAACCAGGTGCGGGGCCTGGGCGGCGCCGGCGGCGGCGGCGGCGGCGGCGGCGGCGGCGGCGGCGGCGGACCAGGTACGGGGCCTGGGCGGCGGCGGCGGCGGCGGCGGACCAGGTGCGGGGCCTGGGCGGCGGCGGTGGCGGCGGCGGCGGCGGCGGCGGCGGCGGCGGCGGCGGCGGAGCAAAGCAGGAACGGAAGGAAGTGGCGGGAACAGGGAACCAACTGAAGTAGCCGAGATCAGCCCGGCAATAGCTACAGTCGGGGGGATTCGATGGTAGTTCTGCTTTTTTTTTTTTTTATTCCTTTATTGTTGTTTTAAAGCCAGCCGTAGAAACAGCTGGCAGGCTGGCAGCAGCTGCGGTGGCTGCTCTTCAGCCATGTGATGCACAAGCATGACAAAGAAGAGATAAAATATAAAAAGATGGACAAAATTGGGGAAATAAAAAACTTGACAGACAGATTTTTCGACAGAGTAAAACGGACATGTATAAACGGGACAAAACATATGGCAGAGAACAAAAAAGAGACGAGTAGTGATAAAACACACACACAGTCAGTAAAAACAACCGGCCACGGTGACAAGTTTAAAAGTACATTGCGGAGACACGAAGTTCACACACGGAGACAGCTGACGGCGTAAAGAATAAAACATGGGGACGGCGATTATGGAGGCACTGAGTAAAACACACGACACTGGAGACACTTGCACTGAACACATAGATAAAAAGTCGAGACGCCCCCGCAGGGAGTGGGGAGGGGATGGAGGGGGGGAGGTGGGGCAGGGACGGGGGAAGTGCGGGGGAGGGGGAGAAGGGGAGGGAAGAGAGCGTAAGGAGGGAAGGAGTGACGAGACTCTGGGCATGGGAGAGGGTAGCCAAGCGGGCGGGAAGGAAAAGGGACGGGAGAGAGGGGAGGGGCGCTGATGCTACGGGGAAGGGATCAGAGTTGGTAGGAGGGGTAGATATCGGGCCGAAGTTCGGTATCCGGTAGAGGAAGGGTGCGGAAATTGCCTTGGGAGAGGATACGGAGCGTATGGAGGTGAAGGCCGGGAGGGACGGTTTGGCGGAGGCGTGGCAGAGGCCCGGGATTCGTAAGAATAGGGTAGACCAGAGGGTTTTGGGACTCTATTTTGCGGGATGCGTAAAGGAGCCGGAGATGTTCGAGGTGTTGTATGAGAGGAGGGAAGGGGATGAGGTCATAGAGGATCCGCGTGGGGGAAGGGAGTCTGATACGGTATGCGAGGCGGAGGGCGTGGCGTTCTAGAATCTGGAGGGACTTGTAGAAAGTAGGAGGGGCTGATATCCAGGCGGGGTGGAAGGAACAAAGGACGGGGCGCATGATTGATTTGTAGGTGTGAAGGACAGTGGAAGGGTGGAGGCCCCACGTCCGGCCAGTGAGGAGTTTTAGGAGGTTTAGGCGGGACAGAGCTTTCTCACGGAGGGATTTGAGGTATGGAGTCCAGGACAGTTGGCGGTCAAGGGTAAGGCCAAGGTACTTGAGGGTGGGGGTGTGGCGGATGGGTCGGTTGTGAAGGGTAAGATAGAAATCGTGGAGGCGGAAGGTGCGGGTAGTACGACCTATGACTATTGCCTGGGATTTGTCGGGATTGACGGAGAGGAGCCACCGGTTACACCAGGAGGCGAACTCGGTGAGGTGGGACTGGAGCAAAACCTGGGAACGGGCAAGGGAGGGGGCGAGGGCCAGGAAGGCGGTGTCGTCAGCATATTGGAGGAGATAGACGGGAGGTTGGGGTTGAGGCATGTCGGCAGAGTAGAGGAGATAGAGGAGGGGAGAGAGGACTGAGCCTTGGGGCACCCCGGCGGAGGGGTAGAAAATACGGGAGTTGGAGTTGCAGACAGTGACGTAGGAGGGGCGGCGGGTAAGGAAGGAAGCGATGAGGCGGACGTAATTAATGGGAAGGGCGTAGAGCTGGATCTTGAAGAGGAGACCGGAATGCCATACTCGGTCGTAGGCTTTTTGGATGTCGAGGGATACAAAAATTGCGGAGCGACGGGAGTTGAGTTGGACGGAGAGGAGATGAGTCAGGCGAAGGAGCTGGTCGTCGGCGGAGAAGGAGGGTCGGAAGCCACATTGGGAGGAGGGGAGAAACTGGTGGCGGTGGAGGTGCTGGTGGATTCGACGAGAAAGGATGGTTTCCAGGACCTTGCTGAACACGGAGGTAAGACTGATGGGACGGTAGGATGAGGTCTGGGACGGGGGCTTGTCAGGCTTGAGGAACATGAGAATACGGGAGATTTTCCACAGGTCGGGGTAGAAGCCAGTGTAAAGGATGACGTTGTAGAGTTTGGCAAGGACTTCATGAAATGAGAGGGGGCATGCGCGAAGGTGGCGGTAGGTTAGCCGGTCGTGACCGGGGGCGGTGTTTCGTTTCGTGCGAAGAGTGTCTATTATGTCACGGGCAGTAATGGGAGTGTTCAATTCTGAGGGAGGAATGCGGTCCAAGTACTGGAAGCCAGGGGCGAGCGGAGGAGAGGAGGTGTCGGTGCGCTCATGGACATCCGGGAAGAGAGAGTAGTCAAAGAGGGGATCATCAGGAATGGAAAATACATCAGAAAGGTAGGAGGCAAAATGTTCTGCCTTACTGGCGTTGTCAGGGAAAGGACGATCATCATGGAGAAGTGGGTAGTGGGGGGAGGAGTGACTGCCAGTAAGGCGGCGGAAGGCACGCCAGTACTTGGCGGAGTAGACCGGGAGGAGCGAGTTAAGGCGGGTGCATGTCTGACGCCAGTCCCGGCGTTTCTTCGCGGTCAAAAGGTTTCTTATGTGTCGTTGGAGTTGCCGGTGGCGTTGGAGAGTATCCCGGTCACGGGTCCGGAGAAAGGAGCGGTACAGACGGCGGGATTCGCGGAGGAGAAGGACGGCCTGTGGAGGAAGGGTAGGGCGGTGAGGATAGATCGCCCGGGTAGGGATGTGGGCATGGACCGCGTCAGCAACGGTCTGCTGGAGAAAGGAGGAGGCATGGTCAATATCGGCGGGAGTATGGAGGGGTAGTGGGTGGCTTTCGACCGAGGTGTCAATGGAGCGACGGTAGGCATCCCAGTCGGCACGGGAATAATCATGGACGAGTTTGGGAGGGGGCATGGGATGAGGAGCGCGGGCAGGGCGGGGGCGGTGGTCAAAGGTAAGTAGGACAGGGGCGTGGTCACTGCCTATTAGGTCGAGGACGTCCGCCGTGATGCGCCCAAGGAGGTTGGGAGACACCAGTACTGCATCGGGTGTGGTGTTGCTTTCGGGGCGGGTTGGGCGGGGAAGGGGAAGGACGTCGCCCCGGAGCGAGGTGGTGACGAACTGACGCCACCGCCGGAGTTCAGCGGGGTGACGGGAATGAAGGTTGAGGTCAGCGGCAATGACATAGGTCGGGAAGGTGCGGTCGACATGGGAGAGGAAATCGTACGGGAGAGGAGAGGTGGAGCGAATGTAAATGGTGGCGAGAGTGACAGTGAGGGAGGGAAGAAAGAGGCTGAGGATCAAGTGTTCAGTGGGGTCATTGAGGAGAGGGTGTAGCCGGACGGGGTGGTGACGGAGATGGCCGATCGCCACTCCGCCTCGGGCCAGGGGTGGGGGTCCGTCGGTGCGGTGGAGAAGGTAAGGATTGGTGTTGACTGGTCGGCGGGGTTGCAGGAAGGTCTCGTTGAGTAGGAAGGCATCCACGCGGTGTTGGGAGAGAGTGTGGAGGAAGAGGTTCTTATTGGCTGGGAGGGAGCGGATGTTGTGGTAGAGGAGGGTATAGGATGGGCCTGCCATGATGGGATAGAGGGAGGGTTGGGGAGGGTAGAGGAGGGGTGGGGAAAGGAAGGGGACCGGAGGGACTTAAACTTGGGTCTCGAGGCGGGAAAAGGCGAAGTGGGAGTGGGCACGGGAGAAGGTGGCAAAGGTGTCCAGATTGAACACGGACCTGGCGGCCAGTGCAATCTGTTGGAGGGTGTGGGGACGCTGGAAGGGGTGGATGTTGGCGAGGACGGTGGTGACGAACCGGATAACGTCTTCGGCGGTGGGGGGAGGGACCAAGGATTGATTGGGGTGCATGGGAGGATCTATGGGGCGGATGGGGACGGTGAGTTCGGGTTTGGAGGGAGCAGGTGGAGGGACGGATTTGCACTTGTAGGAGTAGGTAGGGTGAGGGCCGCCACAGGTGTTGCAGGTGGGAGGAGAGGTGAGGTTGGGACAGTGTTTATGGAGGTGGGAGTCTTTGCAGTGGGGACAGGTGGGAGGGTTTTTGCAGTTCTGCGTCAGGTGATCATTATAAACGAGGCACCTGGCGCAGCGGTAGGCTTGCGGGGGGGATCGGGAGGGTTCTACCGTGTGGCGGCGATCATAGATCAGCGCACCCTCGAGGAAGAGGTGGTCAAGGGAAGATGCGGATTCAGTAAATATCCGCATCAAACGGGTGGGGCCAGAGTCATTGTTGATCCGCTTGGCGGAACGGATGGAGATGTCGGGGTGAGAGTTGAGTTGCTCCAACACCTCTTCCTCCGTAATCAAAGGACTAAGCCTTGTGATCACGGCGGTGAGGGTCGGAGGGCGGCGGGGGGGAGGTGGTTGGCGGGCAGAGGAGGCTGTATAGTAGGGGGTGAGGGAGGCATGAGGACCGAAAAGGACCTTGGGGATGCGAGCGAGGATGTCTGTGTGGAGGGTGGGGCTGGGGGACTTCAGGAGGACAGAGTCTCGGCGGGGAATAATTTGGGAGATGGGGGCGGAGGGGAAATACTTCCGAATTTGGAGGGAGAGGTTTTTATGTTCAAGGAATCGGGGATCAGGATGGGACAGTACATATGTGAACATGTCGGGTTGGGGGCGTGGGAGAATGGGGGCGGTGTCCATAGAGTCCGTAAGAGGGGGAGGAGAAGGGGGCGGGGGAGGGGGGGGAGCTTTCTTCGATTTGGTGGAGGCGGGGGAAGGGTCCGCACTTCCCCGTTTCTGGGTGCGCTTGGGGATGGCGCCAGTAGAGGCAGGTAGAGATACTGGAGCAGAGGCGGTGACGGAGGCATAGGTAGGAGGGGCTGGGAGGGAAACACGATCAAGTGGGATTTCGATGGGAGGCGGATGGTGGGGTAGAAGGTGAGAAGGGGGCGGGGGCGACAGCGGCGTATCTGCCACCGTGGCTCGGCGGTGCGTCACATGGGCGGAATTGACCGGTGCAGTGTAGGGGGTAGTGAGGGGGAGGTAGAGCGGAGGGGGAGGGGGGACCTCATGGGATGGTGAAGCGGAGAGGATGACATGGAGCGGGAGAGTAGTTTGGGGAAGGCTGGAGGGGCTCCAGGTGATTGTTGTGGAGGCGAGGGAGGGGGTGGTAGTAAGAATGATGGGTGCAGTATGGACAGGGGGCAGGGTTATTGTGGGAACTGCGGAGAGGGAGGAGGAAGTTGACGGGGTGGACGATGAGGTCGCCATGGGCAGCTCTTACGACAGGGGCGCAGTCCAGGGCGACGAGCGGAGACCGGCAGGGCGGCAGCGATGACGGCGGCGACGGCGGCGGCAGCGTGGACGTTGGTGCTGCTACGAAGACGACGGCGGCGGCGGCGGCGGCGGCGGCGGCGGCGGGGGGCCAGGGGCTGGGCCTGGGGGGCGGCGGCAGCGGCGGCGGCGGCGGCGGAGGAGCAGGACCAGGTGCGGGGCCTGGGCGGCGGCGGCGGCGGCGGCGGCGGCGGCGGACCAGGTGCGGGGCCTGGGTGGCGGCGGCGGCGGCGGCGGCGGCGGCGGCGGCGGCGGCGGACCAGGTGCGGGGCCTGGGCGGCGGCGGCGGCGGCGGCGCAAAGCAGGAACGGAAGGAAGTAGCGTGAACAGGAAACCAACTGAAGTAGCCGAGATCAGCCCGGCAATAGCTACAGTCGGGGGGATTCGATGGTAGTTCTGCGCCTATGGCAAATCTATATAGTGCACCACGTATCAAGCGCCGACGAGCGCGTAAAACAGTGCAACGGAAACGGGTTCGGGACAAGCAAAATGACTATGAACAGTGCATTCCTGTAGTGAAAATGGTGCCTTCTGCAACTGCTCCTTGTAATAGTGCCCAGTACTGCGTAGCTAGTGACAGTAGATTTGTTGTAGATACTGAAAGTAATTTTAGTGCAGTAGCCTCGCATTGCGTGGACGCCGATCCGGCGGTAGTGTCATCTAGTGACAGTGTGGTTAATCCGCTGTGTGCCGAGTATGCGCCGCTTCCTACCGCACGCAACCCGCGCAAGCGCAGAAAACAAACCGTAGCAGACGTTGCCCACATTCGCGCACCTGTCGAGCGCCGAAGGCAAAAACTTTTTGTGAATCTTTCCATTGACAATAAGACTGTGCAATTTCAGCTCGACACTGGTTCCGCTGTTACCTTAATTAATAAAGATACTTATGAACTTCTGGGTTCGCCAAAATTATCGCTGTGTCAACAAGTATTAACAGCTTATACAGGTCAAAATATTCCCGTGCTAGGAACGTGTAGTCTGCCTGCCTCTTTTCAAGGTGTTACGAAAACAGTTGCTTTTGTTGTTCTTCAGGCCAAATCTACGCAGAACATTTTTGGACTAGATGCTTTTGACTTGTTTGGTTTATCAATTCAAAGAGATGTGCTTCAAATTTCGTCAATAGTGCCTCAGGATAAAATCAATGCATTGTGTGACAAATATAGTGACTTGTTTTCGCCGGAACTGGGTTGTGCAAAAGACTTCGTGGCACATGTAACTTTAAAAGAATCTGCAGTTCCAAAATTTCGTAAAGCTAGACCAGTGCCTATCGCCTTGCGTGATACAGTTGCCGAGGAACTTAAACGTTGGCAAGATAGTGGTGTCATTTCTCCTGTTTCTGCGAGTCAGTGGGCCTCGCCTATAGTAATTATACCCAAGCCGTCAGGAAAACTTCGTCTCTGTGCGGACTTCAAATCAACTGTCAACAGTCAAACAATTGTAGACACTTACCCCCTGCCCAGACCTGAGGAACTGATGGACAAATTAGGACAGTCTCGCTTCTTTTCCAAGATTGATTTAGCAGAGGCATACTTACAGATTCCACTTGATGACGAGTCAAAAAAGTTTTTCGTCATTAATACTCACATGGGCCTTTTTCAATTTCAACGCTTACCCTTTGGCAGTTCTTCCGCTCCCGCTATTTTTCAGCGTTTCTTGGAACAGCTGACAGTTTCTGTACCGTGTTGCTCGAACTATTTAGATGACATTGTGGTATCCGGACGTACAGTTGAAGAACATTTAGCAAACCTGGAGTGCCTTTTCAAAGTTTTGACTGCAGCAGGTCTACGTTGCAATAAAGCAAAATGTTCGTTTTTTCAAACTGAAATAGAGTACCTAGGCCATGTGATTAATGCCCAAGGAATTCATCCCTTACAGTTACATCTTAGAGCAATCAAAGACTTGCCTCCTCCTAAGAATGTGCATGAATTGCAAGCAGTGATGGGAAAGCTTAACTATTATTTCAGGTTTATTCCCAATGCCTCTCAGATTGCAGCTCCACTGCATCATTTACGTAGGAAGAATATTCCTTTTGTATGGTCCAAAGATTGTCAGGTTGCCTTTGACAAATTAAAGTCTGCACTACTCAGTGATGCATGTTTGATTCCCTTTGACCCACAGAAGCCTGTAGTGTTAGCAGTTGACGCCTCATCGTACGGTGTCGGCGCAGTTCTGTCACATCGTATTGGATGTCATGATCGTCCTATTGCCTTTGCATCCAAGCTACTGACGCCGACGCAACAGAATTACAGTCAGATAGAAAAGGAGGCCTTAGCAATCATTTACGGCGTCACAAAGTTTCATCATTATCTCTATGGCAGAAAATTCTATTTGTTGACGGACCACAAGCCTCTCACGTCGTTGTTCTCACCCACAAAGCCGATTCCGCCCCGTACGGCACAAAAGCTTCAGAGATGGTCCTTGATATTGTCAAATTATCAGTATGAGATTTTGTACCGACCTACCACTAAACATGCCAACGCGGACACACTTTCCCGACTTCCGGTTGGCCAGGATGTGTCGTTTGATTCTTCAGAAATGGCATGTTGTCAGATAGACTCCAGAGATGCTTCCGCTGTCGCAGATTTCCCTTTGAACTCTCGTCGGGTTGCACAGGAAACGGCTGCGGATGCAGACTTAAGTGTGGTAGCACGTTTTGTTCGCTTTGGTTGGCCTGCCAGAGCCAAAGACATTGATCGGCCTCTGGTTCGACGTTATTTTGCACAACGTCATGCATTATCTTTAAGTCAGGGTGTACTGTTGTTGCATACCGACAACGACCAAGCAAGAGTGATTGTTCCTCGTTCCCTGCAACGTGAAGTGTTACGCCTCCTGCATCAAGGACATTGGGGCATTGTTAGGACAAAGCAATTGGCCAGACGTCATTGTACCTGGGTTGGTATGGATGCCCAAATAGAGAGCATGACGTCACAGTGTACTGTTTGTGCGGAGCATCAGGCGGCTCCTCCACAGCGTTTCTCAGACTGGCCACGCCCCAAGGGACCATGGCAACGTTTACACATTGACTTTGCCGGGCCTTTCTGGAATACGCGCTGGTTAATTGTTGTAGACGCTTTCAGCAAGTTTCCTTTTGTGATTGCCATGAACTCAACGACAGCTTCTAGTACAATCAGTGCCTTAACATCAGTGTTTTGCATCGAAGGCTTGCCTGAAACTATCGTCAGTGACAATGGACCTCAGTTTGTTAGTGCGGAATTTCAACAGTTTTGTCGTGTGAATGGCATTCAGCATATTACCACTGCACCTTTTCACCCCCAGTCCAATGGTGAAGCAGAACGTTTCGTTCGAACATTCAAGTCTCACATGGAGAAGATGAAAGGTCAGCACTCCAGGCAGCAAGCTCTTCAAATTTTCCTGTCTACGTATCGGTGCATGCCACGTGACGGCCCGTCTCCTGCCGAGCTGCTACACGGCCGCCGTCACCGCACTCTCCTTCACCTGCTGCAGCCTCCCACGCACCGAGTCGGTTCGTATGGCGCTACGCGTTTTCAGGTTTCCACGCCGGTGCTGTACAGGGTGTTTGCTGGAAACAAGAAGACATGGTTGCCGGGCACAATTCAGCGCGTGCTTGGTCGCAATATGTTTATTGTACGTTCTTCCACAGGGTCGGAGCTGCGGCGCCACGCAAACCAATTGCGCCTGCACAGACCGCGCGATCCTGTCTCCGGTTTCTTGATTCCAGACCCAGTTCTGCGCCAGGGAGCACAACCACATCGTTCGTCCCCGGACTACGAGATCCCTATGGACGTCGACGTACATCCGACGCAGTCGTCGCCGCCGCTGTCGCCGCCGCAGATGACAGCGTCACCGAGAGGGACTCCGGGACCGTGCGGGCCCCCCCAGCTTGGGCCACGCACCTCAGAAGAAGATGACCTGCTCCCTCTGGGCGGGGGCGGGCGCCCTTCCCCAGGTTTCGGCGGGTTCCCTGGAGGATCGCAAGGCGGATGCCGGGGCGCGGACGGCGTCTCGATCCCGGCCTCAGCTACGACGCCCGTCCCACCAGTAACGCCCCCGCTCAGGCCCTCCTCCCAGTGCCGTCGCCGTGGCCCTCAGCCCTACGCCACGACGGCGCGGCGGTTTGGGGGGGAGGGGTGTGGTGTCGCACAAGTACAAAGTGCGCGCCACCTACTTTCGCCGCGCGCCGCCATGCATGCACGGCGCGGCGTTCTTCCGACGACAGCCACGAGCGCCCTCTGGTACAACGCCGCTCGTGGCCACCACTGAAGGACATCGGCCACTTCGCACTTCGCACTTCGGACTGAGATAGCAACGAGTTAGGACCTTCGTAATCAGATAGGCACCATTGAAGACTTTGTTATCGTACAGGCACTAGGCAGGCCTCTAACAACTATGTATCAACATTCTGCAGTACTATGTAAAAGTTAAGTATTGTTACATTCTGTGCAATATATCTCTTTCTAATTTACTCGAGTGTTTATAGTTTCTGGCTGCTCCCCTCCGTACCTGCACCAGCGTGTCGGTCTCATTCCACTCGGCCACCGACACCTACGACGAGGCTGGGACACAAAAGCAAGTATGCTGTGTCAAGTACGCTGGTAACAAGTACGCTGGTGGCAATTACGCTTGTGGCAAGTACGCTTGTGGCAGTATGCTTGTGGCAAGAATGCGTGTGGCAAGTTTGCTTGTGGCAAGTATGCTTGTGGCAAGTATACTTGTGGCAAGTATACTTGTGGCAAGTATTGTTGTGGCAAGTATGTTTGGGGCAAGTATGCTTGTGGCAAGTATGCTGGTGGCAAGTGCGCTGGTGGCAAGTGAGATGGTCTCAAGTGCGCTAGAGGCAAGTGCACTGGTGGCAAGTACGCTGGTGCCAAGTACGCTTGTGGCAAGTATGCTTGTGGCAAGTATGCTTGTGGCAAGTATGCTTGTAGCAAGTATGCTTGTGACAGGTATGCTTGCGGCAAGTATACTTGTGGCAAATATGCTTGTGGCAAGTATCCTTGCCACAAGTATGCTTGTGGCTAGTATGTTTGTGTCAAGTATGCATGTGGCAAGTATGCTTGTGTCAAGTATGCTTGTGGCAAGTATACTTGTGGCAAGTATGGTTGTGGCGGGTATGCAGGTGGCAAGTGCGCTGGTGGCAAGTGTGCAGGTGGCAAGTACTCCGGTGGAGAGTACGCTGGTGGAGAGTATGCTGGTGGCAAGTATGCTGGTGTCCAGTATGCTGGTGTCACGTATGCTGGTGGCACCTAGGCTGGTGGCACGTATGTTGGTGGCACGAATGCCGTTGGCAAGTATGCTGGTGGCAAGTATGCTGGTGGCAAGTATGCTGGTGGCAAGTATGCTGGTGGCAAGTACGCTGGTGGCAAGTGCACTGGTGGCAAGTGCGCTGGTGGTAAATGTGCTGGTGGCAAGTGTGCTGGTGCAAGTGTGCTAGTATGCTGGTGGCAAGTATACAAGTATGTTGGTGGCAAGTATGGTGGCGGCAAGTATGCTGCCGGCAAGTAAGCAAGTATGATGGCAGAAAGTATGCTTTCAGCAGGTATGCTGGTGGCAAGTATGCTGGCAGCAAGTATGCTGGCGGCAAGTATGCTGGTGGCAAGTATGCTGGTGGCAAGTACGTTGGTGGCAAGTACGAAAGTATGCTGGTGGCAAGTACACAAGTATGCTAGTGGCAAGTTTGCAAGTTTGCTGGTGGCAAGTATGCTGGTGGCAAGATTGCTGGTGGCAACTATGCTGGTAGCAAGTGTGGTGGTGGCAAGTATGGTGTTGGCAAGTATGCTGGTGGCAAGTATGCTGGTGCCAAATGTGCTGGTGGCAAGTGTGCAGGTGGCAAGTATGCTGGTGGAGAGTGTGCTGGTGGCAAGTGCGCTGGTGGCAAGTGAGCTGGTCTCAAGTGCGCTGGTGGCAAGTGCGCTGTTGGCAAGTGCGCTGGAGGTAAGTGTGCTGGTGGCAAGTGTGCTGGTGCAAGTGTGCTGGTGGCAAGTACGTTGGTGGAGAGTACGCTGGTGGAGAGTATGCTGGTGGCAAGTATGCTGGTGTCCAGTATGCTGGTGTCACGTATGCTGGTGGCACCTAGGCTGGTGGCATGTATGTTGGTGGCACCAATGCTGTTGGCAAGTATGCTGGTGGCAAGTATGCTGGTGGCAATTATGCTGGTGGCAAGTGCGCTTGTGGCAAGTGAGCTGGTCTCAAGTGCGCTGGTGGCAAGTGTGCTGGTGGCAAGTGTGCTGGTTGCAAGTGTGGTGGTGGCGAGTGTGTTGGTTGCGAGTGTGCTGGTGGCAAGTATGCAAGAATGTTGGTGGCAAGTAAGCTGGTGGCAAGTACGCTGGAGACAAGTACGCTGGTGGCAAGTACGCTGGTGGAAACTACGCTGTTGGCAAGTATGCTGGTGGCAAGTACGCTGGTGGAGAGTACGCTGGTGGAGAGTACGCTGGTGGCAAGTACTTTGGTGTCAAGTACGCTGGTAACAAGTACGCTGGTGGTTACTACGCTGGAGGTAACCACACTGGTTATAAATACGCTGGTGGTAAGTACGCTGGTGGCATGTACGCTTGTTGCAAGTATGCTTGTGGCAAGTATGCTTGGGCAAGTATGCTTATGGCAAGTATACTTGTGGATAGTATGCTTCTGGCAAATATGCATGGGGCAAGTATGCTTGTGGCAAGTCTGCATGTGGCAGGTATGCTTGTGGCTAGTATGCTTGTGGCAAGTCTGCTTGTGACTAGTATGCTGGTGGCGAGTATGCTGGTGGCGAGTATACCGGTGGCAAGTGTGCAACTACGCTGATGGCGAGTATACCGGTGGCAAGTGTGCAAGTATGCTGGTAGCAAATATGCTGGTGGCAAGTATGCTGGTGGCAAGTATGCAAGTATGCTGGTGGCAAGTATGCTGGTAGCAAGTATGCTGGTGGCAAGTATGAAGGTGGCAAGTATGCTGGTGCCAAATATGTTGGTGCCAAATATGGGCGTGCCAAGTATGCTGGTGTCAGTATGCTGGTGGCAGTATGCTGGTGGCAAGTAGGCTGGTGGCAAGTATTCTTGTGAAAAGTATGCTGGTGGCAAGTATGCTGGTGGCAAGTATGCTGGTGGAAAGTATGGTGGTAACAAGTATGCTGGTATCACGTTTTCTGTTGGCACCTATGCTGGAATCACATATGTTGGTAGCACGAATGCTGTTGGCAAGTATGCTGGTGGCAAGTATGCTGGTGGTAAGTATGCTGGTGGCAAGTATGCTGGTGCCAAGTGTGTTGTTGCCAAGTATGCTGGTGGCAAATATGTTAGTGGCAAGTAGGCTGGTGGCAAGTATGCTTGTGGCAAGTATGCTGGTGGCATGTATGCTGGTGGAAACTATGCTGGTGGCAAGTATGCTGGTGGGTGGCAAATATGCTAGTGCCAGTATGCTGGTGTTTGCTGGTGGCAAGTATGCAGGTGGCAAGTATGGTGGTGGCATGTATGCTTAGGCAAGTACACTGGTGGCAAGTATGCTAATGGCAGGTATGCCAGTGGGTGGCAAGTATGCTGGTGGAAATTATGTTTTTGGCAAGTATGCTGGTGGCAAGTATGCTGTTGGCAAGTATGCTAGTGGCAAGTATGCTGATTGCAATTGTGCTGGTGGCAAGTGTGCTGGTGGCAAGTATGCTGGTGACAAGTATGCAGGTGGCAATTATGCTGGTGGTAAGTATGCTGGTGACAAGTCCGCTGGTGGCAAGTGAGATGGTCTCAAGTGCACTGGTGGCAAGTACGCTGGTGGCAAGTATGCTTGGGCTAGTATGCTTGTGGCAAGTATGCATGTTGCATGTATACTTGTGGCAAGTATCCTGGCAGCAAGTATGCAAGTATGCTGACGGAAAGTATGTCTTTGGCAAGTATGCTGGTGGCAAGTATGCTGGTGGCAAGTTGCTGGTGGCAAGTTTGAAAGTATGCTGGTGGCAAGTATGCTAGTGGCAGTGTGCTGGTGGCAAGTAAACAGGTGGCAAGTATGCTTGTGAAAAGTATGCTGGTGGCAAGTTTGCTGGGGGGCAGTATGCTGGTAGCAATTATGCTGGTGGCAAGTATGCTAGTGGCAAGTATGCTGGTGGCAAGTACGCTAGTGGCAAGTATGCTGGTGTCACATTTGCTGTTGCCAAGTTTGTCATTGCCAAGTATGCTGGTGGCAAATATGTTGGTGGCAAGTAGGCTGGTGGCAAGTATGCTTGTGGCAAGTATGCTGTTGGCATGTATGCTGGTGGAAAGTATGCTGGTGGTAAGTATGCTGGTGGGTGGCATGTATGCTTAGGCAAGTACAATGGTTGCAAGTATGCTAATGGCAGGTATGCCGGTGGATGGCAAGTATGCTGGTGGGTGGCAAGTACGCTGGTGGGAAGGATGTTTTGGCAAGTATGCTGGTGGCAAGAATGCTGTTGTCAAATATGCTAGTGGCAAGTATGCTGATGGCAAGTGTGGTGGTGGCACGTGTGCTGGTGGCAAGTGTGCTATTGGCATCTGTGCTGGTGCAAGTGTGCTGGTGGCAAGTATGCAAGTATGCTGGTGATAAGTATGCAAGTATGCTTTTGGCAAGAATGCTTGTGGAAAGTATGCTTGTGGCAAGTGTACTTGTGGCAAGTACACTTGTGGCAAGTATGCTTGTGGGAAATATGCTTGAGGCAAGTATGCTTCTGACTAGTATGCTGGTGGCGAGTATGCTGGTGGCGAGGATACTGGTGGCAAGTGTGCAACCATGCTGGTGGCAAGTATACCAGTCGGAAGTGTGCAAGTATGCTAGCTAATATGCTGGTGGTATGTATGCTGGTGGCAAGTATACAAGTCTGCTGGGGGCAAGTATGCTGGCGGCAAATATGCTAGTTGCAAGTATGCAAGTATGCTGGCAGCAAGTATGCCAGCGGCAAGTATTCTGGCAGCATGTATGCTGGCTGCAAGTATGCTGTCAGCAAGTATGCTTGTGGCAAGTATGCTTGGAGCAAGTATGCTTGTGGCAAGTATGCTGGTGGCAAGTATGCTGGTGGCAAGTATGCTGGTGGCAAGTATGCTGGTGGCAAGTGGGCTGGTGGCAAGTGAACTGCTCTCAAGTGCGCTGGTGGCAATTGCGCTGGTGGCAAGTGCGCTGGTGGTAAATGTCCTGGTGGCAAGTGTGATGGTGGCAAGTGTGCTAGTGGCAATTTTGCTGGTTGCAAGTGTGCTGGTGGTAAGTGTGTTGGTTGTGAGTGTGCTGGTGGCAATTATACAAGTATGCAGGTGGCAAGTATGCAAGCATGCTGGTGGAAAGTACGGTGGTGGCAAGTATGCTGGTGTCAATTATGCTGGTGGCAATATGCTGGTAGCAAGTATGCTAGTGACAGGTATGCTGGTGCCAAGTATGCTGGTGGCAAGTATGCTTGTTGCAAGTATGCTGGTGGCAAGTAGGCTGGTGGCAAGTACGCTGAAGACATGTACTCTGGTTGCAAGTACACTGGTGGCAATTACGCTGTCGCCAAGTATGCTGGTGGCAAGTACGCTGGTGGAGAGTACGCTGGTAGAGGGTACGCTGGTGGCAAGTACGTTGGTGTTAAGTATCCTGGTAACAACTACATTGGTGGCAACTACGCTAGAGGTAACCACGCTGGTTATAAGTACGCTGGTTGCAAGTACGCTGGTGGTATGTACGCTTGTGGCAAGTACACTTGTGGCAAGTATGCTTGGAAAGGTATGCTTGTGGCAAGTATGCTTGTGGCAAGTATGCTTGTGGCTAGTATGCTTGTGGCAAGTCTGCTTGTGACTAGTATGCTGGTGGCGAGTATGCTGGTGGTAAGTATACCAGTGGCAAGTGTGCAACTATGCTGATGGCGAGTATACCGCTGGCAAGTGTGCAATTATGCTGGTAGCAAATATGGTGGTGGGAAGTATGCTGGTGGCATGTATGCAAGTATGCTGTTGGCAAGTATGCTGGTTGCAAGTATGATGGTGGCAAGTATGCTGGTGGCAAGTATGCTGGTGGTAAGTATGCTGGTGGCAAATATGCTGGTGGCAAGTATGCTGGTGGCAAGTAAGCTAGTGCCAAGTAACCTGGCGGCAAAAAGGCTGGTGGAAAGTATGCTGGTGTCAAGTATGTAGGTGGCAAGTATGCTGTTGGCAAGTATGCTGGTGGCAAGTATGCTGGTGACAAGTATGCTGATGGCAAGTATGCTGATGGCAAGTATGCTGGAGGCAAGTATGCTTGTTGCAATTATGCTGGTGAATGGCAAATATGTTGGTAGCAGGTATGCTGGTGGTTGGCAAGTATTCTGGCGGCAAGTATGCTGGTGGTTTGTATGCTGGTGGCAAGTATGCTGGTGATTAGTATGATGGTGCCAAGTATGCTAGTGGCAAGTACGCTCTTTGCAAGTATGCTGGTGGTAAGTATGCTGGTGCCAAGTATGCTGTTGGCAGGTATGCTGGTGGCAAGTATGCTGGTGGCAAGTATGCTCTTGGCTATTATGCTGGTGGTATATATGCTGGTGGCAAGTATGTTGGTGGTATGTGTGCTGGTAGCAAGTGAGCTAGTGGCAAGTATGCTGGTGACAAGTATGCAGGTAACAAGTATGCTGCTGTGTGGCAAGTATGCTGATGGCAAGTATGCTGGTGGGTGGCAGGTACGTTTGTGAGAAGTATGTTGGTGGCAAGTATGCTGGTGGCAGGTATGCTGGTGGCAAGTATGCTGGTGGCGAGTATACAGGTGGCAAGTATGCTGGTGGCAAGTATGCTGGTGGCAAGTATGCGGGTGTCAAGTATGCTGGTGTGTGGCAAGTATGCTAGTGGCAAGTATGCTGGTGGGTGGTAAGTATGCTGGTGGCAAGTATGCTGGTGGGTGGCAAGTATTTTGGGGGCAAGTATGCAAGTGGCGAGTATGATGGTTGAAGGTGTGCTGGTGGCAAGTATGCGGGTGTCAAGTATGCTGTTGGGTGGCAAGTATGCTGGTGACAAGTATGCTGGTGGCCAGTTTGTAGGTGGGTGGCAGGTATGTTTCTGGCAAGTATGCTAGTGGAAACTATTCTAACAGCAAGTATGCCGGTGGCAAGTATGCTGGTGGCAAGTATGCGGGTGTCAAGTATGCTGGTGTGTGGCAAGTATGCCAGTGGCAAGTATGCTGGTGGGTGGTAAGTATGCTGGTGGCAAATATACTGGTGGGTGGCAAATATGCTGGTGGCAAGTATGATGGTGTTTGCCAAGTATGGTGGCGGCAAGGATGCATGTGGCAAGTATGCTGATGGCATGTATGCTTAGGCAAGTACACTAGCGGCTAGTATGCTTTGGCATGTATGCTTGTGGGTGGCAACTATGCCAGTGGGTGGCGAGAATGCTGGTGGGTGGGAAGTATGCTGGTGGCAAGTGTGTTTTTGACAAGTATGCTGGTGACAAGTATGCTGTTGGAAAGTATGGTGTTGGCAAGGGTGCTGGTGGCAACTGTGCTGGTGGCTAGCATGCAGGTGGGTGGCAGGTATGTTTCTGGCAAGTATGCTGGTGTAAAGTATGCTAAAAGCAAGTATACTAATGGCATGTATGCTGGTCGCAAGTATGCTCGTCGCAAGTGTGCTTGTGGCAAGTATGCTGGTGCCACGTATGTGGGTGGCAAATATGCTGGTGAATGACAAGTATGCTGGTGGGTGGCAAGTATGCTTTTGGAGTGTATGCATGTGGGAAGTATGCTGATGGCAGTATGCTGGTGGCAAGTATGCTGGTGACAAAAATGCTAGTGGCAGTTTGCTGGTTGAAATTATGCTGGTGGGTGGCAAGTATTCTTGTGGTAAATTTGCTGTGGCAAAGTATGCTGGTGGCAAATATTCTGGGGGCCAGTATGCAGGTGGAAGTATGCTGGTTGGAAGTATGCGGGTGGCAAGTATGCGGTTGGCAAGTGTGCTGGTTGGTGGCAAGTATGCTGGTGGGTGGCAAGTATGTTTGTGACAAGTATGCTGGTGGCAAGTGTGCTGGTGGCAAGTATGATGGTGGCAAGTATGGTGGTGGGTGGCAAGTATGCTGGTGGGTGGCAAGTACGCTGGTGGCAAGTATGCTGGCGGCGAGTATGCTGGTGGCAAGTATGCTGGTGGCAAGTATGCGGGTGCCAAGTATGCTGGTGGCAAATATGCTGTTGCCAAGTATGCTGTTGGCAAGTGTGCTGGTGGAAATTATGCTGGTGGCAAGTATGCAGTTTGCAAGTATGCTGGTGGCAAGTATACTGGTGGCAGGTATGCTGTTGGCAAGTATACTGGTGGTAAGTATGCTCGTGGCATGAATGGTGGTGGCAAGTATGCTGGTGGTAAGTATGCTGGTGGAATGTATGCTGCTGGAAAGTTTTCTGGTGGCAAGTATGCTGGTGGCAAGTATGCTGGTGGTTGGCAAGTATGCTGGTGGCAAGTATGCTGGTGGGTGGCAAGTATGCTGGTGGGAAGTATGCTGGTGGGTGGCAAGTATGCTGGTGGCTAGTATGCTGGTGAGTGGCAAGTATGCTGGTGGCAAGTAACCTGGTAGCAACTATGCAGGTGGAAAGTATGCTGGTGGGAAGTATGCTGCTGATAAGTATGCTTGTGGCAAGTATGCAGGTGGGTGGCAGGTATGTATCTGGCAAGTATGCTGGTGGAAAGTATGCTAACGGCAAGTATGCTGGTGGCAAGAATGCTGATGGCAAGTATGCTGGTGGAGTGTATGCACGTGGGAAGTATGCTGGTGGCAGTATGCTGGTGGCAAGTATGCTAATGGCAACTTTGCTGGTAGCAAGTATGCTGGTGGCAAGTATGTTGTTGGCGTGTATGCTGTTGGCAAGTATGCTGGTGGCAAGTATGCTGGTGACAAGTATGCTGGCGGCAAATATGCTAATGGAAAGGATGCTGGTGGCAAGTATCCTGCTGGCAAGTATGCTGCTGGCAAATTTGCTAATTGCAAGTATGCTGGTGGCAAGTATGTTGGTGGTTAGTATGCTTGTGGCAAGTATGCTGGTGGCAAGTATGCACGTGGGTGGAAGGTATGCTGGTGGCACGTATGCTGGTGGCAAGTATGCTAACGGATAGTTTGCTGGAGGCAAGTATGCTGGTGGCAAGTATGCTGCTGGCAAGTATGCTGCTGGCAATTTTGCTACTTGCAGGTATGCTGGTGGCAAGTATGTTGGATGGCAAGTATGCTTGTGGCAAGTATGCTTGTGGCTGGCAAGTACGCTGGTGGCAAGTATGCAGGTGGTTGGAAAGTATGCTGGTGGCAAGTTTGCTGGTGGGTGATAATATACTCGTGGCCATTATGCTGGTGGGTGGCACGTATGCTGGTGGCAACTATGCTGGTAGTCAGCAAGTATACTGGTGGCAAGTAAGGCAGTGGCAAGTAGGCTGGTGGCAAGTATGCTGCTGGTTCACAAGAATGCTGGTGTCAAGTATGCTGGTGGCAATTATGATGTGGTTAGTGTGCTGGTGGCAAGTATGCTGGTGCCAAATATGCTGGAGCCAAATATGGGCGTTCCATGTATGTTGGTGCCAAGTATGCTTGTGGCAGTATGCTGGTGGCAAGTATACTGGTGGCAAGTATGCTTGTGAAAAGTATGCTGGTGGCAAGTATGCTGGTGGGAAGTATGCTGGTATCAATTATGATGGTGGCAAGTATGCTAGTGGCAAGTATGCTGGTGGCAAGTATGCTGGTGGGTGGCATGTATGCTTAGGCAAGTACACTGGTTGCAAGTATGCTAATGGCAGTTATGCCGGTGGATGGCAAGTATGCTGGTGGGTGGCAAGTATGCTGGTGGGAAAGAAGTTTTTGGCAAGTATGCTGGTGGCAAGTATGCTGTTTCAAATATGCTAGTGGCAAGTATGCTGATGGCAAGTGTGGTGGTGGCAAGTGTGCTGGTGGCAAGTGTGCTATTGGCAAGTGTGCTGGTGCAAGTGTGTTGGTGGCTAGTATGCAAGTATGCTGGGGTTAAGTATGCAAGTATGCTTTTGGCAAGTATGCTTGTGGAAAGTATGCTTGTGGCAAGTGTACTTGTGGCAAGTATGCTTGTGGCAAGTATGCTTGTGGCAAATATGCTTGTGGCAAATATGCTTGTGACTAGTATGCTGGTGGCGAGTATGCTGGTGGTGCGTATACTGGTTGCAAGTGTGCAACTATGCTGGTGGCGAGTATACCGGTCGGAAGTGTGCAAGTATGCTGGTAGCTAATATGCTGGTGGCAAGTATGCTGGTGGCAAGTATGCTGGTGGCAAGTACACAATTCTGCTGGTGGCAAGTATGCTGGCGGCAAATATGCTAGTGGCAAGTATGCAAGTATGCTGGCAGCAAGTATGCTTGTGGCAAGTTTGCATGGAGCAAGTATGCTTGTGGCAAGTATGCTGATGGCAAGTGTGCTGGTGGCAAGTGGTCTGGTGGCATGTGTGCTGGTGGCATGTGTGCTGGTGCAAGTGTGCTGGTGGCAAGTATGCAAGTATGCTGGTGATAAGTATGCAAGTATGCTTGTGGCAAGTATGCTTTCGGAAAGTATGCTTGTGGAAAGTATGCTTGTGGCAAGTGTACTTGTGGCAAGTATGCTTGTGGCAAGTATGCTTGTGGAAAATATGCTTGTGGCAAGTATGCTTGTGGCAAGTATACTTGTGGCAAGTATGCTATTTCAAGTTTTATTGTGGCAAGTATGTTTGTGGCAAGTATGCTTGGGGCAAGTATGCTTGTGGCAAGTATGCTTGTGGCAAGTATGCTTGTGGCAAGTATACTTGTGGCAAGTATGCTTGTTGCAAGTATGCTTGGGGCAAGAATGCTTGTGGCAAGAATGCTTGTGGCAAGTATGATTCTGGCAAATATACTTGTGGCAAGTATGCTTGTGGCAAGTATGCTTGTGGCAAGTATGCTTGTGGCAAGTATGCTTGTGGCATGTATACTTGTGGCAAGTATGCTGGTGGCAAGTATGCTGGTGGCAAGTATGCAAGTATGCTGGTGGCAAGTATACATGTATGCTAGTGGCTAGTTTGCAAGTTTGCTGGTGGCAGTATGCTGGTGGCAAGATTGCTGGTGGCAATTATGCTGGTAGCAAGTGTGCTGGTGGCAAGTATGCTGATGGCAGTATGCTGGTGGCAAGTATGCTGGTGACAAAAATGCTAGTGGCAGTTTGCTGGTTGAAATTATGCTGGTGGGTGGCAAGTATTCTTGTGGTAAATTTGCTGTGGCAAAGTATGCTGGTGGCAAATATTCTGGGGGCCAGTATGCAGGTGGAAGTATGCTGGTTGGAAGTATGCGGGTGGCAAGTATGCGGTTGGCAAGTGTGCTGGTTGGTGGCAAGTATGCTGGTGGGTGGCAAGTATGTTTGTGACAAGTATGCTGGTGGCAAGTGTGCTGGTGGCAAGTATGATGGTGGCAAGTATGGTGGTGGGTGGCAAGTATGCTGGTGGGTGGCAAGTACGCTGGTGGCAAGTATGCTGGCGGCGAGTATGCTGGTGGCAAGTATGCTGGTGGCAAGTATGCGGGTGCCAAGTATGCTGGTGGCAAATATGCTGTTGCCAAGTATGCTGTTGGCAAGTGTGCTGGTGGAAATTATGCTGGTGGCAAGTATGCAGTTTGCAAGTATGCTGGTGGCAAGTATACTGGTGGCAGGTATGCTGTTGGCAAGTATACTGGTGGTAAGTATGCTCGTGGCATGAATGGTGGTGGCAAGTATGCTGGTGGTAAGTATGCTGGTGGAATGTATGCTGCTGGAAAGTTTTCTGGTGGCAAGTATGCTGGTGGCAAGTATGCTGGTGGTTGGCAAGTATGCTGGTGGCAAGTATGCTGGTGGGTGGCAAGTATGCTGGTGGGAAGTATGCTGGTGGGTGGCAAGTATGCTGGTGGCTAGTATGCTGGTGAGTGGCAAGTATGCTGGTGGCAAGTAACCTGGTAGCAACTATGCAGGTGGAAAGTATGCTGGTGGGAAGTATGCTGCTGATAAGTATGCTTGTGGCAAGTATGCAGGTGGGTGGAAGGTATGTATCTGGCAAGTATGCTGGTGGAAAGTATGCTAACGGCAAGTATGCTGGTGGCAAGAATGCTGATGGCAAGTATGCTGGTGGAGTGTATGCACGTGGGAAGTATGCTGGTGGCAGTATGCTGGTGGCAAGTATGCTAATGGCAACTTTGCTGGTAGCAAGTATGCTGGTGGCAAGTATGTTGTTGGCGTGTATGCTGTTGGCAAGTATGCTGGTGGCAAGTATGCTGGTGACAAGTATGCTGGCGGCAAATATGCTAATGGAAAGTTTGCTGGTAGAAAGGATGCTGGTGGCAAGTATCCTGCTGGCAAGTATGCTGCTGGCAAATTTGCTAATTGCAAGTATGCTGGTGGCAAGTATGTTGGTGGTTAGTATGCTTGTGGCAAGTATGCTGGTGGCAAGTATGCACGTGGGTGGAAGGTATGCTGGTGGCACGTATGCTGGTGGCAAGTATGCTAACGGATAGTTTGCTGGAGGCAAGTATGCTGGTGGCAAGTATGCTGCTGGCAAGTATGCTGCTGGCAATTTTGCTACTTGCAGGTATGCTGGTGGCAAGTATGTTGGATGGCAAGTATGCTTGTGGCAAGTATGCTTGTGGCTGGCAAGTACGCTGGTGGCAAGTATGCAGGTGGTTGGAAAGTATGCTGGTGGCAAGTTTGCTGGTGGGTGATAATATACTCGTGGCCATTATGCTGGTGGGTGGCACGTATGCTGGTGGCAACTATGCTGGTAGTCAGCAAGTATACTGGTGGCAAGTAAGGCAGTGGCAAGTAGGCTGGTGGCAAGTATGCTGCTGGTTCACAAGAATGATGGTGTCAAGTATGCTGGTGGCAATTATGATGTGGTTAGTGTGCTGGTGGCAAGTATGCTGGTGCCAAATATGCTGGAGCCAAATATGGGCGTTCCATGTATGTTGGTGCCAAGTATGCTTGTGGCAGTATGCTGGTGGCAAGTATACTGGTGGCAAGTATGCTTGTGAAAAGTATGCTGGTGGCAAGTATGCTGGTGGGAAGTATGCTGGTATCAATTATGATGGTGGCAAGTATGCTAGTGGCAAGTATGCTGGTGGCAAGTATGCTGGTGGGTGGCATGTATGCTTAGGCAAGTACACTGGTTGCAAGTATGCTAATGGCAGTTATGCCGGTGGATGGCAAGTATGCTGGTGGGTGGCAAGTATGCTGGTGGGAAAGAAGTTTTTGGCAAGTATGCTGGTGGCAAGTATGCTGTTTCAAATATGCTAGTGGCAAGTATGCTGATGGCAAGTGTGGTGGTGGCAAGTGTGCTGGTGGCAAGTGTGCTATTGGCAAGTGTGCTGGTGCAAGTGTGTTGGTGGCTAGTATGCAAGTATGCTGGGGTTAAGTATGCAAGTATGCTTTTGGCAAGTATGCTTGTGGAAAGTATGCTTGTGGCAAGTGTACTTGTGGCAAGTATGCTTGTGGCAAGTATGCTTGTGGCAAATATGCTTGTGGCAAATATGCTTGTGACTAGTATGCTGGTGGCGAGTATGCTGGTGGTGCGTATACTGGTTGCAAGTGTGCAACTATGCTGGTGGCGAGTATACCGGTCGGAAGTGTGCAAGTATGCTGGTAGCTAATATGCTGGTGGCAAGTATGCTGGTGGCAAGTATGCTGGTGGCAAGTACACAATTCTGCTGGTGGCAAGTATGCTGGCGGCAAATATGCTAGTGGCAAGTATGCAAGTATGCTGGCAGCAAGTATGCTTGTGGCAAGTTTGCATGGAGCAAGTATGCTTGTGGCAAGTATGCTGATGGCAAGTGTGCTGGTGGCAAGTGGTCTGGTGGCATGTGTGCTGGTGGCATGTGTGCTGGTGCAAGTGTGCTGGTGGCAAGTATGCAAGTATGCTGGTGATAAGTATGCAAGTATGCTTGTGGCAAGTATGCTTTCGGAAAGTATGCTTGTGGAAAGTATGCTTGTGGCAAGTGTACTTGTGGCAAGTATGCTTGTGGCAAGTATGCTTGTGGAAAATATGCTTGTGGCAAGTATGCTTGTGGCAAGTATACTTGTGGCAAGTATGCTATTTCAAGTTTTATTGTGGCAAGTATGTTTGTGGCAAGTATGCTTGGGGCAAGTATGCTTGTGGCAAGTATGCTTGTGGCAAGTATGCTTGTGGCAAGTATACTTGTGGCAAGTATGCTTGTTGCAAGTATGCTTGGGGCAAGAATGCTTGTGGCAAGAATGCTTGTGGCAAGTATGATTCTGGCAAATATACTTGTGGCAAGTATGCTTGTGGCAAGTATGCTTGTGGCAAGTATGCTTGTGGCAAGTATGCTTGTGGCATGTATACTTGTGGCAAGTATGCTGGTGGCAAGTATGCTGGTGGCAAGTATGCAAGTATGCTGGTGGCAAGTATACATGTATGCTAGTGGCTAGTTTGCAAGTTTGCTGGTGGCAGTATGCTGGTGGCAAGATTGCTGGTGGCAATTATGCTGGTAGCAAGTGTGCTGGTGGCAAGTATGCTGTTGGCAAGTATGCTGGTGTCAAGTATGCTGGTGGCAAGTGCGCTGGTGGCAAGTGAGCTGGTGGCAAGTGCGCTGGTGGTAAATGTGCTGGTGGCAAGTGTGCTAGTGGCAATTGTGCTGGTTGCAAGTGTGCTAGTGGCAAGTGTGTTGGTTGCGAGTGTGCTGGTGGCATGTATACAAGTATGCAGGTGGCAAGTGTGTTGGTTGCGAGTGTGCTGGTGGCAAGTATACAAGTATGAAGGTGGCAAGTATGCAAGTATGCTGGTGGCAAGTACGGTGGTGGCAAGTATGCTGGTGGCAATTATGCTGGTGGCAATATGCTGGTAGCAAGTATGATAGTGACAGGTACGCTGGTGCCAAGTATGCTGGTGGCAAGTATGCTTGTTGCAAGTATGCTGGTGGCATATACGCTTGTGGCAAGTACGCATGTGGCAAGTATGCTTGGAAAAGTATGCTTGTGGCAAGTATACTTTTGGCAAGTATGCTTGTGGCAATTATGCATGGGGCAAGTATGCTTGTGGCAAGTATGCTTGTGGCAGGTATGCTTGTGGCTAGTATGCTTGTGGCAAGTCTGCTTGTGACTAGTATGCTGGTGGCGAGTATGCTGGTGGTGAGTATACCAGAGGCAAGTGTGCAAGTATGCTGGTTTCCAAATATGGTGGTGGGAAGTATGCTGGTTGCATGTATGCTGGTGGCAAGTAAGCTAGTGACAAGTAACCTGGCGGCAAAATGGCTGGTTGAAAGTATGCTGGTGTCAAGTATGCAGGTTGCAAGTATGCTGTTGGCAAGTATGCTGGTGGCAAGTATGCTGGTGACAAGTATGCTGATGGCAAGTATGCTGATGGCAAGTATGCTGGTGGCAAGAATGCTTGTTGCAATTATGCTGGTGAGTGGCATATATGCTGGTAGCAGGTATTCTGGTGGTTGGCAAGTATTCTGGGGGCAAGTATGTTGGTGGTTTGTATGCTGGTGGCAAGTATGCTGGTAGTTAGTATGATGGTGCCAAGTATGCTAGTGGCAAGAACGCTCTTTGCAAGTATGTTGGTGGTAAGTATGCTGGTGCCAAGTATGCTGTTGGCAGGTATGCTGGTGGCAAGAATGCTGGTGGCAAGTATGCTCTTGGCTATTATGCTGGTGGTATATATGCTGGTGGCAAGTATGATGGTGGTATGTGTGCTGGTAGCAAGTGAGCTAGTGGCAAGTATGCTGGTGACAAGTATGCAGGTGGCAAGTATGCAGATGGCAAGTATGCAGGTGGCAAGTATGTAGGTAACACGTATGCTTCTGTGTGGAAAGTATGCCGATGGCAAGTATGCTGGTGGGTGGCAGGTACGTTTGTGAGAAGTATGTCGGTGGCAAGTATGCTGGTGGCAGGTATGCTGGTGGCAAGTATGCTGGTGGCAAGTATGCAGGTCTGTGACATGTATGCTGGTGGCAGGTTTGCACATGTGTGAGAATTATGCTAGTGGCAAGTTTGCTGTTGTGGCTAGTCTGCTGGTGCGGCAAGTATGCTGGTGGCAAGTATGCTGTTGACAACTATGCAAGTGGGTGGGAAGAATGCTGGTGGCAAGTATGCTGGTGGCAAGTATACTGGTGGCGAGTATACAGGTGGCAAGTATGCTGGTGGCAAGTATGCTGGTGTGTGGCAAGTATGCTAGTGGCAAGTATGCTGGTGGGTGGTAAGTATGCTGGTGGCGAGTATGCTGGTGGTTGGCAAGTATTTTGGGGGCAAGTATGCAAGTGGCGAGTATGCTGGTGGAAAGTGTGCTGGTGGCAAGTATGCGGGTGTCAAGTATGCTGTTGGGTGGCAAGTATGCTATTGGCAAGTATGCTGGTGGCCAGTTTGTAGGTGGGTGGCAGGTATGTATCTGGCAAGTATGCTGGTGGAAAGTATGCTAACATCAAGTATGCCGGTGGCAAGTATGCTGGTGGCAAGTATGCGGGTGTCAAGTATGCTGGTGTGTGGTAAGTATGCTGGTGGGTGGAAAGTATGCTGGTGGCAAATATACTGGTGGGTGGCAAATATGCTGGTGGCAAGTATGATGATGTTTGCCAAGTATGGTGGCAGCAAGGGTGCATGTGGCAAGTATGCTGATGGCATGTATGCTTAAGCTAGTACAAGAGCGGCTAGTTTGCTTTTGCATGTATGCTTGTGGGTGGCAGGTATGCCAGTGGGTGGCAAGAATGCTGGTGGGTGGGAAGTATGCTGGTGGCAAGTATGGTTTTGGCAAGTGTGCTGGTGGCAAGTATGCTGTTGGCAAGTATAGTGTTGGCAAGCGTGCTGGTGGCAACTGTGCAGGTGGCAAACATGCAGGTGGATGGCAGGTATGTTTCTGGCAAGTATGCTGGTGTAAAGTATGCTAAAAGCAAGTATACTATTGGCACATATGCTGGTCGCAAGTATGCTGGTCGCAAGTGTGCTTGTGGCAAGTATGCTGGTGCCACGTATGTAAGTGGCAAATATGCTGGTGGATGACAAGTATGCTGGTGGGTGGCAAGTATGCTGGTGGAGTGTATGCATGTGGGAAGTATGCTGATGGCAGTATGCTGGTGGCAAGTATGCTGGTGACAGTAATGCTGGTGGCAGTTCGCTGGTTGAAAGTATGCTGGTGGGTGGCAAGTATTCTTTTGGCAAATATGCTGGTGGAAAGTATGCTGGTGGCAAATATTCTGGGGGCCAGTATGCAGGTGGAAGTATGCTGGTTGGAAGTATGCGGGTGACAAGTATGCGGTTGGCAAGTGTGCTGGTTGGTGACAAGTATGCTGATGGCAAGTATGCTGCTGGGTGGCAAGTATGTTTGTGACAAGTATGCTGGTTGCAAGTATGATGGTGGCAAGTCTGTTGGTGGGTGGCAAGTATGCCGGTGGGTGGGAAGTATGCTGGTGGCAAGTATGCTGGTGGCGAGTATGCTGGTGGCAAGTATGCTGGTGGCAAGTATGTGGGTGCCAAGTATGCTGGTGGCCAATATGCTGTTGCCAAGTATGCTGTTGGCAAGTGTGCTGGTGGAAATTATGCTGGTGGCAAGTATGCGGGTTGCAAGTATGCTGGTGGCAGGTATGCTGTTGGCAAGTATACTGGTGGTAAGTATGCTCGTGGTGGCAAGTATGCTGGTGGCAAGTATGCTGGTGGAATGTATGCTGCTGGAATGTTTGCTGGTGGCAAGTATGCTGGTGGCAAGTATGCTGGTGGTTGGCAAGTATGCTGGTGGCAAGTATGCTGGTGGGTGGCAAGTATGCTAGGTGGGAAGTATGCTGGTGGGTGGCAAGTATGCTGGTGGCTAGTATGCTGGTGGGTGGCAAGTATGCTGGTGGCAAGTATCCTGGTAGCAACTATGCAGGTGGGAAGTATGCTGGTGACAAGTATGCTTGTGGCAAGTATGCAGGTGGGTGGCAGGTATGTATCTGGCAAGTATGCTGGTGGGAATTATGCTAACGGCAAGTATGCTGGTGGCAAGAATGCTGATGGCAAGTATGCTGGGGGAGTGTATGCACGTGGGAAGTATGCTGGTGGCAGTATGCTGGTGGCAAGTATGCTAATGACAACTTTGCTGGTGGCAAGTATGCTGGTGGCAAGTATGTTGTTGGCGTGTATGCTGTTGGCAAGTATGCTGCTGGCAAGTTTGCTACTTGCAGGTATGCTGGTGGCAAGTATGTTGGTGGTTAGTATGCTTGTGGCAAGTATGCTGGTGGGTGGCAAGTATGCTGGTGGCAAGTATGCAGGTGGGTGGAAGGTATGCTGGTGGTACGTATGCTGGTGGCAAGTATGCTAATGGACAGTTTGCAGGAGGCAAGTATGCTGGTGGCAAGTATGCTGCTGGCAAGTATGCTGCTGGCAAGTTTGCTACTTGCAGGTATACTGGTGGCAAGTATGCTGGTGGCAAGTATGCAGGTGGGTGGAAAGTATGCTGGTGGCAAGTTTGCTGGTGGGTGATAATATACTCGTGGCCATTATGCTGGTGGGTGGCACGTATGCTGGTGGCAACTATGCTGGTAGTCAGCAAGTATACTGGTGGCAAGTAAGATTGTGGCAAGTAGGCTGGTGGCAAGTATGCTGATGGTTGACAAGTATGCTGGTGTCAAGTATGCTGGTGGCAATTATGCTGGTGGTTAGTGTGCTGGTGGCATGTATGCTGGTGGTTAGTATGCTGGTGGCAAGTATGCTGGTGGCAAGTATGCTGGTGGTTTGTATGCTGGTGGCAAGTATGCTAGTGGCAAGTGTGCTGGTGGTTTGTATGCTGGAGACATGTATGCTTGTGGCGAGTATGCTGGAGCAAGTATGCTGGTGGCAAGTATGCTGGTTTCAAGTATGCTGGTGGCTGTATGCTGGTTGAAAGTATGTTGGTGGATGGCAAGTATTCTTGTGGCAAATATGCTGGTGGCAATTATGCTGGTGGAAAGTATGTTGGTGGCATGTATGCTGGTGGTAAGTAAGCTGGTGGCAAGTATGCTGGTGGCAAGTGTGCTGGTGGGTGGCAAATATGCTGGTGGCAGGTATGCTGGTGGGTAGCATGTATTCTATGGGCAAGTATGCTGGTGGAAGTATGCTTGTGGCGTGATTGTGGGTGGCAATTATGAGGGTTACAAGTATGCTGGTGGGTGGTAAGTATGCTGATGGCAAGTATCCTGGTGGGTGACAAGTACATTTGTGACAAGTATGCTGGTGGCAAGTATGCTGGTGGCAAGTATGCTGGTGGTAAGTACGCTGGTGGCAGGTATGCTGGTGGGTGGCAAGTATGACAGTTGCAAGTATGATGGTGCCAATTATGTTGGTGGCAAGTATGCTGGTGGGAAGTATGCTGGTGGCAAGTATGTTGGTGGTAAGTATGCTGGTGGCAAGTATGCTGGTGTCAAGTATGCTGGTGGCAAATATGCTGATGGCAAGTATGCTGGAGGCAAGTATGCGGATGGCAAGTATGCAGGTTGCAAGTATGCAGGTGGCAAATGGGCTGCTGTGTGGCAAGTATGCTGATGGGAAGTATACTGGTGGGTGGCAAGTACGTTTGTGAGAAGCATGCTGGTGGCAAGTATGCTGGTGGCAGGTATGCTGGTGGCAAGTATGCAGGTGGCAAATATGCTGGTAGCAAGTATGCTGGTGGCAAGTATACAGGTGGCAAGTATGCTGGTGGCAAGTATGCTGGTAGCAGTATGCTGATGGCAAGTATCCTGGTGACAAAAATGCTGGTGGCAATTTTCTGGTTGAAAGTATGCTGGTGGGTAGCAAGTTTGCACATGGGTGGCAAGTATGCTAGTGGCAAGTTTGCTGGTGTGGCTAGTATGCTGGTGTGGGAAATATGCTGGTGGCAAGTATGCTGTTGACTACTATGCAAGTGTGCAAATGGGTAGCAAGTATGCTGGTGGCAAGTATGCTCGTGGCAAGTAGGCTGGTGGCAAGTATACAGGTGGCAAGTATGCTGGTGGCAAGTATGCTAACGGGAAGTATGCTGGTGGCAAGTATGTGGGTGGGTGGTAAGTATGCTGGTGGGAAATATACTGGTGGGTGGCAAATATGCTGGTGGCAAGTATGATGGTGTTGCCAAGTATGCTGGTGGCAAGTATGCTGATGGCATGTATGCTAAGGGCAAGTACTCTGATGGCAGGTATGCTTGTGGTATGTATGCTTGTGGGTGGCAGGTATGCCGGTGGGTGGCAAGAATGTTGGTGGTGGGAAGTATGCTGATGGCAAGTACGTTTTTGGAGAGTATGCTGGTGGCAAGTATGCTGTTGGCAAGTATGCTGTTTGCAAGTATGCTGGTGGCAAGTACGCTGGTGGCAGGTATGCTGGTGGGTGGCAAGTATGATGGTGGCAAGTATGATTGTGCCAAGTATGCTGAGGCAAGTACGCTCTTGGCAAGTATGCTGGTGGTAAGTATGCTGGTGGCAAGTATGCTGTTGGCAGGTATGCTGGTGGCAAGTACGCTGGTGGCAAGTATGCTGGTGGCAAGTATGTTGGTGGTAAGTATGCTGGCGGCAAGTATGCTGGAGTCAAGTATGCTGGTGGCAAGTATGCTGATGGCAAGTATGCGGGAGGCAAGTATGCGGATGGCAAGTATGCAGGTTGCAAGTTTGCAGGTGGCAAATATGCTGCGGTGTAGCAAGTATGCTGATGGCAAGTATACTGGTGGCTGGCAAGTACGTTTGTGACAATTATGCTGGTGGCAAGTATGCTGGTGGCAGGTATGCTGGTGGCAAGTATGCTAGTGGCATATATGTTGGTCTCAAGTATGCTGGTGGCAAGTTTGCACATGTGTGGCAAGTATGCTAGTGGTAAGTTTGCTGGTGTGGCTAGTATGCTGGTGTGGGAAGTATGCTGGTGGCAAGTATGCTGTTGACAACTATGCAAGTGGGTGGCAAGTATGCTGGTGGCAAGTATGTTGGTGGCAAGTATGCTGGTGGCAGTATGATAGTGACAAGTATGTTGGTGACAAAAATTCTGGTGGCCATTTGCTGGTTGAAAGTATGCTGGTGGGTGGCAAGTATTCTTGTGGCAAATATGCTGGCGAAAAATATGCTGGTGGCAAGTATTCTGGGGGCAAGTATGCAGGTGGATGTATGCTTGGGGCAAGTATGCTCGTGGCTAGTATGCTGGTGGCAAGTATGCTGGGGGCAAGTATGCTGGTGGCAAGTATGCTGGTGGGTGGCAAGTATGCTGGTGGCAAGTATGCGGGAGGCAAGTATGCTGGTGGGAAGTATGCAGGTGGGTGGATAGAATGCTGGTGGCAAGTACACAGGTGGCAAGTTTGCTAATAGTTGACAAGTATACTGGTGTCAAGTATGCTGGTGGCAATTATGCTGGTGGTTAGTGTGCTGGGGCAAATCTGCTGGTGGTTAGTATGCTGGTGGCAATTATGCTGGTGGCAAGTATGCTGGTTGTTTGTAAGCTGGTGGGAAGTATGCTGGTGGTAAGTATGCTGGTGGTTAGTACGCTGGTGGCAAGTATGCTTGTGGCAAGTACGCTGATGGCAAGTATGCTGGTGGCATGTATACTGGTGGCAAGTATGCTGGTGGCAAGTATGCTGGTGGGTGGCAAGTATGTTTGTGACAAGTATGCTTGTGGCAAGTATGCTAGTGGCAAGTATGGTGGTGGGTGACAAGTATGCTGGTGGGTGGCAGGTATGCTGTTAACAAGTTTGCTGGTGGCGAGTATGATGGTGGCAAGTATGCTGGTGGCAAGTATGCTGGTGGTTAGTACGCTGGTGGCAAGTATGCTTGTGGCAAGTACGCTGATGGCAAGTATGCTGGTGGCATGTATACTGGTGGCAAGTATGCTGGTGGCAAGTATGCTGGTGGGTGGCAGGTATGCTGATAACAAGTTTGCTGGTGGCGAGTATGATGGTGGCAAGTATGCTGGTGGCAAGTATGCAAGATGCAAGTATGCGGATGGCAAGTATATGGATGGCAAGTATGCGGTTGGCAAGTATGCTGGTTTGTTGCAAGTATGCTGATGGCAAGTATGCTGGTGGGTTGCAAGAATGTTTGTGACAAGTATGCTGGTGGCAAGTATGCTGCTGGCAAGTATGCTGCTGGCAAGTTTGCTACTTGCAGGTATGCTGGTGGCAAGTATGTTGGTGGCAAGTATGCTTGTGGCAAGTATGCTGGTGGGTGGCAAGTATGCTGGTGGGAAGTATGCAGGTGGGTGGATAGAATGCTGGTGGCAAGTACGCTGGTGGCAAGTATGCTGGTGGTTGACAAGTATGCTGGTGTCAAGTATGCTGGTGGCAATTATGTTGGTGGTTAGTATGCTGGGGCAAGTATGCTGGTGGTTAGTATGCCGGTGGCAATTATGCTAGTGGCAAGTATGCTGGTGGTTTGTATGCTGGTGGCAAGTATGCTGGTGGTTAGTACGCTGTTGGCAAGTATGCTGGTGGCAAGTATGCTGGTGGCAAGTATGCTGGTGGTTAGTACGCTGGTGGCAAGTATGCTTGTGGCAAAAATGCTGGTGGCAGGTATGCAGGTGGGTGGCAGGTATTCTGGGGGCGAGTATGCTGGTGGAAGTATGCTTGTGGCTTGAATGTGGGTGGCAAGTATGTTGATGGCAATTAAGCTGGTGGGTGACAATTATATTTGTGACAAGTATGCTGGTGGCAAGTATGCTGGTGGCAAGTATGGTGGTGGCAAGTATGCACGTGGTTGGCAAGTACGCTTGTTGGTGGGTAGTATGCTGGTGGCAAGTTCGCTACTGGCAAGAATGCTTGTGCCAAGTATGCTGGCGGCAAGTATGCTGCTGGCAAGTATGCTGCTGGCAAGTTTGCTACTTGCAGGTATGCTGGTGGCAAGTATGTTGGATGGCAAGTATGCTTGTGGCAAGTATGTTTGTGGCTGACAAGTACGCTGGTAGCAAGTATGCAGGTGGGTGGAAAGTTGGTTAGTATGCTGGTGGCAAGTATGCTGTTGGCAGTATGCTGGTGGCAAGTATGCTGGTGACAAAAATGCTGGTGGCAATTTGCTGGTTGAACGTCTGCTGGTGGGTGGCAAGATTGCACATGTGTGGCAAGTATGCTAGTGGTAAGTTTGCTGGTGTGGCTAGTATGCTGGTGTGAAAAGTTTGCTGGTGGCAAGTATGCTGTTGACAACTATGCAAGTGGGTGGCAAGTATGCTGGTGGCAAGTATGCTGGTGGCAAGTATGCTCGTGGCAAGTATACAGGTGGCAAGTATGCTGGTGACAAGTATGCAAACGGGAAGTATGCTAGTGGCAAGTATGCGGGTTGGTGGTAAGTATGCTGGTGGCAAGTATGCTGGTGGCAAGTATGCTGGTGACAGTATGCTGGTGGCAAGTATGCTGGTGACAAAAATGCTGGTGGATATTTGCTGGTTGAAAGTATGCTGGTGGGTGGCAAGTATTCTTGTGGCAAATATGCTGGTGAAAAATATGCTGGTGGCAAGTATTCTGGGGGCAAGTATGCAGGTGGATGTATGCTTGGGGCAAGTATGCTCGTGGCTAGTATGCTAGTGGCAAGTATGCTGGGGGCAAGTATGCTGGTGGCAAGTATGCTGGTGTCAAGTATGCTGGTGGCAACTATGCTGGTGGCAAGTATGCGGGATGCAAGTATGCAGATGGCAAGTATGAGGGTGGCAAGTATGTGGTTGGCAAGTATACTGGTTGGTGGCAAGTATGCTGATGGCAAGTATGCTGGTGGGTGGCGAGTATGTTTGTGACAAGTATGCTGGTGGCAAGTATGCTGGTGGGTGGCAAGTATGCTGGTGGCAAGGATGCATGTGACAAGTATGCTGATGGCATGTATGCTAAGGGCAAGTACTTTGGCGGCTAGTATAATTGTGGCATGTATGCTTGTGGGTGGCAGGTATGCCGGTGGGTGGCAAGATTGCTGGTGGTGGGAAGTATGCTGGTGGGAAGTATGTTTTTTCAAGTATGCTGGTGGCAAGTATGCTGTTGGCAAGTATGCTGTTGGCAAGTGTGCTGGTGGCAAGTGTGCTGGTCTCAACCATGCAGGTGGGTGGCAGGTATGTTTCTGGCAAGTATGCTGGTGTAAAGTATGCTAATAGCAAGTATGCTAATGGCAAGTATGCTGGTGGATGGCAAGTATGCAGGTGGGTGGCAAGTATGCTGGTGGCAAGTATGCTGGTGGCAGCATGCTGGTGGAGAGTATGCTGGTGACAAAAATGCTGGTGGCAATTTGCTGGTTGAAAGTATGCTGGTGGGTGGCAAGTATTCTTGTGGCAAATATGCTGGTGAAAAGTATGCTGCTGGCAAGTATTCTGGGGGCAAGTATGTAGGTGGATGTATGCTGGGGGAAAGTATGCTCGTGGCTAGTATGCTGGTGGCAACTATGCTGGTGGCAAGTATGTTGGAGGCAAGTATGCGAATGGCAAGTATGTGGATGGCAAGTTTGCGGTTGGCAAGTATGCTGGTTGGTGGCAAGTATGCTGATGGCAAGTACGCTGGTGGGTGGCAAGAATGTTTGTGACAAGTATGCTGGTGGCAAGTATGCTTCTGGCAAGTATGTTGCTGGCAAGTTTGCTACTTGCAGGTATGCTGGTGGCAAGTATGTTGGTAGCAAGTATGCTTGTGACAAGTATCCTGGTGGGTGGCAAGTATGTTGATGGGTAGTATGCAGGTGGGTGGATAGAATGCTGGTGGCAAGTACGCTGGTGGTAAGTATGCTGGTGGTTGACAAGTATGCTGGTTGCAAGTATGTTGGTGGTTAGTACGCTGGTGGCAAGTATGCTGGTGGCAAGTATGCTGGTGGCAAGTATGCTGGTGGTTAGTAAGCTGGTGGCAAGAATGCTTGTGGCAAATGCTGGAGCAGGTATGCAGGTGGGTGGCAAGTACGCTGGTTGGTGGGAAGTATGCTGGTGGCAAGTTCGCTACTGGCAATAATGCTGGTGCCAAGTATGCTGGCGGCTAGTATGCTATTGGCAAGTTTGCTGGTAGAAAGTATGCTGGTGGCAAGTATCCTGCTGGCAAGTATGCTCCTGGGAAGTTTGCTACTTGCAGGTATGCTGGTGGCAAGTATGTTGGTGGCAAGTATGCTTGTGGCAAGTATGCTGGTGGGTGGCAGGTGTGCTGGTGGCAAGTATGCAGGTGGGTGGAAAGTATGCTGGTGGCACATATGCTGGTGGCAAGTATGCTAACGGCAAGTTTGGTGGTGGCAAGTATGCTGGTGGCAAGTATTCTGCTGGCAAGTATGCTGCAGGCAAGTTTGCTACTTGCAGGTATGCTGGTGGCAAGTATGTTGGATGGCAAGTATGCTTGTGGCAAGTATGCTTGTGGCTGGCAAGTACGCTGGTGGCAAGTATGCAGGTGGTTTGAAAGTATGCTGGTAGCAAGTTTGCTGGTTGGTGCTAATATACTCGTGGCCATTATGCTGGTGGGTGGCACGTATTCTGGTGGCAACTATGCTGGTAGGTAGCAAGTATGCTGGTGGAAAGTAAGATTGTGGCAATTATGCTGGTGGTTAGTGTGCTGGTGGCAAGTATGCTGGCGGTTAGTATGCTGGTGGCATGTATGCTTGTGGCAAGTACGCTGGTGGCAAGTATGCTGGTGGCAAGTATGCTGGTTTCAAGTATGCTGGTGGCTGTATGCTGGTTGAAAGTATCCTGGTGGGTGGCAAGTATTCTTGTGGCAAATATGCTGGTGGCAATTATGCTGGTGGAGAGTATGTTGGTGGCATGTATGCTGGTGGTAAGTAAGCTGGTGGCAGTTATGCTGGTGGCAAGTGTGCTGGTGGGTGGCAAATATGCTGGTGGCAGGTATGCTGGTGGGTAGCAAGTATTCTATGGGCAAGTATGCTGGTAGAAGTATGCTTGTGGAGTGAATGTGGGTGGCAAGTATGCGGGTGACAAGTATGCTGGTGGGTGGCAAGTATGCTGATGGCAAGTGTGCTGGTGGGTGACAAGTACATTTGTGACAAGTATGCTGGTGGCAAGTAAGCTGGTGGCAAGTATGCTGTGGCAAGTACGCTGCTGGCAGGTATGCTGGTGGTTGGCAAGTATGACGGTGGCAAATATGATGGTGCTAAGTATGCTGGTGGCAAGTACACTCTTGGCAAGTATGCTGGTGGTAAGTATGCTGGTGGCAAGTATGCTGTTGGCTGGTATGCTGGTGGCAAGTATGCTGGTGGGAAGTATGCTGGTGGCAAGTATGTTGGTGGTAAGTATGCTGGTAGCAAGTATGCTGGTGTCAAGTATGCTGGTGGCAAGTATGCTGATGGCAAGGATACGGGAGGCAAGTATGCGGATGGCAAGTATGCAGGTTGCAAGTATGCAGGTGGCAACTAAGCTGCTGTGTGGCAAGTATGCTGATGGCAAGTATACTGGTGGGTGGCAAGTACGTTTGTTAGAAGTATGCTGGTGGCAAGTATGCTGGTGGCAGGTATGCTGGTGGCAAGTATGCTCGTGGCAAGTATACAGGTGGCAAGTATGCTGGTGGCAAGTATGCTAACGGGAAGTATGCTGGTGGCAAGTTTGCGGGTGGGTGGTAAGTATGCTGGTGGCAAGTATGCTGGTGGCAAGTATGCTGGTGGCAGTATGCTGGTGGCAAGTATGCTGGTGACAAAAATGCTGGTGGCAATTTGTTGGTTGAAAGTATGCTGGTGGGTGGCAAGTATTCTTGTGGCAAATATGCTGGTGAAAAGTATGCTGGTGGCAAGTATTCTGGGGGCAAGTATGCAGGTGGATGTATGCTGGGGGCAAGTATGCTCGTGGCTAGTATGCTGTTGGCAAGTATGCTGGGGGCAAGTATGCTGGTGGGAAGTATGCTGGTGTCAAGAATGCTGGTGGCAACTATGCTGGTGGCAAGTATGTGGGAGACAAGTATGCAGATGACAAGTATGAGGGTGGCAAGTATGTGGTTGGCAAGTATACTGGTTGGTGGCAAGTATGCCGATGGCAAGCATGCTGGTGGGTGGCGAGCATGTTTGTGACAAGTATGTTGGTGGCAAATATGCTGGTGGCAAGTATGCTGGTGGGTGGCAAGTATGCTGGTGGGTGGCAAGTATGCTGGCGGCAAGTTTGCTGGTGGCGAGTATGATGGTGGCAAGTATGCTAGTGGCAAGTATGTGGGATGCAAGTATGCGGATGGCAAGTATGCGGGTTGCAAGTATGCGGTTGGCAAGTATGCTGGTTGGTGGCAAGTATGCTGATGGCAAGTATGCTGATGGGTGGCAAGAATGTTTGTGACAAGTATGCTGGTGGCAAGTATGCTGCTGACAAGTATGCTGCTAGCAAGTTTGCTACTTTCAAGTATGCTTGTGGCAAGTATGCTTGTGGGTGGCAAGTATGCTGGTGGCAAGTAGCAGGTGGGTGGAAAGAATGCTGGTGGCAAGTACGCTGGTGGCAAGTATGCTGGTGGTTGACAAGTATGCTGGTGTCAAGTATGCTGGTGGCAATTATGCTGGTGGTTAGTATGCTGGGGCAAGTATGCTGGTGGTTAGTAATCTGGTGGCAATTATGTTGGTGGCAAGTATGCTGGTGGTTTGTATGCTGGTGGCAAGTATGCTGGTGGCAAGTAAGCTGGTGGTTAGAACGCTGGTGGCAAGTATGCTTGTGGCAAGTACGCTGGTGGCAAGTATGCTGGTGGAAGTAAAAAAAAATGTTCAAATGTCTGTGAAGTCTATGGGACTTAACTATGGGGTCATCAGTCCCTCAACTTACAAACTACTTATGAACTACTTACGAACTAGGACGGCACAAATATCCATGCCCGAGGGGGGATTCGAACCCCCGACCGTAGTTGCCGTGCAGACCGTGACTGGAGCGCCTTAGTCTCCTCGTCCACCGCGGCCGGCAACTGGTGGAAGAATGCTGGTTGAAAGTATGCTGGTGGATGGCAAGTATTCTTGTGGCAAATATGCTGGTGAAAAGTATGCTGGTGGAAAGTATGTTGGTTTCATGTATGCTGGTGGTAAGTATGCTGGTGGCAAGTGTGCTGGTGCGTGGCAAATATGCTGGTGGCAGGTATGCAGGTTGGTGGCAGGTATTCTGGGGGCAAGTATGCTGGTGGAAGTATGCTTGTGGCATGAATGTGGGTGGCAAGTATGCTGGTGGCAAGTACGCTGGTGGCAGGTATGCTGGTGGGTGGCAAGTATGATGGTGGCAAGTATGATGGTGCCAAGTATGCTGGTGGCAAGTATGCTCTTGGCAAGTATGCTGGTGGCAAGTATGCTGGTGGCAAGTATGCTGTTGGCAGGTATGCTGGTGGCAAGTATGCTGGTGGCAGTATGCTGGTGGCAAGCATGCTGGTGACAAAAATGCTGGTGGCAATTTGCTGGTTGAAAGCATGCTGGTGGGTGGCAAGTATTCTTGTGGCAAATATGCTGGTGAAAAGTATGCTGGTGGCAAGTATTCTGTGGGCAAGTATGCAGGCAGAAGTATGCTGGGGCCAGTATGCTCGTGGCGAGTATGCTGGTGGCAAGTATGCTGGGGGCAAGAATGCTGGTGGCAAATATGCTGGTGTCAAGTATGCTGGTGGCAAGTATGCTGGTGGCAAGTATGCTGGTGGCAAGTATGCTGGTGGAAAGTATGCTGGTGGAAAGTATGCAGGTGTCAAGTATGCTGGTGGCAAGTATGCTGATGGCAAGTATGCGGTAGGCAAGTATGCAGGTTGCTAGTATGCAGGTGGCAAATATGCTGCTGTGTGGCAAGTATGTTGATGGCAAGTATGTTGATGGCAAGTATACTGGTAGCTGGCAAGTACGTTTGTGACAAGTATGCTGGTGGCAGGTATGCTGGTGTGGCTAGTATGCTGGTGGCAAATATGTTGGTGGCAAATATGTTGCTGGCAAGTATGCTGGTGGCAAGTTTGCACATGTGTGGCAATTATGCTAGTGGCAAGTTTGCTGGTGTGGCTAGTATGCTGGTGTGGGAAGTATGCTGGTCGCAAGTATGCTGTTGACAACTATGCAAGTGGGTGGCAAGTGTGCTGGTGGCAAGTATGCTGGTGGCAAGTATGATGGTGTTTGCCAAGTATGCTGGTGGCAAGGATGCTTGTAGCAAGTATGCTGATGGCATGTATGCTAAGGGCAAGTACTCTGGCGGGAAGTATGCTTGTGGCATGTATGCTTGTGGGTGGCAGGTATGCTGGTGGGTGGCAAGAATGCTGGTGGGTGGGAAGTATGCTGGTGGCAAGTATGTTTTTGGCAAGTATGCTGGTGGCAAATATGCTGTTGGCAAGTATGCAGGTGGGTGGCAGGTACGTTTCTGGCATGTATAATGGTGTAAAGTATTCTAATAACAAGTATGCTAATGGCAAGTATGCTGGTCACAAGTATGCTGGTAGCAATTTATGCTGGTGGCCAGTATGCTGGTGCCAAGTATGTGGGTGGCAAGTATGCTGGTGGATGGCAAGTATGCTGGTGGGTGGCAAGTATGCTGGTGGCAAGTATGCTGGTGGCAAGTATGCTGGTGGCAGTATGCTGGTGGCAAGCATGCTGGTGACAAAAATGCTGGTGGCAATTTGCTGGTTGAAAGAATGCTGGTGGGTGGCAAGTATTCTTGTGGCAAATATGCTGGTGAAAAGTATGCTGGTGGCAAGTATTCTGTGGGCAAGTAAGCAGGCAGAAGTATGCTGCGGCCAGTATGCTCGTGGCGAGTATGCTGGTGGCAAGTATGCTGGGTGCAAGAATGCTGGTGGCAAATATGCTGGTGTCAAGTATGCTGGTGGCAAGTATGCTGGTGGCAAGTATGCGGGAGGCAAGTATGTGGCTGGCAAGTATGAGGGTGGCAAGTATGCGGTTGGCAAGTATGCTGGTTGGTGGCAAGTATTCTGATGGCAAGTTTGCTGGTGGGTGGCATGTTTGTTTATGACAAGTATGCTGGTGGGAAGTATGCTGGTGGGTGGGAAGTATGCTGGTGGGTTGCAAGTATGCTGGTGGCAAGTTTGCTGGTGGTGCGTATGATGGTGGCAAGTATGCTGGTGGCAAGTATGCGGGAGGGAAGTATGCGGATGGCAACTTTGCTGGTGGCAAGTATGCGGTTGGCAAGTATGCTGGTTGGTGGCAAGTATGCTGATGGCAAGTATGCTGGTGGGTGGCAAGAATGTTTGTGACATGTACGCTGGTGGCAAGTGTTCTGGTGGCAAGTGTGCTGGCGGCTAGTGTGCTGGTAGCAAGTGTGCTAGTGGCAATTATGCTGGTGGCAAGTATGCTGGTGGCAAGTAAGACGGTGGCAAGTATACTTGTGGCAAGTATGTTTGTGGCAAGTATGCTGGTGGCAAGTATGTTGGTAGCAAGTATGCTGGTGGCAAGTATGCTGGTGGCAGGTATGCTGGTGACAAATTTGCTGGTGGCAAGTATGCTGGTGTTTGCCAAGTATGCTTGTGACAATTATCAGGTGGCAAGTATGGTAGTGGCAAGTATGGTGGTGGCAAGTATGCGTGAGGGTGGCAAGTACGCTGTTGGGTGGGTAGTATGTTGGTGGAGAGTTTCCTACTGGCAAGAATGCAGGTGACAAGTATGCTGGCGGGAAGTATGCTAATGGTAAGTTTGCTGGTGGCAAGTATACTGGTGGCAAGTATGCTAATGGCAAGTTTCCTGGTGGCATGTATGCTGGTGGCAAGTATGCTGCTGGCAAGTATGCTGCTGGCAAGTTTGCCACTTGCAGGTATGCTGGTGGCAAGTATGTTGGTGGCAAGTATGCTTGTGGCAAGTATGCTGGTGGGTGGCAAGTATGCTGGTGGCAAGTATGCAGGTGGGTGGAAAGAATGCTGGTGGCAAGTACGCTGGCAGCAAGTATGCTGGTGGTTGACAAGTATGCTGGTGTCAAGTATGCTGGTGGCAATTATGCTGGTGGTTAGTATGCTGGGGAAAGTATGCTGGTGGTTAGTATGCTGGTGGCAATTATGCTGATGGCATGTATGCTGGTGGTTTGTATGCTGGTGGCAAGTATGCTGGTGGCAATTATGCTGGTGGTTAGTATGCTGGGGAAAGTATGCTGGTGGTTAGTATGCTGGTGGCAATTATGCTGATGGCATGTATGCTGGTCGTTTGTATGCTTGTGGCAAGTACGCTGGTGGCAAGTATGCTGGTGTCATGTATACTGGTGGCAAGTATTCTGGTGGAAGTATGCTGGTTGAAAGTATGCTGGTGGGCTGCAAGAATTCATGTGGCAAATATGCTGGTGGCAAGTATGCTGCTGGAAAGTATGTTGGTGGCATGTATGCTGGTGGTAAGGATGCTAGTGGCAAGTATGCTGGTGGCAAGTGTGCTGGTGGGTGGCAAATATGCTGGTGGCAGGTATGCAGGTGGGTGGCAGATATTCTGAGGGCAAGTATGCTGGTGGAAGTATGCTTGTGGCATGAATGTGGGTGGCAAGTATGCGGGTGGCAAGTAAGCTCAAGGGTGGCAAGTATGCTGATGGCAATTAAGCTAGTGGTTGACAATTATATTTGTGACAAGTATGCTGGTGGCAAGTATGCTGGTGGCAAGTATGCTGGTGACAAGTACGCTAGTGGCAGGTATGCTGGTGGGTGGCAAGTATGATGGTGCCAAGTGTGCTGGTGGCAAGTACGCTCTTGGCAAGTATGCTGGTGGTAAGTATGCTGGTGGCAAGTATGCTGTTGGCAGGTATGCTGTTGGCAGGTATGCTGGTGGCAAGTATGCTGGTGGCAAGTATGCTCATGGCTAGTATGCCGGTTGCAAGTATGCTGGTGGCAAGTGTGCTGGTGGCAAATGTGCTGGTAGCAAGTGTGCTAGCGGCAAGTATGCTGGTGGCAAGTATGCTGGGGGCAAGTATTCTGAAGGCAAATATCCTGGTGGTAAGTATGCTGGTGGCAAGTATGCTGGTGTCAAGTATCCTGGAGGCAAGTATGCTGGTGTCAAGCATTCTGGTGGCAATTATGCTGCTGTGTGGCAAGTATGATGATGGCAAGTATGCTGGTGGGTGGCAAGTACGTTTGTGACAAGTATGCTGGTGGCAAGTATGCTGGTGGCCGGTATGCTGGTGGCAAGTATTCTGGTGGCGAATATGCTGGTGGCAAGTATGCAGGTGGGTGGCATCATGCTGGTGGCAAGTTTGCACATGTGTGGCAAGTATGCTAGTGCCAAGTTTGCTGGTGTGGCTTGTATTCTGGGGTGGCAAGTATGCTGGTGGAAAGTATGCTGTTGACAACTATGCAAGTGGGTGGCAAGTATGCTGGTGGCAAGTATGCTTGTGGCAAGTATGCTGGTGGCAAGTATGCTGGTGGCAAGTATACAGGTGGCAAGTATGCTGGTGGCAAGTAAGCTGGTGGCAAATATGCTGCTGGGGAGTATGCTGATCGGTGGCAAGTATTTAGGGGGTAAGTATGTTAGTGGTGAGTATGCTGGAGGGAAGTATGCTGGTGGCAAGTAAGTGGGTTATAAGTATGCTGGTGGGTGGCAAGTATGCTGGTGACAAGTATGCTGGTGGCAAGTATAGGTGGGTGGTAGTTATGTTTCTGGCAAATATGTTGGTGGAATGTATGCTAATGGCAAGTATGCTCGTGGCAAGTAAGATGGTGGCAAGTATGTGGGTGGCAAGTATTCTGGTAGGTGGAAGTATGCTGGTGGCAAGTATGCTGGTGGGTGGTAAGTCTGCTAGTGGCAAGTAAACTTGTGGGTGGCAAATATGCTGGTGGCAAGTATGATGGTGTTTTCCAAGTATGCCGGCTGCAAGTATGCAGGTGGCAAGTATGCTGATGGCATGTATGCTTAGGCAAGTACACTGGCGGCAAGTATGCTGGTGGCCGGTATGCTTGTGGGTGGCAGGTATGCCGGTGGGTGGCAAGAATGCTGGTGGGTGGAAGTATACTGGTGGCAAGTATGTTTGTGGCAAGTATGCTGGAGGCAAGGTTGGTGTTGGCAAGTATGCTGTTGGCTAGTGTGCTGGTGGCAAGTAAGCTGGTGGGAGGCAAGTATGTTGGTGGCAAGTATGCTGTTGGGGAGAATGATGGTGGCAAGTATGCTAGTGGCAAATATGCTGGTGCCAAGTATGCTGGTGGCAAGTACGCTCATGGCAAGTATGCTGGTAGCAAGTATGCTGGTGGGTGGCAAATATGCTGGTGCAAAGTATGCTGGGGATTGCGAAGTATGCTGGTGTCAAGTACGCTGCTAGCATGTATGCTGATAGCAAGTATGCTGGTGGCAAGTACGCTAGTGGCAAGTATGCTGGTGGCAAGTATGCGGGTTGCAAGTATGCTGGTGGCAAGTATGCTGGTGGCACGTATGCTGTTGGCAAGTATACTGGTGATAAGTATGCTCGTGGCATGAATGGTGGTGGCAAGTATGCTGGTGGGAAGTTTGCACATGTGTGGCGAGTATGCTAGGGTCAAGATTGCTGATGTGTTAAGTATGCTGGTGGCAAGTAAGCTAGTGGCAATTATGCTGGGGACAAGTATGCTGGTGTATGCCAAGTACGCTCGTGGCAGGAATGCTGGTGGCAAGTATGCTGGTGGCAAGTATGATGGTGGGGAGAATGATGGTGGCAAGTACGCTCATGGCAAGTATGCTGGTGGCAAGAATGCTGGTGGGTGGCAAATATGCTGGTGCAAAGTATCCTGGGGTTTGCGAAGTATGCTGGTGGCAAATATGCTGGTAGCATGTATGCTGATAGCAAGTATGCTGGTGGCAAGAACGCTAGTGGCAAGTATGCTGCTGGCAAGTATGCCGATTGCAAGTATGCTGGTGGCAAGTATGCTGGTGGCAAGAATGCTGTTCGCAAGTATACTGGTAGTAAGTATGCTCGTGACATGAAAGGTGGTGGCAAATATGCTGGTGGCAAATATGCTGTTGGCAAGTATGCTGTTGGCAAGAGTGCAGGTGGCAAGTATGCTAGTGGCAAGCATGCAGGTTTGTGGCAGGTATGTTTCTGGCAAGTAAGCTGGTGTAAAGTATGCTTTCAGCAAGTATGCTAATGGCAAGTATGTTGGTGGCAAGTATGCTGGTCGCAAGTATGCTGGTGGTAAGTATGCTGTTGGTAAGTATGCTGGTGGCAAGTATACTGGTGGCAAGTATACTGGTGGCAAGTATGCTGTATTCAAGTATGTTGGTGTCTAGTATGCTGGTGGCAAATATGCTTGTGGTCGGCAAGTATTCTGGTGGGTGGCAAATATGCTGTTGGGAAGTACGCTGGTTGCAATCATGAAGGTATCAAGTATGCTGGTGGCAAGTATGCTGTCGGCAAGGATGCAAGTGGTAAGTATGCCCTTCGCATGAATGGTATTGGCAAGTATGCTGGTGGCAAGTTTGCATATGTGTGGCAAGTATGCTAGTAGCAAGTTTGCTGGTGTGGCAAGTATGCTAGTGGCAAGTAAGCTGGTGGCAAGTATGCTGCTGGCAAGTATGCTGGTGGGTGGCAAGTATGCTGGTGGCAAGAATGCTGGTGGGTGGCAAGTAAGCTGGTGGGAAGTATGCTGGTGGGTGGCAAGTATGCTGGTGGCTAGTATGCTGGTGGGTGGCAAGTATACTGGTGGCAAGTATCCTGGTAGCAACTATGCAGGTGGCAAGTATACTGGTGGGAAGTATGTTGGTGGGTGGGAAGTATGCTGGAGGCAAGCATGCTGGTGGCAAGTATGCAGATGGGTGGAAAGTATGCTGGTGGCAAGTATGCTGGTGGCAGATGTGCTGGTGGGTGGTAAATATACTGGTGGCCATTATGCTGGTGGGTGGCACGTATGCTGGAGGCAACTATGCTGGTAGGTGGCAAGTATGCTGGTGGCAAGTATGCTGGTGGCAAGTAAGATGGTGGTTAGTATGCTTGTGGCAAGAATGCTTGTGGTTAGTATGCTGGTCGCACGTATCCTGGTGGCAAGTATGCTGGTGGTTTGCATGCTGTTGGCAAGTATGCTGGTGGCAAGTACGCTGGTGGCAAGTATGCTTTTATCAAGTACGCTGGTGGCAAGTATGCTAATGGCAACTTTGCTGGTGGAAAGTATGCTGGTGGCAAGTATGTTAATGCAAGTTTGCTGGTGGCAAGTATGCAGGTGGCAAGTATGTTTCTGGCAAGTATGCTGATGGTAAGTTTGGTACTTGCAGGTATGCTGGTGGCAAGTATGCAGGTGGCAAGTATGGTTGTGGCAAGTATGCTGGTGTGTGGCAAGTATGCTGGTGGCTAGTATGCTGGTGCCAACTATGCAGGGGGGTGGAAAGTATGCTGGTGGCAAGTATGCGTGTGGCATCTTTGCTGGTTGGTGGTAAATAGACTGGTGGCCATAATGCTGGTGGGTGGCACGTATGCTGGTGGCACCTATGCTGGTAGTCGGCAAGTATGCTAGTGGCAAGTATGCTGGTGGCTAGTAAGACGGTGGCAAGTACGCTGGTGGCAAGTATGCTGGTGGTTGACAACTATGCTGGTGTCAAGTATGCTGGTGGCAATTATGCCGGTGGTTAGTATGCTGGTGGCATGTGTGCTGGTGGTTAGTATGATGGTGGCAAGTATGCTGGTGGCAAGTATGCTGGTGACATAAATGCTGGTGGCAAGTATGCGGGATGCAAGTATGCAGATGGCAAGTATGAGGGTGGCAAGTATGCGGTTGGCAAGTATACTGGTTGGTGGCAAGTATGCTGAAGGCACGTATGCTGGTGGGTGGCGAGGATGTTTGTGACAAGTATGCTGGTGGAAAGTATGCTGGTGGCAAGTATGCTGGTGGCAAGTATGCTGGTGGGTGGCAAGTATGCTGGTGGGTGGCAAGTATGCTGGTGGCAAGGATGCATGTGGCAAGTATGCTGATGGCATGTATGCTAAGGGCAAGTACTCTGGCAGCAAGTATAATTGTGGCATGTATGCTTGTGGGTGGCAGGTATGCCGGTGGGTGGCAAGATTGCTGGTGGCAAGTATGCTGGTGGCAAGTATGCTGGTGGCAGTATGCTGGTGGCAAGTATGCTGGTGACAAAAATGCTGGTGGCAATTTGCTGGTTGAAAGTATGCTGGTGGGTGGCAAGTATTCTTGTTGCAAATATGCTGGTGAAAAGTATGCTGGTGGCATGTATTCTGCGGGCAAGTATGTAGGTGGATGTATGCTGGGGGCAAGTATGCTCGTGGCAAGTATGCTGGTGGCAAGTATGCTGGGGGCAAGTATGCTGGTGCGAAGTATGCTGGTGTCAAGTATGCTGGTGGCAACTATGCTGGTGGCAAGTATGTTGGAGGCAAGTATGCGGATGGCAAGTATTTGGATGGCAAGTATGCGGTTGGCAAGTATGCTGGTTGGTGGCAAGTATGCTGATGGCAAGTATGCTCGTGGGTGGCAAAAATGTTTGTGACAAGTATGCTGGTGTCAAGTACGCTGGTGGCAATTATGCTCGTGGTTAGTATGCTGGGGCAAATATGCTGGTGGTTAGTATGCTGGTGGCAATTATGCTGGTGGCAAGTATGCTGGTGGTTTGTATGCTGGTGGCAAGTGTGCTGGTGGCAAGTATGCTGGTGGTTAGTACGCTGGTGGCAAGTATGCTGGTGGCAAGTGTGCTGGTGGCAAGTATGCTGGTGGTTAGTACGCTGGTGGCAAGAATGCTTGTGGAAAATGCTGGTGGCAGGTATGCAGGTGGGTGGCAGGTATTCTGGGGGCATGTATGCTGGTGGAAGTATGCTTGTGGCATGAATGTGGGTGGAAAGTATTCTGATGGCAATTAATCTGGTGGGTGACAATTATATTTGTGACAAGTATGCTGGTGGCAAGTATGTTGGTGGCAAGTATGCTTGTGGAGAGTATGCTGGTGGGTGGCAAGAATGCTGGTGGCAAGTATGCAGGTGGGTGGAAAGTATGCTGGTGGTACATATGCTGGTGGCAAGTATGCTAACGGCAAGTTTGGTGCTGGCAAGTATGCTGGTGGCAAGTTTGCTACTTGACGGTATGCTGGTGGCAAGTATGTTGGATGGCAAGTATGCTTGTGGCTGGCAAGTACGCTGGTGGCAAGTATGCAGGTGGGTGGAAAGTATGGTGGTAGCAAGTTTGCTGGTTGGTGATAATATACTCGTGGCCATTATGCTGGTGGGTGGCACGTATGCTGGTGGCAACTATGCTGGTAGGTAGCAAGTATGCTGGTGGAAAGTAAGACGGTGGCAAGTAGGCTGGTGGCAAGTATGCTGGTGGTTGACGAGTATGCTGTTGTCAAGTATGCTGGTGGCAATTATGCTGGTGGTTAGTGTGCTGGTGGCAAGTATGCTGGTGGTTAGTATGCTGGTGGCAAGTTTGCTGGTGGCAAGTATGCTGGTGGTTTGTATGCTGGTGGCAAGTATGCTGGTGGCAAGTATGCTGGTGGTTAGTATGCTGGTGACATGTATGCTTGTGGCAAGTACGCTGGTGGCAAGTATGCTGGTGGCAAGTATGCTGGTGGTAAGTAAGCTGGTGGCAAGTATGCTGGTGGCAAGTGTGCTGGTGGGTGGCAAATATGCTGGTGGCAGGTATGCTGGTGGGTAGCAAGTATTCTATGGGCAAGTATGCTGGTAGAAGTATGCTTGTGGTGTGAATGTGGGTGGCAAGTATGCGGGTGACAAGTATACTGGTGGGTGGCAAGTACGTTTGTGAGAAGTATGCTGGTGGCAAGTATGATGGTGGCAGGTATGCTGATGGCAAGTATGCTGGTGGCAAATATGCTGGTGGCAAGTATGCTCGTGGCAAGTATACAGGTGGCAAGTATGCTGGTGGCAAGTATGCTAACGGGAAGTATGCTGGTGGCAAGTATGCGGGGGGGTGGTAAGTATGCTGGTGGCAAGTATGCTGGTGGCAAGTATGGTGGTGGCAGTATGCTGTTGGCAAGTATGCTGGTGACAAAAATGCTGGTGGCAATTTGTTGGTTGAAAGTATGCTGGTGGGTGGCAAGTATTCTTGTGGCAAATATGCTGGTGAAAAGTATGCTGGTGGCAAGTATGCTGGGGGCAAGTATGCAGATGGCAAGTATGCAGGTTGCAAGTATGCAGGTGGCAAATAAGCTGCTGTGTGGCAAGTATGCTGATGGCAAGTATACTGGTGGGTGGCAAGTACGTTTGTGAGAAGTATGCTGGTGGCAAGTATGATGGTGGCAGGTATGCTGATGGCAAGTATGCTGGTGGCAAATATGCTGGTGGCAAGTATGCTCGTGGCAAGTATACAGGTGGCAAGTATGCTGGTGGCAAGTATGCTAACGGGAAGTATGCTGGTGGCAAGTATGCGGGGGGGTGGTAAGTATGCTGGTGGCAAGTATGCTGGTGGCAAGTATGGTGGTGGCAGTATGCTGTTGGCAAGTATGCTGGTGACAAAAATGCTGGTGGCAATTTGTTGGTTGAAAGTATGCTGGTGGGTGGCAAGTATTCTTGTGGCAAATATGCTGGTGAAAAGTATGCTGGTGGCAAGTATGCTGGGGGCAAGTATGCAGGTGGATGTATGCTGGGGGCAAGTATGCTCATGGCTAGTATGCTGGTGGCAAGTATGCTGGGGGCAAGTATGTTGGTGGCAAGTATGCTGGTGTCAAGTATGCTGGTGGCAACTATGCTGGTGGCAAGTATGCGGGAGACAAGTATGTGGATGGCAAGTATGAGGGTGGCAAGTATGCGGTTGGCAAATATGCTGGTTTGTGGCAAGTATGCTGATGGCAAGTATGCTGGTGGGTGGCAAGAATGTTTGTGACAAGTATGCTGGTGGCAGGTATGCTGCTGGCAAGTATGCTGCTAGCAAGTTTGCTACTTTCAAGTATGCTGGTGGCAAGTATGTTGGTGGCAAGAATGCTTGTGGCAAGTATGCAGGTGGGTGGCAAGTATGCTGGTTGCAAGTAGCAGGTGGGTGGAAAGAATGCTGGTGGCAAGTACACTGGTGGCAAGTATGCTGGTGGTTGACAAGTATGCTGGTGTCAAGTATGCTGGTGGCAATTATGCTGGTGGTTAGTATGCTGGGGCAAGTATGCTGGTGGTTAGTATTCTGGTGGCAATTATGTTGGTGGCAAGTTTGCTAGTGGTTTGTATGCTGGTGGCAAGTATGCTGGTGGTTAGAACGCTGGTGGCAACTATGCTTGTGGCAAGTACGCTGGTGGCAAGTATGCTGGTGGAAATATGCTGGTTGAAAGTATGCTGGTGGATGGCAAGTATTCTTGTGGCAAATATGGTAGTGGAAAGTATGCTGTTGGAAATTATGTTGGTGGCATGTATGCTGGTGGTAAGTATGCTGGTGGCAAGTATGCTGGTGGCAAGTGTGCTGGTGGGTGGCAAATATGCTGGTGGCAGGTATGCAGGTGGGTGGCAGGTATTCTGGGGGCAAGTATGTTGGTGGAAGTATGCTTGTGGCATGAATGTGGGTGGCAAGTATGCGGGTGGCAAGAATGCTCGTGGGTGGCAAGTATGCTGATTGCAATTAAGCTAGTGGGTGACAATTATATTTGTGACAAGTATGCTGGTGGCAAGTATGCTGGTGGCAAGTATGCTGGTGGCAAGTACGCTGGTGGCAGGTATGCTGGTGGGTGACAAGTATGATTGTGGAAGTATGATGGTGCCAAGTATGCTGGTGGCAAGTACACTCTTGGCAAGTATGCTGGTGGTAAGTATGCTGGTGGCAAGTATGCTGTTAGCAGGTATGCTGGTGGCAAGTATGCTGGTGGCAAGTATGCTGGTGGCAAGTATGTTGGTGGTAAGTATGCTGGTGGCAAGTATGCTGGTGTCAAGTATGCTGGTGGCAAGTATGCTGATGGCAAGTATGCGGTAGGCAAGTATGCAGGTTGCAAGTATGCAGGTGGCAAATATGCTGCTGTGTGGCAAGTATGCTGATGGCAAGTATACTGGTGGCTGGCATGTACGTTTGTGACAAGTATGCTGGTGGCAAGTATGCTGGTGGCAGGTATGCTGGTGGCAAGTATGCTGGTGGCAAATTTGTTGGTGGCAAATATGTTGCTGGCAAGTATGCTGGTGGCAAGTTTGCACATGTGTGGCAATTATGCTAGTGGCAAGTTTGCTGGTGTGGCTAGTATGCTGGTGTGGGAAGTATGCTGGTCGTAAGAATGCTGTTGACAACTATGCAAGTGGGTGGCAAGTATGCTGGTGGCAAGTATGCTGGTGGCAAGTATGCTGGTGGCAAGTATACAGGTGGCAAATATGATGGTGGCAAGTATGCTAACAGGAAGTATGCTGGTGGCAGGTATGCGGGTGGGTGGTATGTATGCTGGTGGCAAATATACTGGTGATTGGCAAATATGCTGGTGGCAAGTATGATGGTGTTTGCCAAGTATGCTGGTGGTAAGAATGCACGTGGCAAGTATGCTGATGGCATGTATGCTAATGGCAAGTACTCTGGCGGCAAGTATGCTTGTGGCATGTATGCTTGTGGGTGGCAGGTATGCCGGTGGGTGGCAAGAATGCTGGTGGGTGGGAAGTATGCTGGTGGCAAGTATGTTTTTGGCAAGTATGCTGGTGGCAAGTATGCTGTTGGCAAGTATGCTGTTGGCATGTGTGCTGGTAGCAAGTGTGCTGGTGGCAAGCATGCAGGTGGGTGGCAGGTATGTTTCCGGCAAGTATGCTGGTGTAAAGTATGCTATTAACAAGTATGCTAATGGCAAGTATGCTGGTCACAAGTATGCTGGTCGCAATTGTGCTGGTGGACAGTATGCTGTTGCCAAGTATGTGGGTGGCAAGTATGCTGGTGGATGGCAAGTATGCTGGTAGGTGGCAAGTATGCTGGTGGCAAATATGCTGGTGGCAAGTATGCTGGTGGCAGTATGCTGGTGGCAAGTATGCTGGTGACAAAAATGGTGGTGGCAATTTGCTGGTTGAAAGTATGCTGGAGGGTGGCAAGTATTCTTGTGGCAAATATGCTGGTGAAAAGTATGCTGGTGGCAAGTATTCTGTGGGCAAGTATGCAGGCGGAAGTATGCTGGGGCAAGTATGCTCGTGGCGAGTATGCTGGTTGCAAGTATGCTGGGGGTAAGAATGCTGGTGGCAAGTATGCTGGTGTCAAGTATGCTGGTGGCAAGTATGCTGGTGGCAAGTATGTGGGAGGCAAGTATGTGGCTGGCAAGTATGAGGGTGGCAAGTATGCGGTTGGCAAGTATGATGGTTGGTGGCAAGTATTCTGAAGGCAAGTATGCTGGTGGGTGGCATGTATGTTTATGACAAGTATGCTGGTGGCAAGTATGCTGGTGGGTGGGAAGTATGCTGGTGGGTTGCAAGTATGCTGGTGGCAAGTTTGCTGGTGGTGAGTCTGATGGTGGCAAGTATGCTGGTGGCAAGTATGCGGGAGGCAAGTATGCGGATGGCAAGTATGCGGGTGGCAAGTATGCGGTTTGCAAGTATGCTGGTTGGTGGCAAGTATGCTGATGGCAAGTATGCTGGTGGGTGGCAAGAATGTTTGTGACATGTATGCTGGTGGCAAGTGTGCTGGTGGGTGGCAAATATGCTGGTGGCAGGTATGCAGGTGGTGGCAGGTATTCTGAGGGCAAGTATGCTGGTGGCAGTATGCTTGTGGCATGAATGTGGGTGGCAAGTATGCGGGTGGCAAGTAAGCTCATGGGTGGCAAGTATGCAGAGGGAAATTAACCTGGTGGTTGACAATTATATTTGTGACAAGTATGATGGTAGCAAGTATGCTGGTGGCAAGTATGCTGGTGGCAAGTACGCTAGTTGCAGGTATGCTGGTGGGTGGCAAGTATGATGGTGCCAAGTATGCTGGTGGCAAGTACGCTCTTGGCAAGTATGCTGGTGGTAAGTATGCTGGTGGCAAGTATGCTGTTGGCAGGTATGCTGGTGGCAAGTATGCTGGTGGCAAGTATGCTCATGGCTGGTATGCTGGTTGCAAGTATGCTGGTGGCAAGTGTGCTGGTGGCAAGTGTGCTGGGGGCAAGTATCCTGCAGGCAAATATCCTGGTGGTAAGTATGCTGGTGGCAAGTATGCTGGTGTCATGTATCCTGGTGGCATGTATGCTGGTGTCAAGCATGCTAGTGGCAATAATGCTGCTGTGTGGCAAGTATGATGATGGCAAGTATGCTGGTGGGTGGCAAGTACGTTTGTGACAAGTATGCTGGTGGCAAGTATGCTGGTGGCAGGTATGCTGGTGGCAAGTATTCTGGTGGCAAATATGCTGGTGGCAAGTATGCAGGTGGGTGGCAATCATGCTGGTGGCAAGTGGGCACATGTGTGGCAAGTATGCTAGTGGCAAGTTTGCTTGTGTGGCTTGTATTCTGGTGTGGCAAGTATGCTGGTGGAAAGTATGCTGTTGACAACTATGCAAGTGGGTGGCAAGTATGCTGGTGGCAAGTATGCTTGTGGCAAGAATGCTGGTGGCAAGTATGCTGGTGGCAAGTATACAGGTGGCAAGTATGCTGGTGGCAAATATGCTGCTGGAGAGTATGCTGATCGGTGGCAAGTATTTTGGGGGCAAGTATGCTAGTGGCGAGTATGCTGGAGGGCAGTATGCTCGTGGCAAGTAAGTGGGTTGTAAGTATGCTGGTGGGTGGCAAGTATGCTGGTGACAAGTATGCTGGTGGCAAGTATAGGTGGGTGGCAGTTTTGTTTCTGGCAAATATGCTGGTGGAAATTATGCTAATGGCAAGTATGCTCGTGGCAAGTAAGCTGGTGGCAAGTATGTGGGTGGCAAGTATTCTGGTAGGTGGAAGTATGCTGGTGGCAAGTATGCTGGTGGGTGGTAAGTATGCTAGTGGCAAGTATACTTGTGCTTGGCAAATATGCTGGTGGCAAGTATGATGGTGTTTGCCAAATATGCCGGCTGCAAGTATGCAGGTGGCAAGTATGATGATGGCATGTATGCTTAGGCAAGTACACTGGCGGCAAGTATGCTGGTGGAAGGTATGCTTGTGGGTGGCACGTATGCCGGTGGGTGGCAAGAATGCTGGTGGGTGGAAGTATACTGGTGGCAAGTTAGTTTTTGGCAAGTATGCTGGAGGCAAGTATGGTGTTGGCAAGTATGCTGTTGGCTAGTGTGCTGGTGGGAAGTAAGCTGGTGGGAGGCAAGTATGTTGGTGGCAAGTATGCTGGTGGGGAGAATGATGGTGGCAAGTATGCCAGTGGCAAATATGCTGGTGCCAAGTATGCTGGTGGCAAGTACGCTCATGGCAAGTATGCTGGTAGCAAGTATGATGGTGGGTGGCAAATATGCTGGTGCAAGGTATGCTGGGGTTTGCGAAGTATGCTGGTGGCAAGTACGCTGGTAGCATGTATGCTGATAGCAAGTATGCTGGTGGCAAGTACGCTAGTGGCAAGTATGCTGGTGGCAAGTATGTGGGTTGCAAGTATGCTGGTGGCAAGTATTCTGGTGAAAGTATGCTGTTGGCAAGTATACTGGTGATAAGTATGCTCGTGGCATGAATGGTGGTGGCAAGTATGCTGGTGGCAAGTTTGCACATGTGTGGCAAGTATGCTAGTGTCAAGATTGCTGATGTGTAAAGTATGCTGGTGGCAAGTAAGCTAGTGGCAATTATGCTGGGGACAAGTATGCTGGTGTATGCCAAGTACGCTCGTGGCTGAAATGCTGGTGGCAAGTATGCTGGTGGCAAGTATGATGGTGGGGAGAATGATGGTGGCAAGTATGCTAATGGCAAATATGCTGGTGCCAACTATGCTGGTGGCATGTACGCTCATGGCAAGTATGCTGGTGGGTGGCAAATATGCTGGTGCAAAGTATGATGGGGTTTGCGAAGTATGCTGGTGGCAAATATGCTGGTAGCATGTATGCTGATAGCAAGTATGCTGGTGGCAAGTACGCTAGTGGCAAGTATGCTGGTGGCAAGTATGCGGATTGCAAGTATGCTGGTGGCAAGTATGCTGGTGGCAAGTATACTGGTGGTAAGTATGCTCGTGGCATGAAAGGTGGTGGCAAGTATGCTGGTGGCAAATATGCTGTTGGCAAGTATGCTGTTGGCAAGAGTGCAGGTGGCAAGTATGCTGGTGGGAAGCATGCAGGTTTGTGGCAGGTATGTTTCTGGCAAGTATGCTGGTGTAAAGTATGCTTTCGGCAAGTATGCTAATGGCAAGTATGTTGGTGGCAAGGAAGCTGGTCGCAAGTATGCTGGTGGTAAGTATGCTGTTGGTAAGTATGCTGGTGGCAAGTATACTGGTGGCAAGTATGCTGTATTCAAGTATGCTGGTGTCAAGTATGCTGGTGGCAAATATGCTTGTGGTCAGCAAGTATTCTGGTGGGTTGCAAATATGCTGGTGGGAAGTATGCTGGTGGCAAGAATGAAGGTATCAAGTATGCTGGTGGCAAGTATGCTGTTGGCAAGTGTGCTGGTTGAATGTATGCTTGTGGCAAGTATGCGGGTTGCAAGTATGCTGGTGGCAAGAATGCTGGTGGCAAGTATGCTGTCGGCAAGTATGAAGGTGGTAAGTATGCTCGTCGCATGAATGGTATTGGCAAGTATGCTGGTGGCAAGTTTGCATATGTGTGGCAAGTATGCAAGTGGCCATTTTGCTGGTGTGGCAAGTATGCAAGTGGCAAGTAAGCTGGTGGCAAGTATGCTGGTGACAAGTATGCTGGTGTATGCCAAGTATGCTGATGGGAGGAATGCTGGTGGCAAGTATGCTGCTGGCAAGTATGCTGCTGGCAAGTATGCTGGTGGGTGGCAAGTATGCTGGTGGGAAGTATGCTGGTGGGTTGCAAGTATGCTGGTGGCTAGTATGCTGGTGGGTGGCAAGTATGCTGGTGGCAAGTATCCTGGTAGCAACTATGCAGGTGGCAAGTATGCTGGTGGGAAGTATGTTGGTAACAAGTTTGCTAGTGGCAAGTATGCAGGTGGGTGGCAGGTATGTATCTGTCAAATATGCTGCTGTAAAGTATGCTTATCGGCAAGTATGCTGGTGGCAAGAATGCTAACGGCAAGTATGTTGGTGGAAAGTATGTTCGTGGCAAGTATGCTGGTGGCAAGTATGCTGGTGGCAAATATGCTGCTGGCAAGTTTGCTACTTGCAGGTATGCTGGTGGAAAGTATGCTGGTGGCAAGTATGCTGGAGGCAAGCATGCTGGTGGCAAGTATGCAGATGGGTGGAAAGTATGCTGGTGGCAAGTATGCTGGTGGCAAATTTGCTGGTGGGTGGTAAATATACTGGTGGCCATTATGCTGGTGGGTGGCACGTAAGCTGGAGGCAACTATGCTGGTAGGTGGCAAGTATGCTGGTGGCAAGTATGCTTGTGGCAAGTAAGACGGTGGCAAGTACGCTGGTGGCAAGTATGCTGGTTGTTGACAAGTATGCTGGTGTCAAGTACGCTGGTGGCAATCATGCTGGTGGCAACTATGCAGGTGGGTGGAAAGTATGCTGGTGGCAAGTATGCTGGTGGCATGTTTGCTGGTGGGTGGTAAATAGACTGGTGGCCATAATGCTGGTGGGTGGCACGTATGCTGGTGGCACGTATGCTGGTAGTCGGCAAGTATGCTAGTGGCAAGTATGCTGGTGGCTAGTAAGACGGTGGCAAGTACGCTGGTGGCAAGTATGCTGGTGGTTGACAACTATGCTGGTGTCAAGTATGCTGGTGGCAATTATGCTGGTGGTTAGTATGCTGGTGGGCAAGTATGCTGGTGGTAAGTATGCTGGTGGCAAGTATGCTGGTGGCAAGTATGCTGTTGGTTTGTATGCTGGTGGCAAGTATGCTGGTGGCAAATATGCTGTTGGCAAGTATGCTGTTGGCAAGTATGCTGGTGGGTGCCAAATATGCTGGTGGCAAGTATGCTTGTGTTTGCTGGTGGCAAGTATGAGGTGGGTGGCAGGTATGTATCTGGCAAATATGCTGGTAGAAAGTATGCTACCGGCTAGTATGCTGGTGGCATGTATGGTAACAGCAAGTATGTTGGTGGCGACTATGTTGGTGGCAGGTATGCTGGTGGCAAGTATGCTGGCAGCATATATGCTGGTGGGTGGCAAGTATGCAAGTGGGTGGCAAGTATGCTGGTGGCAAGTATGGAGGTGGGTGGCAGGTATGTATCTTTCAAGTATGCTGGTGGAAAGTATGCTAACGATAAGGATGCTGGTGGGAAGTATGCTGGTGGCAGTATGCCGGTGGAAAATATGCTGGTTGCAAGTATGTTTGTGGGTGGCAAGTATGTCGATGGCAGGCATGCTGGTTGGCGGCAGGTATGCTGGTGGGCAGCAAGTATGCTGGTGGCAAGTATGTTGGTCGAAATTATGCTGGTGGCAAGTATTCTGGTGGCAAATAATCCGGTGGCAAATATGCTGGTGGCAAGCATGCTGGTGGCAAGCATGCTAATGACAAGTATGCTAATGGCAAGGATGCTGGTGGAAAGTATGCTTGTTGCAAGTATGCAGGTAGGTGGCAAGTACGCTGTTGGCAAGTATGCTGGTGGGAAGTACGCATGTGGGTGTCAAGTATGCTGGTGGCAAGTATGCTGATGGCAAGATTGCAAATGTGTGGCAATTATGCTAGTGGCAACTTTGCTAGTGTGGCTAGTATGCTGGTGAGGCAATTATGCTGGTGGCAAGTATGCTGGTGGCAAGTATGCTGGTGGCAAGTATGCTGGTGTATGCCAAGTATGCTCGTGGGAAGAATGTTGGTGGCAAGTATGCTGGTGGCAAGTATGATGGTGGCAAGTAGCCTCTTGGCAATTATGCAGGTGGCAAGTATGCTCTTGGCAAGTATGCGGGTGGCAAGTATGATGGTGGCAAATATGCTGGTGGCAAGTATGCTGGTTGCAAGTATGCTGGTGGCAAGTATGCTGGTGGCAAGTATAATGGTGGCAAGTATGCTGGTGGCAAGTATGCTGGTGGCTATTACGCTGGTGGCAAGTTTGCTGGTGGGTGGCTATTATGCTGGTGGCAAGTTTGCTGGTGGCAAGAATGCTGGTGCCAAGTATGCTGGTGGCAAGTATGCTGATGGCAAGTATTCTAATGGAAACTTTGCTGGTGGCAAATATACTGGTTGCAAGTATGTTGTTGGCGTGTATGCTGGTGGCGTGTATGCTGGTGGCAAGTATGGTGGTGGCAAGTATGCTTGTGGGTGGCAAGTATGCTGGTGGCAAGTATGCAGGTGGGTGGCAGGTATGTATCTGAAAGGGAATGCTGTTGGAAAGTATGCTAACGGCAAGTATGCTGGTGGCAATATGCTGATGACAAGTATGCTGGTGGCCAGTATGTTGGTGTCAAGTATGTTGGTGGCAAGTATACTGGTGGCAAGTATGCTGGTGGCAAGTATGCTGGTGGCAGTATGCTGGTGGAAAATATGCTGGTGGGTGGCATGTACTATTGGGGCAAGTATGCTGGTGGCAAGTATGCTGGTGGCAAGTATGCTGGTGGCAAGTATGCTGGTGGCAAATATGCTGCTGGCAAGTTTGCTACTTGCAGGTATGCTGGTGGAATGTATGCTGGTGGCAAGTATGCTGGTGGGTGGTAAGTATGCTAGTGGCAAGTATACTTGTGCTTGGCAAATATGCTGGTGGCAAGTATGATGGTGTTTGCCAAATATGCCGGCTGCAAGTATGCAGGTGGCAAGTATGATGATGGCATGTATGCTTAGGCAAGTACACTGGCGGCAAGTATGCTGGTGGAAGGTATGCTTGTGGGTGGCAGGTATGCCGGTGGGTGGCAAGAATGCTGGTGGGTGGAAGTATACTGGTGGCAAGTATGTTTTTGGCAAGTATGCTGGAGGCAAGTATGGTGTTGGCAAGTATGCTGTTGGCTAGTGTGCTGGTGGGAAGTAAGCTGGTGGGAGGCAAGTATGTTGGTGGCAAGTATGCTGGTGGGGAGAATGATGGTGGCAAGTATGCCAGTGGCAAATATGCTGGTGCCAAGTATGCTGGTGGCAAGTACGCTCATGGCAAGTATGCTGGTAGCAAGTATGATGGTGGGTGGCAAATATGCTGGTGCAAGGTATGCTGTGGTTTGCGAAGTATGCTGGTGGCAAGTACGCTGGTAGCATGTATGCTGATAGCAAGTATGCTGGTGGCAAGTACGCTAGTGGCAAGTATGCTGGTGGCAAGTATGTGGGTTGCAAGTATGCTGGTGGCAAGTATTCTGGTGAAAGTATGCTGTTGGCAAGTATACTGGTGATAAGTATGCTCGTGGCATGAATGGTGGTGGCAAGTATGCTGGTGGCAAGTTTGCACATGTGTGGCAAGTATGCTAGTGTCAAGATTGCTGATGTGTAAAGTATGCTGGTGGCAAGTAAGCTAGTGGCAATTATGCTGGGGACAAGTATGCTGGTGTATGCCAAGTACGCTCGTGGCTGAAATGCTGGTGGCAAGTATGCTGGTGGCAAGTATGATGGTGGGGAGAATGATGGTGGCAAGTATGCTAATGGCAAATATGCTGGTGCCAACTATGCTGGTGGCATGTACGCTCATGGCAAGTATGCTGGTGGGTGGCAAATATGCTGGTGCAAAGTATGATGGGGTTTGCGAAGTATGCTGGTGGCAAATATGCTGGTAGCATGTATGCTGATAGCAAGTATGCTGGTGGCAAGTACGCTAGTGGCAAGTATGCTGGTGGCAAGTATGCGGATTGCAAGTATGCTGGTGGCAAGTATGCTGGTGGCAAGTATACTGGTGGTAAGTATGCTCGTGGCATGAAAGGTGGTGGCAAGTATGCTGGTGGCAAATATGCTGTTGGCAAGTATGCTGTTGGCAAGAGTGCAGGTGGCAAGTATGCTGGTGGGAAGCATGCAGGTTTGTGGCAGGTATGTTTCTGGCAAGTATGCTGGTGTAAAGTATGCTTTCGGCAAGTATGCTAATGGCAAGTATGTTGGTGGCAAGGAAGCTGGTCGCAAGTATGCTGGTGGTAAGTATGCTGTTGGTAAGTATGCTGGTGGCAAGTATACTGGTGGCAAGTATGCTGTATTCAAGTATGCTGGTGTCAAGTATGCTGGTGGCAAATATGCTTGTGGTCAGCAAGTATTCTGGTGGGTGGCAAATATGCTGGTGGGAAGTATGCTGGTGGCAAGAATGAAGGTATCAAGTATGCTGGTGGCAAGTTTGCTGTTGGCAAGTGTGCTGGTTGAATGTATGCTTGTGGCAAGTATGCGGGTTGCAAGTATGCTGGTGGCAAGAATGCTGGTGGCAAGTATGCTGTCGGCAAGTATGAAGGTGGTAAGTATGCTCGTCGCATGAATGGTATTGGCAAGTATGCTGGTGGCAAGTTTGCATATGTGTGGCAAGTATGCAAGTGGCCATTTTGCTGGTGTGGCAAGTATGCAAGTGGCAAGTAAGCTGGTGGCAAGTATGCTGGTGACAAGTATGCTGGTGTATGCCAAGTATGCTGATGGGAGGAATGCTGGTGGCAAGTATGCTGCTGGCAAGTATGCTGCTGGCAAGTATGCTGGTGGGTGGCAAGTATGCTGGTGGGAAGTATGCTGGTGGGTTGCAAGTATGCTGGTGGCTAGTATGCTGGTGGGTGGCAAGTATGCTGGTGGCAAGTATCCTGGTAGCAACTATGCAGGTGGCAAGTATGCTGGTGGGAAGTATGTTGGTAACAAGTTTGCTAGTGGCAAGTATGCAGGTGGGTGGCAGGTATGTATCTGTCAAATATGCTGCTGTAAAGTATGCTTATCGGCAAGTATGCTGGTGGCAAGAATGCTAACGGCAAGTATGTTGGTGGAAAGTATGTTCGTGGCAAGTATGCTGGTGGCAAGTATGCTGGTGGCAAATATGCTGCTGGCAAGTTTGCTACTTGCAGGTATGCTGGTGGAAAGTATGCTGGTGGCAAGTATGCTGGAGGCAAGCATGCTGGTGGCAAGTATGCAGATGGGTGGAAAGTATGCTGGTGGCAAGTATGCTGGTGGCAAATTTGCTGGTGGGTGGTAAATATACTGGTGGCCATTATGCTGGTGGGTGGCACGTAAGCTGGAGGCAACTATGCTGGTAGGTGGCAAGTATGCTGGTGGCAAGTATGCTTGTGGCAAGTAAGACGGTGGCAAGTACGCTGGTGGCAAGTATGCTGGTTGTTGACAAGTATGCTGGTGTCAAGTACGCTGGTGGCAATCATGCTGGTGGCAACTATGCAGGTGGGTGGAAAGTATGCTGGTGGCAAGTATGCTGGTGGCATGTTTGCTGGTGGGTGGTAAATAGACTGGTGGCCATAATGCTGGTGGGTGGCACGTATGCTGGTGGCTTGTATGCTGGTAGTCGGCAAGTATGCTAGTGGCAAGTATGCTGGTGGCTAGTAAGACGGTGGCAAGTACGCTGGTGGCAAGTATGCTGGTGGTTGACAACTATGCTGGTGTCAAGTATGCTGGTGGCAATTATGCTGGTGGTTAGTATGCTGGTGGGCAAGTATGCTGGTGGTAAGTATGCTGGTGGCAAGTATGCTGGTGGCAAGTATGCTGTTGGTTTGTATGCTGGTGGCAAGTATGCTGGTGGCAAATATGCTGTTGGCAAGTATGCTGTTGGCAAGTATGCTGGTGGGTGCCAAATATGCTGGTGGCAAGTATGCTTGTGTTTGCTGGTGGCAAGTATGAGGTGGGTGGCAGGTATGTATCTGGCAAATATGCTGGTAGAAAGTATGCTACCGGCTAGTATGCTGGTGGCATGTATGGTAACAGCAAGTATGTTGGTGGCGACTATGTTGGTGGCAGGTATGCTGGTGGCAAGTATGCTGGCAGCATATATGCTGGTGGGTGGCAAGTATGCAAGTGGGTGGCAAGTATGCTGGTGGCAAGTATGGAGGTGGGTGGCAGGTATGTATCTTTCAAGTATGCTGGTGGAAAGTATGCTAACGATAAGGATGCTGGTGGGAAGTATGCTGGTGGCAGTATGCCGGTGGAAAATATGCTGGTTGCAAGTATGTTTGTGGGTGGCAAGTATGTCGATGGCAGGCATGCTGGTTGGCGGCAGGTATGCTGGTGGGCAGCAAGTATGCTGGTGGCAAGTATGTTGGTCGAAATTATGCTGGTGGCAAGTATTCTGGTGGCAAATAATCCGGTGGCAAATATGCTGGTGGCAAGCATGCTGGTGGCAAGCATGCTAATGACAAGTATGCTAATGGCAAGGATGCTGGTGGAAAGTATGCTTGTTGCAAGTATGCAGGTAGGTGGCAAGTACGCTGTTGGCAAGTATGCTGGTGGGAAGTACGCATGTGGGTGTCAAGTATGCTGGTGGCAAGTATGCTGATGGCAAGATTGCAAATGTGTGGCAATTATGCTAGTGGCAACTTTGCTAGTGTGGCTAGTATGCTGGTGAGGCAATTATGCTGGTGGCAAGTATGCTGGTGGCAAGTATGCTGGTGGCAAGTATGCTGGTGTATGCCAAGTATGCTCGTGGGAAGAATGTTGGTGGCAAGTATGCTGGTGGCAAGTATGATGGTGGCAAGTAGCCTCTTGGCAATTATGCAGGTGGCAAGTATGCTCTTGGCAAGTATGCGGGTGGCAAGTATGATGGTGGCAAATATGCTGGTGGCAAGTATGCTGGTTGCAAGTATGCTGGTGGCAAGTATGCTGGTGGCAAGTATAATGGTGGCAAGTATGCTGGTGGCAAGTATGCTGGTGGCTATTACGCTGGTGGCAAGTTTGCTGGTGGGTGGCTATTATGCTGGTGGCAAGTTTGCTGGTGGCAAGAATGCTGGTGCCAAGTATGCTGGTGGCAAGTATGCTGATGGCAAGTATTCTAATGGAAACTTTGCTGGTGGCAAATATACTGGTTGCAAGTATGTTGTTGGCGTGTATGCTGGTGGCTTGTATGCTGGTGGCAAGTATGGTGGTGGCAAGTATGCTTGTGGGTGGCAAGTATGCTGGTGGCAAGTATGCAGGTGGGTGGCAGGTATGTATCTGAAAGGGAATGCTGTTGGAAAGTATGCTAACGGCAAGTATGCTGGTGGCAATATGCTGATGACAAGTATGCTGGTGGCCAGTATGTTGGTGTCAAGTATGTTGGTGGCAAGTATACTGGTGGCAAGTATGCTGGTGGCAAGTATGCTGGTGGCAGTATGCTGGTGGAAAATATGCTGGTGGGTGGCATGTACTATTGGGGCAAGTATGCTGGTGGCAAGTATGCTGGTGGCAAGTATGCTGGTGGCAAGTATGCTGGTGGCAAGTATGCTTGTGGGTGGCAAGTATGCTGGTGGGTGGCAAGTATGCTGGTGGCAGGTATGCTGGTGGGCGGCAAGTATGGTGGTGGGCGGCAAGTATGCTGGTGGCAAGTATGTTGACGAAATTATGCTGGTGGCAAGTATGCTGGTGGCAAATAATCTGGTGGCAAATATGCTGGAGGCATGCATGCTGGTGGCAAGCATGCTGGTATCAAGAATGCTGGTCGCAAGTATGCTGGTGGCAAATATGCTGGTGGAAAATATGCTGATGACAAGTGTGCTAGTGGCAAGAATGCTGGTAGAAAGTATGCTTGCGGCAAGTATGCTGGTAGGTGGCAAGTACGCTGTTGGCAAGTAAGCTGGTGGGAAGTATGCAGGTGGGTGGCAAGTATGCTGGCAAAAAGTATGCTGATAGCAAGATAGCACATGTGTGGCAATTATGCTAGTGACAACTTTGCTAGTATGGCTAGTAAGCTGGTGTGGCACGTATGCTGGCGGCAAGTATGCTGGTGGTTGGCAAGTATGCTGGTGGCAAGTTTGCTGGTGGGTGGTAAATATACTGGTGGCCATTATGCTGGTGGGTGGCATGTATGCTGGTGGCACCTATGCTGGTAGGTGGCAAGAATGCAGGTGGCAAATATGCTCGTGGCAAGTAAGACAGTGGCAAATATGCTAGTGGCAAGTATGCTGGTGGTTGACTGGAATGCTGGTGGCAATTATGCTGGTGGTTAGTATGCTAGTGGCAAGTATGCTCGTGGTTAGTATTCTGGTGGCAAGTATGCTGGTTGCAAGTATGCTGGTGGTTAGTGTGCTGGTGGCAAGTATGCTGGTGGCAAGTATGCTGGTGGCAAGTATGCATGTGGAGAGTATGCTGGTTGGTGGCAAGTATGCTAGTGGCAAGTATGCTGGTGGCAAGTATGCTGGTGGCAAGTATGCTGGTGGCAGTATGCTGGTTGAAAGTATGCTGGTGGGTGGCAAGTATACTTGTGGCAAATTTGCTGGTAGCAAGTATGCTGGTGGTAGGTATGCTGGTGGCAAGTATGCTGGTGGCAAGTATGCTGGTGGCAATTATGTTGGTGCCAAGTATGCTGGTGCCAAGCATGCTGTTGGTAAGTATGCTGTTGGCAAGTGTGCTGGTGGCAAGTATGCTGGTGGCAAGTGTGCTGGTGGCAAGTGTGCTGGTAGGAAGCGTGTTAGTGGCAAGTATGCTAGTGGCAAGTATGGTAGCAGGAAGTATGCTGGTATCAAGTATACTGGTGGCAAGTATGCTAGTGGCAAGTATGCTGGTGGCAAGTATGCTATTGGCATGTATGCTGGTGGGTGGGAAGAATGCATGTGTGAAGTATGCTGGTGGCTAGTATGCTGGTGGTAGTATACTGGTTGAAATTAAGCTGGTGGGTGGCAAGTATTCTTGTGGCAAATATGCTTGTGGCAAGTATGCTGGTGTTTGCTGGTGGCAAGTAAGCAGTTGGCAACTATGCTAGTGGCATGTATGCTTAGGCAAGTACGCTGGTGGCAAGAATGCTGCTGGCAAGTATTTTGATGTCAAATATGCTGGTGTCAAGTATGCTGGTGGTATGTATGCTTCTGGGTGGCATGTATGCTGGTGGTAAGTTTGCTGGAGGGTGGCTAGTATGATGGTGGGAGGTATGCCAGTGGGTGGCAAGTATGCTGGTGTGTGGCAAGTATGCTGGTGTAAAGTATGCTAATGGCAAGTATGCTGATGGCAAATATGTTGGTGGCAAGTATGCTGGTCACAAGTATGCTGGTGGCAAGTATGCTGGTGGCAAGTATGCTGGTGGGTGGCAAGTAAGCTGGTGGCAAGTATGCTGGTGGCAGTATGCTGGTTGAAGGTATGCTGGTGGGTGTCAAGTAGTCTTGTGGAAAATATGCTGGTGGCAAATATGCTGGTGGTAAGTATGCTCGGGGCATGTATGCTGGTGGAAAGTATGCTTTTGGCAAGTATGCTGGTGGGTTGCAAATTGCTGGTGGCAAGTATGCTGGTGTTTGCTGGTGGCAAGTATGCAGGTGGCATGTATGCTGGTGGGTGGCAAATATCGTGGTGGCAAGTATGCTGGTTGTTGCTGGTAACAAGTATGCAGGTGGCAGGTATGCTGGTGGCAGTTACGCTTAGGCAAGTATGCTGGTGGCAAGTATGCTGCTGGCTAGTATGCTGGTGTCAAGTATGCTGGTAGCAAGTATGCTTGTGGGTGCCAAGTATGCTGGTGGCAAGTATGCTGGTGGGTGGCAAATATGCTGGTGGCAGGTATGGTGGTGGCAAGTATGAGGGTGGCAAGTATGCTGGTGGCAAGTATGCTGTTGGGTGGCAAGTATGCTGATAGCAAGAATGCTGGTGGCAAGTGTGCTGGTGGCAAGTGTGCTGGTAGCAAGTGTGCTAGTGGCAAGTATGCTGGTGACAAGTATGCTAGTGGCAAGTATGCTGGTGGCAAGTATGCTGGTGGCAAGTATGCTGGTGGCAAGTATGCGGGTGGCAAGTATGCTGGTGGGTGGCAAGTATGTTTGTGACAAGTATGCTGGTGGCGAGAATGATGGTGGCAAGTATGCTGGTGGCAAGTATGCTGGTGCCAGGTATGCTGGTGGCAAGTACGCTCTTGGCAAGTATGCTGGTGCCAAGTATGCCGAGTTGACCTTACGTTAAATACCTCAAACTGGCCGTTAAGTAAGAGAGTAGAATTCTGCTCATTACAGGGCTAACGACCAGTTAACTTGTCGTTTGCAGAGAAATGCGTTTGTCGATGCTACGTTATGAGTTAACTATACGTTAAAAGCCTCAAACTGGCCGTTAAGTTAGCAAGTAGAATTCTGCTCGTCTCACGTCTAGCGAGCAGTTAACTTGTCGTTAACTGAGTTCATAAACATTTATCATAACGTTAAACTGGCCATTATCTTAGCATTTACAATTCTGCTAGTTTTATGGCTAACGACCAGTTAACTTGTCATTAGCAGATTTTGTTAAGAGTTAACCTTACGTTATAGGCCTCAAACTGGCCGTTAACTTAGCGAGTAGAATACTGCTCGTTACACGTCTAAAGTCCAGTTAACTTGTCGTTAGCAGAGAAATGCGTTTGTCGATGTTTCGTTATACGTTAACCTTATGTTATAGGCCTCTAACTGGCCTTTAACTTAGCGATTATAATTATGTTCATTACATGGGCATGACAAATGTAACATCTCAACCACTGGACTGATTTCAACCGAATTTGATCGACGTATTCCTTACCGTGAATTATCAATTGGTTTGAGACCCCCAGTGAAACCTCAGTGAAAGCGACAGTTAAACCTCCAGTTACATCTACAGTTAAACCCACTGTTATACCACCCATTAAACCCTCTGTTAAACCCCCCGTTAAACTCCCAGTTAAACTCCCAGTTAATCTCCCAGTTATACTCCCAGCTAAACTCCTAGTTAAACCCTCAGTTAAACTCCCAGTTAAACTCCCAGTTAAACTCCCAGTTAAACTCCCAGTTAACCCCTTATTAATCTTAAGTTAACTCCCAGTTAATCTCACGTTAATCTCCCCGTTAAACTCGTCGCTAAACACTCCATTAAACTCCCCATTAAACTTTCCGTTTATTTCCCTGTTAAACTCACTGTTTATTTCCCCATTAAACTCATAGTTAAACTTCCTATTAAACTCCCTGTTAAACCCCCAGTGAAACCCCCAGTGTAACCCCCAATGAAACCACCAGTTAAACCCCCATTACCAGGTAAGTTGTCGTTAGCAGAGAAATGCGTTTGTCGATGTTTTGTTATAAGTTAACCTTATGTTAAAAGCCTCAAACTGGCCGTTAACTTAGCGAGTAGAATTCTGTTCATTACCCGGGAGTGACAAATGTAAAATCTCAACCACTGGGCTGATTTCAACCAAATTTGGTGGACATATTCCTTACCGTGAATTAACAATAGCTGTAAGGGTTTGTGACCCCCAGTGAAACACCAGTGAAACCGCCAGTGAAACCCCCAGTTAAACTCCACATTAAACCCCCAGTTAAATCCCCAGTCAAAATCCCAAGTTAAACCCCTTATTAAACCCCCAATTAAACCCCCCGTTAAACACCCCATTAAACCCCCCGTTAAACTCCACGTTAAACTCCCCGTTAATCGCCTCGTGAAACTCCCCGTTAAACTCCCCATTAAACTACCCGTTAAACTACCCGTTAAACCCCCCCCAGTGAAACCCAGTGAAACCCAGTGAAACCCAGTGAAACCCCCCAGTGCAACGACCAGTTAAACCCCCATTACCAGTTAAGTTGTCGTTAGCAGAGAAATGCGTTTGTCGATGTTTCGTGAACTGTTGTCCATTCGTTAAATGCCTCAAATTGACCATTAAGTTAGAGAATGGAATTATGTTCGTTACGCAGCTAACTACCAGTTAACTTGTCGGTGGCGAAGTTCATTCAGAGATAACTATACGTTAAAGGCCTCATACTGTCCGTTAAGTTAGCAAGTAGAATTCTGCTCATTACACGGCTAACAACCAGTTATCTTGTCGTTTACAGAGAAATGCGTTTGTTGATGCATATTCTTCTCGTTACACGGCTAACGACCAGTTAACTTGTCGTTATCTGAGAAATGCGTTTGTCAATGTTTCGTTCCGAGTTAACCTTACGTTAAATACTTCAAACTGGCCGTTAAGTTAGCGAGTCGAATTCAGCTCGTTACACAGCTAATGACCAGTTAACTAGTAAGTAGCTGAGTTCGTTAAGAGTTAACCTCACATTACAGGCCATAAAGTGGCCGTTAACTTAATGAGTAGTATTCTGCTCTTTACACGGCTAATGACCAGATAACTTGTCATTAGCAGAGAAATGCATTTGTCTATGTTTCAATAAGTGTTAACCTTATGTAAAAGGCCTCAAACTGTCCGTTAAGTTAGCGATTAGAATTCTGCTCGTTGCACAGCTAACGTCAAGTAAACTTGTTGTTAGCAGAGTTCGTTAAGAGTTAACCTTACGTTAAAGGCCTCAAACAGGCCGTTAAGTTAGCGAGTACAATTCTGTTCGTTACATGGATAACGACCAGATAACTTGTCGTTAGCAGAGAATTGCGTTTGCTGATGCTTCGATCAGAGTTAACCTTACGTTAAAGGCCTCAAACTGGCCGTTAACTTAGCGAGTAGAATTATATTCATTACCCGGGCGTGACAAATGTAACATCTCAAACACTGGTATCATTTCAACCTAATTTGGTTGACATATCCCTTACCGTGAATTAACAATAGCTGTAAGGGTTTGAGACCCCCAGTGAAACCCCAGTGAAACCCCCCCGTTAAAACCCTGTTAAACTCCCAGTTAAAATCACCGTCAAACTCACCGTTAAACTCACCGTTAAACACCCTGTTAAACTCCCCATTAATGCCCATTTAAACTACCCGTTAAACTTCCCGTTAAACTCCCCGTTAAACTCCTTGTTAATCTGTCCGTTAAAGTCCCCGTATACCCCCCGTTAAACCCCCTGTTAACTCCCAGTTAAACTAACCGTTAAACGCACTATTAAACTCACCGTTAAACTCACTGTTAAACGCCCCTTTAAACTCCCCATTAACCCCCATTTAAACTCCCCCTTAAACTCCCCGTTAAACCCCCCATTAAACTTCCAGTTAAACTCCCAGTTAAACTAACCGTTAAACTCACCGTTAAACTCCTCGTTAAACTCCCCGTTAAACTCCCCGTTAAACTCCCCTGAAAACTCCCCATTAAGCTCCCAGTTAAATTCCCAGTTAAACTCCCCGTTAAACTCCCCATTAATCTCTTCGTTAAACTCATCGTTGAACTCCCCATTACACTTGCCGTTAATGTCCCCGTTGAACTCACTGTTGAACTCCCCTTTAAAGTCCTCAGTAACTCCCCGTTAATCTCGCCATTGAACTCCCTGTTAAACTCCACGTTAAACTCCCCGTTAAACTCCCTGGTAATTCCCCATTAAACTCTCAATTAAACTACCAGTTAAACTCCCAGTTAAACCTTCAATTAAACACCCAGTGAAACCCTCAGTTAAAACCCCAGTTAATACCCAGTTAAACTCCATGTTAAACTCTTAGTTAAACACCCAATTAGACAACCGGTTAAACGCCAGTTAATCCCCCAGTGAAACCCCTAGTTAAACCCCCATTATGAGTTAACTTGTACATTACAGGCCTCACACTGTCCATTAACTCAGGGAGTGGTATTCTGCTCATTACACGGCTAACGACCAGTTAACTTGTCGTTAGCAGAGAAATGCGTTTGTCGATGTTTCGTTATCAGTTAACCTTACGTTACAGGCCTTAAACTGGCCATTAACTTAGCGTTTAGAATTCTGCTCATTTCATGGCTAACGAGCAGTTCACTTGTAGTTAGCAGAGAAATGTGTTTGACGATGTTTCGTTAAGAGTTAACCTTACGCAAATAATCATCTTTTTGTTGCTGCTGTTCTTCTTTCTTCCATGCTTGCTTGGATAAATTGGTTTGGATTTTCCGCCGTATGCAAGACACCTGATTTTTTAATTGTTCCCAAACATGTTTCAGCACATTTTGTGCTATCATCAGTGGGATGATTTATTTTTGTCCTGAAATTATGGTTATTGTACAATAGTCTTTTCAGTTACTTCTAGGTTCATTCGTTTTTAAATATTTTTTTTTACATAGGTTATCTGACTATATAAACTATTTCAGTTTTAGTTAATATTAGGCCTAGATATATGAGTATCACATTTCTTACATACCTTTTTTACATTAGGCTACATAAAACTCCTTAAGTAGCTTACTTATTTGTTGTTTTTTTGGTACACACTTGTCATCTGCAAACATAACAAGCAGTTAAACGATTTCTTGCTTTCTATTTTTCAGTCCGAGAAAACGCGTTATTTCTGTATATTACTTACGATTCTTTTTCTTTTCTGTTGTAATTTGGTTGTTGCTGTTGGTTTGAATGTGTATGTCACTCATATTTCCACGTTTTTCGTGCTATGCATTACGCCAGTGGTAATATTTGGCGTATGAATACAGCTGGAAGCTGTTCATTTGTTCTTTTGGTGTTTTGTTTTTGAAGAAATTGCGCGCGAAATACGAGTGTTTTACTGTTTGTGTCGTGTTATATTCGTCTGTTGATGGGGAATGTTGGAGTGAAAACAGTGTTGTGGATGTGTTTACTTCTTGTTTTCATTTCGTATGTGCGTATACATCTGGCTGTGTGTGTGTGTGTGTGTGTGTGTATGTGTGTGTTTGTTGGTTTTTTCGTTTTAATTTTTTCCTGAGGCGGATGTGATGTGTGTTAGTGGAGTGTATATGTAGGTTTTATGTGTGTCTGACAGGGATTAGGGATAGGAGTGAGTGATCAGAGTACTATTATGAAGGCTATTTGTACATCTCTTCTATTGTGCTAAATAGGGTTTTGTTGCAGAGTGAAGTGTATTCATTGAGTACAGTTTTTCCTTGTGCTATTGCGTTTTGTATGTGGTAGTTTTCCTCTATTGTCAATCTATGGTATAAACTATTGCTGGTCTTAAGAACTTTTAGGTCTTTCTCTATGTTTGTGGGGTGGTGATTTTCTGACATTAGATGGTCTGCAAAGGTTGAGTGAGAACTATTACTTTTTAGTGCTCTTAAGTGTTCAGTGTATCTGGTTCTGAAGTTCCTACATGTTTGTCCCACATATACAGCCTGGCAGCAGTTACATGTTAATTGGTAGATGCCAGATTGGTTGTATTTGTCAATATTGCCTGGTTTTTGGGTCATTCTGTTTTGTATTGTGTTGTTTGTTCTGTATCCTATATTGAGTCCTTGTTTTTTTAATATGTTTCCTATTCTGTGTGTGGTTTTGTTGTTGTATGTCATTATGTACCATTTGTTGTTCTCTGTTTGTTGATTTTCTGTGCACTGTGTTTGGTTTGGCTGTGTTTGGATGTTGTGGTTTTGTGTTGTCTGCTTCTGAATTTTGTTGTGTAATCTATCTATTCTCTTTGTGTTATAGCCATTCTCATGTGCGATTTGTTTTATTGTGTTTAGTTCTGTTGTGTAGTCTTTTTTATTCATGGGAACTCTGTTCAGTCTGTGAAGCATATATCTGAAGCTGGATTCTTTGTGTGTGATTGGATGATTAGAGTGATGATGTATGATTGTGCTGGTCACTGTTGGCTTTCTGTAAATGCTAAATTCATGTTTGTTGTTTCTCTTGTGTATTGTGAGGTCAAGGAAATTTAGTTTCTGATCTGTTTCTGTCTCCATGGTGAATTGTATGTGTGGATTGATGGTGTTTATGTCATTGTGCAGTTCGTTTATGCGTGTCTGTGGTTCATCTACTAGGCAAATTATGTCATCTACATATCTGTACCAATATTGTATCTTGTATTGTTTTGGCTTTACCATTTTGTCAAATATTTGTTTTTCAATGTGGTTCATGAATATGTTAGCAAGGAGGCCACTTATTGGTGATCCCATTGGTAGTCCTTCGTGTTGGGAATAGAATTTATTATTGAAACTGAAATAATTTTGTTCTGTGATAAGTTTGAGAATGGTTGATATTTCTTGTATGTGTGCTGCAGGCATGTCTCCTTGTGACTGTAGGTGTCTTTCAATTATGTGGATGTGATTACAACAGAAAAGAAAAGAATCGTAAGTAATATACAGAAATAACGCGTTTTCTCGGACTGAAAAATAGAAAGCAAGAAATCGTTTAACTGCTTGTTATGTTTGCAGATGACAAGTGTGTACCAAAAAATCAACAAATAAGTAAGCTACTTAAGGAGTTTTATGTAGCCTAATGTAAAAAAGGTATGTAAGAAATGTGATACTCATATATCTAGGCCTAATATTAACTAAAACTGAAATAGTTTATATAGTCAGATAACCTATGTAAAAAAAAATAATTTAAAAACGAATGAACGTAGAAGTAACTGAAAAGACTATTGTACAATAACCATAATTTCAGGACAAAAATAAATCATCCCACTGATGATAGCACAAAATGTGCTGAAACATGTTTGGGAACAATTAAAAATCAGGTGTCTTGCATACGGCGGAAAATCCAAACCAACTTACGCTAATAATTTCATACTGGCCGTTACATTAGGGAGTGCAATTCTGCTCGTTACACAGCTAACGACCAGTCAATTAGTCGTTAGCATATTTTTTTAAGAGTTAACCTTACGTTAAACGCCACAAACTTACCGTTAAGTTAGCAAGTAGAATTTTGCTCGTTACACAGATAACGAACAGTTAACTTGTTGTTAGCAGAGAAATGCGTTTGTCCATGTTTCGTTCAGAGTTATCCTTACGTTAAAGGCCTCAAACTGGTAGTTAACTTGGCGCATAGAATCCTGTTCGTTTCATGGCTAACGACTTGTCGTTAGCAGAGAAATGAGTTTGTCGATGTTTCGTTACGAGTTAACCTTCCGTTACAGGCCTCAACCTGGCTGTTCACTTAGCGAGTAGTATTCTGCTCATAACACGACTAAAGACCAGATAACCTGTCGTTATCAGAGAAATGCGTTTGTCGATGTTTCGTTAACAGTTAACCTTACATTAAAGGCCTAAAACTGGCAGTTATGTTAGCGAGTAGAATTCTGCTCATTACACGACTAACGACCAGTTAACTTGGCGATAGCAGAGAATTGCGTTTGCTGATTTTTTGATCAGAGTTAACCTTACGTTAAAGGCGTCAAACTGGCCGATAACTGAGCGCGTAGAAATCTGCTTGATACATGGCTAACGAACAGTTAACTTGTCAACTACAGAGAAATGCGTTTGTAGATGTTTCGTTATGAGCTAACCTTACGTTAAAGGCCTCAAACTGTCCGTTAAGTTAGCGAGTAGAATTCTGCTAGTTTCACAGCTAACGACAAGTTATCTTGTCATTAGCAGAGTTCGTTAAGTGTTGACCTTACATTAAAGGCCTCAAACTGACCGTTACATTAGCGAGTAGAATTCTGCTCGTTACACGTCCAACGTCCAGTTAACTTGTCGTTAGCAGAGAAATGGGTTTGTCTATGTTTCGTTATACGTTAACCTTATGTTAAATGCCTCAAACTGGCCGTTAACTTAGCGATTAGAATTATGTTCATTACATGGGCGTTACACATGTAACATCTAAACCACTGGACTGATTTCAACCGAATTTGGTGGACATATTCCTTACCGTGAATTAACAATAGCTGTACGGTTTGAGACCCCCAGTGAAACCGCCAATGAAACCCCCAGTTAAACTCCCCATTAAACCCCCAGTTAAATCCCTAGTAAAAAGCCCAAGTTAAACCCCCATTAAACCCCCCGTTAAACTCCCAGTTAAACTCCCAGTTAAACTAACCGTTAAACTCACCATTATACTCACCGTTTAACACCCCGTTAAACTCGACGTTAACCCCCATTTAAACTCCCCGTTAAACTCTCCGTTAAATCTCCGTTTTACTGTCCGTTAAAGTCCCCGTTAAACCCCCCGTTAAACACCCCATTAAACTGTCAGTTAAACTCCCCGTTAAACTTCCTGTTAATGTCCCAGTTAAACTCCCCGTTAAACTACCCGTTAAACAACCCATTAAACCCCCAGTGAAACCCAGTGAAACCACCAGTTAAACCCCCATTACCAGTTCAGTTGTCGTTAGCAGAGAAATGCATTTGTCGATGTTTCGTGAACTGTTATCCATACGTTAAATGCCTCAAACTGGCCATTAAGTTAGAGAGTGGAATTATGCTCTTTACGCAGCTAACAACCAGTTAATTTGTCTGTGGCGGAATTCGTTCAGAGATAACTATACGTTAAAGGCCTCAAACTGTTCGTTAAGTTAGCGAGTAGAATTTGCTCATTAAACAGCTATTACTCAGTTAACTTGTCATTTACAGAGAAATGCGTTGGTTGATGCATATTCTTCTCGTTACACAGCTAACGACCAGTTAACTTGTCGTTAGCTGAGAAATGCGTTTGTCGATGTTTCGCTCCGAGTTAACCTTACAAAAATACATCAAACTTGCTGTTAAGTTAGCGAGTCGAATTCAGCTTGTTAGACAGCTAACGACCAGTTAACTAGTAAGTAGCAGAGTTCGTTAAGAGTTAACCTCATGTTACAGGCCATAAAGTGGCCGTTAACTTAACGAGTAGTATTCTGCTCGTAACACAGCTAACGACCAGATAACTTGTCGTTATCAGAGAAATGCATTTGTCGATGTTTCGTTAACAGTTAACCTTATGATAAAAGCATAAAACTGGCCGTTAAGTTAGCGAGTACAATTCTGTTCGTTACACATCTAACGTCCAGTTAACTTGTCGTTAGCAGAGAAATGCGTTTGTCAATGTTTCGTTATGAGTTAACCTTATGTTAGAGGCCTCAAGCTGGCCGTAATTTAGCGAGTAAAATTCTGTTCATTACACGGGTGTGACAAATGTAACATCTCAACCACTGGACTGATTTCAACTAAATTTGGTGGATATATTCCTTACTGTGAATTTACCTTTGCTGTAAGGGTTTTAGACCACCAGTGAAACCCCAGTGAAACCGCCAGTGAAACCCCCAGTTAAACTCCCAGTTGAATTCCCAGTTAAACTCCCCGTTAAACTCCCAGTTAATCTCTTCGTTAAACTTCCCATTGAACTCCCCGTTAAACTCGCCGTTAAACTCCCTGTTAATCTCCCTGTTGAACTCCCCTTTAAACTCCCCAGTAACTTCCCATTAATCTCGCCATTGAACTCCCTGTTAAACTCCACGTTAAACTCCCTGGTAATTCCCCATTAAACTCTCAATTAAACTCCCAGTTAAACTCCCAGTTAAACCCCCATTACGAGTTAACTGGTACATTACAGGCCTCAAACTGTCCGTTAAATCAGGGAGTGGTATTCTGCTCATTACAGGGCTAACGACCAGTTAACTTGTCGTTAGCAGAGAAATGTGTTTGTCGATGTTTCGTTACGAGTTAACCTTACGTTACAGGCCTTAATCTGGTTATTAACTTAGCGTTTAGCATTCTGCTCGTTTCATGGCTAACGAGCAGTTCACTTGTCGTTAGCAGAGAAATGTGTTTGACGATGTTTCATTAAGAGTTAAAGTTACGCTAATAATTACATACTGGCCGTTACATTAGCGAGTGCAATTCTGCTCGTTACACAGCTAACGACCAGTCAACTTGTCGTTAGCATATTTTCTTTAGGAGTTAACCTTACGTTAAACGCCACAAACTTGCCGTTAATTTAGCCAGTATAATTTTGCTCGTTACACAGATAACGACCAGTTAACTTGTTGTTAGCAGAGAAATGCGTTTGTCCATGTTTCATTCAGAGTTATCCTTACGTTAAAGGCCTCAAACTGGTCGTTAACTTGGCGCGTAGAATCCTGTTCGTTTCATAGCTAACGACTTGTCGTTAGCAGAGAAATGCGTTTGTCGATGTTTCGTTACGAGTTAACCTTCCGTTACAGGCCTCAACCTGGCTGTTCACTTAGCGAGTTGTATTCTGCTCGTAACACGACTAAAGCCCAGATAACCTGTCGTTATCAGAGAAATGCGTTTGTCGCTGTTTCGTTAACAGTTAACCTTACGTTAAAGTCCTAAAACTGGCCATTATGTTAGCCAGTAGAATTCTGCTTGTTACACGACTAACGACCAGTTAACTTGGCGTTAGCAGAGAATTGCGTTTGCTGATATTTTGATCAGAGTTAACCTTACGTTAAAGGCGCCAAACTGGCCGATAACTTAGCGAGTAGAATTCTGCTCGATACACGGCTAACGACCAGTTAACTTGTCGTTAGCAGAGAAATGCGTTTGACGATGTTTCGGTATAAGTTAACCTTATGTTAAAGGCCTCAAACTGGCCGTTAACATAGCGTTTAGAATTCTGCTCATTTCATGGCTAGCGACCAGTTAACTTGTCGTTAGCAGCGAAATGTGTTTGTCCATGTTTCGTTATGAGGTAACCTTACGCTAAAGGCTTCAAACTGGCCGTTACATTATCGAGTGGAATTCTGCTCTTTACACAGCTAACGACCAGTTAACTTGTCTTTAGCAGAGAATTGCATTTGCTGATGTGTCGATCAGAGTTAACCTTACGTTAAATGCCTCAAACTGGCCATTAACTTAGCGAGTAGTATTCTGCTCGATACACGGCTAATGACCAGTTAAATTGTCATTAGCAGAGAAATGCGTTTGTCGATGTATCGATCAGACTTAACCTAAAGTTAAAGGCCTCAAACTGGCTGTTAACTTAGCGAGCAGAATTCTGTTCGTTACGTGGCTAACGAACAGTTAACTTGTCGACTCCAGAGAAATGCATTTGTCGATGTTTCGTTATGAGCTAACCTTACGTTACAGGCCTCAAACTGTCCGTTAAGTTAGCAATTAGAATTCTGCTAGTTTCACAGCTAACGACAAGTTAACTTGTCATTAGCAGAGTTCGTTAAGTGTTAACCTTACATTAAAGGCCTCAAACTGGCCGTTACATTAGCGAGTAGAATTCTGCTCGTTACACGTCTAACGTCCAGTTAACTTCTCGTTAGCAGAGAAATGTGTTTGTCGATGTTTCGATATACATTAACCTTATGTTAAATGCCTCAAACTGGCCGTTAACTTAGCAATTAGAATTATGTTCATTACACGCGCGTGACACATGTAACATCTCAACCACAAGACTGATTTCAATCGAATTCCTTACCGTGAAATAACAATTGCTGTATGGGTTTGAGACCCCCAGTGAAACCCCAGTGAAACCGACAGTTAAACCCCCAGTTAAACCACCAGTTAAACCCCAAGTTAAGCCCCAAGTTAAACCCACCATTAAACACCCCGTTAAACCCCCCATTAAACTCCCAGTTAAACTCTCAGTTAAACTCCCAGTTAAACTCCCAGTTAAACCCCCATTCAAACTCCCCATTAAACTCCCAGTCAACCACCAGTTAATCCCAAGTTAACCCCCCATTAAGCTCCCAGTTAATCTCCCCATTAAACTCCCCGTTAAACTCCCCGTTAAACTACCCGTTAATCTCCCCGTTAAACCCCCAGTTAAACCCACAGTTAAACCCCAAGTTAAACCCCTCTGATAACCCCCCGTTAAACTCCCAGTTAAACTCTCTGTTAAACCCCCTAGTCAAACTCCCCGTTAAACTCCCAGTTAACCCCCAGTTAATCCCAAGTTAACCTCCCATTAAACTCCCAGTTAATCTCCCTGTTAAATTCCCCGTTAAACTCCCCGTTAAACTACCCGTAAATCTCCCCATTAAACTCCCCGTTAGTTTCCCCATTAAACTCCATGTAAAACTCCCAGTTAAATTCCTGTTAAACTCCCTGTTAAACCCCCCAGTGAAACCCCCAATGAAACCAGCAGTTAAACCCCCATTACCAGTTACATTGTCGTTAGCAGAGAAATGCGTTTGTCGATGTTTCGTTCCGAGTTAACCTTACGTTAAAGTCCTCAAACTGGCCGTAAAGTTAGCAAGTAGAATTCTGCTCGTTACAGGGCTAACGACCAATTAACTTGTCGTTTGCAGAGAAATGCGTTTGTTGATGCTTCATTATGAGTTAACTTTACGTTAAATGCTTCAAACTGGCCGTTAAGTTAGCGAGTCGAATTCTGCTCGTTACACGCTAACGTTCAGTTAACTAATACCTAGCAGAGTTCGTTAAGAGTTAACCTCACGTTACAGGCCTGAAAGTGGCCGTTAACTTAGCGAGAGTATTCTGATCGTTACACGGATAACGACCAGATAACTTGTCGTTAGCAGAGAAATGCATTTGTCTATGTTTCAATAAGAGTTCACCTTACATAAAAGGCCTCAAACTGGCCGTTAAGTTAGCGAGAAGAATTCTGCTCGTTACACATCTAACGAGCAGTTAACGTTTTGTTAACCGAGTTCATAAACATATATCATAACGTAAAAGGCCTCAAACTGGCCATTAACTTAGCGTTTAGAATTCTGCTCGTTTCATGGCTACCGACCAGTTAACTTATCGTTAGCAGATTTCGTTAAGAGTTAACCTTACGTTAAAGGCACCAAACTGGCCGTTAAGTTTGCGAGTAGAATTTAGCTTGTTACACGGGTAATGACAGTTAACTTGTCATTAGCAGAGAAATGCCTTTGTCGATGTTTCATTACTAGTTAACCTTACATTACAGGCTATCAAACTGTCCGTTTACTTAGTGAGTTGTATTCTGCTCGTAACCCGACTAACGACCAGATAACTTGTCGTTAGCAGAGAAATGCGTTTGTCGATGTTTCATTAAGAGTTAACCTTACGTTAAAGGCCTCAAACTGGCTGTTATGTTAGCGAGTAGAATTCTGCTCGTTACACAACTAACGTCCAGTTAATTTTTTATTAGCAAAGAATTGCGTTTGCTGATGTTTCGATCAGAGTGAACCTTACGTTAAAGACTTAAAAATGGCCGTTAACTTGGCGCGTAGAATCCTGTTCGTTTCATTGCTAACGACCAGTCAACTTGTCTGTAGCATATATTGTTAAGAGTTAAACTTACGTTAAAGGCCTCAAACTGGCCGTCAACTTGGCGCGTAGAATCCTACTCGTTTCATGGCTAACGTCCAGTTAACTTGTCGTTAGCAGAGAAATGTGTTTGTCCATGTTTCGTTAAGAGTTAAACTTACGCTAAAGCTTCAAACTGGCCGTTACATTATCGAGTGGAATTCTGCTCGTTATACAGCTAACGACCAGTTAACTTGTCGGTAACATATATTGTTAAGAGTTAACCTTACGTTAAAGGCCTCACACTGGCCGTTATCTTGGCATGTAGAATCCTGTTTGTTTCATGGCTAACGAACAGTTAACTTGTCTATGTTTCGTTACGAGTTAACCTTACGTTAAAGGCATAAAACTGGCCATTATGTTAGTGAATAGAATTATGCTCGTTACACGACTAACTACCAGTTAACTTGTCGTTAGCAGAGATTTGCATTTGCTGATGTATCGATCAGAGATAACCTTACGTTAAATGCCTCAAACTGGCCGTTAAGTTAGCGAGTAGTATTCTGCTCGATACATGGCTAACGACCAGTTAAATTGTCGTTAGCAGAGAAATGCGTTTGTCGATGTTTCTTTACGAGTTAACCTTCCGTTACAGGCCTCAACCTGGCTGTTCACTTAGCGAGTAGTATTCTGCTCGTAACACGACTAAAGACCAGATAACCTGTCGTTATCAAGGAAATGCGTTTGTCGATGTTTCGTTAACAGTTAACCTTACGTTAAAGGCCTAAAACTGTCCGTTATGTTAGCGAGTAGAATTCTGCTCGTTACATGACTAACGACCAGTTAACTTGGCGTTAGCAGAGAATTGCGTTTGCTGATACTTTGATCAGAGTTAACTTTACGTTAAAGTTGTCAAACTGGCCGATAAATTAGCGAGTAGAATTCTGCTCGATACAGGCTAACGACCAGTTAACTTGTCGTTAGCAGAGAAATGGGTTTGATGATGTTTTGTTATACGTTAACCTTATGTTAAAGGCCTCAAACTGGCCGTTAACATAGCGTTTAGAATTCTGCTCATTTCACGGCTAACGACCAGTTAACTTGTCGTTAGCAGAGAAATGTGTTTTGCCATGTACCGTTAAGAGTTATCCTTATGCAAAAGGCTTCAAACTGGACGATACATTATCGAGTGGAATTCTGCTCGTTACACAGCTAACGACCAGTTAACTTGTCGGTAGCATATATTGTTAAGAGTTAACCTTACGTTAAAGGCCTCAAACTGGACGTTAACTTGGCGTGTAGAATCCTGTTCGTTTCATGGCTAACGAACAGTTAACTTGTCTATGTTTCGTTACGAGTTAACCTTACGTTAAAGGCCTAAGACTGGCCATTATGTTAGTGAGTAGAATTCTGCTCGTTACACGACTAACAACCAGTTAACTTGTCGTTAGCAGAGAATTGCATTTCCTGATGTGTCGAACAGAGATAACCTTACCTTAAATGCCTCAAACTGGCCGTTAACTTAGCGAGTAGTATTCTGCTCGATACATGACAAACGACCAGTTAAATTGTCGTTAGCAGAGAAATGCGTTTGTCGATGTATCGATCAGACTTAACCTAACGTTAAAGGACTCAATCTGGCCGTTAACTTAGCAAGCAGATTTTGTTCGTTATATGGCTAACGAACAGTTAACTTGTCGACTCCAGAGAAATGCGTTTGTCGATGTTTCGTTACGAGTTAACCTTACGTTACAGGCCTTAAACTGGCTATTAACTTAGCGTTTAGCATTCTGCTCGTTTCATGGCTAAAGAGCAGTTCACTTGTCGTTAGCAGATAAATGTGTTTGACGATGTTTCATTATGAGTTAAACTTAAATTTCATACTGGCCGTTACATTAGCTTGTGCAATTCAGCTCGTTACAGAGCTAACGACCAGTCAACATGTCGTTAGCATATTTTTTAGGAGTTAACCTTACGTTAAACGCCACAAACTTGCCGTTAAGTTAGCAAGTAGAATTTTGCTCGTTACACAGATAACGACCACTTAACTTGTTGTTAGCAGAGAAATGCGTTTGGCCATGTTTCGTTCAGAGTTATCCTTACGTAAAAGGCCTCAAACTGGTCGTTAACTTGGCGCATAGAATCCTGTTCGTTTCATAGCTAACGACTTGTCGTTAGCAGAGAAATGCGTTTATCGATGTTTCGTTATGAGTTAGCCTTTCGTTACAGGCCTCAACCTGGCTGTTCACTTAGCGAGTAGTATTCTGCTCGTAACACGACTAAAGACCAGATAACCTGTCGTTATCAGAGAAATGCGTTTGTCGCTGTTTCGTTAACAGTTAACCTTATGTTAAAGGTCTAAAACTGGCCGTTATGTTAGCGAGTAGAATTCTACTCGTTACACGACTAACGAACAGTTAACTTCTCATTAGGAGAGAATTGCGTTTGTCGATGTTTCGATCAGAGTGAACCTTACGTTAAAGGCCCCAAACAGGCCGTTAAGTTAGCGAGTACAATTCTGTTCGCTACACGGCTAACGACCAGATAACTTGTCATTAGCAGACAAATGCGTTTGTCGATGTTTCATTAAGAGTTAACCTTACGTTAAAGGCCTCAAACTGGCCGTCAACTTGGCGCGTAGAATCCTGTTCGTTTCATGGCTAACGTCCAGTTAACTTGTCATTAGCAGAGAAATGTGTTTGTCCATGTTTCGTTAAGAGTTAAACTTACACTAAGGCTTCAAACTGGCCGTTACATTATCGAGTGGAATTCTGCTCGTTATACAGCTAACGACCAGTTAACTTGTCGGTAACATATATTGTTAAGAGTTAACCTTACGTTAAAGGCCTCACACTGGCCGTTAACTTGGCATGTAGAATCCTGTTTGTTTCATGGCTAACAAACAGTTAACTTGTCTATGTTTCGTTACGAGTTAACCTTACGTTAAAGGCATAAAAATGGCCATTATGTTAGTGAGTAGAATTATGCTCGCTACACGACTAACGACCAGTTAACTTGTCGTTAGCAGAGAATTGCATTTGCTGATGTATCGATCAGAGATAACCTTACGTTAAATGCCTCAAACTGGCCGTTAAGTTAGAGAGTAGTATTCTGCTCGATACACGGCTAACGACCAGTTAAATTGTCGTTAGGAGAGAAATGCGTTTGTCGATGTTTCGTTACGAGTTAACCTTCCGTTACAGGCCTCAACCTGGCTGTTCACTTAGCGAGTAGTATTCTGCTCGTAACACGACTAAAGACCAGATAACCTGCCGTTATCAGAGAAATGCGTTTGTCGATGTTTCGTTAACAGTTAACCTTACGTTAAAGGTCTAAAACTGGCCGTTATGTTAGCGAGTAGAATTCTTCTCGTTACACGACTAACGACCAGTTAACTTGGCGTTAGCAGATAATTGCGTTTGCTGATATTTTGATCGGAGTTAACCTTACGTTAAAGGCGTCAAACTCGCCGATAACTTAGCGAGTAGAATTCTGCTCGATACACGGCTAACGACCAGTTAACTTGTCGTTAGCAGAGAAATGCGTTTGACGATGTTTTGTCACAAGTTAACCTTATGTTAAAGGCCTCAAACTAGCCGTTAACATAGCCTTTAGAATTCTGCTCGATACACGGCTAACGACCAGATAACTTGTCGTTAGCAGAGAAATTCATTTGTCGATGTTTCATTAAGAGTTAACCTTACGTTAAAGGTCTCAAACTGGCTGTTATGTTAGCGAGTAGAATTCTGCTCGTTACATGGCTAACGAACAGTTAACTTCTCATTAGGAGAGAATTGCATTTGTCGATGTTTCGATCAGAGTGAACCTTACGTTAAAGGCCCCAAACAGGCCGTTAAGTTAGCGAGTACAATTCTGTTCGTTACACGGCTAACGACCAGATAACTTCTCAATAGCAGACAAATGCGTTTGTCGATGTTTCGTTATGAGTTAACTTTACATTAAAGGCGTCAAACTGGCCGTTACATTATCGATTAGAATTCTGGTCGTTACACGGCTAACGACCAGTTAACTTGTCGTTAGCATTGAATTGCGTTTGCTGATGTTTCGATCAGAGTTAACCTTACGTTAAAGACCTCAAACTGGCCGTTAACTTAGCAAGTAGAATTCTGCTCGTTACACGTCTAACGTCCAGTTAACTTGTCGTTACCAGAGAAATGCGTTTTTCGATGTTTCGTTATGAGTTATCCTTATGTTAAAGGCTTCAAACTGGCCGTTACATTGAGTTGAATTCTGCTCGTTACACAGCTAACGACCAGTTGACTTGTCGGCAGCGTATTTTGTTAAGTGTTAACCTTACGTTAAAGGCCTCAAACTGGCCGGTAAGTTAGCGAGTAGAATTCTGCTCGTTACATGGCTAACGAACAGATAACTTGTCATTAGCAGAGAAATGCGTTTGTCGATGTTTCATTATACGTTAACCTTATGTTAAAGGCCTCAAACGAGTAGAATTCTGTTCATAGCGTGACAAATGTAACATCTCAACCACTGGACTGATTTCAACCGAATTTGGTGGACATATTCCTTACCGTGAATTAACAATTGCTGTATGGGTTTGCGACCCCCAGTGAAACTCCAGTGAAACGGACAGTTAAACTCCCAGTTAAACCCCCAGTTAAATCCACAGTTAAACCCCAAGTTAAACCCCCTGTTAAACCACCTTTAAACCCCCAATTAATGTCCCCCGTTAATTTCCCTGTTAAACTCCCCATTAAACTCACCGTTAAACTCCCCGTTAAACACACCGTTAAACTCCCCGTTAAACTCCTTGTTAAATTCCCCGTTAAACTCCCTGTTAAACTCCCCGTTAATCTCCCCGTTAATCTCCACGTTAAACTCCCCGTTAATTTCCCTGTTAAACTCCCAGTTAAACTCCCAGTTAAACTCCAATTAAAATCCCAGTTAAACTCCCACTTAAACTCCCAGTTAAACTCCCAGTCAAACTCCCAGTTAAACTCCCTGTTAAACTACCCGTTAAACTACCCGTTAAACTACCCTTTAAACTCCTGTTAAACCCCCAGTGAAACCCAGTGAAACGCCCATTGAAACCACCAGTTAAACCCCCATTACCAGTTAAATTGTTGTTAGCAGAGAAATGCGTTTTTCGATGTTTCATGAACTGTTATCCATACGTTAAATGCCTCAAACTAGCCATTAAGTTAGATTGTGGAATTCAGCTCGTTACGCAGCTAACGACGAGTTAACTTGTTGTTTGCAGAGAAATGCGTTTGTTAATGCATATTCATCTCGATACACGGCTAACGACCAGTTAACTTGTTGTTAGCTGAGAAATGCGTTTTTCGATGTTTCGTTCCGAGTTAACCTTACAAAAATACATCAAACTGGCTGTTAAGTAAGCGAGTCGAATTCTGCTCATACAGGGCTAACGACCAGTTAACTTGTCGTTTGCAGAGAAATGTGTTTGTCGATGCTTCGTTATGAGTTAACTTTGAGTTAAATGATTCAAACTGGCCGTTCAGTTAGCGAGTCGAATTCAGCTCGTTACACAGCTAACGACCAGTTAACTAATGAGCAGCAGAGTTCGTTAAGAGTTAACCTCAAGTTACATGCCAGAAAGTGGCCGTTACCTTAGCGAGTAGTATTCTGCTCGTTACACGGCTAACGACCAGATAACTTGTCGTTAGCAGAGAAATGCGTTTGTCTACGTTTCAATAAGAGTTAACCTTACGTAAGAGGCCTCAAACTGGCCGTTAAGTTAGCGAGTAGGATTCTGCTCTTTACACGTCTAACGAGCAGTTAACTTGTCGTTAACCGAGTTCATAAACATTTTATCATAACATTAAAGGCCTCAAACTGGCCATTAACTTAGCGTTTAGAATTCTGCTCGTTTCATGGCTAACGACCAGTTAACTTGTCGTTAGCAGAGAAATGCGTTTATTGATGTTTCGTTATACGTTAACCTTATGTTAAAGGCCTCAAACTGGCCGTTAACTTAGCAATTAGAATTATGTTCATTACACGCGCGTGACACATATAACATCTCAACCAATGGACTGATTTAAACCGAATTTGGTGGACATATACCTTACTGTGAATTAACAATTGCTGTATGGGTTTGAGACCCCAAGTGAAACTCCAGTGAAACCGACAGTTAAACCCCCAGTTAAACCCCCAGTTAAATCCACAGTTAAACCCCAAGTTAATCCCATGTTAAACCCCCCATTAAACCCCCCATTAAACTCTTAGTTAAACTCCCAGTTAAACTCCCCATTAAACTCCCCTTAAACTGCCAGTTAACCTACAGTTGATCCCAAGTTAACCACCCGTTAAACTCCTCGTTAATCTTCCCGTTTAAATCCCCATTAATCTCCCCGTTAAACTCTCCGTTAAACTTCCCGTTAAACCCCCAGTGAAACCCCCAGTGAAACCCCTCAGTGAGACCTCCAGTTAAAACACCAGTTAAACCCACATTACCACAATACCTAGTCATTAGCAGAGAAATGCATTGATCGATGTTTCGTTCCGAGTTAACCTTACGTTAAAGTCCTCAAACTGGACGTTAAGTTAGCGAGTAGCATTCTGCTCGTTACACGGCTAACGACCACATAACTTATCATTAGCAGAGAAATGCGTTTGTCGATGTTTCGTTATGAGTTAACCTTACATTAAAGGCCTCAAACTGGCTGTTACGTTAGCGAGTAGAATTTGGCTCATTACACGTCTACCGTCCAGTTAACTTGTCGTTAGCAGAGAAATGCGTTTGTCGATGTTTCGTTATACGTTAACCTTATGTTAAAGGCCACAAACTGGCCGTTAACTTAGCGATTACAATTATGTTCATTACACGGGCGTGACACATGTAACATCTCAACCACTGGACTGATTTCAACCGAATTTGGTGGATATATTCCTTACCGTGAATTAACAATTGCTGTATGGGTTTGAGACCCCCAGTGAAACCCCAGTGAAACCGACAGTAAAACCCCCAGTTAAACCCCCAGTTAAATCCACAGTTAAACCCCAAGTTAAACCCCCATTAAACCCCCCATTAAACCCCCCATTAACCCCCTGTTAAACTCCGAGTTTAACCCCCAGTTAAACTCCCCGTTAAACTCCCAGTTAACCCGCAGTTAATCGCAAGTTAACCCCCATTAAACCCCCATTAAACTCCCAGTTAATCTCCCCGTTAAACTCCCCGTTAAACCCCCATTAAATACCCGTTTAACTCCCCGTTAAAACCCCCGTTAAACTCCCCATTAAACTCCCCGTTAAACTCCCCGTTAATTTCCCAGTTAAACTTCCCGTTAAACTCCTAGTTAAACTTCCCGTTAAACTCCCTGTTAAACCCCCATTGAAACCCCCAGTGAAACCCCCATTACCACTTACGTTGTCGTTAGCAGAGAAATTCCTTTGTCGATGTTTCGTTAAGAGTTAACCTTATGTTAAAGGCCTCAAACTGGCCGTTTACTTAGCCAGTAGAGTTCTGCTCATTACCCGGGCGTGACAAATGTAACATCTCAACCACTGGACTGATTTCAACCAAATTTGGTGGACATATTACTTACCGTGAATTAACAATAGCTGTAAGGGTTTTAGACCCCCTTTGAAACCCCAGTGAATCCCACAGTTAAACCCCGAGTTAAAACCCCAAGTTAAATCCCCCGTTAAACTCCCTGTTAAACTCCCCATTAAACTCCCCGTTTAACTCCCATTTAAACTCCCATTTAAACATCTCAATTTAACTCCCAGTTAAACCCCCAGCTAAACTCTCTGTTTAACTCCCAGGTAAACCCACAGTTAAACTCTCCGTTTAACTCCCAGTTAAACCAGCAGTTAAACTCTCCGTTTAACTCCTAGTTAATCCCAAGTTAACCCCCCGTTAAACTCCCAGTTAATCCCAAGTTAACCCCCATTAAACTACCAGTTAATCCCAAGTTAACCCCCCTGTTCAACTCCCTGTTAAACTCCCCGTTAAACTCCCCGTTAATCTCCCCGTTAAACTCCCCGTTAATCTCCCCGTTAATCTCCCCATTAATCTCCATTGATCTCCCCGTTAATCTCTCTGTTAATCTTCTCGTTAATATCCCTGTTAATCTCCCCATTAAACTTCCCGTTAAACTCCCCATTAAACTCCCCGTTGAACTCCTTGTTTAACTCCCCATTCAACTCCCCGTCAACTCCCTGTTCAACTCCCCGTTAATCTCCCCGTTAATCTCACCGTTAATCTCCCTGTTAAACTCCCCGTTAAACTCCCCGTTAATTCCCCGTTAATCTCCCTGTTAAACTCCCCATTAATCTCCCCATTAATCTCCCTGTTAATCTCCCCGTTAAACTCCCCATTAATCTCCCTGTTAAACTCCCTTTAGTTTCCCCGTTAATACTTGCCACCAGCATACTTGGCACCAGCATTCTTGCCACTAGCAAACTTGCCACCAGCATACTTGCCACCCACCAGCGTACTTGCCACCCACAAGCATACTTGCCACCACCATACTTGCCACCAACATACTTGTCACAAACGTACTTGCCACCCACCAGCATACTTGCCATCAGCATACTTGCCAACAGCATACTTGCCAACAGCATACTTGCCGTTAGCATACTTGCCACCACCATACTTGCCTCCAGCATACCAGCACTCGATCGATTACCACAAAACTTCGTATAATTGTCACATACTGCTAGGAAAGGAGTACTGTGGAGCTGAGAAACAACTACCTCTCAAAAGTATTTGGGTTGTGGAGTAAAATAGAAGCGTGGCTCATGATGCGCAAATAGCCAAGTTTGTATTTTTCCACGTATTGAAACGTTCCATACATGTAAGTCCAAATCTGTACGAGACTCTTGTCTCCTATAACGCAGCAAAATAATGAATCGAAAACACATCAGAACCAGTGACAAGACTAAGTAGTGCATTGCTGTAGCTTCAGACCAACATTGTATGAGATTGAAATATGGGTAGCTACAGGTTACCTCATTAATAAGTTTGAGGTTTCATATATTACAGTAGCAAGGATGATTGCAGGCAGTAACAGATAGGAATAAATAGCAGGACGGTATCCATAATGAGAAAATCAGAGAAAAACTAGGATTGAACATCGTAGATGAAACAGTTAGGTTACCTAAGATACTCGTAGGTTCAGCAGTAGAGGGTAAGAGGAGTCGAGGTAGACCAAGGATAAAGTACTTGCATTCAGTCAAGAATGATTTTGAAGAAACAGTCTTAAATCAGACGAGGTATAATGTTAGCATTGAATAGGAGATCATGGAGGAATTTTATTAGAGGAAGTATGCTGCATACTGAATTCTGAAAGGCATAATCAGTCTCTAATGATGATGACGATGACCCCTATTTAACCTGTAGCACTGTAGAAGGGTGTCAACAGGGACTGCTGGAATGTTGTGTGCACGCGCCTCCTGGCGCCAGTAAAACAGTGCTTTCAATGAATGACTTTATTAATTTCCTCATAAAGCATTCCTCCAGTGCATGATGGCAGTCTCGTGTCCAGCAACGCCTAACTCCGCGAGTCGGGCGGCACGAGGAGCGATGGCCTGAAGTTGTGTGGTGTCTGGCGCTGGTCAGTAGCGTCGACTGCCGCAGTCACTCCGATGAGTGCTACGGCGCCCGTTTTTAGAACACAGTGTCGTCTTGTAGCACGCCCTGTCCTGCAGATGACCTCAAAGACCCAGTGTGGTTCTTCTGCAACATTTGATGACATCCTCTTAGCTTCAAACCCACCACTATTTTTACTACTTTCCCCAGTGTGTGTTTCACTCTTGTTTTGGCTTTTGGTCATGCGTGACCCCAGCGCGGTTGACTTGATTGATTGATTGATTTTTTCAGGGAAGCCAAAACAGTGTTAGTCCAACCCGCCACTGCCCGCACCGAAACTGAGTTTATTGTGCGGTATCGCTCCCTGTATGTCTAGTAAAGCCAACCAATGCCCTTGAACAGTGCAAGGAGTCCCTTTACCAGTTCTTTATTAGACACAATTTCTTCAGGTCTGGTTGTCCCAAATGTTCTGTGCCTTTTGCTCTCCAATGCAATGCATTCGAAGATTAGATGTGATGCAGTTTCATCACCATCACAGATCCTACATTTAGGGTCCTCTTCTGTTATTCCCATTGTATGTAGGTGTTTTTTGAAATTCCCATGGCCTGTCAGCAACCCAACCATGAGTCTAATCTCTCTCCTGTTCAGACCCAGGATTGCAGAGCTTCTTTTAAAACATGGCTTTGGCATCATTACCTTGCCATGTTTTTGTTGATGGACTTTGGTCCAATATTCTATGTGCTGTCTTCTGAGCCAGTTACGTAGCTCCAATTTGATCATTGCCTTGGTGATTGTCAGGACAGCTTCCGGGCCAATAAATGGAGACTCTGCCCCCATCCTGGCTAATCTGTTGGCATGACCGTTGCCATTGATCCCCGAGTGGCCAGGGACCCACAATAGGTTTAATCTATTGCTTTCCCCTAGCTCCACTAGAACCCTGTGACATTCTGCAACAATTTTAGACCTTGTTGCAGGAGCTGCCAGTGATCTCAGGGCTGCCTGGCTGTCTGAATAGATATAGATGCTACAATCTTTGTAGCACCTACGCAAATTCTCCTCCAAACACGCCCTGATGGCAGTGATTTCGGCCTGGAATACTGAGGCCAGTTTTCCTAGAAAGATGACGCCCTCCAGTCTTGGCTGCACCCCATATACCCCAGCCCCAACACCTTGGTCTGATTTTGACCCGTCAGTGAACCAGACAATATCCCCGTACGGTGTCGAACTATTTTCTCCCACTGCTCCCTACTTCCAATTGTTATATTGAAAGGCTTGTTGAAGCAGTATGGGGTTATAATATAGTCGGCTGGCATTTCCCCAACCTTTCCTATATTTACCTCACTCACTAGCGGTTGACTTACATAGACATCTGCTTGCGCAGTTAAGTGACCTAATTCCACACCTTACAGCCACAAATGTTAGCACCGCCTACCGTAACTGCTGCTTCGCCTGTGGCCAGTGTTTCTAATTTAACTATCCACAACTGAACCACTACATTACATTCCTCTTTGGTGAGGACCTTCAAACTATCACATTCCCTGAATTCAGAATGTCACCTCCCCTTGTGCAGTTAACTTAGTTCCACTGTTTAACAATTATCCACATTCAACATTGCCTTAGTGAACATTACAGGCCGGGCGCAGTGGCCGAGCGGTCTGCGGCGCGCCAGTCACAGTCTGCACGGCCGCTACGGTCGATGGTTCGAATTCCCCCTCGGGCATGAATGTTTGTGTCGTCTTTAGTATAAGGTAGTTCATAAGTAGTTTGTAAGTTTAGGGACTGATGACCCCACAGTTAAGTCCCTTAAGCTTAACAGACATTTGAACATATTTTTGAACATAAGTGTCTCTAAACTCCTCCTGCGCTCTTTATATCCAGTTTACTGGTACTTGTATTATTCTCTCCCCAGTGCTAATTTGAGTAGAACTTCACCTTTTACTAATAACAATGAAAACTGTGATAACAGAGTAATAATCAGTATACCGATAGGTTCAGAAACAATGAAAGTTTTCGTCTGATACCTTTCCTGTTGAAAATACCCTACGTGCTGCACGAGAGTCTCAATGGCAACTCATCCTTTTTCTCATTTAGTAACTTATCAATTGTGTGCAACAGTTCAGGATCCAGCAGTTTGATTTAACATGATCAGATCTACTGTGGGTAGCACCTGCATTGGTTCTTCTGGCCAGTACAAATGAGGCTGCGATGGATTCAGGTGGTTCATTCCCGAAATAGTAGCTGGTAACCGGAAAGAAGGCCCTTCTATTTCTACATTTACTAGCAATCCACTTTCTATGAGCTCAGTTCATTTTACTTCCACCCCGTTGTCATTCTCAAAACAATAGATGCTACTACCACAGTAGTAGAGCAAGGAGAGTACTGGCGCTCGTTTTTGACCTTGAACTCTGTGACGTCATCAAAGATGGCGGCTGGGGAAATCCCATGACGTCATCCAAGATGGCGGGTGGGGAAATCCCACCCCCATCCCCACCTCAGGCAAGTACAGACTTGTTTGCCTGACCACTAGAATGCAAAGCGGATTCAACAAGCAAAATAATCAAATTGATATCAAATTATTGGAGTAATTGCACAATTAGAGTAATTGCAATTACAAGTATTTAGAGTAATTGTGTAACTGCATAATTGCTATTACGTGTACCTAGAGAAATTAAATGTACCAAGGGTACTTGCAGTTATATGTACTTAGGGAAATTGTTTGTTTGTTTATTTATTTATTTATTTATTGTTATTTCAATTGCACGTGTTCACTCCTCCACATCTGGTGTGGAACTGAGCTCACCCCAAGGCATCACGTGACTATCTACGTCACCCCCCACCCTACCATGTGACCACCCCCTCTTCCACCCCCACCCTACCACGTGACCATCCCTAACCAATATTCTGCAGTCATTCAGATACAGAGTGTCGGAGGGACAGCAGCAGCGTGGCTAGGATGCAGTTATGGTAATTACATTTGACTCATGTAGTTGGGAGGTTCCTGGTACAACCACAAATTGGCGGGAATACCGATTTCTGGTTGCCCTGGAAGGCTTTCGCCCCTCCGATCTGGTGGAGCACCCTCAGACTTTTTTTTTTCCTTTATTGAATTTTATACCAGCAGTACACTGGTAGGCTGGCAGCAGCACTATGGGCTGCTCTTCAGCCGAGAGTAAACATATATATATATATATGAGTGGAGAATTAAAATACATAACAGGAGATAAAACAACAGAGATAAAGTGACATAGACAAGGTGACAGTTTGGAGTACATGACAATAGAGAGATGATTAAAACCACATATAGTTAGTTAAAATGATGAGCCACGGTGACCTAAAAAACAATGTAGGACGACAAGAACACAGGACGGCGAGTACACGGAGACACTAATTAAAATACATGGTGCAACACATGTCTGGTTGTGGTGGACGCAGTTAAAAAACATACACTTCACTGGAGCACAGCACACAACACTTGACGGAGCACTGATAAAACTGTCGGTCCAGGACCCCGAGAAGGGGGGGGGGAGGCAAGCGTGGGGGAGAGGAAAAACGGCAGAGAAAGGGGGTGGCAGGGAGGAGCCGTAGGGACTCCAGGGCAGGGAGGGAGTAGCCAAGCGAGGGAGTGGAAGGGGAGGGGGGAGAGGGGGCACTTTATCTATGGGTGGGGGATCAGAGCTGGTAGGACGGGTATATGTCGGAACAGAGGACGTCATCAGGGAGGGGGAGGCGGCGGAAATTACCCTGGGAGAGGACATGGAGGATGTGGAGATGAAGGGAAGGGGGTATAACGCGGTAGAGGCGTGGCAGAGGCCCAGGGTTGGTAAGGATGGGGTGGACCAGGGGGTTGCGGGAGTCTATTTTATGGGTGGTATAGAGGATATGGATATGCTGGAGATATTCAAGGAGGTGGGGAAACGGGATCAGGTCAGACAGGATCCACGTGGGGGGAAGGGAGCCGGATGCGGTAGGCGAGGCGGAGGGTGTGGCACTCTAGGACTTGAAGGGTTTTATAGTAGGATGTGGGAGCGGAGATCCAGGTGGGATGGAAGCTACAAAGGACAGGACGCATGAGGGAGCGGTAGGTGTAGAAGATAGTGGAGGGGCTGAGAGCCCACGTCCGGCCAGTGAGGAGTTTGAGGAGGTTAAGGCGGGAGAGGGCTTTCTGTCGGACAGTGCGGAGGTGGGGGTCCAGGAGACGTTACGGTCGAGGATTAGGCCAAGGTACTTCAGGGTGGGGGTGTGGCGGGTAGGGCGGTTGTGGAGGGTGAAGTAGAAATCATGGAGACGGAAGGAGCGGGTGGTACGACCTATGATAATTGCCTGGGATTTGTCAGGATTGATGGAGAGGAGCCGCCGGTTACACCATGAGGCGAACTCGGTGAGGTGGGACTGGAGCAAAAACTGGGAGCGGGCCAGGGAGGGGGCGAGGGCTCGGAAGGCGGTGTCGTCAGCATATTGTAGAAGGTAAATGGGAGGCTCGGGTTGGGGCATATCGGCGGAGTAGTTGAGATAAAGGAGAGGAGAGAGGACGGAGCCTTGTGGCACCCCGGCAGAGGGGTAGAACAAACGGGAGTTGGAGTTGCAGACAGTGAATAGGAGGGGCGGTGGGTGAGAAAGGAAGCAATGAGGCGGACGTAATTAATAGGAAGGGCGTAGAACTGGAGCTTGAAGAGGAGACCGGAATGCTATACACGGTCGTAGGCTTTTTGGATATCAAGGGAGACAAAAATTGCGGAGCGACTGGAGTTGAGTTGGACAGATAGGAGATGAGTAAGGCGAAGGAGCTGGTCCTCGGCAGAGAAGGAGGGTCGAAAGCCACATTGGGAAAGGGGGAGGAACTGGTGGCGATGGAGGTGCTGATGGATACGACAGGAGAGGATGGTTTCCAGGACCTTGCTGAACACGGAGGTAAGACTGATGGGACAGTAGGATGAGGTCTGGGATGGGGGCTTATTAGGTTTTAGGAACATGAGAATACGGGAGGTCTTCCACAGGTCGGGGTAAAAGCCAGTGAAAAGGATGACATTATATAAGGTAGCAAGAGCTTCGTGGAAGGAGGGGGGCAGGCTCGGAGGTGGCGGTAGGTCAGCCGGTCGTGACCGGGGGCGGTGTTGCGTTTAGTCCGAAGAGTGTCAATGATGTCATGGGCGGTAATGAGTGTGTTCAGTTCTGAGGGGGGATGTGGTCCAAGTACTGCAAGCCGGGGGCAAGCGGAGGAGTGGAGGTATCGGTTCGCTCATGGACGTCCGGGAAGAGAGAATAGTCAAAGAGAGGATCATCAGGAATGGAGAAGACTTCGGAGAGGTAGGAGGCAAAGTGTTCTGCCTTACTGGCGTTGTCAGAAAAGGGACGGTCATCATGGAGAAGCGGGTAGTGGGGGCAGGAGTGACTGCCAGTAATGCGGCGGAAGGCATGTCAGTACTTGGAGGAGTTGACAGGGAGCGTGGAATTGAGGCGGGTGCATGTCTGGCGCCAGTCCCGGCGTTTTTTCGCAGACAAGAGATTTTGGATGTGGCGTTGGATTTGCCGGTGAAGTTGGAGTGTGTCCCGATCATGGGTCCGTAGGAAGGAGCAATACAGACGACGTGATTCGCGAAGGAAAAGGACGGCCTGTGGAGGGAGGGTAGGATGGTGAGGATAATTCGCCCGGGTGGGGATGTGGGCATGGACCGCGTCAGCAACGGTCTGCCGGAGGAAGGAGGAGGCATGATCAACATCGTCGGGAGTGCAGAGGGGAAGTGGGTGGCTTGCGACCGAGGTGTCAATGGAGCGACGGTAGGCATCCCAGTCAGCACGGGAATAATCATGAACGAGTTTAGGAGGGGGCATAGGATGGGGAGCACGGCCAGGGCGGGGGCGGTGGTCAAGGGTAAGTAGGACAGGGGCGTGGTCACTGCCTATAAGGTCGAGGACATCCGCCGTGATGCGCCCAAGGAGGTTGGGAGACGCCAGAACGACGTCGGGCGTGGTGTTGCTTTCGGGGCGGGATGGGCGGGAAGAGGTAGGACGTCGTCCCGGAGCGAGGTGGTGACGAACTGATGCCACCACCGGAGTTCAGCGGGCGGACGGGAAGAAAGGTTAAGGTCGGCGGCAATCCCATAGGTCGTGAAGGAGCGGTCTATGTGGGAGAGGAAGGCATAGGGGAGGGGAGCAGTGCTGCGGATATAGATGGTAATGAGGGTGACAGTAAGGGATGGTAGGAAAGGGCTGAGGATCAGGTGTTCGGTGGGGACATTAAGGAGAGGTTGGAGCCAGACGGGGTGGTGGCGGAGATGGCCGATCGCCACTCCGCCTCGGGCGAGGGGTGGGGGGCCATCGGTACGGTGGAGGACGTAGGCAGCGGTGCTGATAGGACGGCGGGGTTGAAGGAAGGTCTTGTTCAGGAGGAAGGCATCTACGCGGTGGTGGGAAAGGGTGTGCATAAGGAGGTGTTTATTGGCAGGAAGAGAGCGGACATTATGATAGAGGAAGATATAGGAAGGGCTTGCCATAGGGGTCGAAAGGGAAGGGCAAGAGGAGGGAGAGGGGGCGACGGGAAAAGAGGGTACGGTGTGTCTAGACTAGGGTAACTTGCCGGGAGAAGGTGAAGTGGGAATGTGCACAGGAGAGGGTGGCGAAGGTTTTGAGGTGAAAGACGGAACGGGCGGCAAGGGCGATCTGATGGAGGGTATGGGGACGCTGGAAGGGATGGATGTTCTGGAGGACGGTCGTGACAAATCGGATGACGTCCTCTACGGTTGGAGGGGGGCAGAGGGAGTTGTTGGGATGGAGAGGGAGATCGACAGGACGAACAGGGACGGTAAGTTCGGGAGTGGTGGGGGCGGGGACGGATTTGCATTTATAGGAGTAGGTGATGGGGGCCACCACAGGTGTTGCAGACAGGAGGGAAGGCAAGGTTGGGACAGTGTTTGTGGAGGTGATTGGACTTGCAGTGGGGACAGGTGGGTAGGTTGCGGCAGTGCTGTGTCAGGTGATCGTTATAAACGAGACACCTGGCACAGCGGGAGGGTTCTACCTTGTGGCGGCGGTCATAGATAAAGGCCCCCTCGAGGAGAAGGCAATCGATGGAGGATGCGGATTCAGTGAAAATCTACATCAGGTAGGTGGGTCCGGTGGCATTATGGATTCGCTTGGCAGAGCAAACGGAGATGTCCGGGTGGCCGTTGAGTTGGCCCAACACCTCCTCCTCCATGACAACCGGACTAAGTTTGGTTATCACGGTGGTGACACCCTCAGACTTTTTTTTCCTTTATCGTTTTTTAAAGCCAAACTGTAAAAACAGCTGGCAGGTTGGCAGCAGCTGCGGTGGCTGCTCTTCAGCCATGTGATATACAGGCTAAGTCCGAGAGTAAAACAATATATAAAAACAGAGGATTAAAATTGCGGAAATTAAAAACATTGACATACAGAGATTTTGACAGACTAAAACGGACATGTACAAACGGGTCAAACATATGGCAGAGAACAAAAAAAAAAAAAAAAAAAAAAAAAAAACAGACGAGTAGAAATAAAACACACACACAGTCAGTAAAAACAATCGGCCACGGTGACAATTTTAAAAGTACATTGCAGAGACACTAAGTTCACACATGAAGACAGCGGACGGCGTACAGAATAAAACAGGGGGACGGCGATTATGGAGGCACTGAGTAAAACACATGACACTGGAGGCACTTGCACTGAACACGTAGATAAAAAGTCGAGACGCCCCCGTGGGGGGTGGGGAGGGGGATGGAGGGGGGGGAGGTGGGACAGGGACGGGGGAAGTGCAGGGGAGGGGGAGAAGGGGAGGGAAGAGAGCGTAAGGAGGGAAGGACTGACGAGACTATGGGCATGGGAGAGGGGTAGCCAAGCGGGCAGGAAGGAAAAGGGACGGGAGAGAGGGGAGGGGTGCTGATGCTACGGGGAAGGGATCACAGTTGATAGGAGGGGTAGATATCGGGACGAAGTTCAGTATCCGGTAGAGGAAGGGTGCGGAAATTGCCCTGGGAGAGGCCGGGAGGAACGGTTTGGCGGAGGCGTGGCAGAGGCCCGTGGGGACGTTGGAAGGGGTGGATGTTGGCGAGGACGGTGGTGACGAACCGGATAACGTCTTCGGCGGTGAGGGGAGGGACCAAGGATTGATTGGGGTGCATGGGAGGATCTATGGGGTGGATGGGGACGGTAAGTTCGGGTTTGGAGGGAGCAGGTGGAGGGACGGATTTGCACTTGTAGGAGTAGGTAGGGTGGGGCCGCCACAGGTGTTGCAGGTTGGAGGGGAGGTGAGGTTGGGACAGTGTTTATGGAGGTGGGAGTCTTTGCAGTGGGGACAGGTGGGAGGGTGTTTGCAGTTCTGCGTCAGGTGATCATTATAAACGAGGCACCTGGCGCAGCGGTAGGCTTGCGGGGGGGGATCGGGAGGGTTCTACCGTGTGGCGGCGATCGTAGATCAGCGCACCCTCGAGGAAGAGGTGGTCAAGGGAAGATGCGGATTCGGTAAATATCCGCATCAAACGGGTGGGGCCGGAGTCGTTGTTGATCCGCTTGGCGGAACGGATGGAGATGTCGGGGTGAGAGTTGAGTTGCTCCAACACCTCTTCCTCCGTAATCAAAGGACTAAGCCTTGTGATCACGGCGGTGAGGGTCGGAGGGCGGCGGGGAGGAGGTGGTTGGCGGGCAGAGGAGGCTGTATAGTAGGGGGTGAGGGTGGCATGAGGGCCGAAAAGGACCTTGGGGATGCGGGCTAGGATGTCTATGTGGAGGGTGGGGCTGGGGGACTTCAGGAGGACAGAGTCTCGGCGGGGAATAATTTGGGAGATGGGGGCGGAGGGGAAATACTTCCGAATTTGGAGGGAGAGGTTTTTATGTTCAAGGAATCGGGGATCAGGATGGGACAGTACATATGTGAACAGGTCGGGTTGGTGGCGTGGGAGAATGGGGGGCGGTGTCCATAGGGTCGGCAAGAGGGGGAGGAGGAGGAGGTGGGGGAGGGGGGGGAGCTTTCTTGGATTTGGTGGAGGCGGGAGAAGGGTCCGCACTTCCCTGTTTCTGGGTGCGCTTGGGGATGGCGCCAGTAGAGGCAAGTACAGATGCTGGAGCACAGGCGGTGACGGAGGCATAGGTAGGAGGGGCTGGGAGGGAAACAGGATCGAGTGGGATTTCAATGGGAGGCGGATGGTGGGGTAGAAGGTGAGAAGGGGGCGGGGGCGACAGCGGCGTATCTGCCATCGTGGCTCGGCGGTGTGTCACACGGGCGGGGCTGACTGGTTCAGTGTAGGGGGTGGTGAGGGGGAGGTAGATCGGAGGGGGAGGGGGGACCTCATGGGATGGTGAGGCGGAGAGGATGACATGGAGCGGGAGGGTAGTTTGGGGAAGGCTGGAGGGGCTCCAGGTGATGGTTGTGGAGGCGAGGGAGGGGGTGGTAGTAAGAATGTTGGATGCGGTATGGACAGGGGGCAGGGTTATTGTGGGAACTGCAGAGAGGGAGGAAGAAGTTGATGGGGTGGACGATGAGGACGCCATGGGCAGCTCGTACTTCAGGGGCGCAGTCCAGGGCGACGAGCGGAGACCGGCAGGGCGGCAGTGGCGGCGGCGACGACGACAGCGACGGCGTGGAGGTTGGTGCTGCTACGACGGCGGCGGCACCACTGGGCGGCGGCGGCGGTGGCGACACTGCTGGGCGGCGGTGGCGGCGGGCCAGGGGCTGGGTCTGGGCCTGGGCGGCGGCGGACCAGGTGCTGGGCCTGGGCGGCGGCGGCGGCGCAAAGCAGGAGCGGGAGGAAGTAGCGGGAACAGGGAGCCAACTGAAGTAGCCGAGATCAGCCCGGCAATATCTACAGTTGTGGGGATTCGATGACACCCTCAGACTTTTATTTTTCCTTTATTGTTTTTTAAAGCCAAACTGTAGAAACAGCTGGCAGGCTGGCAGCAGCTGCGGTGGCTGCTCTTCAGCCATGTGATATACAGGCTAAGTCCGAGAGTAAAACAATATATAAAAACAGAGAATTAAAATTGCGGAAATTAAAAACATTGACATACAGAGTTTTCGACAGACTAAAACGGACATGTACAAACGGGACAAACATATGGAAGAGAACAAAAAACAGACGAGTAGTAATAAAACACACACACAGTCAGTAAAAACAATCGGCCACTGTGACAATTTTAAAAGTACATTGCAGAGACACTAAGTTCACACATGAAGACAGCGGACGGCGTACAGAATAAAACATGGGGACGGCGATTATGGAGGCACTGAGTAAAACACACGACACTAGAGGCACTTGCACTGAACACGTAGATAAAAAGTCGAGACGCCCCCGCGAGAGGTGGGGAGGGGGATGGAGGGGGAGAGATGGGACAGGGGGTGGAAGTGCGGGGGAGGGGGAGAAAGGGAGGAAAGGGAGCGTCAGGAGGGAAGGATCGACGAGACTCCGGGCATGGCAGAAGGGTAGCCAAGCGGGCGGGAAGGAAAAGGGACGGGAGAGAGGGGAGGGGTGCTGATGCTACGGGGAAGGGATCAGAGTTGGTAGGAGGAGTATATATCGGGACGAAGTGCGGTATCCGGTAAAGGAAGGGTGCGGAAATTGCCCTGGGAGAGGATACGGAGCGTATGGAGGTGAAGGCCGGGAGGAACGGTTTGGCGGAGGTGTGGCAGACGCCCGGGATTTGTAAGAATAGGGTAGACCAGAGGGTTTTGGGACTCTATTTTGCGGGACGTGTAAAGAAGCCGGAGATGTTCAAGGTGTTGTAGGAGAGGAGGGAAGGGGATGAGGTCATAGAGGATTCGCGTGGGGGAAGGGAGTCTGATACGGTATGCGAGGCGGAGGGCGTGGCGTTCTAAGATCTGGAGGGATTTGTAGAAAGTAGGAGGGGCTGATATCCAGGCGGGGTGGAAGGAACAAAGGACAGGGCGCATGATTGATTTGTAGGTGTGGAGGACAGTGGAAGGGTGGAGGCCCCACGTCCGGCCAGAAAGGAGTTTTAGGAGGTTTAGGCGGGACAGAGCTTTCTCACGGAGGAATTTGAGGTATGGAGTCCAGGACAGTTGGCGGTCAAGGGTAAGGCCAAGGTACTTGAGGGTGGGGGTGTGACGGATGGGTCGGTTGTGAAGGTTAGATAGAAATCGTGGAGGCGGAAGGAGCGGGTAGTACGACCTATGACGATTGCCTGGAATTTGTCGGGATTGACAGAGAGGAGCCACCGGTTACACCAGGAGGCGAACTCGGTGAGGTGGGACTGGAGCAAAACCTGGGAGTGGGCAAGGGAGGGGGCGAGGGCCAGGAAGGCAGTGTCGTCAGCATATTGGAGGAGATAGACGGGAGGTTTTGGTTGAGGCATGTCGGCAGAGTAGAGGAGATAGAGGAGGGGAGAGAGGACTGAGCCTTGGGGCACCCTGGCGGAGGGGTAGAAAATACGGGAGTCGGAGTTGCAGAAAGTTACGTAGGAGGGGCGGCGGGTAAGGAAGGAAGCGATGAGGCGGACGTAATTAATGGGAATGGCGTAGAGCTGGATCTTGAAGAGGAGACCGGAATGCCATACGCGGTCGTAGGCTTTTTGGATGTCGAGGGATACAAAAATTGCGGAGCGACGGGAGATGAGTTGGACGGAGAGGAGATGAGTCAGGCGAAGGAGCTGGTCGTCGGCAGAGAAGGAGGGTCGGAAGCCACACTGGGAGGGGGGGGAGAAACTGGTGGCGGTGGAGGTGCTGGTGGATTCGACGAGAAAGGATGGTTTCCAGGACCTTGCTGAACACGGAGGTAAGACTGATGGGACGGTAGGATGAGGTCTGGGACGGGGGTTTGTCGGGTTTGAGGAAAATGAGAATATGGGAGGTTTTCCACAGGTCGGGGTAGAAGCCAGTATAAAGGATGACGTTGTAGAGTTCGGCAAGGACTTCATGAAATGAGAGGGGGCATGCGCGAAGGTGGCGGTAGGTCAGCTGGTCGAGACCGGGGGCGGTGTTTCGTTTTGTGCGAAGAGTGTCTATTATGTCACGGGCAGTAATGGGAGTGTTCAATTCTGAGGGAGGAATGTGGTCCAAGTACTGGAAGCCAGGGGCGAGCGGAGGAGAGGAGGTGTCGGTGCGCTCATGGACGTCCGGGAAGAGAGAGTAGTCAAAAAGGGGATCATCAGGAATGGAAAAGACATTGGTAAGGTAGGAGGCAAAATGTTCTGCCTTACTGGCGTTGTCAGGGAAAGGACGATCATCATGGAGAAGTGGGTAGTTGGGGGAGGAGTGACTGCAAGTAAGGCGGCGGAAGGCACGCCAGTACTTGGCGGAGTAGACCGGGAGGAGCGAGTTAAGGCGGGTGCATGTCTGACGCCAGTCCCGGCTTTTCTTCGCGGACAAAAGGTTTCTGATGTGTCTTTGGAGTTGCCGGTGGCGTTGGAGAGTATCCCGGTCACGGGTCCGGAGAAAGGAGCGATACAGACGGCGGGAAAGCGGAGGAGAAGGACGGCCTGTGAAGGAAGGGTAGGGCGGTGAGGATAGATCGCCCGGGGTAGGGATGTGGGCATGGACCGCGTCAGCAACGGTCTGCTGGAGAAAGGAGGAGGCATGGTCAATATCGGCGGGAGTATGGAGGGGTAGTGGGTGGCTTTCGACCGAGGTGTCGATGGAGCGACGGTAGGCATTCCAGTCGGCACGGGAATAATCATGGACGAGTTTGGGAGGGGGCATGGGACGAGGAGCGCGGGCAGGGCGGGGGCGGTGGTCAAAGGTGAGTAGGACATGGGCGTGGTCACTGCCTATTAGGTCTAGGACGTCCGCCGTGATGCGCCCCAGGAGGTTGGGAGACACCAGAACTGCATCGGGCGTGGTGTTGCTTTAGGGGCGGGTTGGGCGGGGAAGGGGAAGGATGTCGCCCCGGAGCGAGGTGGTGACGAACTGACGCCACCGCCGGAGGTCAGCGGGGTGACGGGAATGAAGGTTGAGGTCAGCGGCAATGACATAGGTCGGGAAGGTGCGGTCGACATGGGAGAGGAAATCGTACGGGATAGGAGAGTAGGAGCGAATGTAAATGGTGGCGAGAGTGACAGTGAGGGAGGGAACAAAGAGGCTGAGGATCAAGTGTTCAGTGGGGTCTTGAGGAGAGGGTGGAGCCGGACGGGGTGGTGACGGAGATGGCCGATCACCACTCCGCCTCGGGCCAGGGGTGGGGGTCCGTCGGTGCGGTGGAGAAGGTAAGGATTGGTGTTGACGGGACGGCGGGGTTGCAGGAAGGTCTCGTTGAGGTTCTTATTGGCTGGGAGTGAGCGGATGTTGTGGTAGAGGAGGGTATAGGATGGGCCTGCCATGATGGGGTAGAGGGAGGGTCGGGGAGGGTAGAGGAGGGGTGGAGAAAGGAGGGGAACTGGAGGGGTCTCCAGGCGGGAAAAGGCGAAGTGGGAACCCTCAGACTTTTTTTTTTGTTTCCTTTATTGTTTTTTAAAGCCAGCTGTAAAAACAGCTGGCAGGCTGGCAGCAGCTGCGGTGGCTGCTCTTCAGCCATGTGACATACAAAAATTTGACAAATAAGAGATAAAATATAAAAAGAGGAACAAAATTGCGGAAAGTTAAAACAATTTACACGCTGAGTTTTCGACAGACTAAAACGTACATGGATAAAACGGGATAAACATATATCAGGGAACGATGAACAGACGAGGAGTAATAAAAAACTCACATAGTCAGTAAAAACGATCGGCCACGGTGACGAGTTAAAAGCACATTGTAGAGACACTAAGTTCACACATGAAGACATCGGACGGCGTACAGAATAAAACATGGGGACGGCGATTATGGAGGCACTGAGTAAAACACACGACACTGGAGGCACTTGCACTGAACACGGAGATAAAAAGTCGAGACGCCCCCGCGAGAGGTGGGGAGGGGGATGGAGGGGGAGAGATGGGACAGGGGGTGGAAGTGCGGGGGAGGGGGAGAAAGGGAGGAAAGGGAGCGTCAGGAGGGAAGGATCGACGAGACTCCGGGCATGGCAGAAGGGTAGCCAAGCGGGCGGGAAGGAAAAGGGACGGGAGAGAGGGGAGGGGCGCTGATGCTACGGGGAAGGGATCAGAGTTGGTAGGAGGAGTATATATCGGGACGAAGTGCGGTATCCAGTAAAGGAAGGGTGCGGAAATTGCCCTGGGAGAGGATACGGAGCGTATGGAGGTGAAGGCCGGGAGGAACGGTTTGGCGGAGGTGTGGCAGACGCCCGGGATTTGTAAGAATAGGGTAGACCAGAGGGTTTTGGGACTCTATTTTGCGGGACGTGTAAAGAAGCCGGAGATGTTCAAGGTGTTGTAGGAGAGGAGGGAAGGGGATGAGGTCATAGAGGATTCGCGTGGGGGAAGGGAGTCTGATACGGTATGCGAGGCGGAGGGCGTGGCGTTCTAGGATCTGGAGGGATTTGTAGAAAGTAGGAGGGGCTGATATCCAGGCGGGGTGGAAGGAACAGAGGATGGGGCGCATGATTGATTTGTAGGTGTGAAGGACAGTGGAAGGGTGGAGGCCCCACGTCCGGCCAGTAAGGAGTTTTAGGAGGTTTAGGCGGGACAGAGCTTTCTCACGGAGGGATCTGAGGTGTGGAGTCCAGGACAGTTGGCGGTCAAGGGTAAGGCCAAGGTACTTGAGGGTGGGGGTGTGACGGATGGGTCGGTTGTGGAGGGTAAGATAGAAATCGTGGAGGCGGAAGGAGCGGGTAGTACGACCTATGACGATTGCCTGGGATTTGTCGGGATTGACGGAGAGGAGCCACCGGTTACACCAGGAGGCGAACTCGGTGAGGTGGGACTGGAGCAAAACCTGGGAACGGGCATGGGAGGGGGCGAGGGCCAGGAAGGCGGTGTCGTCAGCATAAAACCCTCAGACTTTTTTTATCCTTTATTGTTTTTTAAAGCCAGCTGTAGAAACAGCTGGCAGGCTGGCAGCAGCTGCGGTGGCTGCTCTTCAGCCATGTGACATACAAAAATGTTGACAAAGAGGAGATAAAATATAAAAAGATGAACAAAATTGCGGAAATTAAAAACATTGACATAACGAGTTTTCGACAGACTAAAACGGACATGTACAAACAGGACAAAACATATGGCAGAGAACAAAAAAAACAGACGGGTAGTGATAAAACGCACACACAGTCAGTAAAAACGATCGGCCACGGTGACAAGTTTAAAAGTACGTTGCGGAGACACGAAGTTCACACAAGAAGACAGCGGACGGCGTACAAAATAATACATGGGGACAGCGATTATGGGGGCACTGAGAAAAACACGACACTGGAGACACTTGCACTGAACACGGAGATAAAAAGTCGAGACGCCCCCGCAGGGGGTGGGGAGGGGATGGAGGGGGGAGGGGGGGGCAGGGACGGGGGAAGTGCGGGGGAGAGGGAGAAGGGGAGGGAAGAGAGCGTAAGGAGGGAAGGAGTGACGAGACTCTGGGAATGGGAGAGGGGTAGCCAAGCGGGCGGGAAGGAAAAGGGACGGGAGGGAGGGGTGGGGCGCCGATGCTACGGGGAAGGGATCAGAGTTGGTAGGAGGGGTAGATATCGGGACGAAGTTCGGTATCCGGTGGAGGAAGGGTGCGGAAATTGCCTTGGGAGAGGATACGGAGCGTATGGAGGTGAAGGCCGGGAGGGACGGTTTGGCGGAGGCGTGGCAGAGGCCCGGGATTTGTAAGAATAGGGTAGACCAGAGGGTTTTGGGACTCTATTTTTCGGGATGTGTAAAGGAGCCGGAGATGTTCTAGGTGTTGTAGGAGAGGAGGGAAGGGGATGAGGTCAGAGAGGATCCGCGTGGGGGAAGGGAGTCTGATACGGTATGCGAGGCGGAGGGCGTGGCGTTCTAGGATCTGGAGGGATTTGTAGAAAGTAGGAGGGGCTGATATCCAGGCGGGGTGGAAGGAACAAAGGACAGGGCGCATGATTGATTTGTAGGTGTGAAGGACAGTGGAAGGGTGAAGGCCCCACGTCCGGCCAGTGAGGCGTTTTAGGAGGTTTAGGCGGGACAGAGCTTTCTCACGGAGGGATTTGAGGTATGGAGTCCAGGACAGTTGGCGGTCAAGAGTAAGGCCAAGGTACTTGAGGGTGGGGATGTGACGGATGGGTCGGTTGTGAAGGGTAAGATAGAAATCGTGGAGGCGGAAGGAGCGGGTGGTACGACCTATGACTATTGCCTGGGATTTGTCGGGATTGACGGAGAGGAGCCACCGGTTACACCAGGAGGCGAACTCGGTGAGGTGGGACTGGAGCAAAACCTGGGAACGGGCAAGGGAGGGGGCGAGGGCCAGGAAGGCGGTGTCGTCAGCGTAAAACCCTCAGACTGCACCTGTTTCTATATATAAAAGCAAATCAGAGCATTCTGTTCGGTAACATGATAAAAAGAGCCTTAATTAGAGCTCATATCGCATCCAAAATTAGATGTGCATATAGAATCATATATAAGGTCATCTGTAATGCCATATGTATGTACTCCCATTACTCTAGAAATTATATCGAATTTTCAATCCATAGCCATTGAAATCGACTGAAAGAAGCAGTTCCAACTGCTGAAACAGATGGCTCTCCTCCCACCTCTCCCCCCACCCAGTAGGTGAAGCCATGTGTGCAGACGCTTGCCACCTGCATCCTCCTCTGGAGCTGACCAGTCTCTATTGTGTGCCTCAGTCCACCGGCCGTAGCCGCGACACTCACCCAGCTTCAGTCCCCCTGACGATCATGTACTTGCGTACATACGCGAAAAACCACTGTAGTGCACTTACGGGTATGCAGTTTACCGGCGATCGCGTCAGCCGCGGCCGGGAATTAGCCGCGCCCCGCACCTCGCGAAAGAATTGCCGCAAAGCCCGCGCCAAAAATTATTATTATTTAACAGAGCCACCGCTCGTCCCCCGGCCGCAGGCCGTAGAACGCGGAAGAGCGAGCTGCCGCGACCTGCATGTCAAGTCTGCACCGAAAAAATTATTATTATTTAACCGCGCCACCGCCCGTCCTCGGCGACGCGGACACAGCGATCCGATCGCCCCGATTATTATTATTATTTTATTTTGCATTACAATTTTTTTTCGTACGGACATTATAGCTCCTTGTACCTCCTCTACACCAACGTCTGCGAAGTTCTAATTTGCAGTGGAACAGTCCGCCCGCAAGAAAACAATTTGCTGTGTGTCTCCTGGCGAGAAAAGCAGAACTCAGACGGACAATAGCGGCCGTCCGCTCCATTCAACCGCAGCCTTTCAAAACAGCGCGCGCGGCCGCATCGCTAGCGGTGAATCACACACGTGCTCTGGCCGAGCGATACCTGTAAAGGCTAAGCAAATAGTTCCACTCCACACGCGCGAAGAAGAAGCGCTTGTCACTGCACTCTGCGGACAAACTTTAAATATTATCAAACGTATATCACTTCTCAAAAACCTCTCTCTCTTTCATATTCCCCACAAGTAAAAAAATCTAGCAGAGAATGCGAGAAAATTGTTTTTAATGTAACTTATATCGGCTGTTAACACTTTGTAGCGAAAGTATTCCCATAACAACAGACTTATTCGACAATACAGCAACCACAGAACCGAAGTTACCTGCCCAATGCAACACCGATTTCCAGCTCGACCCGCCCTTTACCCACAAAATTCCTACTCCAAGTTCCTTTCTTGTGCAATCGACTAATCCGAACTAAGATTTATTATTATTTTAATTACAAGTAGATGTCTACCGCAAACGAAGACGCTAACCTACACACCGCAGCACATGATTCTATATAGGACATGGAGTGTTTACATTTTTTTTTATTACAGTACAACTGAGTACATGCAACGTAAAGTTCGCAAACACTTATATCGCAACCAACCCCCGCACACTCCGATCATAACCTGATCTCTAAGGAATGGATGGGAGTCACACACAGTACAAACACGTTTGCCGTGTGTTCCGCTAATTTCGGTCAATACAACGATGCGAGACCAATCCGCCCCCCCCCCCCCCCCCCCCCGGCTTGTTTACTGTAAAAGCAAATATTTTTCCCCACACTATCTGTTTAAACCGGGACTGCACATATACAATAGCCTCATTTTAAAAGCATGTATCTTCGCCATATAAACCAGTTTTCGTTTACCCTTCTTCTTCTTAGGACTAACGTAGACGATATCTACGTATGTGGATAATAAAGTCCTGGAATGCTAAAAAAAATATAGCTCCTTGCTCTACTCTACAAGTAATTTACAGTTGAAACTAAAAAACATAATGTCCGAGAGAGTGGTCAATTTTCGGGTACTCTTAATACCCAAGTAATCAAATCTGAAAGCGTTTGCACAGTACAACGGCGCACTTTGTAAATACCGTATCTTCTCTTTTAGAACACTTAAACAATCTTCTTGCACAATCCTCCATCCTGGTAATACCATCTTCTCGACCCAGCGAAAAAATAAAAGTCCTAACAATCAACTGCCTGACTCTTTATAAAATCGATATCTTTGCTTATACCAGGGCTCGTGATTTTTCGACAAATTTATTTTGGTTCTACAATTCGACGCCAACCACGTTAAGCAGTCGTTTCCTTGCCCGCAACCACTTTGATATTGCTCCTTCCATCCGAAAGTCATGCTCGGATACGAACGCCACTCGGTTAAAGTGTTGTCCAAAAATCCAGGAGATAGAAGCCATCTACACGAAGCTGCTGCTGTAGTATAGATGGGAGCGACTCCATTAAAAACATCGATTAGATGCAGTTTATAAGATATATACCCACAGGACGTACGTATTTCCCTCATGTATTCCAGAAATAGTGACTTCGTCTTATCTCCAGCGTTTGCAGTATCGAACTTGCTGTATTTACTACGCACACACGCACTCCATTGACTACAACTAGCGCACTTTAAGTTACGAAACTATAGGAGTTTTATAAAACACGTTGATTTTCGACGAAAGAATTATGATTTACCGCAGCAGGCACATCCGCTACGTAACGTAATGCACACCAGCCGTAAAGTAGACAACACTAGCATACGATTAAACAGGAGATGCTTCGAAGAAAGATCACTGCACCACCAAAGTCGGTTTTCTTTAGAGCTTTACCGTGACGTATATTTAGGGTATATCAACACTTTTTACTTACATTCCGTCCCATCTAGCCTACAACACACTCTGTAAGCGCCAAACATTTCCAACACAGTAACAAAAGTACACCTGCAGTCAACACGAACCTACAACAACAAACGAATCTAGCCATTCCAACTCGTTTTTTGTCCCAACTAGCATGCTGCAAGCTATGTATACGTTCGTAACAACCCAGACAGAGCTATCCTTACATCCGTCACTAGCCCAGCACCAACTCTAAACAAGTTACCACAGACGGTGTTATAGCCGCGATCAGTAACAGACAAGATCTCCCAGACACACAGCGTTTTAATAATGTTTCGATCTCTCTCTCTCTCTCCACTCAATAGCTACGTTGGTTGCTTGACCCCTCCCTAACATCCAACCACAACTTTGTTTCCAATGCATAGCCCGGCATACAATATTTCTGGAACGCTTTCTATCAGCCGATAGACTATATACCTCGAGCATTCGCGCACAAACCACCATCGTATTCCACTCCTTCTAACAAATTATTACTCTCGATAAACATCTGTAACACAGTGTAAAAAATGATCGATGTACACGCACAGAACAGTTAACAAGAAAAGATCTAGATCAAAGCCAAGTTCTTATAATCCTTACAAGCAGCAACGCAAAATAGTCTACACCATTTCGAACTAATGCAACACCAGATATTTTTTAACGATCTCCAAGAGCAATCCTTTAGAGACTAAACATACGATTAAATGCACCTCCAACGTAGGTAATTAATCCTCTAACTCGATGCTTATCGACCAAAGAACATTAATTTATCACTGCAATCACCTCCGATACGCTACCGAGAGATGTCCATTCGTAAACACAGCTAAAAGAAGATATAAATGCCCCACATCCATGCTACTAAGTATCTATATGTATTTCCACAATTGTGGATCACATCTGCGTTGCATCGTTTCGCACGACTGAACAGTTCAAAGTAGGTACTTCGCGTAAGCTAGCATGCATACTCACATACCATGTTATTTCTGGCTGTAGGCGAGTGCAGACCTGTTGACTCATCGTAGACTCCGGTTTGGAGCGTGTGTACGTCCTATACATGTAAACATACCTGTCCACGCTCGCACCTGACCTGGAGAAGTTTTCGGTTTAATTTTTCCCGGCCGCACCAGATTCCGAATACAAGAGACCTATTTTCGCGAAGATAGAATTACATTAATTGTAACAACAGACAGAAGAATAAAAAACCATCGAAATGCTGCAGCTATACCATAGCTCTTAATACACAATCATCCCATAAAGAGACAACCGCACACATACTGTACGTATTACCGACAAATACCGCAACATTTCCTCGCAACTAACAAAAGCGATGTTTTTACCGTACGAGCTGTCGTTATAACTTTTATACGCAGATACATATACAGACTGTAGGATGAGCGCAAATTTGCGATGTAGCTCTTAGAGAAACGAAATATAGTTTTTTTAGAAATTCGATAAGAAGAAGAACGAAATTTATACAAGATGGACCAATGTGCAATAAGTCAAACCCCACTCCATGCAGCAATGTACCGAGCAACATCGATTTAAACAAACGCTTTGCTTAGCTGTAGAATAGAATAACACAGATTACACCTACCTAACAGATACTTTACCGAGGGGATTACTGCTCTCTGGTAACAAGCAACCTGTCTTCTGGTATCTTCTCCTAAACCCTGTAAGACCGAAACTTTCTACTCGAAAAGCTAGGCACAGAATACAAATCGTTCTTTATTACTCTTGATATGTGTAACTTTAATTTCCTCCGCTGTTATTTTTTTAACTCGAGTTTTAGATACACATCGGCGTCTCCTATTACTGTTCCAGCCAGAAGTTCGAAAAGTAGAGGGAAGGTATGTTCTCGAACTCCATTACGTATCTTCGTTTCCTCCTGCATTCCATCTCCTTTACAGCTCTGCACCTTCGGGCAATGCTTCTAGACGAGAACAATCGGGTATTTTAACTTTTCCCATTATTTCCTGTATAGCAATATGCGTCCCTATGTCTGTACGTGACCAACTCCTGTGGTAATTTATGTATGGAGCACTAGGTTTTACGATTATTGCAAACGATTGCTTGTTATTCCATCCGTTTTTTAACTCTGCAGATGACTGTCCCCAGTCCTCCACATTTGGATGCAATGTAGTCCCTTCTCCAAACGATAATGCAATACGTTTTTCGTGTGTTCCGCTATTTTCGGTCAGTACACCGACGCGTGACCAATCTCCCTGACTGTTTACTGTAAAAAGCAAATATTTTATAAGTCTTAGCCGTAACCAGATTTCTCCACACCCTCTGTTTAAGCCGGACTTACACATATGCTATAGCTTCGTCTTTCTCCAGCATTAGTTTGTACTCGTCCTTTATGGCAGTTGCTTTAGCCATATATTCTAGCTTCCTTCTCTTGGTCTCGATATCCGCCATTTCCAGTTTTCTTTTCGCGCACATAAGACATTAACTGCACGTAGCGATGTAATTTCTTTAATGGGGGATGGCTTAAGCCTGTGTGATACATTTACTCTTTTCGCTGGACTTGCAAAGTGACATTGTAGGTAACAGACCTAATTCGGCAATATCTATATCTGGAGGCAATGTGGAGAACAATGTTCTGGATTGGGAGAAGTATGTTTCCCCTGCTTTAATGTAGCTTTTAAGTGTGCTACTTATATCGTCTTTGGCGCTGTCAGTATTACGAATCTCCACCTAATTTACAGGTAGACAATGGAAACTAAAAGCTGATAGAACGTAACGTATAAGCTTTTATCGATCTGGAAGGTTTAACCTGTACACCGATCAATTTTCGGGTATTTTTATTACCCCAGTACACAAATTGCAAGACACTATTAAACACTACAAAGCATCTGTTGACCCAGATGTTTGTTATTCGCCCCCCACATGGTGGAGAAACACTTTGCAGATACCGTTTAAAAAACTTAGAGTCTTGCACAAGATCAAAAACACTCTCCATCCGGTAATCGTATATTGTAATACCCATGTTCTCGACCCAACGACGAAGTAAGTGCTCAAATGCAGCAAATAAACCTCTATCTCTCTTTTTAGGGTAAATCGGGTCACGGATCACAAAATTCACACCACAACCAGCGGATTATCCCCTAGTAAGACTCCAGGACGTTCTCCAAATTATGGATTTGACTGATATTTCCAGGCGAAGTATTAAATAACCTCCATATAGGCGAGATTCTAGATGCGTTCTTCGGGACTTGTGGTATAGAGGCAGGTGCGTAGAATCGAATCCTGCATATGACAACGCGACGGTGGCGAGTCCCGAAGCGCAACAGCTGGGAGGACCTCCCGGCTATAACGAAGACACACATCCGCCGCAACTCCCACAAGGTGTCGTATTGGAATATATATATATATATATATATATATATATATATATATATAAGGAATGGGCTACTGGATAGCTAAAATACCATCTGATGCGCGAAACCCTAACCTCTAAGCATTCGTATTCTATTAACACCGATACAAATATTACGTTGTACTTATAGACTATCGCTACCTTTCCGATACCTTTGCACTACCTTTCCGTTACACTTCCCACTACCCATTACCTTTCCGATACCTTTCCGCTACCTGTCCGCTACCTTTAGCGTATCTGGGACATCAGATGCTTTGTAGTGTTTAATAGTGTCTTGCAATTTGTGTACTGGGGTAATAAAAATACCCGAAAATTGATCGGTGTACAGGTTAAACCTTCCAGATCGATAAAAGCTTATACGTTACGTTCTATCAGCTTTTAGTTTCCATTGTCTACCTGTAAATTAGGAGGAGATTCGTAATACTGACAGCGCCAAAGACGATATAAGTAGTACACTTAAAAGCTACATTAAAGCAGGGGAAACATACTTCTCCCAATCCAGAACATTGTTCTCCACATTGCCTCCAGATATAGATATTGCCGAATTAGGTCTGTTACCTACAATGTCACTTTGCAAGTCCAGCGAAAAGAGTAAATGTATCACACAGGCTTAAGCCATCCCCCATTAAAGAAATTACATCGCTACGTACAGTTAATGTCTTATGTGCGCGAAAAGAAAACTGGAAATGGCGGATATCGAGACCAAGAGAAGGAAGCTAGAATATATGGCTAAAGCAACTGCCATAAAGGACGAGTACAAACTAATGCTGGAGAAAGACGAAGCTATAGCATATGTGTAAGCCCGGCTTAAACAGAGGGTGTGGAGAAATCTGGTTACGGCTAGGACTTATAAAATATTTGATTTTTACAGTAAACAGTCAGTGAGATTGGTCACGCGTCGGTGTACTGACCGAAAATAGCGGAACACACGAAAAACGTATTGCATTATCGTTTGGAGAAGGGACTACATTGCATTCAAATGTGGAGGACTGGGAACAGTCATTTGCAGAGTTAAAAAAACGGATGGAATAACAAGCAATCGTTTGCAATAATCGTAAAACCTAGTGCTCCATACATAAATTACCACAGGAGTTGGTAACGTACAGACATAGGGACGCATATTGCTATACAGGAAATAATGGGAAAAGTTAAAATACCCGATTGTTCTCGTCTAGAAGCAGTGCCCGAAGGTGCAGAGCTGTAAAGGAGATGGAATGCAGGAGGAAACGAAGATACGTAATGGAGTTCGAGAACATACCTTCCCTCTACTTTTCGAACTTCTGGCTGGAACAGTAATAGGAGACGCCGATGTGTATCTAAAACTCGAGTTAAAAAAATAACAGCGGAGGAAATAAAAGTTACACATAACAAGAATAATAAAGAACGATTTGTATTCTGTGTCTAGCTTCTCGAGTAGAAAGTTTCGGTCTTACAGGGTTTAGGAGAAGATACCAGAAAACAGGTTGCTTGTTACCAGAGAGCAGTAACTCCCTCGGTAAAGTATCTGTTAGGGAGGTGTAATTCTGTGTTGTTCTATTCTACAGCTAAGCAAAACGATCGTTTAAATCGATGTTGCTCGGTACATTGCTTCATGTAGTGGGGTTTGACTTATTGCACATTGGTCCATCTTGTATAAATTTCGTTCTTCTTCTTATCGAATTTCTAAAAAAACTATATTTCGTTTCTCTAAGAGCTACATCGCAAATTTGCGCTCATCCTACAGTCTATATATGTATCTGCGTATAAAAGTTATAACGACAGCTCGTACGGTAAAAACATCGCTTTTGTTAGTTGCGAGGAAATGTTGCGGTATTTGTCGGTAATACGTACAGTATGTGTGCGGTTGTCTCTTTATGGGATGATTGTGTATTACGAGCTATGGTATAGCTGCAGCATTTCCATGGTTTTTTATTCTTCTGACAGTTGTTACAATCAATGTAAATCTATCTTCGCGAAAATAGGTCTCTTGTATTCGGAATCTGGTGCGGCCGGGAAAAATTAAACCGAACACTTCTCCAAGTCAGGTGCGAGCGTAGACAGGTATGTTTACATGTATAGGACGTACACACGCTCCAAACCGGAGTCTACGATGAGTCAACAGGTCCGCACTCGCCTACAGCCAGAAGTAACATGGAATGTGAGTATGCATGCTAGCTTATGCGAAGTACCTATTTCGAACAGTTTAGTCGTGCGATACGATGCAACGCAGATGTGACCCACAATTATGGAAATACATATAGATAGTAGCATGGATGTGGGGCATTTATATCTTCTTTTAGCTGTGTTTACGAATGGACATCTCTCGGTAGCGTATCGGAGATGATTGGAGTGGTAAATTAATGTTCTTTGGTGGATAAGCGTCGAGTTAGAGGATTAGTTACCTACGTTGGAGGTGCATTTAATCGTATGTTTAGTCTCTAAAGGATTGCTCTTGGAGATCGTTAAAAAATATCTGGTGTTGCATTAGTTCGAAATGGTGTAGACTATTTTGCATTGCTGCTTGTAAGGATTATAAGAACTTGGCTTGGATCTAGATCTGTTCTTGTTAGCTGTTCTGTGCGTGTACGTCGATCATTTTTTACACTGTGTTACAGATGTTTATCGAGAGTAATAATTCGTTAGAAGGAGTGGAATACGATGGTGGTTTGTGCGCGAATGCTCGAGGTATATAGTCTATTGGCTGATAGAAAGCGTTCCAGAAATACTGTCTGCCTGGCTATGCATTGGAAGCAAAGTAGTGGTTGGATGTTAGGGACGGGTCAAGCAACCAACGTAGATATTGGGTGGAGAGAGAGAGAGAGATCGAAATTTTATTAAAACGCTGTGTGTCTGGGAGATCTTGTCTGTTACAGATCACGGCTACAACACCGTCTGTGGTAACTTGTTTAGAGTTGGTGCTGGGCTGGTGACGGATGTAAGGATAGCTCTGTCTGTGTTGTTACGAACGTATACATAGCTTGCAGCATGCTGGTTGGGACAAAAAAACGAGTTGGATTCGTTTGTTGTTGTAGGTTCGTGTTCACTGTATGTGTACTTCTGTTACTGTGTTGGAAATGTTTGGCGCTTACAGAGAGTGTTGTAGGCTAGATGGGACGGAATGTAAGTAAAAAGTGTTGATATACCCTAAATATACGTTACGGTAAAGCTCTAAAGAATACCGACTTTGGTGGTGCAGTGATCTTTCGTCGAAGCATCGCCTGTTTAATCGTATGCTAGTGTTGTCTACTTTACGGCTGGTGTGCATTACGTTACGTAGCGGATGTGCCTGCTGCGGTAAATCATAATTCTTTCGTTGAAAATCAACGTGTTTTATAAAACTCCTATAGTTTCGTAACTTAAAGTGCGCTAGCTGTAGTCAATGGAGTGTGTGTGCGTGTGTAGTAAATTCAGCAAGTTCGATACTGCAAACGCTGGAGATAAGACGAAGTTACTATTTCTGGAATACATGAGGGAAATACGTACGTCCTGTGGGTATATATCTTATAAACTGCAGCTAATCGATGTTTTTAATGGAGGCGCTCCCATCTATACTACAGCAGCAGATTCGTGTAGATGACTTCTATCTCCTGGATTTTTGGACAACACTTTAACCTAGTGGCGTTCGTATCCGAGCATGACTTTCGGATGGAAGGAGCAATATCAAAGTGGTTGCGGGCGAGGAAACGACTGCTTAACGTGGTTGGCGTCGAATTCTAGAACCAAAATAAATTTGTAGAAAAAGCAAAGATATCGATTTTATAAAGCGTCCAGGCAGTTGATTGTTAGGACTTTTATTTTTTCGCTGGGTCGAGAAGATGGTATTACCAGGATGGAGGATTGTGCAAGAAGATTGTTTAAGTGTTCTAAAAGAGAAGATACGGTATTTACAAAGTGCGCCGTTGTACTGTGCAAACGCTTTTAGATTTGATTACTTGGGTATTAAGAGTAGCCGAAAATTGACAACTCTCTCGGACATTATGGTTTTTAGTTTCAACTGTAAATTACTTGTAGAGTCGAGCAAGGAACTATATTTTTTTTAGTATTCCAGGACTTTATTATCCAAAGACGTAGATATCGTCTACGTTATTCCACAAGTCCTAAGAAGAAGAAGGGTAAACGAATGTTCAAAATGTTCAAATGTCTGTAAACCTATCGGACCAAACTGCGTGGTCATCAGTCCGTAGCTTACAAACTACTTAATCCTAGGTAAACTAATCTACGGACAAACACACACACCCATGCCTCAGGGAGGTCTCGAACCTCCACGGCGAGCAACCGCGCGCTTCGCAGCGAGGTGCTTTAGACCGCTCGGCTACTCAACCGCGGCAAGGGTAAACGAAAACTGGTTATATGGCGTAATCTCGTAGCAACCGTGGAAGAAATCACACACCGTCATCAGCTGACACACTAAGACCCTTCCTCCAGTCAGGCCACTAATTTATCTTTCATATGTTTCAGGTACCGCAGGAACAGCAGTTAATGCTTAGCCTGCAACCCATCGGACCAAGGTCGAGGTCCGTCAAGAGAAGCGTGAGCGTGAGCGTGAGCGTGAGCGGGTTATATGGCGAAGACACAGGCTTTTCAAACGTTCAAATGTTTGTATAGTCTATGGGACTTAACTACGAGGTCATCAGTCCCTAAACTTACAAACTACTTATGAACTACTTACGAACTAGGACGGCAGTAATATCCATGCCCGAGGGGGGATTCGAACCCCCGACCGTAGTGGCCGTGCAGACCGTGACTGGAGCGCCTTAGTCTCCTCGGCCACCGCGGCCGGCCACAGGCTTTTAAAAGGAGGCTATTGCATATGTGCAAGCCCGGTTTAAACAGATAGTATGGGGAAAAATATTTGCTTTTACAGTAAACAAGCGGGGGGATTGGTCTGGAATCGTTGTATTGGCCAAAATTAGCGAAACACACGACAAACGTGTTTGTACTGCGTGTGACTCCCATAAATTCCTTAGAGAGCAGGTTATGATCGATGTGTGCGGGAGTTGGTTGCGATATAAGTGTATGCGAACATTACTTTGCATGTACTCAGTTGTACTGTAACAAAAAAAAATTGTAAACACTCCAAGTCGTATATAGAATCATGTGTTGCAGTATATAGGTTAGCATCTTCGATTGCGGTAGACATCTACTTGTAATTAAAATAATAAATCTTAGTTCGGAATAGGAATTTTGTGGGTAAAGGGCGGGTCGAGCTGGAAATCTGTGTTACATTGGGCAGGTAACTTCGGTTCTGTGGTTGCTGTATTGTCGAATAAGGGTGTTGTTAGGCCAATAATTTCGAAAAGTTTTTATGTAGACGTTCGGAATCGGTAAATTATTTCACGTATTTTTCTTTTATTTCGACTCTCTGTTGCACAATAGGGTTTAAATGTCTTCGGGGGCGCTGGAATATTGGTGTCAGATAAATGTAGTTTGCATCGTAACAGGACATAGAGATTCCTTAGATGGGATGTGTACTACTGTAGCAAGGAAATAAGAGGTAAAATTAAAGTACCCGAATTCTCGGAAGGCGCATCTATACCTCGACCTAAGAAGAAGGAAACGTAACAGGACAAGATCGCTAGAGTGTTAAATTTCGGAACTTTCGGCATGGCTCAGCTCCATTAAATAAATGCATTACGAGTTATCCTTCTCAGAGTTGTGCGTCTGAGTAGAAGGTTTTGATCATTTGGAGATGTAACTTAGGTGTTTTTGGTTAAACACTTAGCATATGTTTCTTTTATGTAGCCTGCCGAGAGAGCGCTTTGTGCTAGATGTCATTGCCGATTTTCGTTATATGGAATTGTTTGTATAAACAATATGTCGTCTTCTGCTGCTGCTGCTGTAGTTGCTGTTTTTATCGAAGGAGTGGTTGGCATACAAGTTACATTCCGTTCGATGGCTGTCGCTTGCATCGTCTAAACGAAGAGATACATTTATAGATCTAAGGTTGTGGTCGAGTTCCGAAACGAATCATTTCTTTTCTTTTCGTTAGTTGGCTCTGGTTAGAATTGTTTTTGTATATCGAAAGAGTATATGTTAAAATGGATACGTAAGTTTGTGGCGATTATTATCTAACCTGCGCTATTATTATTAAACACGCCTGTCGGCTGTTGTATTTGTAGTATAAGCGAAGAGCATGGAGAGAGATGGGAGCGTTTGATAAATTCTTACTTGCAAATTTTGCATACGAGTTTAACGGTGCTTTGAAGATGTATATTTAGAGACGCTGTGCTAGATGTCATTGCCGATTTTCGTTATTTGGAATTTTTGTATAAACAATATGCCGTCTTCTGCTGCTGCTGTTGTTATGTTGTCGAAAGAGTGGATGGAATACAAGTTACATTCCGTTCGATGGCTGTTGCTTGCATCGTCTAAACGAAGAGATACATTTATAGACCTAAGGTTGCGGTCGAGTTCCGAAACGGACTATTTCTTTTCTTTTCGTTAGTTGGCTCTGGTTAGAATTGTTTTTGTATATCGAAAGAGTATATGTTAAGATGGATACGTAAGTTTGTGGCGTTCGTTACCGTAACCTGCGCTATTATTATTATTAAACACTGTCGGCTGTAGTCTATGCGAAGATCATGGGGAGAGATGGGAGTGTAAATTCTTACATGCAAATTTTGCATACGAGTTTTAATATTTTACTACTACAAGCTGTAGTATACGAGACCAACTAAGCATTACTGTTCTAAATTGTTTTTTTAGGATTACATCGAAATACATACGAAGAACACTATGGTAGCTTTATTTTTTATTCCACGAATAATAACAAACGGCGGAAATTGTTTTTACATAAATCGAGATCTGGCGTACGAATCGCTGCGGCGCGCTTAATAATAAATAAGCAATTTAATTGGATGCTGACCTGGCGGGGCGCGGTCGCCGTAAAAAGAGTGCAGGGGTCGGCCGGCGGGGACGGTGTCGATGCTGCCAAGACAATCGTCGCGGTATTGTTTGTTCTCGCGGGTAGGGCGGGTAGCGGCGTCCTTTGAGAAGCGGTCGCGAGCGTGGGAGGAGGAGGGGGTAGCATCTGTCGGCGGCGGAGGCGGCGGTCCGGCAATCGGCCGAGCGAGTAGGGGTCGCGAGCGAGTAGGGGTCGCGGGTGCGAGTACAGACATATCGAGGGGTCTACAGATCTGGACCTGTCGGAGGTACTGCCTGTCTGGAGGCGGCGCCGAGGGGTGGAGGGGGGGGGGGTCGTGTGTGGCCGAGGAAGGTGTTGCAATCTGTCAATCCTTAAGTGCGTTATGGCGGCGTCCTTTGATTAGCGGTCGGACAAGTAGCGTTGATGACAATCAAAAGGACCTAAATGTAAACTGTCAATCATCTTTCGTTCTTCTGGGAAGACCTATAAATCATCCTGTGGCGGCATCCTTTGATCTGCAGTCCGGCAATTGGACGAGGGAGGAGGGGTGGGGGGTAATTCAAATTTCCCGCCAAAGAACAAAAGACAGGCGCATCTCAGTGGCGCTCAATCCCCACAGCCCTACTACTGTGGTAAACTCCACAAAATACCTAGGAAGAACTATTACTTCAGACTTAAACTGGAAAGAACACGTAGATAATGTCGTGAGAAAAGCGAACCAGAGACTGCGTTTTATTGGCAGAACCCTTAAAAGACGCAACAAACTACTAAAGAAACTGCATACACTACGTTTGTCCGTTCTTTTTTGCAGTATTGTTGCCCAGCGTGGGATCTTTATCAGGTGGGTTTGACGGAGGACATCGAAAGAGTCCAAAGAAGGGCAGCTCGTTTTGTATTGTCACGATACAGGGGAGACAGCGCTACGGAAATGATACACTATTTGGGTTGGGAATCATTTCAACAACGGTGCTTATCGCTGCGGCGTGGGCTACTTACGAATCTCCAATCACCAACATTCTTCTCCGAATGCGAAAATATATTGTTGACTGCCACTTACATATGTAGAAATGATCATCAGAATAAAATATGAGAAATCAGAGCTCAAACAGAAAGATTCAAGTGTTCTTCCTTCCCGCGCGCTGTTCGAGAATGGAATGGGTGATAAACGGTATAAAGGTGGTTCGCTGACCCCCCCCCCCCCCTGCCAGGCACTTAAATGTGATTTGAAGAGTATCCCATGTAGATGTAGATATACCTCCGCGCCACGTCTCTCGGGACCAGCAAGGGCAAGGGGGTGCAGAAGTGGAATCCAATACCACCCCGAAGATAATACCGGGTGCTGAACTAGAATGACGATACATAAGGGCACAGTTGAACAATGCAGACTGTGAAACTTCCTGGCAGATTAAAATTGTGTGCCGGAACCGGGACTCGAACCTGGGACCTTTGCCTTTCGCGGGCAAGCGCACTACCGACTGTGCTATCCCGACACGACTCACGATGCCGCCTCACAACTTTGCTTCCGCCAGTACCTCGCCTCCTACTTTCCAAACTTCACAGAAGCTCTCCTGCGAAACTTGCAAGACTAGCACTCCTGGAAGAAAGGATATGGTGGAGACATGGCTTAGCCACAGCCTAAGGGATGTTTCCAGAATGCCATGTCTCCACCATATCCTTTCTTCCATGAGTGCTAGTCTTGCAAGTTTCGCAGGAGAGCTTTTGTGAAGTTTGGAAAGTAGGAGGCGAGGTACTGGCGGAAGTAAAGTTGTGAGGCGGCATCGTGAGTCGTGTCGGGATAGCACAGTCGGTAGTGCGCTTGCCCGCGAAAGGCAAAGGTCCCAGGTTCGAGTCCCGGTTCCGGCACACAATTTTAATCTGCCAGGAAGTTTCATATCAGCGCACACTCCGCTGCAGAGTGAAAGTTTCATAATGCAGACTACCATCATGGTGGTGCAGCTTCCGCCCTAGTGCGCACTGCCGGTACACCAAACAGCCAGCGTTACTGCTCTGAAGTGTTGCAGCCTGTTGTCTTCCCATATCTTCCAAGTTTGCTGACAGCCACGTTGCACGAAATTTTCATGAATTCCTCGTCACTGATCGGATGGTATTGCTGCCTTTACCTACCTGTTCTTCCGACCATTCGCGTATAATGAACATCTGGTAAATGATTGCGGAAGGACTGGTCTGCGATACACAACTCGCTGCTATGTCAGTTCGACTTTGGCAACATCTACAATATATCGAGAGCCTGAGAGCCTGACTGATTCAAAGCCGAGGCGTGTAGCAGCGGGTCATAGCCACCAGTGGCAGCAACACATTATACTGATTTCATCATCTCCCACACTTCACATGGGTGTGTGTTTTTAATCATATACGCTTTGTAGAAGGTGTTATCTCCCAAATAAATCTGTGATGTATCTGAGCCTACTTCGTGTTGCATTTTGGATGGAGAGCAGTGTGCGTAATGGAAAATTAAATACGTGCTGGATGCAGATAATTGTTTTATTTACACACAAATTTCTGCTCTTCAAAATATTCTGGAAAATGCCTCGATATATAGAGGCTGACACACTGAGACTGTCTGTCCACAACTATTTCAATTCACGTCTGTTGTTTCCAGTTGTGCGTAAAATCTTTTACTGTGGTGAGTACGCTGACGTCATTTAAACGACAAAAAGTTCAAATGTTTGTAAACCTACTGAACAAAACTACTAATGGTTATCAGTCCCTTGACTTACAGACTACTTGAATTATCTTAACGAAGGACAACACACACACACACACACACACACACACACACACACACACACACACACACATGCCCGAGGGAGGACTCGAACCTCCTCCGGTAACGGCCGACCAGTCCTTAGCACGCTGCCTTAGGCCACTCGGCCAATCCGCGCGGCCTTAAACGACAAGAATAAAATTAGTCTAGGAAATGTTTGAACGAACGTTTTGTATAAGCGTGTCTTTGCAGTACGCGGAACTTAGAACTGTAGTGAGACCTTTTTTGCTTGGACAGATATCTCGAATTACAACGTGATGGAAAGAAAAATTAAACTAACCTCTTCATGCAAAATAATTTAACTAACTATTTTTCTAAGGTTCTTTACATTCTAAAAGAGCTTTTCCACGAAAATATTATTAATCGATGTTCCTTTTTAACCGCTGTTGGGTAGCAGAGCTCTATTATTACACTCGCCTACTGTAAAATAAGTTTAGGATCCATCGTCATGAAATACCAGTTTTTTTCCATTTTGTTACCCATGCACTTGTATACATGATTATTGTGGTGTCGCACAAGTCCAAAGTGCGCGCCACCTACTTTCGCCGCGCGCCGCCATGCACGCACGGCGCGGCGTTCTTACGACGTCAGCCACGAGCGCCCTCTGTTACAACTCCGCTCGTGGCCACCACTGAACGACACCGGTCACTTCGGACTGAGATAGGAACCAGTTAACACTTCGGAATCAGATAGGCACCAGTGAAGACTTGGCTATCGGACAGGCACTAGGCAGGCCTCTAGCTCAACTATGTATCAGCATTCTGCCGTACTGAACTATGTAAAAGTGAAGTATTGTATAAATTCTGTGCAATATATATCTCGTTCTAATTTACTCTAGTGTTTCTAGTTTCTGCTGTACTACTGGCTGCTCCCCTCCGTACCTGCACAAGCGTGCTACCTTTAATCCTGTGTCGGTCTTCCTACTCGGCCACCGACACCTACGACGGAAACGAGACACAAAAGCGGCGACGAGGCTGGGACACAAAAATTATCATATTTTGATATATATGTTTACTGGATATTAATGAAGTTTGGGGAAATTTCCACTCCCATGAACCACAGACATTGCCGTGATTGGGTGGCTTGCGTGCCTCAACGATGTAGATAGCCGTACCATAGGTGCAACCACAGTGGAGGGGTATCTGTGGAGAGGCCAGACAAACGTGTGGTTCCTGAAGAGGGGCAGCAGTCTTTTCAGTAGTTACAGGGGCAACAGTCTGGATGATTGACTGAGCTGGCCTTGTAACATCAGCCAATGTGGCTTTGCCACACAGTTACTGCGAACGGCTGAAAGCAAGAGGAAACTACAGCCGTTACTTTTCCCGAGGACATGCAGCTCTACTGTATGGAAATATGATGATGGCATCCTCTCGGGTAAAATATTTCGGAGGTAAAATAGTCCCCCATTCGGATCTCCGGCATTCTACGGATCAGAGCGTGGAATGTTAGATCCCTTCATCGGGTATGGAAGCTAGAAAATTTAAAAAGAGAAATGGATAGGTTGAAGTTAGATATAGTAGCGATTAGTGAAGTTTGGTGGAAAGAGGAACAGGATTTCTGGTCAGGTGAGTACAAGATTATAAATACAAAATCAGTTGGGGGTATCACAGGAGTAGGACTGATAATGAATAAGAAAATAGGAATGCGGGTAAACTACTATGAGCAGCACAGTGATCGCATTATCATTATCAAGATAGATACGAAGCCAACACCTACAACAGTAGTACAGGTTTATATGCCAACTAGCTCTGCCGATGATGAGGAGATCGAAGAAATATATGAGGAGCTAAAGGAAATTATTCAGACAATTAAGGGAGAGGAGAACTTAATTGTGATGGGAGACTGGAATTCGGTAGTAGGAAAAGGAAGAGAAGGAAAAATAGTTGGTGAATATGGACTGGGCAGAAGGAATGAAAGAGGAAGTCGCCTGGTAGAATTTTTCACGGAACATGATTTAATCGTAACAAACACGTGGTTTAAGAATCACAAAAGAAGGTTGTATACGTGGAAGAGACCTGGAGACACCGGAAGGTATCAGATAGATTTTGTAATGGTAAAACGTAGATTTAGGAATCAGGTTAGAAACTGCAAGACATACCCAGGGGCAGATATAGATTCTGACCATGACTTGTTAATCATGAACTGTAGGCTGAAACAGAAAAAACTGCAGAAAGGTAGGAAAATAAGGAGATGGGACTTAGATAAATTGAAGGAACGTGAAGTTCTGGAGAATTTGAGAGGGAGATTTAGGCAACAATTGACAGAAACAGGGGGAAATAAAACAGTAGAAGAGGAAAGGATAGCACTGAGAGATGAAATAGTGAAGGCAGCAGAGGACAAAATAGGTAGAAAGGCAAGACCTACAAAAAATCCTTGTATATCACAGGAAATACTAAATTTAATTGATGAAAGGAGAAAATATAAAAATGCAGTAAATGAAACAGGCAAAATGGAGTACAGACGACTAAGAAATGAGATTGACAGGAAGTGTAAAATGGCTAAGCAGGAGTGGCTAGAAGCCAAATGCAAATCTGTAGATGAATGTATAAGAAGGGGAAAAGTAGATACCGCCTACAGGAAAATAAAAGAAACATTTGGGGACAAGAAAAGCAACTCTACGAATATCAAGAACTCAGATGGGAAACCAGTTCTTAGCAAAGAAGGGAAAGCTGAAAGGTGGAAAGAGTACATAGAGCAGCTCTACAAAGGAAATGAACTTCGAGACAATGTTGTAGGAAGGGAAGAGGAAGTAGATCAAGATGAAATATGAGATACTATACTGAGAGATGAATTTGACAGAGCCCTGAAAGACCTAGGTCGGAACAAGGCCCCAGGAGTAGATGTCATACCCTCAGAGCTACTATAGTCTCTGGGAGAGCCAGCCATGACAAAACAATTTGTATGAGACAGTCGAAATACCCTCAGACTTTAAGAAAACTGTAATAATCCCCATTCCAAAGAAATCAGGCGCAGAGAAGTGTGAAAATTACAAAACCATCAGTTTTATAAGTCATGGTTGCAAAATTTTAACACGAATTATCTACAGGAGAATGGAAAAGCTGGTAGAAGCTGACTTCGGCGAAGATCAGTTTGGATTCAGGAGGAACGTAGGAACCCGGGAGGCAATACTCACTTTACGCCTTATCTTAGAAGATAGATTAAGGAAAGGCAAACCTACATTTTTAGCTTTTGTAGATTTGTAGAAAGCATTTGACAATGTTGACTGGAATACACTGTTTCAAATTCTGAAGTCAGCAGGGGTAAAATACAGGGAAAGGAGAGTTATTTACAACTTGTACAAAAACCAGACCGCAGTTATTAGACTCGAAGGGCATGAAAGGGAAGCATCAGTTGGGAAGGGAGTAAGACAGGGTTGTAGCCTTTCTCCGATGTTATTCAACTTGTACATCGAGCAGGCTGTGAAGAAAAGCAAGGAAAAATTTGGAATAGAAATTAAAGATCAGGGGGAAGAAATAGAAGCATTGCGTTTTGCTGATGACATTGTAATTCTGTCAGAGACAGCAAAGGACCTGGAAGAGCAGTTGAATGGAATGGACAGTGTGTTGAAGAGAGCGTATAAAATGAACATTAACAAGAGCAAAACAAAAATAATGGATTGCGGTCTTAGAAAATCAGGCGATGCTGAAGGAATTAGATTAGGTAACGAAACAATGAAGGTGGTAGATGAGTTTTTTTTTTACTTGGGTAGTAAAATAACATGCGATGTTCGCAGTACAGAGGATATAAAATGCAGAATGGCAATGGGAAGAAAAGCATTTTTGAAAAAGAGAAATTTGCTACCATCGAATATTAATTTAAGAGTAAGGAAGTCTTTTCTGAAGGCATTTGTGTGGAGTGTTGCCTTGTACGGGAGTGAAACATGGACGATAAGCAGTGCGGACAGGAAGAGAATAGAGGCTTTTGAAATGTGGAGCTACAGAAGAATGCTGAAGATTAGGTGGGTAGATCGCATAACTTATGAAGAGGTTCTGAACAGAATTTTTGGCATACCCTGACTAAAAGAATGGTAGGACACATTTTTAGACATCGTTAGGAATCGTAAATTTAGCATTGGAGGGAAGTGTGTGGGGTAAAAATCGCAGAGGGAGACCAAGAGACGCGTATAGTAAGCAGATTCAAGTGGATGTGGGTTGCCGTTCTTATGAGGAGATGAAAAGGCTTGCTCACGATAGAGTAGGGTGGAGAGCTGCATCAAACCAGTCTCCGGACTGAAGACCATAACAACAACAACGGGGAAATTTATTACGTTAGTCTGACAACGAAGCTACTTCTCAAAGCTGGTCAGAAACCTGAATGCTTCATGTATGATATCACTTACCAAGAACGTAATGGCACGTCTAATGCATCTACGAATCTTCTGAGATTCTATCAGTATTTCTGTGTTCAAAATTTAGAAAAACAGAGTACCTCTTTGAATATACAAAAATAAATCTTTTGAGAGCTGGGTTGTGGATGGCATCGGTACACGAATACAACTTTCAGTGAAACTTTGGCAGATTGGCAGAACTGGAAGACCTATGTCACTGCTCAATCAAGCCGTAGATATCTTCATAAAAACACGATCATACATTGACATTTCTACTCAAAAACATAAACTCTAAGGGAGCTTATACTGTCCACATGAGGTATCAATACCCAGATAATACGTATTACACCTATTGGACAGTTCTGTTGTAAGGATACAGTCTTTCCTTCTAAATTTAACATTTGTCCATACCAATGACCATCATTTGCTGGAAGAAATTTCGCTAAGGGATTCGTAAGCATCAGATAAATTGCTCAACGATGGGGCAGAAGAAATTCGTGGTCTTGATAAGTAAACCATCCATGTATTCGCCAGCTGAGAGTTAGGGAAACAGCGTAACCGTAAATGAGGTGAGCTGGACAGCGATTTTAAGTTTGCTACTCCGAAACAGAAGTACTGTGCTATACTCTCTGACACCGCATTCCAGACGGGTGAAACAGTTTTCACACTACCTTTTGCAATCGTGACGTAATTGTGACGTAGCAGCACTGTGAAGGCGATCGGAAACCAGACTATCGATTTGTCGATCGCTGTTGCGTCGAGTTAATGTTTAGGACTGTGTAATGGGGGAATTGTACGGATTTTGACAGTTGTGGGACTGTAGTTATAGCAACGAATGTCTATAAGAATGTGATTGTGTAGCGCGTGTAATACTTCCTGCATTTTAATCAGAAATTTTTGTTTGTTGGGTACAATGCTTGGCCCGTAAACGATAATTAGTTAGTGTTTAAAAAAGTAGTAGGTAGCCTACTTACTGCTTTTAAATGTCCCGTACAGCACTGTAGTAACCAATCTATGAAACACATATATGCTTATACTTCGTTGTAGAAATTACCAATTTACTAGTAATAATGAATAACATTGAGTGTTAAGCTTTTCTGATATGAATGTGCTAATACGAACAAATGCTACTTACAGTGAGAACGACATTACTGGATCGCGTTTAGATAACTTTCCAGTCAAATATCCCCTTAAATTACTATAATTTACAATTGCCTGTACCAGGTAAAAAAAATCTTCACTTTCCTTTATTCACTTTTCTATTGGACTATGGTGTATTTTCTCAACAGTAAAATAGTTTAGCGAACTGGCTGATCACAGCATACGCCTATTTAAAATTATTTAGCTTTATCTCAAGTAAACAAGTAATCGAAAGACACACAGCTCACACTGGCTCGTTCACAACTCGATAGTCGAAAGCTGACGGGTGACGTCACGATTGCAAAAGGTAGTGTGAAAACTGTTTCCCCCAATTAGCGTCAAAGATCACACGGTGTCGTTATGTGGAAAACAAGTTAAGGGCGTCAAATGGGTCAGTCACTAGGTTTACTTACAAGGGACCCCGAACTCTCGGAAACGCACGCAACCACGCTTAGGATAACAAGCAGTCATAAACAAAACAGTGGTGTGCGTCATTTCAATGCAAAACTCCGCACTTGTCTGCTAGCGCAGAATGAAAAGAGCCTATCGTGTGATTGCTGGGCGGGTCATAAAGATCGTAGCCGGCCGCGGTGGCCGAGGTGACTGAGGCGCTCCAGTCACGGCCAGCACGGCCACTACGGTCGGGGGTTCGAATCCCCCCTCGGGCATGGATATTTGTGCCGTCTTTAGTCTTAGCTAGTTCATAAGTAGTTTGTAAACTTAGGGACTGATAACCCCCGTAGTTGAGTCCTATAAGTTGTACAATCATTTGAATAAAGATCGTACCTTTCTAGATGCAAGATTTCCAAACAAAGATGTTACACTGAAGATCTTGCCACCGAAAACAACAAAATATTGCCAGCCCGTTGACGTTTACTTCTTTAGGCAAAATAAGCTTTATATTAAAAGGATTACTGATTTTATGAGACTACAAGGTGCCAAACCACAAGTTAAGGTACATGATCGTTATTTCATCGTGAAACTGCACCTACACATAAGCCTATGTTGTAAAAATGCTTGACGAAAACCAGAGTATGACACTGACATACCAACATGATCATCTGAAAATGTATTTAGTGTGAGTTTTGTTATTGGACTGAGTGTATGCGAAAGCAATGTGGAATGTGATAACTTAGCTTTAGTGAGGTGTGTACATTGTTCTCTCCCACTTTGTTTTAACCACTTCATGGAAATCCTGCATCTGAAATTTGAGGACTAATATAAACACTTTCAGGTCTGTGGCATTGCTGTAAATGTGTGTTTTGCGCTATTGTAAGTACTTTAAGCAGAGAGATTTTGGCGCTGCTGATTGAATATGTAATGATACACTGACGACATTAAATTACATACTAGAGGACCCGTGCGAATACTTCTCACCGTTAGTTCAAATGTTTGTTAAGCTTAAGGGAGTTAACTGCGGGGTCATCAGTCCCTAACTTACAAACTACTTATGAACTAATCTATACTAAAGACGACACAAACATCCATGCCCGAGGGAGGATTCGAACCCCCGACGGGGAACGGTCTCGGGCATCGGAGCATAGCGCCTCAATGCGCACCGTTAGTGGAATGACAAAATAGTCGAGAAGAAATGGAAGTAAAGTTGAATGTTCACGCATAGCTTTATTCAGAATCAATCAATGCAAGTATAATTTCGTAGGCTTCTACGGCTGTTGTTATTTTGAATAAAACAATTCTGGGTATTATGCCGCGTCATTTTTTAAAACACTTAGCAAATGAATTGCCGACGTTTCGACCACTCTGCAGTGGTCTTCTTCAGGGCGGTTAACTGTTGGATGCTGATACGCTACTCCCAACCAATCACCATCTTAGATGCATGACGTCGGTATTAGATAACCGAAAAATTCATAGTATTTAAGGGTGTACATTCAGCAGCATCCAACAGTTAACAGCCCTGAAGGAAACCACTGCAGAGTGGTCGAAACGTCGGCAATTCATCTGCTAAGTGTTTTAAAAAATAACGCGGCCTAATACCTAGAATTGTTTTATTCAATCAATGCAAGTGTTTGAAAGCACAAATGAAAGAGCTTGATCCACTGAGTGTTGTTCGGTCAAAATGAACTGCATACCATAATTAGAACCGAAGATATTGTAAAACAAACCAATGAAAAATTCAGTGCAAGGACAGAAGGATACCGCATTTGAATAAAAATAAAGGATGGAGAGACTTAAATTTATTCTGATAGTTGATGACAAATCTGGGAATGAATACCTTTCGTTTAAAGCAAAAAAGAAGGAAATTGGTCGGATAGAATGGCCTGACCGACTGACTTCAGTTTACACGAAGGACATCCCATAAGAAATATACAGAATGAAATCGCGTTTGAGTATATAAAAAGGAAGGCGAAAGCTATGTAAATTTTGATACTTGATGGTAAACATTGGCGTAACTAGGATTTGGCTCTGGGGGGGGGGGGGGATTGATCTGCTTGGCGAGCAAAATTTTAGTCAGTTTCCAGACTACTATCTACCGCTCCCGTTGAAGAAACTAATTCACTCCCATCAAATGAAAGATTATGGTAAAACACCCCAAATTTTCAATCTTTACCTTTACCAGATTGCTGTTATACGATTTCTCCCCCCCCCCTTTTTTTGGGGGGGGAGGGGTTCTATCGCCCTCATCCCCCCATAGTTACGCCACTGATGGTAAATCTGTGGATGATTCCCTTTCGTTTAAAACAATAATGAAGGAAATCGGCCGGTTAGTTTGGTCTGGCCGACTGACTTCAGTTTTCGTAGTTTCTTTTAATATATAATTGACTTCATATGGTATAGATATCTTCTTATTTTGTTTCTCTCTGTTAAAATGTTACTTGAGATGGAATCCAACTTTTTACATGTAAATGACGCAGTCCACTGTCCTGTTTATGATTGCCTGTTTATCGAAGCACAGTTTCGCGCCGTTCCGAGTGTTCGATGTCAAAAGTGTCCCTTATTAGTCGAGAACGGTAGTATCACAGTCAAGGTGACGTAGCTTCTAGTTTCCGATCGGACCATATCCGGCGCTGACACCGTAATCAGATGGTCAGTCTCGGAATCGAAAAGTCTGAACGCAGTTTCAGAGCTGATGACTCACAAGCAGCTTGAAGATAGGCAGTGATTCGGTGAACGGCAGGCGGAAGGTTGTGTCCTGGGCTTAGGAAGGGCGTGAGGTAGGGGTGGGGCCGCGACCCACAGCGACAGCCAGTTGCCTGCAGGCGCTGCAAGAGGAGGGCGGAGCAGCGCGAGGCACGAGGAGTGCTGCTGAGCAGAACACAATATTATCATCATTTGAGTAAACAGAAAAACTTAGACTTTACAATTATCTGAAAATAAGTGGTTATCTCATTGTTTCTCTTAAGTTTATAGTTTTAGGCTGTGTGGTTTCCAGAAGGAAAGTTCCATCCAAAATACAATGTATACATCATAATTATATTGGCACATTGTTTTTGTAATATATTTGGTCCTTCGTGAAGATGCCACACGAGATGTTCACGTTCCGTCGGTTTGAGGTTACAGTTCTGGGGCGTTCATCGAAGTGAATTTTTTAGCAAATACACGGAAAAATTCACATAACTGCCGTAAAGAAAATAATAATTAAGGTGGTTAGGATGCGAAGGGGGCCTACTTGAGGCAAGACTGGACATTTTAATTTCCACTGTCTACACTTTTACAAATAAACTCACAACATTTTATCAGCATGACTGGGAAGGATTCAGGATTCACACTCATAAGCAGCGGCAGTTTTAAACACAATCAAGTAATTTTTATTTCCATGTGAAGTTTCATTATTTTTGCACTTACTATTGGCTGCATTTGTTGCTATAGGTACACTTTTCTTCATATGTAAGAGAGATTCTTCGATGAGTTTTACACAGCATACAAACGATACTTACAGCTGTATGAAACTCTAGAATTTATTTAATTTATGAGAAACTGAATGAGCTGTTGCATTTAAAATTTTATGTTTAGAATAAACTGAAATGTTACAGTGTACAAACTTAATTGTTATAACATTTTTTAATATATTTGAAAAAATATAGAGTGTCATACACCTGTAAGTACTGTTTGTATGTTGTGCAAAAATCATGGAAGAATCTCTCTTACTTATGAATAAAAGTGTACCTATAGCAACAAATGCAGCCAATAGAAAGTGAAAAAAATGTCGATATTTCACGTGTAAAGTAAATAAAAATTATTTCATTATGGGATAGAACACCCCCCCCCCCCCCAAGAACCCGAAAAAAAATAAAAAAACAAAAAGAAAAAGAAAGAAAATAAATCGTATAACAGCAATCTGGTAAAGGTAAAGATTGAAAACTGATGGTGATTTACCATAATCTTTCACTGGATGGGAGTGAATTAGTTTCTTCAACGGGAGTGGTAGATAGTAGTCTGTCTGGAAACTGACTAAAATTTTGCTCGTCAAGCAGATTTATCCCCCCCCCCCTCCCAAAGCCACTGCTTCTGAGTGTGAATCCTGAATCCTTCCTGGTCATGCTGACAAAGTTTTGTGATTTTATGTCCTGTCCCTCTCCTCGCTCAAGTCGGCCCGCTTGACGTCCTAACCCCCTTAAAAAAATTACTCGTAATTTTTCAAATAAATGTCCACTTTCGCGCATCCGATTGTCTTTGTGCAACCTCTTTTTCCTCAAGTCAACTAAATAAGTGTCTAAATATGTTTGGGTTCATGAGAAATGTAGGAACTCGGGAGGGAATACTCACTTTACGGCTTATCCTAGAAGATAGATTAACAAAGGCAAACCTACCTTTCCTTGCTTTTGTAGGTTTGGAGAAGGCTTTTGACAATGTTGATTGGAATAAACTCTTTCAAGTCCTGAAGCAAGCAGGAGTAAAATATAGGGAGCGTAAGGTTATTTACAACTTGTACAAAAACCAGGCAGCCGGCCGCGGTGGCCGAGGGGACTGAGGCGCTTCAGTCACGGTCTGCACGGCCACTACTGTCGGGAGATCGAATCCCCCCTCGGGCATGGATATTTGTGCCGTTCTAGTTGGTAAGTAGTTCATAAGTAGATTGTAAGTTTAGGGACTGATGACCCCGTAGTTAAGTCCCATAAGATTTACAAAGATTTGAACATTTGAAAAACCAGACAGCGGTTGTCAGAGTTGAAGGGCATGAAAGGGATGCTGTGGTTGGAAAGGGAGTAAGACAGGGTTGTAGCCTTTCTCCAATGTTATTCAATTTGTACATTGAGCAAGCTATAAAGGAAAGCAAGGAGAAATTTGGTGAAGGAATTGAAATTCAGGGGGAAGAATTAAAAAACATTGTGTTTTGCCGACGACATGGTAATTCTGTGAGATACAGCAAGGGACAAGGAAGAGCAATTGAACGGAATGGACAGTGTGCTGAAAGGTGCATATAAGATGAACATTAACAAGACCAAAACTAGGGTAATGGAGTGCAGTGTAAGAAAATCAGGTGATGCTGAAGGAATTAGGCTGGGAAACGAAGCAATAAAGGAGGTAGATGAGTTTTGTTACTTGGGCAGTAAAATAACAAATGATGGTCGCAGTACAGAGGATATAAAATGCAGAATGGCAATGGGTAGGAAAGCGTTCTTGAAAAAGAGAAATTTGTTAACATCGAATATTGATTTAAGCCTAAGGAAGTCCTTTCTGAAGGCATTTGTATGGAGTGTTGCGTTGTATGGGAGTGAAACATGGACGATAAACAGTGCGGACGGGAAGAGGATTGAGGCTTTTGAAATGTGGTACTGCAGAAGAATGCTGAAGATTAGGTTGGTGGATCGCGTAACTAATGAGGAGGTACTGAACAGAATTGGGGAGAAAAGAAATTTCTGGCATACCTTGACTAAAAGAAGGGATAAATTGGTAGAGCACATTCTTAGACATCAAGGAATTGTGAATTTAGCGTTGGAGGGAAGTGTGTGGGGTAAAAACCGCAGAGGAAGACCAAGAGATGGATACAGTAAGCAGATTCAGACAGATGTAGGTTGTCGTTCTTAGGTAGAGATGAAGAGGCTTGCTCAGGATAGGGTATTGTGGTGAGCTGCATCAAACCAGTCTCCGGACTGAAGACCACAACAACAACAACAGATAGAACATGTCAAATTACGGCTTTCTTTGTTACGAAATAACTATAAAGTTACACGTTTTGTTAACTATGTTATTCTTCTTAGTGTAATTAATTTTCAATTATGAGAACCCACGTCTTGTTTCCTTACTTTCATATTTATCATTAAGACAAATACAGAAATCTGTAATTGTGCTTACCAGAAGACTGTAAAGTTTCACCGGGAGGTCCAGTATTTTAGAAAGACAGTAAGAGTAATCCGCGAAATGACAGACCAGTATCATTGACATCGATTTGAAGTAGAATTCTGGAACAAAAAAAATCAGTTCTCCCATTGTGAACACGGATTCATAAAGTCCCCTCTTCTGAAACAAAGATAGCTCTTTAATCACACGAAGTGTTGAATGCTATCGACAACGGATATAAGATTGATACCATAAGCGACCACTCCCATGAACCACAGACATTGCCAAGGTGGGGTGGCTTGCGTGCCTCAACGATACAGATAGCCGTACCGTAGGTGCAACCACAGCGGAGGGGTATCTGTGGAGAGGCCAGACAAACGTGTGGTTCCTGAAGAGGGGCAGCAGCATTTTCAGTAGTTACAGGGGCAACAGTCTGGATGATTGACTGAGCTGGCCTTGTAACATCAGCTAATGTGGCTTTGCCACACAGCAAACTGCTAACGGCTGAAAGCAAGGGGAAACTACAGCCGTTACTTTTCCCGAGGACATGCAGCTCTACTGTATGAAAATATGATGATGGCATCCTCTCGGGTAAAATATTCCGGAGGTAAAATAGTCCCCCATTCGGATCTCCGGGCAGGGACTACTCAGGAGGATGTGATCATCAGGAAAGACAATACTGGCATTCTACGGGTTGGAGCGTGGAATGTTAGATCCCTTAATAGAGGAGGAAAATTAGAAAATTTAAAAAGGGAAATGAATAGGTTGAAGTTGGATATAGTGGGGATTAGTGAAGTTCGGTGGCAGGATGAACAGGATTTCTGGTCAGGTGAGTACAGGATTATAAATACAAAATCAGTTGGGGGTATCACAGGAATAGGACTGATAATGAATAAGAAAATAGGAATGCGGTTAAACTACTATGACCAGCACAGTGATCGCATTATCATTGTCAAGATAGATACGAAGCCAACACCGACAACAGTAGTACAGGTTATATGCCAACTAGCTCTGCCGATGATGAGGAAATCGAAGAAATATATGAGGAGCTACAGGAAATTATTCAGACAATTAAGGGAGAGGAAAACTTAATTGTTATGGGAGACGGAATTCGGTAGTAGGACAAGGAAGGGAAGGGAAGATAGTAGGTGAATATGGTCTGGGCAAAAGGAATGAAAGAGGAAGCCGCCTGGTAGAATTTTGCACGGAACATAATTTAGTTATAACAAACACCTGGTTCAAGAATCACAAAAGAAGGTTGTATACGTGGAAGAGACCAGGAGACACTGGGAGATACCAGATAGATTTTATAATGGTAAGACATAGATTTCGGAACCAGGTTTTAATGTGTAAGGCATACCAAGGGGCAGATATAGACTCTGACCATAACTTGCTGGTTATGAACTGTAGGCTGAAACTGAAGAAACTACAAAAAGTTAGGAAAATAAGGAGATGGGACCTGGATAAATTGAAGGAACCTGAGGTTCTTAAGAATTTCAGATGTAGCTTTAGGCAACAATTGACAGAAACAGGGGAAAATAAAACAGTAGAGGAGGAATAGGTAAAATTGAGAGATGAAATAGTTAAGGTAGCAGAGGACAAAATAGGTAGGATGGCAAGACCTACAAAAAATCCTTGGATATCATAGGAGATACTAAATTTAATCGATGAAAGGAGAAAATATAAAAATGCAGTAAATGAAACAGGCAAAATGGAGTACAGACGACTAAGAAATGAGATTGACAGGAAGTGCAAAATGGCTAAGCAGGAGTGGCTAGAAGGCAAATGCAAGGATGTAGAAGAATGTATAAATAGGGGAAAAATAGATACAGCCTACAGGAAAATAAAAGAAATATTTGGAGGTAAGAAAAACAGCTCTATGAATATCAAGGACACTGATGGAAAACCAGTTCACAGCAAAGAAGGGAAAGCTGAAAGGTGGAAAGAGTATATAGAGGGGCTCTACAAAGGAAATGAACTTCGAGACAATAATGTAGGTAGGGAAGAGGATGTAGATGAAGATGAAATAGGAGATACTGTACTGAGAGAAGAATTTGACAGAGCCCTGAAACACCTAAGTCGAAACAAGGCCCCTGGAGTAGATGATATTCCCTCAGAGCTACTGAAGTCTCTGGGAGAACCAGCCATGACAAACCTGTTTCACCTGGTGTGTAAGATGTATGAGACAGGCGACGTACCCTCAGATTTTAAGAAAAATGTTGTAATCCCCATTCCAAAGAAAGCAGGTGCAGACAGGTGTGAAAACTACAGAACCATCAGTTTTATAAGTCATGGTTGCAAAATATTAACACGAATTATATACAGAAGGATGGAAAAACTGGTAGAAGCCGACCTCAGGGAAGATCAGTTTGGGTTCAGGAGAAATGTAGGAACTTGGGAGGCAATACTCACTTTACTGCTTATCCTAGAAGATAGATTAAGAAAAGGCAAACCTACATTTCTAGCTTTTGTAGATTTGGAAAAGGCTTTTGACAATGTTGACTGGTGGAATAAACTCTTTCAAGTTCTAAAGCAAGCAGGAGTAAAATATAGGGAGCGTAAGGTTATTTACAACTTGTACAAAAACCAGACTGCGGTTGTCAGAGTTGAAGGGCATGAAAGGGATGCAGTGGTTGGAAAGGGAGTAAGACAGGGTTGTAGTCTTTCTCCATTGTTATTCAATTTGTACATTGAGCAAGCTATAAAGGAAAGCAAGGAGAAATTTGGAGAAGGAATTAAAGTTCAGGGTGAAGACTTAAAAACATTGCGTTTTGCCGACGACATAGTAATTATGTCAGATACAGCAAAGGACCTGCAAGAGCACTTGAACGGAACGGACAGTGTGCTGAAAGGTGCATATAAGATGAACATTAACAAGACCAAAACTAGGGTAATGGAGTGCAGTGTAAGAAAATCAGGTGATGCTGAAGGAATTAGGCTGGGAAACGAAGCAATAAAGGAGGTAGATGAGTTTTGTTACTTGGGCAGTAAAATAACAAATGATGGTCGCAGTACAGAGGATATAAAATGCAGAATGGCAATGGGTAGGAAAGCGTTCTTGAAAAAGAGAAATTTGTTAACATCGAATATTGATTTAAGCCTAAGGAAGTCCTTTCTGAAGGCATTTGTATGGAGTGTTGCCTTGTATGGGAGAGAGACATGGACGATAAACAGTGCGGACAGGAAGAGGATAGAGGCTTTTGAAATATGGTGCTACAGAAGAATGCTGAAAATTAGGTGGGTGGATCGCGTAACTAATGAGGAGGTACTGAACAGAATTGGGGAGAAAAGAAATTTCTGGCATACCTTGACTAAAAGAAGGGATAGATTGGTAGGACACATTCTTCGACATCAAGGAATTGTGAAGTTAGCATTAAAGGGAAGTGTGTGGGGTAAAAATCGCAGAGGAAGACCAAGAGATGGATATAGTAAGCAGATTCAGACAGATGTAGGTTGCCGTTCTTATGTGGAGATGAAGAGGCTTGCTCAGGATAGGGTATTGTGGAGAGCTGCATCAAACCAGTCTCCGGACTGAAGACCACAACAACAACAACAGATAGAACATGCCAAATTACGGCTTTCTTTGTTACGAAATAACTATAAAGTTACACGTTTTGCTAACTATATGTTATTCTTCTTAGTGTAATTAATTTTTAATTATGAGAATCCACGTCTTGTTTCCTTACTTTCATATTTATCATTAAGACAAATACAGAAATCTGTAATTGTGCTTACCAGAAGACTGTAAAGTTTCTCAGGGAGGTCCAGTATTTTAGAAAGACAGTAAGAGTAATCCACGAAATTACAGACCAGTATCATTGACATCGATTTGAAGTAGAATTCTGGAACAAAAAAATCAGTTCTCCCATTGTGAACACGGATTCATGAAGTCCCCTCTTCTGAAACAAAGATAGCTCTTTAATCACACGTAGTGTTAAATGCTATCGAAAACCGGTATAAGATTTATACCATAAGCGTTGCGGCGAGACCTATTAACGAAAATACTTTCTCAAACCTTCTGCTCAAAATGCGAACACATTTGGTTGACATCCATCTACATAGGAAGACACGAGCATCCTAATAAAAGAAACCAGATCAAAAACGGAAAGATGTAGTTGTTCCTTTTTCCCGCGCACCATTCGAGAATGAAATAATCTGAAAGCGTTCGATGAAACCTCTGCCAAGTACTTAAATGTGAATTGTATACTAGCTATGTAGATATAAATAAGCATATTTTGAACGATATTTCATATGTTGCAATACAACTTTTATTTCGACGCACTTCACAGGTAGGCATGAGATGTTCAAATGTTTGTAAACCCAAGGGGCCACATCGCAGAGGTCATCGATCCCTAGGCTTACACAATACTTAAACTAATTTATGCGAAGCACAGCACACATGCATCCGTGCGCGATGGAGGACTCGAACCTCCAACGGCGGTGGCCAGGCAATTCCTGAGATGGCACCTCAAACCGCGCGGCCATTTGCGCTTGTGTAAAAAGTGAATTACAATTATTTTTCCTATTTTTAGGACACATTCGTAGACATCAAACAATCGTGATTTTAATACTGGAGGATAGTATGTGGTTTTAAAATTCGTACAGGGAGACCAAAAGACGAATACAGTAAACAGGTTCAAATAGATGTGCTTGGCGTTATTACGAGGAGATGAAGAGGCTTTCTCAGGACAGAGTAGGGTGGAGAGCTACATCAGATCAGTCTCCAGACTGAAGTTCAAAACAACAACATTATTTTAATCTCGTACTCGATACAGCGTAGTTTCAAGTTGTCGTATAGATTCTACGTTCGCGATTTGACTCCAATCGTGAAAGGTTATCACGTGTGAAAAACATGGGCAAGTATCTGTATGAAATGGGTAACAGTGATCGTTTTCTGGCGAAGTGGTGATGTATTTCGGATGCCTGGACGAGGCCCCCCTTGAGTCTCAATAGCAGCCTCCAGCCTATCCCTAAATATCCCTGCAACCTCCCCTCAACCCTACCCTTCACCCTTTGTAAAACTTGATCTACTAAGTCCACTCTAAATCCTATAAAAACTTATAACATGATCATAAGGCGAGGCACTGAATTAAAATTTGTTCTGCATTCAGTATTCGAGCCCGGTCTTCTGCTTACTAGGTAATTGATTTATCGTTCAGCCACCCCGGCATTATGGATAAAGTGAATTGAAGGTATAACATAAGTACGTCTTGCTCCGTAACACGCACTTCAATTGTGCCTTGACGTTTCGCTATGTAATTAGTATCAATTTTGCCGAGGTTCTGCAACAGCACAATAGCACGCCGGCATTCAGCGTAATTGGGAACAATACTGCCTTTACCCGAGGCGTAAGAGTTATTGATATCAAATAAAAAATTCATTTTCCAGAGATAGATGTAGTTTCAACATATCAAAGATATTGATTACAAGGTGAGGCATTCGAGCAGTTGCCGTTACTCTAGTCGAGCCTTCCACTACCAGGTAAGTCGGCAGGCTCTCAGAATTCGAAGACAACAAAACGCCGCCCCAGCAGCGACGTCCTACGAAAAGGAGTTTGTGTGTTGATGAAAGCGCTTCTGTACATGTTACGAAATGGCCACAGTTCAGTGGGATATTTACTGCGCCCATTTTGATTGTTGTCACAGTTAACTATTTTGCGAGATGCTTAATTATTTGGAGGTACAGTTGTTATTTTTGCGGCGTTACAATTTTCGGGCCGCACGGGAATGGCTGTGCGCTCTAAGGCGCCTTGCTACGGAGTGCGCGGCCGCTCCCCGTCGGAGGTTCGAGTCCTCCCACGGCCATAGGTGTGTTTGTATTGTTCTCAACACAAGTTAGTTCAAGTAGTTTATAACTCTAGTGACTGATGACCTCTGCAGTTTGTTCCTATAGCTTTACAAACATTTTGACTTTTTTTTTTTAATTTTTGGCAAATTTCTCCTTCCACGTTCACGACACACATGTGTGAATAATTGTATTTACTGCCCTTTACAGTTTTCCCACAGAAATTCCTTCTCCTTGCGCCACGTCGTCAATTATGTTCCTACTACTCTGTTTCTAATTAAATAAATAGCTGAATAAATAATCTTTCAACTATATGTGCAGTGTAAGATGTGTTATTAACTCAGTAATGAACATCTGTCATTGAAACTACTGTTACGAATGCGCCATTATTGTTGTCGAAGATGAAAGTTAGTAACAGAGTCATCCAAATCTGTCGGAGGAATTATTATGCTCCGTGCGCTATTATTGATGTACTTGAACGTGGCCTACGATTGTCCCTTAGCTCGGCATGAAGACCATCATACTTATGCTGGATTAATGATTCATCAAAACATCCCAGTTATGAATCGAGGCAACTTCTGTATTTAAAAAATAATTTCAGCCATTTTGTATTTGCTGCGTTGCAGACTTCCACAATCACACTCGCAGATCTTCCGTGGACTGATGAAAAACTGTTGTGTTGTGGTCTTCAGTTCAGAGATTGGTTTGGTGCTCATCACCATCCTATTATATCTTTCGCAAGCCTTTTGAACAGCGGCAAACCACATCCATTTGAACCTGCTTACTGTATTCGCCTCTTGGTCTCCCTCTGTGAATTTGATCCCACAATCTTCCCTCCAATGCTAAATTGACGAAACCTTGGTGTCTAAGAATGTGTCATGCGAATTGGTCCCTTTAATCAAGGTATGCCAGAAATTTCTTTTCCTTCCAGATCTGTTCAGTATCTCTCTATCAGTTACGCGATCTACACACCTAATCTTCAGCATTCGTGTATAATCAAATTTCAAAAGCTTTTATCCTCTTCTTGACTGAGCTATTTATCATCCTTTTTTCACTTTCGTACAAGGCAACTCTCCACACAAATGCCTTCAGAAAATACTTCCTAACACTTAGATTAATATTCAAAGTTAAAAAATTTCATTTTTTTACAACAGTTTTCTTCCCATTGACAGTCTGCATTTTATATCACCTGTACTGCGACCATCGTAAGTTACTTTGCTGCCCAAGTAACAAAACTCATGAAACCCCTTTTTCTCTGGCCACCAAAAGCAATTCATTCAAGATCACCGGATTTTCTTAGACTACATTCCATTACCCTTGTTTTTCCTTGTTAACGTTAATCTTATGCACTCCTTTGAACAAATTGTCTATTCTGTTCAATTGCTTCTCCAGCTCCTTTGCTGTCTCTGACAGAATTACAATGTAATCGACAAACCGCAAAGTTTTATTCCTTCTCTTTGAACTTTAATTTCTTTTCCAAATTTCTCCTTACTTTCCTCCACAGCTTGCTCAGTGTACACAGTGAATAACTTTACCATAAAGGCTACAACCCTGTGTTATTCCTTCCCAACTAAAATTCCTCTCCATGCCCTTCGACTCTTATAACTGCAGTCTTGTTTCAGTACACGTTGTAAATAACCTTCTGTCCACTATATTTTAACCCTCCTGATTTCAGAATTTGTAAGTGTAATCCAGTCAACACTGTCAAAAGATTACTTCAAATCTTCAAAAGCTAGAAATGTATGTCTGCTTTTCTTTAATTTATCTTCTAAGACAAGTCGTAAGGTGAGTATTACCTCACGTGTTCCTACATTTTTTATAAATCCAAACTGACATTCCTTGAGGTCGTTTTCCAGCAGTTTTCCCATTATTTTGTAAATAATTCTGTAATCGTGACGTATTGAACTTATGGCTAGTTCTTAGGGACTTCAGGAGGTGTGATGGAAATTTCGTCTTCTACAGAGACCTTGTTTCTACATAGGTCTTTCAGAGCTCTGTCAATTTCATTTCCAGAGACCTTGTTTCGACAAAGGTCTTTCAGAGCTCTGTCAATTTCTTTTTTCAGTATGACATTTCTTATCTTCATGTATTTCCTCTTCCCTTTCCACAACATAGTCAGTAACTTCATTTCCCTTGTATATCTCCTCTATATGTTCTTTCACCTTTCAGCTTTCCCTTCTTTGCTCATAACTAATTTTCCATCTGAGTTCTTGATGTTTATACTGTTGCTTTAATTGTTTCCAAATGTTTCTTTCCTTTTCCTGCAGGTGGTATAACAAAAGTTCAAATATTTATAAACCAATGGGACTAAACTGTAGTTGATAATTATGATCAAAATTTTATCACACAACAGAGGAGAACATGTCATTCATATGATATGATATGTGTGGCAATCATGAATATAAAGGCATGTTTCATTGCAGAGACATATATTTTAAAAAAAATCAATCAAATGCCATCTTTCTTCTCCAAATGCAGAACTTTTTTGTTGGCCTCCACTAGCATAGTTGCTTGAATGGCAATTTTCAAGTGTTCATTTTTACCGAAACCCTGTTTGAGAGTAGAACAGTTGATAAAGTGTCTGAAAACAGTTTAATACATGGCCATGTAATCAATTTTGAAATGAAGAGTAATCTTGTTGATCTAGGTGAAATGATGTGCAGAATATAAATCCATGTGTATGTGACAGAACAAGGAGGCACGGGTGACTTCTAGTTTCATATAGACAACCTGCAGTGGATGCACACAAGACAACTATGTCATATTTCTTTGATGACACTCATCTACTAGCACTTCTGTCCAAATCTTCAGGAAGCACATTTGTAAATAATTACCCTCTGTTACTTTCATAATTACTGAGCTATCCATACACATTATGACCAATTTGCTTTGCATATAACAAGTAACTCATTGAAGTCTTTGAAGTGACAAAACTGTACATGAGAATTGGTTAGTTTTCGTTTTTTGAGCTACAGAACAGTGTAATACCTCCATGACTATTACTTTGGTGAATGTTTTACACATTATTTGTACCTTGTTTGATTTTCCATCTGCATAGAAAGTTCATCATATATATCAATGGTAAGCTATTGTATCAGCTGGATAAATGGAAACTTGATAGTAATGTTGTCAATTGTGTACATGAAAAGCATGATGTTGATTTGAGATATGGTTTCAATAACTGCAATCTGAACTGGGCAGAAATGTTCTATACACACATCAATATTTGCTTTGTTGTAAGAGCAATAATTGTGTGGTGTGTTCCAGGTACTGGTGGCGAGAAACGTGCCGAATCCTGGGATGCCGCAGCAGCTGCAGCAGCTGGGCTCTGACCAGCAAAGGCCTCGTTCACCACCATCTACTATGCCAGTACCTGCTCCACAGCCTGAACCGTCACATCCGGCTTCACAACCTGAACCGTCAAATCTGGCTCCACAACCCGATCCGGCACTTCCGGCTCCACAACCCGAACCGTCACGCCCGGATCCACAACCGGGACCGTCACATCCAGCTTCACCTGCTGGAACCTATGTGGAGGATATCCATACTCCGCTGGTAGAAGTGACTCTGTATGTGTAACTTTTCCTTTTTCGATTGATGCTAAATGTGATTTGTACATCTCATTATGTGTCATAGATATATACACTGATGGCCACCAAAACTCCAACACCCTGAAGGAAGCATTCAAACTGAGTGACATTTCAACAGTGCTTATGTGGCTATGACAGATGAACATGATTAGAATTTGACTACAAGTGCACATTATAAGAACCAGTAGCAGAACCTGCAACCCGCTAAGTTAGTCGTGTGGTATAATGTACCACTTTCCGATACAGGGAGGTGTACTGGCCCTCGTTCAAATCTGCCTGGCGGATTAGCGAAGGAATCGGAGTGCTGGCCAGCCTGGATGTGGTTTTTAGGCAGTTTTCCACGCCCCCCTAGGTGAATACCAGGCTGGTCCCCAAGTCCTACCTTAGTTATGTGATTCACAAACATTTTGTAACACTTTACACTTCCACACATGTAACATTATACACAGACATTTGGAGGACACATTACCTCCCAGGGGGAATGGGGTGGCGACAGAAAGGGCATCTGGCCACCCTTTAACAACTAACATGCCAAATTCAATTAACAAAGCTGACCCTGCATATGCAAGAGAAAGTAGAAGAGTAGCACAACCTACAAGTGTTATATAAAGTGGTGACAGGTGGCCAAGTGGAGGTACTGAAATTGATCTTTCCCGCAGTTGTTTTGTGTAAGCAGCTTCAGTATTCCTCATAGAATAAAGCAAGTGTCTTTCGAGCACATTTCATAGTTCGACAGATGACGAATAGTTGCCTATAGAGATTTGGATTATGCTACAGAGAAATTGGTTGGGGGTTGTTTGGTTGGGATAGGGGGACTAAACTACTGAGGTTATCAGTCCCCCAGTGGGGAGGGGAAGGAGTGAGAATAGGAAGGGAGGAGAAGGGGAAAGGAAATGCAGTCCAGGAAGTAAAGAAGGAAGGAAGACTGCAATAGCTCGGGGCCCCGTGCTCGCCACGCACGTACTCACGAAAGAACCGTGAGCCCCCTGGGGGAAGAGAAAATGGTGATTGTTTTGGACATAACCAAGCAAGTATAATGTGGATGTGTAATCATGGATGGAGGAGGAAATGAAGGACCATATAGACTGATTGCGCTCATGTCGTTGCACAACTACATGAGATGTCAGGCATACAGTAGACATAAGAGTGATGGATTGCTCTGCCACATCTTGAACAACCATATCTTAACAAATTCAGTCTGTTGGACAAAAAGCATTGTCTGCATATAAGACTGAACATTGATTGTAGCAGAGTGGACTGTCCAAAATGCATCCATTACTTACCAGTAATTTACTACTAAGTCATTGCCACAGGTGTTAGTGCTGGCTAAGGTGCAGTGAATGGCAGACATAGATAATTGAATGGAACTACATTGCTTTTCCTGATGAATCCCAATTCTGCCTGTTCCAGCATGATGGTTTAGTGAGAGTTTGGGGAGACTGTAGAAATGTTGGCATTTTTTTTTATCACTATAAAGGATCTGCACCCTGTATTATTGTTGGGTGTGGCGTTGGATTTCACTCCCACATGCATCTATGCATACCTGGTACAGTAACTAACCAGTGTTATGTCTCTGTAGAGCTGGAGCCCATTGTGCTCCAGTATCTTCAGAGCTTTCCAATTGCCACATTTGAATAGGAGAATGTGCGACCACACACTGCATGAATGTTCAAGACTTCTTTGTCACTTATTGGATTGGACTGTTGCCTTGACCCACCTATACTCCCAATCTTTTGCTATCAAAAATGTCTTGTTGATGACTGCAGAATATCTGTCCTCGGATACACACCCCTGGTGCACCAAATCTTGGCAATACGTGAATACAGCATCGAGTGCTATACCGTAACAAACAATCAGGTGCCGATATATGTAGTAGCAGTTGCAGTTAGCAATGTTGTAAACAATCATCATCTTCACTTCAACAGGGGCTGTACTTTCAATCAAATAATATATGTACAATGTGTTATTTATGAAGTAAATTTGCCTGTGTTATATCCAGTCCTCCTTGGTGTTGCACTGGAATAGCCATCAGTGTAATTTGCATATAGTTACTACACTGTAATATCACTTTATGTAATTTATTTCACTCCTCACATCTTCCACAAGAGTCCTCATTACTAAGTTTTAAGACAGCAGCTGGCACACAAATAAGTACGTGGATGCATGAGCATGACAAGAACAGCTATGCTGATTAATAGAAGAATTTATTTACAGAACAAAAGCGAATACTTAACTTCTCCTGGCTTGGAGAGGAACACTTCTAACACAGTTGCATTGGTACATAAAGAATCATTGCTACTTCTTCTCACTGCTGCTCATTGCTATGGAGGCCGAGTGTCTGGGCCAACCGGCACTATGCAGATGGTTTTATCAGCGGGGATGCTAGTTTCTGGGCCATATGTGGCCATGGCTGCACATTTTCTAGAGGTGGTGTATGTTTTGGTGCCTGCTAATTGTAATTCAGGCAGTGTTGCGTCGATTGGTGTGCAGCCAATACAATAGGATTGCACAGTCTAGGTCCAAAAATGAGACACACATATATTTTTATTCGTGTCCATTTGGCATCTGAATAGGTGAAAATCCTCCCAAACAAAGCATAGTTGTTATCTTTCTTAGCACATATTACTGAAACAATAGGATACATAACAAAAATGTAACATAATTTCTATGATTTCTACTATTCTCTACAGCTGTGGAATTACATCTTCAAACATTTTGAAATCCTCTCTTAACAATTTCTGAAATGGTAGAATTTCAGTTTTAGTATATCAAATAGTGTATTTAAGAACAAATTCAACCATATATGATAAAATATTCATAGAATATATGACATCAACTGCGATTGGGCAAAGCTGAAAATGTGTACCCAGCCAGGATTCGAACCCGGGTCTCCTGCTTTCTAGGCAGTTGCGCTGACCTCTACACCACTGGGGACACAGTGATCACCGCACCTGCAAGGACTACCCATGCACGCCTCCCGTCAGATACAAATTCCCAGCTTCGCCCTGCCCATAGTACTCAAACTCGTAGTTTAACTAATTCCCGTAAGAGTAAGGGCTTCAAATTGCCCACCCCTCCCCACTAACGATAGGATCATTGCCCGTCACCGGCGTATTATATATATACATGTGGCGTCTGTTCCGAAGAACAGACGTCACATTCTGATCCTGCAGTTGTTATTATTTAATATTCATAGAATATATGACATCAACTGCGATTGGGCAAAACTTAAAATGTGTACCCAGCCGGGATTCGAACCCGGGTCTCCTGCTTTCTAGGCAGTTGCGCTGACCTCTACACCACTGGGGACACAGTGATCACCGCACCTGCAAGGACTACCCATGCACGCCTCCCGTCAGATACAAATTCCCAGCTTCGCCCTGCCCATAGTACTCAAACTCGTAGTTTAACTAATTCCCGTAAGAGTAAGGGCTTCAACTTGCCCACCCCTCCCCACTAACGATAGGATCATTGCCCGTCACCGGCGTATTATATATATACATGTGGCGTCTGTTCCGAAGAACAGACGTCACATTCTGATCCTGCAGTTGTTATTATTTAATATTCATAGAATATATGACATCAACTGCGATTGGGCAAAGCTGAAAATGTGTACCCAGCCGGGATTCGAACCCGGGTCTCCTGCTTTCTAGGCAGTTGCGCTGACCTCTACACCACTGGGGACACAGTGATCACCGCACCTGCAAGGACTTCCCATGCACGCCTCCCGTCAGATACAAATTCCCAGTTCGCCCTGCCCATAGTACTCAAACTCGTAGTTTAACTAATTCCCGTAAGAGTAAGGGCTTCAATTGTTAATTTCGACATTTTGGATCTAATTTTCGAGTTTGTATTTTTTAAAATAAGTACCTCTATAGGCTGTCAGTGCTTTATAATACTTGTATTAACATAATCTGTAGTTATTTAGCTCCGATTTCCTGTCTCTAACCAAATTGTTTAACAAAATCTTAAGCTTTAAATTGATGTTATTAACCATATTTTACAACTTGGGTAATGATGCCATGGTAGGGAATTTAAGCAAAATGAAGTGTAATAGAGATGCATACATTTTGTGAAATGGACACATGCAAAAGGTAGTGAATATAGTAGTTTTGAAGTGCCAAAAACTGTATTTCTGACTTTTGCGGTGGCTTAATCAAGTCTAAATTATAAAATCTCCTTTCATTCCAATTTTACATCAACAAATATTTGAAGCCTTCTAAATGTCTAATACAGTAGAGTGATAAGTATAAATTAGAACAGTTGTAATACTTATTTACTACTACTCATTCATCGAGTAGGTTAATCCTTGATTTTCAAATGTATGACTTCATAGCCCCGGAACCCAGGGTCTTGGCTTCACAGAGTATACTTTCACAATATATTTTTAACAATAAAACTTAATAAAATACATGGCTGAAAAAATCATAATAAAGTGGTATTAGCTGGCGAAGCTGTGGTATTATTCTGTACGAAAAAGGCACACTTGTAATAAAGTAAAAGAAAAAAAAAAACTGTTTTCCTTAAGGTGGCACCATTCCCCTGGTCTCCCCTATATCCTAATTGTCTGAAGGCATTCGATGTTTTACAATTGCTGACAACTTATGACTTGAGCCAGATGTGGTAGTACAGAAGGTATTTCTAATTTACTAATCCCTACAGCGATTACTTTTGTTCTGAAAATTGGGCTTATTCTGTATTTTATGTTCAAATAATTTACAGTAATATTGTTGGGCAACATCTTCAACAACAGCCAGTATTTTGAGAGGTGAATGCCCGTCATTTTCATGTCATAACAGAAAAAACTGCTCTTCATGTCTGCAATATTTTTCAATAACGCTTCATTCTTTTATCAACTACTCCCAAAATTTTCAAAATTCATAGCAAAAATTGCAAGTTTGTTTTATAGGGGAGGGGCATCGTCGTCACAGCTTTGGCACCTGTCAACTGTGTGAGGGAACCTCAATCTAGCTGTTGCTCTGAACCCCCCCTCCCCTTCCCCCAGAGGAAAGATTTATCTACACCCCTGCACTACATTATTCCAAAGCAGAAAATTCAAATTTCAACTGGTTTGGTTGTTAAGATGTTTTGTACCTTTTCATTTGAACACCCCTCATACAACTCTTCACTGAGCAACAGATCTGTACATGAACACAGCAAAGTTACACAGGTCACACCAATATTCAAGAAAGGCAATAAGAGTCGTCTACAAAATTACAGTACTATATCATTGACACTAGTTTTCAGCATAATTTTGGAACATATAGTTGGGTCCTTAATGTGCCTTGTCATTATAAATCATTTAGGAGACAGTCTGAGCATCTCCCATTGACAGTTCATGGATAATGCTGTTGTTTATTGGTTGGTGAAGTTACTAAAATATCAAAATCAACTGCAAAATGATTTTGATAAGATAGCTGCATTGTGAGAATATTGTCAATTGACCATAAATAATTGAAAGTAAAATAAATCCATTAAAATTCATTTACATGACAAATCTGTCAAATCTACAGGCTGTAACTTTAACTAAATACCCAGGAATTACCATCAAAAACTACTTTAATTGGAGATGACATTTAGAAAAAAATCATGGGAAAGACAAAGCAAAGGCTGTGTTTCATTGGCAGGAAACTTAGAAGATGCAACAGTTCTCCTAATGAAACTGCTAACATTACGCTTCTCTGTCCTATTTTGGAGTGTTGTTGCACGTTGTGTGATCCTCACCAGGTGAGAAAATGGAGGAGGTAGAGAACGTCAGAGAAGGGCAGCTCATTCTGTATTATCGCATTATAGAGGAGAGAGTGTCATGGAAATGATGCGAGAGTTGGCATGGAAAATATTAAAAGAAATGTGTTATTCATTGTGTCAAGTTCTGTATTCAAAATTTACTTCAACAACTTTCTCCTCTGAATAAATAATAAATTATAACAATAAAATAGAAATCAGATCAAAAACTAATAGATTTAGGTGTTCCTTTTTTCCGTGTGTTATTAGAAGATGGGAAAGTTTTGAAATATTATGTAGCAGTTTGATAAACCTTTTACAGAGCACTGAAATAAGATTTGCAGAGTAAATACATTGATGTAGATGTCATATACCATATTGCTACCACATCAGCACTGCTGGCTTGACTAGTCATGACACACATTACTCTTACTGCTCCTCAACAATATGAAAATAACAAACATAATACAATCTACTCATATTTGTTTAAAGTATTGGTCGTCTTTTGTAAGCCTAGAATGTATGGCACAATACAGAGGACATTACATTACATTTTAATGTTGGAATATCTGCCTCTATTAATACTTGCCCAGGTATAACTCCATTGAAAGATACTGTATTCTTCTTGAAGAAAGCTGTGGTGTCTGATATTGTGAATTCTTACCACATGGTGTTATTCTATGTCTACATACATACTCTACAATCCACCATAAGGTGTGTGGTGGAGGGTACACTGTACCACTACTAGGCATTTCCTTTTCTATTCCATTCCCAAATAGAATTAGGAAAAAAAGAACGCCTATATGACTCCATACGAGTCCTAATTTCTCTTATCTCGTCTTCGTGGTCTTTCCACAAAATGTAAGTAGGCGGCAGGCAGATTGTTCTACACTCAGCTTCAAATTCTGGCCCTCTAAATTTCCTCAACAGAATTTCTCAAAAAGAACATCGTCTTACTTCCAGCGATCCCCATTTGAGTTCCTGGAGAATTTCCGTGACACTTGTGGATTGGTTGAACCTAGCAGTAACGAATCTAGCTGCCTGCCTCTGAACTGTTTCTATGTCTTCCTTTAAATTGATCTGCTGTGGGTCCCAAACACTTGAGCAATAGTGAAGATGTGGTTGTACAAGCATTTTATACACGGTCTCCTTTACAGATGAAGTAAATCTTCCCAAAATTCTCCCAATAAACCGAAGTCAGCTGTCCTTATTCACAACTGTCCTTACATGTTCGTTCCATTTCATATCACTCTCTAATGTTACGCCTAGATATTTGAACAATGCGACTGCATCAAGAATCTCACTACTAATGCTGTATTGAACCATTATAGGATTGTTTCTCCTACTCATTTTTCTACATTGAGAGCTAGCTGCATTCCTCACACCAACTAGAAATTTTGTCTAAGTTATCCTGTATGCTGTTACAGTCAATTAAAGATGACACTCTCCCATACACCACAGCATCATCAGCAAACAGCTGCAAATTACAAGTACTCTGTCCATCAGATCATTTATATAGATGGAAAATAATAGCCGTCCAATCACACTCCCCTAGGGCACGCCTGATGATACACTCGTCTTCGATGAACACTCGCCACTGATAACAACATACTGTGTAATATTACTTAGGAAGTCTCCCAGCCAATCACAAATGTGTGAACCTATTCTGTATGCTTGTATATTCGTTAGCAGTCTGCAGTGTGGCACTGCGTCAAACACCTTTTTGAAATTAAGAAAAACACAGTCTGCATGTTGCCCTTCATCCATGGTTCGCAAGATGTCATCGTGAGAAAAGGGCAAGCTGAGTTTCACATGAACGATGTTTCCTAAACCCACGCTGATTCATAGAAAGAATGTTTTTTGTCTCAAGTAAATTTACTGTATTTGAACTGAGAATAAACTCCAAAATTCTACAGGAAACTGATGTCAATGATATTGGCCTGTAATTAAGTGGGTCAGTTCTCTTTCCTTTCTTATAAATAGGAGTCACCTGCCCTTTTTCCAATCACTAGAAACTTTGCACTGAATTAAAGATTTGTGATAAATGCAAACTAAGCAAGGGGCCAATGCCACAAAAACCGAACTGGTATTCCATCCAGACCAGGAGACTTTTTTTTATTTAGCTCTCTCAGCTGCTTCTCTACACCGGAAATACCTATTACTATAGCCTCCATTTCAGAGTTAGTACCTTGATCAAATTATGGTACATTTTTGCAGTCCTCCTGCGTGAAAGATTTCTTAAAGGTTGAATTTAGAACTTCAGGTTTCTGTTTGTTTTCTTATGTTACTGCCACAGAATAATTAACAAGTGACTTTGACCCGCTTATCAATTTTTGATAGGACCAGAATTTTTTTGGGTTCTCAGAAAGATCTTTTGCTAAGGTATGGCTGTGGTAATTATTGTATGCTTCACACATCAATCTTTTTATAGACACACGAATCTCTACTGACTTTTACCTGTCATCAGTTGTCTGTTCATTTTTGAACTGAGAGTGAAACAGTCTTTGCTTTCTCAGTAGCTTTCTAAGATTATTATTAGACCACGGTGGATCTTTTCCATCCTTAATTGACTTTACAGGCATATATTTCTCTGACATTTGATTTACGATGCATTTAAATTTAGTCCACAATTCTTCTACATCCATTGTACCAGAACTAAATGATGTCCACTCATTTTCTAAGTGTGATCCTAACAATTGCTTATTGGCTCTTCCTAACAAAATCATGCTCCTAGCCTTCTTGATTGGTTTATGAACTTATTGACACTATGACGATATCATGATCACTAACCCCTGTCTCTAAGCAGACATCATTAATAAGGTTAGGCCAGTTTCTTAGTTATAAGTCCTAAAATATTTCCATTGCATGTGGGTTGCCAGTTTAACTGCTCAAGACAGTAGCAGCAAGACTGCTTGTCTGTACCACCTGAAATGAAACCAGAGAGGTTGAAGTCTCCCCCGACTAATATTGCATGGCCCGGATACCTATGCACTACCTGGTGTAGACTTTCTTTGAATGACTCTAAAACTGCTACAGCACCACTGGGAGACCAGTAAAAACACCCAACTATTAACTTTACTTCTCTTAGACCTGTTATATGTGCCCAGATAACTTCACAGTGACTCTCAACCTCGGTCTCAGTAGAAACAATACCTTTCTTTGTCCATGACGATGAACACTCCCCCTCCAATAGTGTCCGATCTGTCTTTCCGATATACATTCCATGCCTCGTTAAATATTTCTGAACTTGTTACTTCATGATTTAGCCAGTTTTCAGTGCCTAAAACTATCTGAGCACAATAATTTCCATGCAGCGTATAAAATTCAGGAACTTTGTTTTTAATGCTATAATACAGTAGTACATTCTTAGTATCATAGCACTAATAAAGACTACATATGGCAAGAGCTGTCACTGTTTGAGATGGAAGTAAAATATATTGGGAGTCACTTGCTTTCCCACTCTAATGCTCACCTGTTTCCTGCACAGTGACAATACAAAGCTTTCATTCAATTGTTGCTTTTGGTGGTAAATGTCATGTTTGATTTTGATCATGGCATTACTGGATGAAGAAATTAGAGCTTATAGCGAACAATAGTGGGCCAGAACTAAAGACAACACATTTCCTAATAATATTGAATCTTTGTCTCTGGACTAAATGTTTGCTTGTTTACAGTATTCTGCGGGGAAAAGACCTATCTGCCAAATAAAAAATAGTGATTTATTTTCTATGGTGTATAGTGTAGTGTACAACATTCAGAATAACTGTGAAAATGCTCAATACCTGCTGGTTGATTGACATCATTTGTGCCCAGTCTTCAAAGTGTTAACAGACACGTGTGGTAGTCACATAATGAGATCACCATTATGGTGCAGATGCTCAATTATTGTTGTCATTAAGGAATCATTTAGCATCAAATTTGCCATCAGAATGGAACTTAGCACATCATTCCACAATGTGATTTTCAATAGACATGCTGCACACATGAAAGCTTCATTCTCATATGTATCTTTGCTGGTGTTCATTCTTAGGAAGCAAAGAAAAGAATTAAATCACATTGTTCTGTCAGGATGCATTTGATAATAACATCACTATATTTTATGTTTCCACATTTACTATACAAATGTCAGAAAGATACTAATGTTACACTAATTCTTTGCTTAAATGTCATTTATTATGTATATACCTGCATTGGAGTTGAGCTATGTTTCATATACTCTGCAGTTACATTCTTAAGCAGAAAATTCATGATCATCCCTCAAAATCTGAGGATCTTTACATTTTCCATTGATAAACCTACCATTCTCATATAGTAAATTAATAAGAAACATTTATATAATAACAATTATTTACATGTTAGGTTGTTAGAAGATTTACATAATTCATCATAACATATACCATTTAATTATTTGTAGTTACTTGTAGCTTAAAGACTTTCAAGCATTGTAAATATATAGCCCATAACTACATCACTAACTAAGGTTAAAAAAATTCCTACACAAGGAGGAGGAATAACTCATAACACCTTAGTTTATAATATCCACATCAGTTTTGGAGTAATCAGACATGGATTAATTATGTACTCAGTTACATGTGGTGGCATGTGATGCTTGCACCACAGTTGGGTGTACAACTCGTATGTGTGCTGTGAAATTTTTCAACAATCAATACATGCAATGACATTCATCTAGAATTATATTAGTATGGCATCTTACTACTAACGTGTTGTGTGTTCCCATCATTTAATAATTATAATTTTAATATGGAGACTACATGCTTTTTGTGATATTATTTAAATTTCTAAAAGTCACAGAAATTGGTTTAAGTAACATCTTGTTTTGCTTATTTTATGTAAGTATGTAGAATTGGGTGAGTCACATAATGGGAGCAATGTGTAGGACACTTTTGCAGATGGCTGTTCTGTAGATCTCTGATGAACGTTTGGATAATTTATAGAAACTGTAGCTGAGGCACTCAACTTCAAAGATCTGCCTGTCCTGGACTATCACAGGTCCATTAAGTTTCTTAAAATACTATTTATATTGTTTGCCTTTCAGTTATTTAAGACTAATTTCCTGAAACTGCCAATGTATTTTTTGTTGTATGATGAATATGGATATGTGGAAGAATTTTAACTATGTGCTCAAGTTTCCCAATTTTTTCAAACCACTGAACAAAGATGAATAACATTTTTTACTCTGTGTGAAAGCAATCATTCTAGAATGCACCCTGTTTGGATTTTTTCCTCTCTGGACAGTTTATTACCCAACTACTGCAAGAAAATTGCTCATAATTGTTTTAGCTGTAGTATCTGTATAACCTCCAGTTACACCATGGAAGATAAATAATAATGTAGACAATTTATCTTGTTGTCTAGATTCCTAAAGTCACCTACTGCAGTACTTTGGGGAAAAAAAGTATATTCTTACTTGTTGGGCACTTCTCAAACTAAAAATTATGAAATACTTCTAGTCTCACAAATGATTTTGTAAAATTATGCATTATTTAATGCAACATGTGAATGAAGGCTGGTGTGTATCCCCTAGGTGCATGTAACCATTAAGGCAACGCTGGGTCACATGAGTGAGGGCTACTAATTGCCAAATTCCAGGTAGTGACTAACACCACTATCATGTACAACAATCAATTTGTGGCCTTGAAGACTAAACTATGTTGATTCATCTTTTTATGTACTATAATTTCAACATGCTAATTCTGTATGCCATTTAAAAGTACTGTTTCAATCCATGAATACATAAGAACTTAGTCTGGAAAAGAACCATTATATACCATCATAAACACAGTTTATTGTGCATTTTCATTTACTATTACCAATATGACATTCTGCCATTTAAAACTCTGGTTTCATGGTTCTGCTCCATTGATATGCAGTATCCTATTAGTAGTCACACATGTATCAATCTGTTTCTTGCACTCATTATTATTCCATATGGTGCTGATTTTAGAAGTCCACCATGTCTGCAAACTTTATATTTATTTACTGTTTCATGGTGTTCATTATTACTGACATGTATGTTATTTATATATTTGTATTGACTACAAAATTTTCAGAGTGCTTTGCAGAAGTAGCATACTTACCTATAAAATGTAAAAGAGGTATGATGTTAATTTTTTTCCCCCAGGCCACAAGTTATGGAATTTGATGTGCAGTCCCTAACACAAACAAGCCTCGACTATGCAGCTAGTGTTGAAATGAATATAACCGTTTTGAGAAGCAAACAGCTGCATAAGGACAAGGGTCATGAAGATATTGCAGACAAAGGTCATGCCACAAATAAACGCCCTAAAGTAAATGAAGGACCTCAGAAAGCTACAGGACAAATTAGATCAATTGCAATGAAGGTGACTCGTATGAGAAAAAAACAGATTTTAGTTGGTGGCCAAAAAGGAGTGTCGGTAAGTACAGATACTCCCTGAATAGTCATGACCTGATATGGCATTTCATGATCAGTGCTTTCAGCATGTGAGATTGAATGTACAGTACACATATCTCTTTTGACAATACACAAAATGAATTAGTGAAACCAGTATAATGTACAACAATACTGACATTTGTGCCAACAATTGTTAATGGTGTGGTTATTTATTTTAGCAGGACTTGTCTTCACTAGTATAATCTGAAGATACCTTTGCATACATACAGTAAATATATTTTCAAATTTAAAACATATTTAGGTGATTTATTGTGTCAAAAGAGCCAAGATTGTTAATTATCTTTATTGAGAATACTGGTTTTGGCAGATTAAACTGCCATAATTGGCTCTGTAAGCATACATATCAAATTGTACTCAACATGCTATAAGAAAAAGTCAGAGAAATACATATCCTTAATATACATCCACCTTTCAAAACCACATTTCATGTGCCACATCACAAAGGAAACCTTTTAAAACTGTAATTTTTCACCAACATTATTGTTGGTGTGTCTGCAGTACAAATAAAATGTCAACCACACTTTGCTCCATTGTAATCTGGTCACAGTTAAGTTAAAACAAAATTGACTAGATTAGCTGTCCACACCACAACAGGGTACCAGATGGCACTATAGACATAACATTTGTGCATTACACATTTCCTTATGTCAAGAACAACAATCTTCTGACCAAGAAAAATAAATTACAATTGAAAATTACTGACATTGCCAATCAAAATGTGTTCCAACCTAGCATACCTTTACCAATGAAAGTTTGAACAGTACATCGGGTGTTACTTTTAAACAAGTCATTTACCCTTTACACAAATGTTTACGTTAAATACCTAGTATCCAAATTAGGCAAATTAAAGTATGTATATAATTACAGTTAACAGTTATAATAAATATCATAAATACCAAAAGACAAATGATACAGGTTTCAAAGCTGCAGTGAAGGCATATCTAACAGACCACTGCTTCTACACCATTATGGGGTACCTTGATGAATAATAACTGCATAAACAGTAACTGAACTGATAACAATAATAATGAACCAATTAACCAAACTTCACAACAATTGTATTGTAACCTTAGCTGTTAACTCTACTCTATAATGACATAAGTGTTACTGCAGTAAATGTATCCAACAAGTTACTGTACACACCATTACAACACAAGATCTCATGGATAAATAAATAAGAACAGAGGCAAAGATCTAATAAAATCATTACGACTTCTGAAAAGATATAAAAGAAACTGCTGTAGCTCAAACTGTATGCTACAACACTGGATGTCAGTTATCTGACATAGATTGAGAAAACAAAATTAAAACAATTTGTTACATTTCAGACAGCACAGACAAGAAAGTACAGACGAGATGCTATTGTGAAAATGGTTAATGGTGAGGAATGTGTATTGTAACCCAATGTCTCAGTATCTGTATTTTGAAATTGCAGCAAATTTAATTTTACAAAAAGATGATGATGTAATGCATACAGAACAATTTATATAGCCAAATAATTAAATAATAATTATTGAAGTTCTGAACCTGAAATGGTTGTATTGGATGTGGAAGGACTGGGAGGGTAACTACAGACAGTCATTGCTTAATTTACAAAATTTATTTAACAAAGTACCTTAAAAATGTTTTAACAACTCAAAAGGCAGAAAATTTAAAGGGAAACATGAAAATAAGATATACAGTCCCTGATAACCAGATCAGATTTAAAAACAATAAAACCCAACAAGTTCTAATAATGTAAATATATTAAAGCACCTCACAGATTTGGTATAAGATAAATTTCTCTTAAAACCTTACTGTAACAGTACACAATTTTTTTTAAAGATTAACTGCAGTGCAGATTAACATATTGACTGCAGTAACTTATTTCACAATCAAGTAGAAACAGGATCAAATTATAGTAGAAAACTAGCAGCTTAGCTAAATTTCAAATCTATTTCATCTAAAATATCCTTATAAGATAAATAAGAGTTAACAGGATATAATGTTACAACATATGATAAAAATTAGCTAAAGAAGCCCACCAGTAATATTAAACTTTAAGAAAGCTCTAAAAGTTTTGGTTTTAAAGTCCAACCTTAACAGCAACAATCAAGCATAATAACACAGAATGGTACACAATTGCATTAAAATCTGTGTGTGCAAATTAATCTAGGTCACAACCAAGAGAGTGGGGGAGGGGGGGTCTCTCGTAACTCAATGCAAGTGGTGTACCTGCAAAGGGTGAAGGCACAGCATAACAAACTCGCCCCCTTACAGGTTAAATAACAGTGACCGCATGAACACACAGTACGGAAAGGGAAGGATGTGGGACATCTTGTACGCTCAAATAGTATAAACCAGATGCAAGGCAGGTGATGGCGGCATACAGGGGGAACTGTAACAAGTATAGCCACCAAGAAAAGGATTAAAGGCACACTTTACTGAAGGATTCCAGATGGAAATGGAAGTATCTTCCACAAGAGCTCAAATTAATGCATCTCCTCTGGTAGTGAACTGAATGGTGAGGTGCGCAATATGTCCAGAATTTGGTGAAAGAAAAATGCACCAACAGGCGACATGAGCTGATGTTAAATTTGCACCTCCACTCTCACCAGCAAAGACACGTGGTCCCATGTCACAACACGGATGTGGCCAAACATTGCCAAAGTACCAGCAAGTTGTATGTAACATAAATATTGCACTGATAGCAAGGCACGCCAAACAAACACATTGTTAATGCCTCACACTATTTCATTTCATTTTTATTGGTCCAAATGATTCATTACATACTTGGAGTACACTGAATATAGGAAAAGTCAAAATTTGGAAATGATCAGGACAGAGAGAGAGAGAAAGAGAACATTAATTACAGATAACAATGATAAGTTACAAGTAATAACAACACACTTTGGATTTAACTAAAATTACATACTCATTATTTACAATGCTATTTTCCATAATAAAAAAAATAAAAAACACTGACTCTTCACTCCATGGTGGCCGTATCATCCCTCTATTGCTGACTACTGACTGTTAGTCTTGCCCTGCCAACTGCCCCTCCACGTCGCTGAGACACATCGGATCAAAACCCCCGGTCAGACAGGGGGCGTACTAGGTAGAAGGGCCATCAATAATGAAACTAGGAAGCACAATCAATAACAAGTGACATAGATTAAGCCAGAATACTTGTGCCAACATCACAGAAGGAATTACAAGGTAATGACAAGGCAGAAGATTAATTCAACAGACATTAAAAAAAAAAAGCAAAAGAAGATGTTGATGGCCTAAAAATTCCTAGCTTCAACATTTCATCTAATTAAGAACAAATAATTTTTACCTTAGGTGGAGCAAGATGATAAGGTGATTGACTAACTGGTATGTCATCGCTAAGGGAAACACAGTGTTGGAGCACGTTAGTACACCGAGCCTATCAGTCAAAACAGTAGAAAACTTGTTGAGTTTCTCAGTGAGCTGTGAAGCCTGCTCAGAAGTGAGATAGACAACATCAAAACCACCAAGGGCAGTAATAACAACAGTACTAACAGATCTCTGAATACACTCAGATAAGCTAAATGTTTCCCCAATGGCAAACTTGAAACCAAAGGCACGACTAGATAAATCCAAGAGCAGCTGAGTACTACTGATAACATCACAACCAAGAAGCAAAGAAACTGGCAAATCCTTAAGAAGAGCAAACTCAAATGGCCACTAAGAATTCACCTACTGCTAAACTCCCCTTAATGTATCTGTCCACAGGCAACATTTGATCATTAGCCATACGAAATATCTGTGAAGTTTTAGAAATGGGGCACAACCTAGCAATATGACGAAACTTGAGAAAACAAGAAAGATTGAGTACACAGGGAACTACCTGTGTCAAGAAGAACACAGACTGGCTCTCCACCTAACTTACAACAAACCCAGGGTAAAGGAAACCAAAGTCCACCGGTGACTTTTCCACTAAATTTCCAATTCAATGGGTGGAGACTTCTCCTCCCAAAATGCTGGTGGCATTTACTGGGGTGTAGATTGTGAGAAATAGGACACTCACATACTAAATGGCCCACAGATCCACATCTAAAACAATGCCTTACAATGTTACTTTGAGCTTGGGAATTATACTGTGGATGGTTACCACGAGGTAGACAAAGATGTTCTGCTTCAAACTTGTTCCTCTGCTCATCAGCAAAAGCAAACCTAGAAATTTCATGATACCATTTAAGCAATTGTATTCAGTTCAATGGACGTCTGAGAACTAATAGTTGAGAACAATAAGACAAATGCATTCCTTCAACAATATTGTATATAACTTTCTCCTCTGACATACTAGAGCCTAATGCAAAAAAAGTGGCCCTTGCATGATTGATATACTGACACAATGATTCACAACTGGCTTGCAAATGCCAAAAGATAATTATCCTCCAATTCTCTACACAACCTAAAAGAAAGCTCTTCCTCAACTAACTCTCATCGGAGGTGTTGCACAGAATATTCTACCCTTAAAGCTTGCGAAATCAACAGTTGTAGATCACCTTTAGTGAACAGGTAGAGCAAGGCCCAAATAACAGAGTGGGTTAACTTAAACGTGGCAGTATGTTGTTCAAGATCTACTAATGACCACAGAAGTTGATGCACTGTGTCAATACTATTGATCCCTAATTCAGTAATGTCCTTGAACAAACACATTATAGGGTTGGGAAGACTGGCAAATCTGATGGACACAATTGATTGAGTTATTACCAAATTCCCTACCTCTCTATCCTGCAACAATGACTTGCTGTGATCTTCATGTCGAAAAAAAAAAACTCTTCCCTCCCCAATTACCCCTATCTAACCCCGAATATGAAGTCTGAAGCTGTAAATCAGTAACAACTTTAATCCAATCATCAGGGTTCAATGACAAGCTCTTAAAATCTTCTACCTGATTTAACAAATGAGCCAGGTGGGCGATAGCTCTATACAACTGCTTGGGAGTGTGTTGTTCACTACAAGACAGGGATTTCTCATTTTCCTCTACAAAGGTACTAAGTGTGTTCAGCGGCACTGCTATATTACCAATTATTCCCGGTGACATGACTACCGGCTCCCCTAGGGCACCTCGCAGTCATGCAGCCAACTCGGCAACAGTGCCCTCTTTGACTCTCCTCATAAGCCAGCATCTCCTTTTGTAACGAATCGATGCCTGGACAATGCCTGGGACCCATGGCTGGTTCAACAGATTACCTGAATCAACATCAAATACAGTAGATAACAAGAACAATTGCCATAGAACAACAAATTAATAAAGCAAAGACTGTTTCAAAGTGAAAGTAACAGAACGTAACCATGCTCTAAAAAAATGTTCAAATGTTTGTATAGTCTATGGGACTTAACTACGGGGTCATCAGTCCCTAAACTTACAAACTACTTATGAACTACTTACGAACTAGGAAGGCACAAATATCCATGCCCGAGGGGGGGATTCGAACCCCCGACCGTAGTGGCCGTGCAGGCCGTGACTGGAGCGCCTTAGTCTCCTCGGCCACCGCATCCGGCTAACCATGCTCTGCTACCAATGAAATGGTTGTATTGAATGTGGAAGGACTAGGAGGATAACCACAGACAGTCGTTGCTTAATTTACAAAATTTATTTAACAAAGTACTTTAAAAAGTTTTAACAACCCAATAGGATGAAAATTTAAAGGCGAAATATCAGTCCCTGATAACCAGATCAGCTTTAAAAACAATAAAACCCAAACAAGTTCTAATAATGTAAATATTAAAGCACCCTACAGATCAGGTATAAGATAAATTTCTCTTAAAACCTTTAAAATCCCTTACAGCCAAAATATCCTTATAAGGTAAATAAGAGTTAATAGGATATACTGTTCCAACATATGATGAAATTTAACTAAAGAAGCCCACCAATAAATTTAACTTTAAGAAACCTGTAAAAGTTTGATTTTAAAGCCCAACTTTAACAACAACAATCAAACATAATAACACAGAATGGTACACAATTGCATTAAAATCTACATGTGCAACTTAATCTAGGACACAACCAACAGAGTGGATGGGAAGGGGGCGAGTCCTCTCATAACTAACTCAGTGCAAGTGGTGGACCAGCATAGGGTGAAGGCACGGCATAACAAACTCACCCCCTCACAGGGTAATAGTAGCGGACGCATGAACACACAGTATGGAAAGGAAAGTATGTGGGACAACTTCGAGGAAACCAAATAACTGCCAAATTACATACATGAGGTGGGCAGGAACACACATGTGAAAAGAAACGGACACTGCCTGTACAAACGCCTGAACACCAGATAGATTACTGTGCGCAAATAGGCACTAGCCAGATATAGACCCACGCAAATTCACTAAACAAATTTGAAAAATATATTGAAATAGCCTTACGGCAATTTTTTTCGAAACTGGCAATGAGTACCTAAAAGGTTCATTTTGTCCATTTAGGATACACAAATCAAGCAACACCAAGAAAAAGAAAATAGTTAAGAACAGCTGCTGGGATCAACTATCAAGAACTAAGCACACTCAAATATAAACCAGCTGCAAGTCAGGTCATGGCAACATACAGGGGGAACTGTAACAAGTATAACTTCCCAGAAAACAATTACAATAGTAAAGGCACACTTAACTGAAGAATTCCAGATGAAAATGGAAGTTTCTTCCACAAGAGCTCAAATTAATGCATCTCCTCTGGTAGTGAGCTGAATGGTGAGGCATGCAATATCTGCAGAATTTGGTGAAATAAAAGTGCACCAACAAGCAACATGAGCTAATGTTAAATTTGCACCTCAACTCTCACCAGCAAAGATGCACGGACCCATGATACAACACAGCTGAAGTCACCCAGCAGATGTGGCCCAACATCACCAAAGCACCAGAAATTTGTAAGGAAGGTAAATGGTGCACTGATAGGAAGGCACACCAGACACACTCACCATTAATGCCTCACACTCTGTGGTAGTCGCATCATCCCTCTATCTCTGACTGCTGACTGTTACTCCATCCCTGCCAACCATCCCTCCCCGTAGCGGTGGCACATCGGATCAAAACACCGCTCATGCGAGGAGCGTAGACCGTAAACAAGGGATGTAGTAGGTAGAAATGGCATCAGTGGTGAAACTAAGAAGCGTGATCGATAACGAGAGAAATAGATTATGCCAGAATACTTGCACCGACACCACACAAGGAATTTGAGGCAATGACAATGTGTAAGGTTAATTCAACCGACATAAAGAAAATCAGTTGGAGATGAGGGATATGAGTATAGAACGGGAAGGAGGAAAATGAAGGAGAAGAAAACTCCAAAGGAAAAGCAACAAGTTAACACAGCTCAGAACCTAATTAGTAATTTATCTTGGAGCCACACAAGTGGTGCAACTCATTTCCAGTTGTTATAGTATAGATTCATAGTTTTTGATACCGCAAAAATTCATATGTATATATAGAAAAGCTGTTAATAAGTCTTGTATTATAGACCACTACCAGTTAAATCAGCTCAAAATATGTCTGGAACATTTGCATCGTCACCCACTGTTCGGGTAATGACACATGAAACTCAAATTTTTATGATTTGATCTGTAGTAAGCAAAATGTGCCGCAATTCAAGTGTCCAACCATTAGATGTTAATTCACAAACTAATCTATTCTAAACTGAATACATAATAAAACTCATTACTGTTTAAAAATGGATATTGTTTCTGCTTCGTAATCCAATGCTTACGCTCATATGAGCAGTATCTAATGTTTGGGCTAATGGCATGGCATGGCAATGTATGCAAAAAAGCCGATCAGATCATGATCATACTAGTTCACAACTAACTTTTTGAACTTATTATATATTCCCTAGGGAATGCTCAATGATTAATTATGTTGTAGCATTATTACAGCATTAATCTATATGGGAAATTGATATTTAATAAAACGAAGAATTAACCAGCATTATGAATTTAAATAGCAATTTTGAACATTTTGTAGAAATTATAAACTTCAGAATGAATATATTTACAAAAACTTGGTACACAGCCTTTTAACTGGTAGTCTAATGTCTCAGTACAAATATATAGTATCACCTTCTAGGTCAACTCGTGGGAATGAAATGATGTAAATACCAATCATTATAGACAATTTAAAATATCTGAAGACAATATTCCATTCGAGACCTGAAATCAATTTTCTTACCAATTTGTTATAGTACTCTATACCTATATTGAAGCCCACAGTCTATGATTTGTTAAAAACTTGCCACGAGCTAATTCATGTGTCATAAATGACAAACATTATTTAAGAATCTACAGTACTTCAGAATAATCAGTAATGTAATTCCAGGTGAAATATCATTAAGAAATAAGTAAGGCTTGAAAACACATGTATCATGGCCTAATATCTATTTTAGATACCTTGTATACTATCTGGGCCAATTCATATTCACATAACAACAGTTGCTAACAAACACCCATTCACATAAAAAAAAATTAAAAAGTAAGAAGCAGGTACTTTACTATTATAGTAAGAGATGTCGGAAGCACCTGTATAATAGACTATAGTCTACATATAATTACAATTACATTATAGGTCAAATCATGTGTACAAAGATCATATGCTAAATGTCTAAATGGTTTTTGTTTGATCAATGCTAGCTACCATTGGTTTTAGAATGTGGATATAATATGTGGGGGACAAAACGATTACCCAGCCTGTTGTTGTTGTTGTTGTTGTGGTCTTCAGTCCGGAGACTGGTTTGATGCAGCTCTCCACAATACCCTATCCTGAGCAAGCCTCTTCATCTCCACATAAGAACGGCAACCTACATCTGTTTGAATCTGCTTACTGTATCCATCCCTTGGTCTTCCTCTGCGATTTTGACCCCATACACTTCCCTCCAATGCTAAATTCACAATTCCTTGATGTCTAAGAATGTGTCCTACCAATCTATCCCTTCTTTTAGACAAGGTATGCCCGAAATTTCTTTTCTCCCCAATTCTGTTCAGTACTTCCTCATTAGTTACGAGATCCACCCACCTAACCTTCAGCATTCTTCTGTAGCAACATATTTCAAAAGCATCTATCCTCTTCCTGTCCGCACTGTTTATCGTCCATGTCTCACTCCCATACAAGGCAACACTCCATACAAATGCCTTCAAAAAGGACTTCCTTAGGCTTAAATCAATATTCGATGTTAACAAATTTCTCTTTTTTAAGAATGCTTTTTTCCCATTGCCATTCTGCATTTTATATCCTCTGTACTGCGACCATCATTTGTTATTTTACTGCCCAAGTAACAAAACTCATCTACCTCCTTTATTGCTTCGTTTCCCAACCTAATTCCTTCAGCATCACCAGATTTTCTTACACTGCACTCCATTACCCTAGTTTTGCTCTTGTTAATGTTCATCTTATATGCACCTTTCAGCACACTGTCCATTCCGTTCAATTGCTCTTCCAGGTCCTTTGCTGTATCTGACAGAATTACTATGTCGTCGGCAAAACGCAATGTTTTTAATTCTTCCCCCTGAACTTTAATTCCTTCACCAAATTTCTCCTTGCTTTCCTTTATAGCTTGCTCAATGTACAAATTGAATAACAATGGAGAAAGACTACAACCCTGTCTTATTCCCTTTCCAACCACTGCATCCCTTTCATGCCCTTCAACTCTGACAACCGCTGTCTGGTTTTTGTACAAGTTGTAAATAACCTTAGGCTCCCTATATTTTACTCCTGCTTGCTTCAGAACTTTAAAGAGTTTATTCCAATCAACATTGTCAAAAACCTTCTCCAAATCTACAAAAGCTAAAAATGTAGGTTTGCTTTTTCTTAATCTATCTTCTAGGATAAGCCGTAAAGTGAGTATTGCCTCCCGTGTTCCTACATTTATCCTGAATCCAAACTGATCTTCCCCGAGGTCTGCTTCTACCAGCTTTTCCATCCTTCTGTATATAATTGGTGTTAATATTTTGCAACCATGACTTATTAAACTGATGGTTCTGTAGTTTTCACACCTGTCTGCACCTGCTTTCTTTGGAATGGGGATTATAACATTTTTCTTAAAGTCTGAGGGTACTTGGCCTGTCTCATACATCTTACACACCAGGTGAAACAGGTTTGTCATGGCTGGTTCTCCCAGAGACTTCAGTAGCTCTGAGGGAATATCATCTACTCCAGGGGCCTTGTTTCGACTTAGGTCTTTCAGGGCTCTGTCAAATTCTTCTCTCAGTACAGTATCTCCTATTTCATCTTCATCTACATCCTCTTCCCTTCCTACAATATTGTCTCGAAGTTCATTTCCTTTGTAGAGCCCCTCTATATACTCTTTCCACCTTTCAGCTTTCCCTTCTTTGCTGAGAACTGGTTTTCCATCAGTGTCCTTGATATTCATAGAGCTGTTTTTCTTATCTCTAAATGTTTCTTTTATTTTCCTGTAGGCTGTATCTATTTTTCCCCTATTTATACATTCTTCTACATCCTTGCATTTGCCTTCTAGCCACTCCTGCTTAGCCATTTTGCACTTCCTGTCGTCTGTACTCCATTTTGCCTGTTTCATTTACTGCATTTTTATATTTTCTCCTTTCATCGATTAAATTTAGTATCTCCTGTGATATCCAAGGATTTTTTGTAGGTTTTGCCTTCCTACCTATTTTGTCCTCTGCTGCCTTCACTATTTCTTCTCTCATTGCTACCCATTCCTCCTCTACTGTTTTATTTTCCCCTGTTTCTGCCAATTGTTGCCTAAAACTCCCTCTGAAATTCTTAAGAACCTCAGGTTCCTTCAATTTATCCAGGGCCCATCTCCTTATTTTCCTACCTTTTTGTAGTTTCTTCAGTTTCAGCCTACAGTTCATAACCAACAAGTTATGGTCAGAGTCTATATCTGCCCCTTGGTATGTCTTACACTGTAAAACCTGGTTCTGAAATCTATGTCTTACCATTATAAAATCTATCTGGTATCTCCCGGTGTCTCCTGCTGTCTTCCACGTATACAACCTTCTTTTGTGATTCTTGAACCAGGTGTTTGTTATAACTAAATTATGTTCTGTGCAAAATTCTACCAGGCGGCTTCCTCTTTCATTCCTTTTGCCCAGACCATATTCACCTACTATCTTCCCTTTCCTTCCCTTCCTTGTCCTACTACCGAATTCCAGTCTCCCATAACAACTAAGTTTTCCTCTCCCTTAATTTTCTGAATAATTTCCTTTAGCTCCTCACATATTTCTTCGATTTCCTCATCATCGGCAGAGCTAGTTGGCATATAAACCTGTACTACTGTTGTCGGTGTTGGCTTCGTATCTATCTTGACAATGATAATACGATCACTGTGCTGGTCATAGTAGTTTACCCGCATTCCTATTTTCTTATTCATTATCAATCCTACTCCAGTGATACCCCCAATTGATTTTGTATTTATAATCCTGTACTCACCTGACCAGAAATCCTGTTCATCCTGCCACCGAACTTCACTAATCCCCACTATATCTAACTTCAACCTATCCATTTCCCTTTTTAAATTTTCTAATTTTCCTACTCGATTAAGGGATCATTCCACGCTCCGACCCGTAGAATGCCAGTATTGTCTTTCCTGATGATCACATCCTCCTGAGTAGTCCCCGCCCGGAGATCCGAATGGGGGACTATTTTACCTCTGGAATATTTTACCCGAGAGGATGCCATCATCATATGTTCATACAGCAGAGCTGCATGTCCTCGGGAAAAGTAACGGCTGTAGTTTCCTCTTGCTTTCAGCCATTCGCAGTAACTGTGCGGCAAAGTCACATTAGCTGATGTTACAAGGCCAGCTCAGTCAATCATCCAGACTGTTGCCCCTGTAACTACTGAAAAGGCTGCTGCCAATCTTCAGGAACCACACGTTTGTCTGGCCTCTAAACAGATACCCCTCCGCTGTGGTTGCACCTACGGTACGGCTATCTGTATCGTTGAGGCACGCAAGCCATCCCGCCTCGGCAATGTTTGTGGTTCATGGAAGTGGTACCCAGCCTAAATAATTTAATGTCCAAGAACAGAGCATTGTGCATGCCCTATTTCCAAAGTGCGAGTGTTGCCAACTTCTAGCTGTTTTTAAAGCTTCTGCTTGGTGTTCACATTGTCAAGTAGAAGCATTATAATAGTTACGATACAGTATATGTTGAGATTCATAGCAGCTTAACTCACGTGTCATTTCTTTTAGAAAACATTATTCAGGCATGAAGAAGCAGTTGAGGTGTAAAACCTCCACATGGGTAGATTTAGTACAATGAACTGCTTCTTACACATGTGTAATTGGCTGAGTGGATAGAGTAATGGTTTAAAAATACAAAGGGAGTAAGTCTGAGTACCACTGGAGCCAACTTTTGACCTGTGCAGGTAATATTTTTTAACATTAATTCACTACTAATTGTGCAGTTATAGGCTTTTCTAGATTCCACATTCTTAAACATATTCCATTTTGTAAAAGCCTATCTCTAAACAATGAGAAAATGGTAGCCATAGAAAGAAAAGTTGAAAATTGATGCGTTTATTCAACAGTAACAATAACGAGAAAGGATAGGTATGATAGTGTCGCCCTTCCTGGTTAAGTGGTGTGCATTGGATCAGAAGCCACAAAAGCGTTTACTTTTCTATTTTATTTCTTTTTTATCATATAGCAAATGCCTCTTGCTTTAGTTACTTTTTGTTATAAAATTATATTGGTTTTATGTTTTTATTCTCTTTAGTAAATAACTAATTACAGTTTGTGTCAATTTTATATCTAAAAATAATCTTATGATCTTCCTTGGAAGGCAATATTTATTTTACCACCCATAAAAAAATAAACATTCTTAGAGGGCGTTTTTCATCTGATCTCCCATAAAAATAATCTTGCTTGGAAGTTGATGTTGGTATGACCTCCCAGTAAAATAACAATAATATTATGTAAGCTGCATATATCTTCAGTATTCTGTCCAGATGCCATTGGCATTAAGAACAGCCTGGAAACTTTGAGGCATAGAATCTACAAGTCTGTGGAAAAAGGACTTACCCATGGCAATTATCTCCCATGAAGAACAAGCCAAATCCCACAAGGCATCCATAGTTCTTGGAGGAGGATGTGGCCAATAATCCCACACAGTATTCTTGAGTTTAGCCCAAATGTCCTCTATGGTAGGCACTGAATATTATTCTCTCTCCTTTGGAACTAGCTCTGGCTCCTAATGCTGGTTTGTGATGGATGATTATCATGTTGATAAATGAGACGACGTCCTTTGCGGTACCAAAGTCGAGCTCCAGGAATGATTAAATTTTCGAGAAATGTTCATAGTATGCTGAACTGAACTTGTTTTGGATTTGTTCTAAGATTCCTGCATCCATATAAGGCATCCAGCCTCAACATTTCACACTTATGTGCCCACTTGTAGCGAATGTAGCCACGAGAAAGGTGTCGTTGCCAATCTGCGCTGTAAACCAGAACAGGACCTCTGCTTGTGGACTCAATTGTGCACTCATCAGTGAAAATGACTTTCCTCCAATTGACACTTTCCAAGGAACTCACAATTGCCAGTCTGTCCACGGCTTGATCATCAGATAATGATTCCTTAATGAGAGCATAATGAGACCTGCTTCCATAATTTTTTTAATTATCTGAGAGCAGTTTTTGATGAGCCCAGAAAATGTGAAGCTCTCCCTAGTTCCGGATGTTTGACAAAGGGGCAGTCTGGGCCACTCTGACCAATTGATCATCTTCTCTTCAAGCAGAGACTCGAAGTCTTCCAGGTATTGGATGTCTGCTTACCTCACCATTATCTCTGAATCATCTGATCAATCTCCTTGCTGTGGAAGCATCAACACCATAACAATGTCCTACATCAGAAGCACTAACGCCACTTTCAAAGAGAGCAATTATGCGCTCACAAATGTTCACATCAGCCATTTCGAAGTAGACCTATGATGCATGCTAATCAGCTGATACATTTCTCTTAGTTGAAGGCTACAGACACACTAGATGGTGGGCGAAGAAATTACAAACAAAATACATCCATTTTCAATATTATTACTATGAACACGTTTCTGTCTGAATAAAGTTATTGTAAAAAGTAATCTCTTAGAAACCTATAAATGTCTACAAATGCAAAAATTTTAGCAAATTAAAATTTAAAATATTACCTGCAAGAGGTCTAAAAAAATGAAAAGTAAATTGACTCCAGTGGAATTTGAACATGCTCCCATTGTATTCATAAACCATCAGTCTATACACTGACCGAATGGTCAGAGAAGCGGTTTGTTGTAGTAAATGTACCCATGTGGAATTCTTATACCTCAACTGTTTCTAAGTGCTCAAATAATGTTTTCCATGATAAACGATATGTGAGTTAAAGTGCAATGAATCTTGACATATACTGCATCTTAACTATTGTATTCCTTCTATTTGATGATGTAAACAACAAGCTGAAGCTGCACAGACCACTGGAGTTGGCAACACTCACGCTTATGAGCTCGGGCATACACAATGCTTTGTTCTTGAAGTTAAAATTATTCGGGCCAATTAATCTTTTTGTTTCCCATTGTACATCACCACCAACCTACATTCAAACATGGTCAATGGAACCCGATGTCTATGTATGAATTATAAAAAGTATAGAAACCTCACTAACAGTTCTACAAATTGAATCGTTGATAGATAAAATCAAAATATAGTTTCAATCTTAACATCTTCAACCGTGCATCTTACCTCACAACCCATCTGTCCATATAATTCATAACACATCAAAAATATTTAAAATGTTCACTTGAACATATTTGACCTGGTCATTTAGCAACCAATTGTGATGTGGATCTCGAAACTTCCTGGCAGATTAAAATTGTGTACCAGAATCAGGATTAAAAACTGGGATCTTTGCCTTTCATGAGCAAGGAAAAGGTCCCAGGTTCAAACCCCAGTTCCGGCTCACAATTTTAATTTATCAGGAAGTTTATATCAGAGTACACTCCACTGCAGAGGGAAAGTTTCATTTAGAGGTCTTATTTAAGTATTTCAAATTTCTTCTGATATCCATAACTTTAAGATTCATTCCACTTAAGTGAACACCACACTGTCTTCTTATGATTGACCATATATTCTTTAAATATCGTAAAGAAGGATCTACCTGTTTGGCCTACATAAGTCATCACATTCTCCAAAATTCAGTCTATAAACTACTTATACATAGACCATTTACACTTTCAGCATATTTTTTTTTTGTATACATGAACTGACCTGTAATGGATATTGTAATTGTACCAGGACTAAGTGCTATGATACAGGTGCGTCTAACATGACTGTCATATTGCTGTTGTTTGGGATGTTTAGGGGACTAAACAGTTGGATCATTAGTCCCCTTTTCCTAGTTGAATTATAACACTGAATACAGTAAAAACGTAATGCTCAACACCCAGAGGGGAAACTCCAAGGTTTACAGAATGGCAACAAACACTATAGTGTCAACACAAGAAGGAAAACACAGAATGAATAGAACAAGTCGTTTTCTAAACTAAAACATTACAGCAGGATACTATAGCTGGTGGATCACAAGGATAACAAAGGACAAGCTAAACACTCTACACACGCTAAAAACCTTCAGCCGAATGACATATATGTGGGGAACAGCTTAAAATTCCTGGACGGGTGGGAACCTGAGTAATTCGGCTAAGGTAACCAGTAATAAATAAGATAATAGAAACCATCTGCATGAATAAAAAATGTAACAGTCAGCCACAGAGGCACCATCATCAAGAATTAAAGGAAGTGCAGCAGGTAGACTGCTGTGTGGGGACTAAGAGGGGACAGCCCAACAGGATGGGGTCCACTGCCAAGAGGTTACCACAGCAACACTTGGGTGGGTCCTTACAATGAAGGAGAGGGCTGTGTGTTAACTAGGGATGGCAAATACATTGGTGACCCTGTGAGAGGTCCTCAGTTTGGACTTGCAAATGGCCATAAGAGCATGACTGCCAAGGGCTTGTTCACTGTATTCAAGTCAGACCATTCAGAAGTCCAAACCCCAAGGACCTTGCATTTCAATACCAATCAAATCAGGGGTGTAGATACATCTTTCCTCTGGGGAAAGGGGAGGGGGTGGGGGTTAAGAGCAACAGCTAGATTGAGGTTCCGTCACACAGTTGACAGGTGCCAAAGCTGTGACGCTGCTGCCCCCCCCCCCCCAATCCTATTAAACAAACTTGCAATTTTTTCTATGAATTTTGAAAATTTTGGGAGTAGTTGATAAAAGACTGAAGTGTTATTGAAAAAGATTGTAGACATGAAGAGCAGCCTTTTCTGTTATACCTTGAAAATGATGGGTGTTCACCTCCCGAAATACTGGCTGTTGTCAAAGACATTTCCCAACTATATTCCCGTAAATTATTTGAACATAACATACAGAATAAGCCCAATTTTCAGAACAAAAGTAATTGCTGCAGGGAATAGTAAATTAGAAATACCTTCCTCACTACCACATCTGGCACAAGTCATAAGTTGTCAGCAATCGTAAAAAATTTAAAGCCTTCAGACAAATAACATATAGGGGAGACCAGGGGAATGACACCATCTTAAGGGAAACCAGTGTTATTACATTATTAAAAGTGTGTCTTTTTCATACAGATAATACCACAGCTTTGCCAGCTAATACTACCTTATTATAATTTTTTTCAGTCTTGTCTTTTGTTAAGTTTTATTGTTAAAAATTTATTGTGAAAGTGTACGCAGTGGCGCCAGTACTCTGAGTTCCGGGGCTATGATATCATACATTTGAAAATTAAGGATAAACCTACATGATGAATAGGTATTTCCGGTGTAGAGAAGCAGCTGAGAGTGCTAAATATGAAAAAGTCTGCTGGTCCAGATGGAATACCAGTTTGGTTTTACAAAGACTATTCTGCGGCATTGGCCCCTACTTAGCTTGCATTTATCGCGAATCTTTAATTCAACGCAAAGTTCCTAGTGATTGGAAAAAAGTGCAGGTGACTCCCGTTTATAAGAAAGGAAAGAGAACTGACCCACACAATTACAGGCCAATATCGTTGACGTCAGTTTCATGTAGAATTTTAGAGCATATTCTCAGTTTGAATATAGTAAATTTCCTTGAAATGGAAAAGCTTCTTTCCATGTTTCAGCACGGGTTTAGGAAACATTGTTCATGTGAAACTCAGCTTGCCCTTTTCTCACATGACATCTTGCGAGCCATGAATGAAGGGCAACAGGCAGATTGTATTTTTCTCGACTTCAAAAAGGCATCCGACGCGGTGCCACACTGCAGACTGCTAATGAAGATATGAGCTTATGGAATAGGTTCACAGATTTGTGACTGGCTGGAAGACGTCCTAAGTAATAGAATGCAGTGCGTTGTTCTCGACGGCGAGTGTTCATCAGAGACGAGTGTATCGCCAGGCGTGCCCCAGGGGAGTGTGATAGGACCGCTATTATTTTATATCTATATAAATGATCTGATGGACAGAGTAAGTTGTAATTTGCGGCTGTTTGCTGATGATGCTGTGGTGTATGGGAGGGTGTCATCTGTAACTGACTGTAATAGCATACAGGATGACTTAGACAAAATTTCTAGTTGGTGCGAAGATTGGCAGCTAGCTCTCAATGTAGACAAATTTAAGGTGATGTGCATGAGTAGAAAAAACAATCGTATAACGTTCGAATACAGCATTAGTAGTGAGCTTCTTGATGCTGTCGCGTCGTTCAAATATCTAGGCGTAACATTGCAGAGCGATATGAAGTGGAACAAACATGTAAGAACAGTTGTGAGTAAGGCGGACAGCCGACTTCGGTTTATTGGGAGAATGTACTTCACCTGTAAAGGAGACTGCGTATAAAACACTTGTACGATCACATCTTGAGTATTGCTCAAGTGTTTGGGACCCGCAGCAGATCGGTTTAAAGGAAGACATAGAGACGGTTCAGAGGGCAGCAGCTAGATTTGTTACCGGTAGGTTCGACCAATGTGCGAGTGTCACGGAAATGCTCCGGCAACTCAATTGGGGATCGCTGGCAGATAGACGACGTTCTTTTCGTGAATTTCTGTTGAGTAAATTTAGAGGGCTGCAATTTGAAGCTGAGTGTACTACTATCTTTCTGCTTCCTACTTACATTTCGTGTGGTAATCACAAATACAAGATAAGAGAAATTAGGGCTCGTACGGAGGCATATAGGCATTCTTTTTTTCCTCGTTCCATTTGGGAGCGAAATAGGAAAGGAAATGCCTAGTAGTGGTACAGTGTACCCTCCGCCACGCACCTTACGGTGAATTGCGGAGTATGTATGTAGATGTAGATGTAGAGTAGTAGTAAATATGTATTATAACTGTTCTAATTTATACTTATCAATCTACTGTATTATACATTTAGAAGACTTCAAATATTTGTTGATGTAAAATAGGAATGAAAGGAGATTTTATAATTTAGACTTGATTAAGACACCGCAAAAGTAAGAAAAAACAGTTTTTGGCACTTCATAACTACTACATTCTCTACATTTTGCAAGTGCTCATTTCACAGAATGTATGCATCTGTATTACACTTCATTTTGCCTAAATTCCCCACGTTGGCTCATTGCCCCCCATTGCAAAATATGGCTAAGAACTTCAATTTAAAGCCTAAGATTTTGCAAAACAATTAAGTTAGAGACACGAAATCGAAGCTAGATATCTACAGATTACATCAATATGAGTATTAAAAAGCACTGACAGCCTATAGAGGTACTTATTTCAATAAAGTACAAACTCAAAAATTAGATCCAAAATATCGAAACTAACAATTTATTTCACACCATTAATATCTGTCAAAAGAGGGGGACTTTAATCTGTCTGCTGTACAATGATATGCTGCCACTTTAGGCATGCGTGCGTGCAGATGATCAGCATCTGCGGTATAAATTATACACGGAAGTAATAAGGTTGTGATGTCATACATTTGTTCTCGTTTAATCACACTCATTAAAAAGTATATTAGACTGTGTCACATACAAGTTCACTGCCCCACTGCAGTAATAAAGTTAGTAGATCACTGAAGTTGGCAGCAGTAGTAAACATAAGACATGGTGGCGTTCATTACACGCTAGGGAAGCCTCGTGCAGTACTTTAAACACTCTGTGGAGAGTGTTTCTGGCTGTAATTCAACAATACTTGTTCATTGTTACTGAATGTTAGGTGGTGGTTACCTGAGCAATTTTTTTTATTTTAATTGGCAAGATTTACAGCCGTTATACTTGTGCACGACACTTGCCTAGGCCTCACGAAGGCCACCCATAAGGCATTCGAGACAAAGTGTCCCGACAACAAGTAAGAAGCCAAAGCTCAACTAAGCATTGATTAAAACTTACAGACACTCTGGTACCTCTCTTTCTTGGCGAAGTTTTCAGTCTAACTCTCGTATTCATTCCCCACTTATTGTCAGTTTTTAGCACACACTTGTGCGGAGGAGGGGGGAATTAAACCCCTCCCCCCTCGCCCATATCTACTCCCCTGAATCAGATATCCCTTTCTAGGAAACCAGTCTCCAAGGGCTGTGAGGGATGGCCTGCTTGGAAAGCTTGTCAACGTGTTCCTTCCCTGGAATGCCAGAGTGGCCCAGGTTCCAGGCAAAGTCCACTGATCTTCCGGACTTGCTGAGGGTGATGGTAGAGTCCTGAGTGGACTGTACCAAAGGATGTTCAGGGAAACACTGGTCAAGGAAATGCAAGCCACTCAGAGAGTCAATGCAGATAACAAATGAGTTTCTGGGACAGTCTCTGAGATGTTACAGAGCATGAGAAATAACTTTGTGGTAAAAACACTACACTCAGGAGGCAATCAATGCTGTTTGATGTGGTCTCTGTAAACATGGGTATATCCACCATGGCCATCTACCAGAGATTCATTTGTATAAACTATTTTTGCACCACAGAACGAGTCTATAAGTGCCAGGTGGGAAACATCTATAAGCCTCGAGTGAGGCATGGACCGATGAGGGGTATGGTAATGTTAGTGGAAAATGTGAGGGGCTCTAGAGATGTAAGAAGGCAACAAACCCGGACCTGTGCAGCTGTAGAGGGAAGGGTAGGAGAGTAGAGAGCGGTGACTGTAAAAAGAAGCCTGTGATTAGGGTCGTGGAATGAGGAATGGATACAGGCAACATATGAAGCGAGCAGCTGTTGCCAGTGGATCCACAGGATCCCCACCTTCAACAAGGAGACTTGTCACCAGATGTTTACAGAGAACACCCGTTGCTAATCAGACTCCACTGTGGTGTATTGGGTTGACATCTGCAATGTTGAAGGTGCTGCTGAATCATATATAGAGGCCCTGTAGTCAAGGCAGGATTGTATTAAGGTCTTATAGAGCCGCACGAGAGTTGAACATGTGGTTTCCCAAATTATGTGGTTGAGGCAGTGAAAGTTATTGAGATACCACCAGCACTTTTGCTTGAGCTGGCATCCAGGTGAGCTGAGCATCAAAAGGCATGCATAGGAAGAGTGATGTGTCTCCTTGACATGAAGGAGTTCATCAGCCAGGTCAGCTCTTGGGCCATGTGAACCACCTGACGGTGATAAAAGTACAAAATTCAGGTGTTATACACAGAGAATTGGATACCATGGGCAAAGGCCCAAGCCTAGGCCTTTTGGATGGCTCCATGCAGCCACTGTTCAGCAAAAATGATGCTAGTGGAGCTGAAATAAATGCAAATGTCATTGGCATACAAGCAAGATGAAACAAATGACTTAATTATGATCAGAAAGAGGGGGACACAAAGGATGGAGCCCTGTGGGATGCCATTCTCCTGATCAAAGGAAATGGGCTAGGAGAGGTACTAACCTTGACCTAAAAGGAGTGGAGTGAGAGGAAGTTCTGGATAAAGTTTGACAGTGAAACCCATGGGCACCATTCTTACAGCATAGCAAGGATATGACGGCACCAAGTGGTATAATATGGCTTCCAGAGATAGAGAAATACTGCAATTATATACTCACACTGAGCAAAAGCAATACAAATAGCCAACAAGATTGTCAATAACCGAGCAGCTCTGATGAAAGCCACCTCTGTTGTGGGGCCAAGAGACCCAAGCTTCAAGGATCCACAAGAGCAGCTGACTCACCGTACTTTCGAGGGGCTTACACAAAATGTTGGTGAGGCTCATAGTATGGCAACTATCAACCACCAGCAGAACTGCACCATATTTTCCCACTGGGATGATGATGCTGTCCTGCTGTTGTGGCAGGAAAACACCCTCTGCCCAGAGATGGTAGTACTTCACATTGCAAGTCCACTGAGGGGTGGTAGAGAAATTGACTGTGAACTTGATCTGGTCTTAGATTGGTATCAGGGCATGCAGCAAGGGCAATTAGAAATTCCCACTCACTAAATGGGGCCTTTAAAGGCACAAAAATCTGGACTGTAGGCTTCAGTCACAGAAATATGCAAGTAATGCTTTACAAATATTCAGCAATACCACCTGGGTCAGTACAGAGGAGGCAGGAGATTCCCACTGATGGGCAGAAGTCAAAAAGGTGCAGATTTTTTAACCACACCTGAGAAGGGGAGGCATGTGAACTGATGGTGGCAAAGTACCTCTCCAAACAGACTTGCTTACAGTGGTGGATCAGTCACTCAGCTTGGGCCCAGAGGCATTCAAAAGCAATGAGATGTTCTGCAGAAGGGTGGCACCAGTGGTACTGAAGCAACCACTGACTTTTCTGGGTGGCCTCAGCGATCTCCAGTGTCAACCAAGGCACCAATTTATGCCCAAACTGTTAGGGGAATATGGGACAGTTGTCTCACTGGCAGAAAAATGGCTACAGTGATATGATGAACTGGCATATCAACTGCAGCAGGAAATGGAGCAGCAACCACAGCAGCCGAGGTGTAGTCAGGCCAATCTGCTCTGTGGAGAGACCATCTGGACAGGTGGTCTGCAGGTTGAAACTGAAAGAGAGAGAACAGGAAAGTGGTTGCTAACATGAAGTTCTTTGTAAACCCTCGTACTGAAATGTGGGAGAAGGCTTGGGCTACAAAGAGAGAGGACAATAGCCAAGTATGTGTCATGCAACATTCTAAAATGTGTGGGAGCACCAGTGTTGAGAAAGCAAATGTGATGCTGTGCTAAGAGAGTGTCAATGTCCTTACCAAGGCCCAATGTCTGTGTAGGAGAAATGGTGGGTGAAGTTGAGCAACCATAATAATGAGGTCAGTGGGAGACACAACCTCATCAGGGGAGTGGTAAACAGAACCAATGGTGATATTATCCTGCATGCCCGGATTCTGTCAGCCACTGCCTATAGAGCCTTGTAGAGAGTTATGCAGGTGCTTAAGATAGTTTCAAGGACATAGTAACAGTCACAATTGGATACCCTGTCATCAGTTGAATGGTTTTTGTAGTAGCCCCAATAGCAACAAAGGGTAGGGGTCCAATGGTTAGGAAACCAGGTTTCCTGTAGGGCTACATAGAGAGCAGAAAAGCAGCACTATAACTTTCCCAACTCATCTAGGTGGTGGAAAAAGCTGTTACAATTCCAATGGAGGATGATGATATCAGCATTCTGAGATGCTATGAGTGAAATTAAGGGACAGTTTGTACCTCATGGCCACCTTTTGAAACCAGTTGAGTGCCAGTAGCATCAGTGTCCATTGTAGTTGAGTTTTTAGTGAGTTATAGGTAATCAGGGGATGCTAGTATCTCCAACACATCCACACAATCTAAACTTGCACTTTCTGTCTTCTTATTGACTTTTTTGTTTTCGTCCTCTCATTTTTCCTTCAGTTATGTAGGCTGGGAGGGCTTATCTGAAATAACATCAAGGGGACCGATGACTATCGGGAAACCCTTCGACCAGCAGATTGTGGCTCCATTAGAAACTTGTAAAGAAACAAAATTTACAAGTTGAATAACAGATAATACTAATAATATAAATACAAATACATACACTTATAATATAAATACAGATACATACACTTATAATATAAATACAGATACAGTTTTATATATATATATATATATATATATATATATATATATATATGCCTAAGTGTAGTTGTGTCTGTGTAAATGTGTGGGTGTGTGTGCATTTATTTACCCTCCATTTTTTCCCCCAAGGTAAGTCTTTCCTGTCCCGGGATTGGAATGGCCCCTTACCCCCTTCCTTAAAACCCTCATCATTTCCTTTTCCCTCTCCTCCCTTCTGCCTGATGAAGCAGCTAGGCTGCGAAAGCTAGCATTTTTGTGTGTGTGTGTGTGTCTGTGTGTTTATTTGTTGCTATTACTGCCTGTGCCTCTTCGCCTGGTAAGTGCACTTCATCTACTTTTTACGTATATATATATATATATATATATATATATATATATATATATAATTTTTTTTTTTTGCTGATAATATAATAATACTAATATAGTATGAGTGCATGCATATTTGGTACAATTTAGAAATTCACTAATGGAGTAGAAGGAGTTGGCCACTAGAAAGTCTTTTAGGTTCCTCTTAAACTGATCTTTATTTGTAGCTAAATTTTTTATACTTGATGGTAAATTATTGAAAATGTGTGTTCCTGAGTAGTGGACACCTTTTTGAACTAAAGTAAGTGCTTTTAAATCCTTGTGTAGATCATTTTTATTTCTAGTATTGTATGTATGAACTGAGCTGTTTGTTGGGAAAAGGGATATATTATTTATGACAAATTTCATTAAGGAGTAAATATACTGAGAGGCAGTAGTTAATATACCCAGTTCTTTGAAGAGGCTTCTACAAGATGTCCATGAATTGACTCCACAAATAATACGTATTATACGTTTTTCGACTCTGAAGACTTTTGACTGACTTGAAGAGTTACCCCAAAATATTATACCATATGACATTAAGGAATGAAAGTAAGCAAAGTATGCAAGCTTTGTTATTTTTATGTCTCCTATGTCTGATAACACTCGTATTGAAAATACAGATTTGTTGAGTAGTTTCTGCAGTTCTGTGGTGTGCTACTCCCAACTAAATTTATTATCAAGCTGTAATCCCAGGAATTTAATACTGTCAACTTCTATCTGCTCTTCTTCATACTTAATGCATATGCTGCCAGGAAATCTCTTACATGTTCTGAACTGCCTGTAGTGCGTCTTTTCAAAGTTTAATGACAATGAGTTGGCTTTAAACCATACAACATTTCAGCCAGCATTACACCATACAGTGCTCACCGAGGCAAGAGAAGAGCATATAGTGTAGATGACTGTTGGCAAGATGCAGTCCCCAGCTCATAGAATCCAGATTTCCCACGCCTGTAACTAGCAAACAAATGCTGAGTCCCTCTGAAGGGTTATCTTTAATAATAGTATAGTACCTGATCCTTACTTTTTATTGACAGTTTGGTTTTATGTGAATGGATTTTTGTTGCCAAATGTCATGTGCATGTGAATCGTCCCTGTCTGTATACAAGGTATCTAAATATAGACAGGCTATGGTGTAGGTGTTTTCATAACTTACTTATTTCATAAAGATATTTGTCCTGAAATTCCATTACTAGTTATTATGAAGTTTTGTAGGTTGTTAATCCAGATGGTCCTGAAATATTGTTTTGATTTTTTGTTTATATTCTAATATTATATGTAATTAGTTTCTAAAAGTGCAGAAAACCACTTTTACAACAACTACATTTATAGTCTAGTCACAACAGGCCTTCCTTCCCGAAAGATAGAAGGATGATACAGCTACATTTTCAACAATAGTATGAAAAGAGAGAAAACATACATGGAGAGCTAAATCACATTTTAACCATTTAGCAACACATTCTGCATTGAAATTGTATTTTATTGATTGTTTTGTCATATATTGGAAAGTCACCAACATAATGTTCATTCCCATCATAATGTGAATCAATTTTATTTGCTCTGGGTTGTCATTGTCTACAAGTACGGTAGTGAAAATAAGACACCCAAATTTTAAGTGATCCCTTGGGCCCTCATTGTTCCTGTAAAGGTCCAAAGCATTCTGTTCAGCAACATAGATGTGCTGCTGTAGGAAAATACTACTTTTTCCCTCTTGCTGATGTTCTATAAAGTGATATTTGGAGATATGCATGACCTATTCAACCCATATGTTTTCTATAAGCCTGGAACAATCTAGGTTGATGCACTAATGCTTTCTGTTTCTTCTCCTTGGAGAATAAGCTTACTTGCCTCCAATGGTAAAGCATGTTCATAATTAGTTGCCAAAATGCGGTTATCTTTCCACATGACAACTGATATTACTAAACACTAAGTAGAATTTATTAACATGTTGATTTAGTTCAAAAGATAATATTTTCTAACAAACATTTAGTTTTACCAGAATTTTTAATTGAGTAGTAATCGTCTGTTCCTCTTTTTTCCTTCTTTAATTTGATTACTATCAATATTATCTTTGCTATTATTGCACAATGAAGATGTACTAGGTTCTTGTTCTTTTTGAAGAGAATTTACTTCCATCACTGAATGTTAAGTAAAGGTCTGAATTTGCATGCCATTAATAAACATGATCACATTTAGCTGACTTCCAGGTGGATTGTCTACAAAAGTGTCAGATTGCAAACTGCAGGTGGTCTGGAATTCGAAGGCTGGACGTTAATAAAGCAACACACTTTACACTTAGAACACATTTATTGCTAACACAAGCGTACACTCAGTACAGACTGACTCCTGCTTGGAATGATCCACTATTTACACATAGAAAGAATTATCTGGAACTTACAAGTACATCAAACATGTAAAACATTCTAGAAATAGTAAATATAAAGAAATAATTTTTTTTGGTGCCCGTGGCAGGATTTGAACTGGGAACCGCAAGCACCACGAATTACAAGGATAACCACTGTACCACATGTTCCATCAGAAGACTTGCAGCATTGCTCCCCTTCCAGAAAGAACAGAAACCTACTGTTAGGTTCCCTTTGGAGCCAGCTGCATTGTCCTGGATCGTGTCATGGGTCCTCTGTATGGCAGTTCTGGAAAATCCTTAAATTCTGTCTGCACGCCTTCCTTATGGTGATAATGACTGGTGCCAGATGCTCCTGGCATGGATAAATCATTATCATCATGGTCTTCAGAGTACTCAAACAAGAGCATGTTTCTGTCTATCTGTTCTTTGGGGTCATGGTAAGGCTTCATACAAAGGATGTGAACAATGTCTTTTCATTTTTGTCGTTTTGAGGATGGATCGTAATCCTCTACTTCATATGTGACATCTAACAGGCAGTGTATGACACAATATAGACCAAAGTATTGCTTCAGTAACTTTTCCGATAGCCCAACTTTCCGTACAGGGATAAAAATCCATACCTGATATCCTAGGCTGTACACAACAGGTCGGTGCTTGTTGTTATACCATTGATGGACATTCTCCTGGGTGTCCAGTGTCTGTATGCAAGCTAGCTGTTTTGCTTCTTTGACCCTGGCAATGAGTTGTTTCACATAGTCGTCCTGAGTGTCGACTGGTTGGAACGGGAACAGCATATCCATTGTCATTTCAGCTTCACTACCATGAAGCAAGAAAAATGGTGTGAAGCCTGTGATGTCTTGCCTTACTCTATTATAAGCAAATGTCATGACTGACAGTATTGTATCCCAATCCTTCTACTCAACATCGACATACATTGACAGCATGTCTGCTAATGTCTTGCTAAACTGTTCTGTAAGACCATTTGTCAGGATGGTAGGCAGTTGTTATCCTATGGACAATGTCACAATGTGACATTACCTCTGATACTAGTTTTGATATGAATACTTTTCCTCGATCAGATATCATCACACATGGTGCACCATGTTTCAAAATAATGTCTTCTACTAGGAATTTTGCGATGTCTGGAGCTTCTGCAATAGCGTAGCAGGTGTGTTGTCAGTGCAGACTACTATCCATTGGTTACCAGTTGTCGACTTCGGGAACCTGCCTAAAAAGTCGATTCCAGTCCTGTCGGATGGAGCTACTGCTAGTGGAATCAGTACTTGGCATTCCTTACAGTGACTCACACAGTACTTGACAGATCGGTAGGGACCTTGCCAGTAATACCTGCATCTGATTCTGTCTAGGGTCTTCACAAATCCCAGATGATCAGATATTGGAGAATGATGGAAATACTTCGGAATAGCAGGCTGGAGATGAGCTGGAACAACCAATAGCCATTTGGAGCCCAGTGGATTGCAGTTGCTGTTATACAATGTCCTGTTTATAAGGTGAAACTCTCCTTTAGTCAGTTCTCCTTTCTCAAAGACCTCTATGGTTTGAAACAATGCTGGATCTTCCCTTTGTCCAGCTGTAATGTCACCTATCTCAGTGAGGGCTGAAATTTCATCCATGCTGTTGTGTTCAGCTAATGGATTTCTCAAAAGGAAGTCAGTGTCCTTGTGTATGCACCCATCTTTTATACCACTGTGACATCATTTTCTTGGAGTCTTAGTGCCCATCTTGCTATGGATCTTTCAAATTGGTGAGCCAACATAAAGAATGGTGGTCTGTCATGACAGTGTATGGTTTACTGAATAAATATGGCTGGAATTTGTTGATAGCCCAGTTAATGGCAAGACACTCCTTCTCAGTTGTAGAGTAGTTTATCTCGGACTTTGAGAGAACTGTTGATGCATAGGCTATCACCTTTTCAGCACCTTCTTGAATTTGTACAAGCACTGCACCAATAGCATAACCCCTAGCGTCTGTGTGAAATTTGGTTTCCGCATTCTCATTGTATTAGGCTACAACTGATGCGGAAGTTAGAGCCTCCTTAAGTGCCCGGAAAGCTCTTTCTTTTGTCTCATCCCAGTAAAACATGGCATCTTCCTGCAGAAGTTCTTGCAATGATTGTGCCTTGTTACAAAAACCTTCTATGAAATGACAATGGTATGAATACAGCCCAAGGAAACTTCTCACATCATGGATGTGCTGAGGAGTTGGAAATTCTGTGACTGCCCTTACTTTATCTGGATCAGGACATGCACCATCTCCATTCACTAGGTGCCCCAGGATTTTTATCTCTTTGGCGATGAAGAGGCACTTCTTTGGGTTGACAATTATATATTTTTGAGGATGTTACAACGTTCAATGAATGAAATAAATCATAATTTGCGATCGGATATGGCTTCATTGTACTATGTTTAGATGGAATTACCAAAGTGCAGCAAATGAAAATTTGTTGGGTTGAGGTGGAGTCATGCTGTCTGAACATACTTCAGCACAGTTGACAAGTGGCTTAGATGTTCTGCAAATGTCCTTGAGAAAAGCAAGTTGTCCATCATGCGTTCAACTGTGGCTGGGGCATTAAAAGTCCAAATGGCATGACCTTGAATTCATAGAGGCTGTCAGGTGTAATAAAAGCAGTCTTCTCCCTGTCAGCTTCGTCATCCTCAATTTGCCAATAACCTGTCTGCATGTCCATGGTTAAGAAGTATGTAGCTCCTTTCAAACAGTATAGGGTGTCATTAATGCGTGGCAATGGGTAGACAACTTTTTTTGTGATTTTGTTCAGCCACCAATAGTCGGCTCAGAAACTCCATGTGCATTCCTTCTTCTTCACAAGGACCACCAGAGATGAACAGGGACACTCTGAATGTTGAATAATGCCATCTTGCAACATATTCTCCACTTCCTATTGAATTATCTGTCTTTCAGCTGGTGACACACTGTACGAATGCCGGCTAATTGGTAGATGGTCCCCAGTATTGATTCAGTGTTTTATCGTGGGCTGTTTCATCTGGCTCTTTTCCTACCTGGCCTGGAATACACCTGAAAATTGGTGTAGTAAGGTTAACACTTGCTGATGTTGTTCCTGCATCAGACTGGGCCCTATATGGAATTCCATAGTAGTTTCCTCTAGTGCATTCTCGCCAGTAACAGCAGAGCATGGGACTTTGCCGATGACATTGAGCTCACCATCCTAGACTGGTTTAGGTGTTCCAATACACATTCCTTGAGGAATCAGGGGTGATTGCCATGGAAGTTAGTGGTCCAAAGTTCTCCTCGACCACCTGTAATGCTTATGATAGCCACTGGTGTGTAGATTTCCTTTGTTATACAGATTTGCTTTTTTTGATCAACAAGCACTTCACAGTTTAGCTGGTCCTCTCGGCTGCTGACTGGAACTCTTCTCATTGTTAATGGCAGCAACTCAACATTCTCAATAGAAAACAATTTCCCAGGAGAGTTCATGTTACATGTACTGGAGGGAACGGCTTCCTCAATTTGCAGCTCAGACCTTCCACAGTCAATGACAGCCTGGGGTGCCTGAATGCAGTCCAACCCAAAGGTAGCGTTATGGCTACATTCTGTTAAAATGAAAAATTTAAACGACTGTATCCTATTGTTGATAGTTATTCTTGCAATACATGTTCCTGCTGGCTGACCGTATTTTCCATTTCTGACCTTCAGCAAAGTTGCTCTTGTATCACAGAACATTATCTTCTTTAGTTTGTGGCAGTAGTCATTCGACAATACAGAGAAGGAAGCACCTGAATCAATTAGTGCCCATACAGGTTGGCCATTGATGATGACGTCAATGAGATTTCGCAACATCTTAGCAACTGTCATCCATGGAGGATTTTCATCTGCAGCAGCCTCACCTCCGTAGATGGTCGCCACAGTTAGCTTTCCTGGACACGGCAGCTAGGCAAGAGTCTGCTATCTCTGTAAGGCTTTAGCGAATGGCAGCGGCATGTTGGAGAGTGACCACGTTTAGGATACGGCGAAGGGCTCTGTCCCATAGGTTCACAGTAATCATCTGCAGCTGACTGCCATTGAAAGGATGGCACTGATGGTTGGTGTCTTGTGGCATAATAATTGTCAAATTCTTGTCTTCTCTTCCAACAGTGTAGTACAACATGCCCAAGAAGGCCACAGTGAAAACAATGGTGTGTTGTCTTCTGTCCTCCAGATATCTGTCCTCCTGTGAGGCTTCACAGTTGCTGGAAGAGTTGGTTCTAGTCGCATCACTCGGTTCCTAAACTGCGTAAGTCGAGGCCATTCTTCACGTCGGGTGAGACTGGTGGGGCTGACAGGTGCTAATGTTTCATCAGCAGTGTCGGCTGCCTCATGACATACAGGACCGATAACCGTGGCCATAATCTGGCTCTCGTTTGGTCCAACAGTCCCAGCTGCCATAAACTTCATCCAACCCTCCTCTGTTGCATCTCTTCAATTTTCGGGCACCATTGGATAAACTCTTGTGTAGCCAAAACGTCTTTTAACAGAAGAGCTTGATACATGTCTTCCACAATGCCTTTATCAGGTGTGAAACTTTGTCGGCCTCCATCGTATCCTGGTTAACTACGTGACATAGGGCCAAAACACTCCGTATATATGACTCTGTTGACTCACCATGTTGCTGGCCTCTGTTCTTCAATTACTCTTCTGAAAATGTTCAAATGTTTGTAAATCTATCGGACTCAACTGTGTAGTCAGTAGTCCGTAACTTACAAACTACTTAAACTAAGGTAAACTAACCTAAGGGCAACACAGACACCCATTCCTGATGGGGGACTCAAACGGCCGCACGCACCACAGCACAGCGCCTCAGTAAGCACAGCTAATCTGCCACGGCGTTTTGATCTTCTGATAAACAAACATACTGCTGGTGGTCTCCAAAAGTCTTCTTAAGTTCTGTCTGGAATTTTTTCCAGATATCGAGCTTGTCTTCATTGTTTTCAAACCACTCCTGGGCTATCCTGTCCAGGTATAAATATATGTTTGCCAAGCACATAATGTGATCCCACCTATTACAGTTGGTGACTCTGTAGAATTCTTTCAGCTGTTTATTTGGGTCCTGTCTAGCATGTCCTGAGCACACTGATGGATATCTGATGTGCAGCTGGCTTACCACTGTTTTGGCATACATGGGTCTTTTGATGACACGGACATTCGGACGGAGGTAGTCGGTATACCCTTTGTATTCTGGCTCTTGTCCTATGTAGGTGACGGCTCTTATTCTGCCTAATTGGAGCCACGATGATGCAGCTGTATTGCAGAATACCTGGTGCCTCCACCAGAAAGTGCCACATTGCAAACTGCAGGAATCCGAAGGCTTGTCATTAATAGAGCAACACACATTACACGTAGAACACATTTATTGCTAACACAAGTGTACACTTAGTACAGAGTGACTCGTACTTGGAGTGCTCAACTATTTATACATAGAAAGAATTTTCTGGAACTTACATTAAACATAACAAACATGTAGAACATTCTAGAAATAGTAAACACAAAGGAATAAGAAAACTATCTGCCCATGGCGGGATTAAAACTGAGAACTGCAAGCACCGCAATCTGTGATGCTAACCACTGTACTACACATTCCATTGGAAGACTCATGGCACCTGAATCTTCACCAGTAATATCACCTGTACCTTTCAGAAAAGGAATTACAGTAACATCTATGCCATTACTTGGTAAATCGTCACTGATGTCCAGAATTTCATATTATCCATGTAATATAATTCTTTTCCTGCAAATAAATAGGATAAATGTCACATAATCTGGCAATTGTACAGTATTTCTGGGAGGATGTCAAGAAATGAGACCCTAAAGACTTTGAATTAATACATTTATAACTATACATTTAAGTTTAAACATTTAGGATGTTATTAACATAAAGATAATGCAAAAAAATAAACATTTATTATGAAGTTTACTCACTCATGCAGAACAAAGTCAGTCAGTTCTTCTATTGCTGCAGGAGAGTGATTTTTGAAGCACAATAGAGACAGCTGTAGCACCACTGTAACTCCATTTAGCTTAACCATGTCAACAACACGCTTAGATTTTACATTTTGCTGTTGGAAAAAAGTTCTGCAACACCAACAACGACAGTTATATAACTTCTTATATTCACATGCACACATTTATTATGGAAGGATGATAGCGTCAACTGGGCGTTCTTAAATAATGTTGTTCATTTATGACACATGAATTAGATCCTGATATGTTTTAACCCACAGAAGATGGCACAATAAGTGCTGAAACAAATCAAACAAAGTGTCCCACATAAGGCAGATTTCCTGTCCAGTTTATTATAGCAATTCTGGAAGAAAGAAGTTCTTCACCATCACAATATGATCATTTCTTCAGACATTTTAAATGTTGTATCATCATTCCTATTTATTGTCGTTTTTGTTTTTGTTGTGGTCTTAAGTCCTGAGACTGGTTTGATGCTGCTCTGAGCCAGCCTCTTCATATATTACATAAGAATGGCAACCCACATCTATTTGAACCTGATTATTGTATTCGTCTCTTGGTCTCCCTCTACGATTCTTACCCCAAACACACTTCACTCCAATTCACAACTCCTTGTACTCTGAGACTGTATCCTACCAGACTATCGCTTCTTTTAGTCAAGGTATGCCAGAAATTTCTTTTCTCCCCAATTCTGTTTGGAAACTCATTAATTACATAATCTACACACCTAATCTTCTCCATTCTTCTGTAGTACCACATTTCAAAAGCCTGTAATCTCTTCCTATCTCAACTATGTATCATCCATGTTTCACTACCACTTAAAGCAATAATCCACCCAAAAGCCTTCAGAAAAAACTTCCCTACACTCAAAAATTAATATTCAATGTTAACAAATTTCTGTTAAAAATGCAGTTCTGCATTTTATATCCTCTGTACTGTGATCATCATATGTTACTTCAATGCCTAAGTAACAAAACTCATCTACCTCCTTTATTGTTTCATTACTTAATCTAATTCCACCAGCATCATCTAATTTTCTTAGACTTCTCAACACTGAAAATTCACCGTCCACAGGTGGCAAGCCTGTATGGGAGGGATTTTTTTCAGTGAGGTGGAGGTTAACATCTAGGAAGGTAAGGGTTATCAGGAATGAGGTATTGGACTTGGAGTCTGAAGGACATTGAGAAAGGTGGTATTTGAGAGCAGAAAGACCATAGACATTTGGGATATCGGTGTACAGTGAAGTAGCATCGACAGTGACAAGTAAGGGTCTAGGAGGTAAAGGGGTGGGAATGGAAGAGTGTCTGTGAAGGAAGTGATTGGTATCTTGGATGTGGGAGGCTAGATTTCGAACAATTGGTTGGAGGTGCTGGTCAACAAGGCCCGAAATTTTTTCTCTGGGAGCACAGTATCAAGGCACAATTGGGCTTCCAGGATTGTTAGGTTTATGGATCTTTGGGAGCATGTAAAATGTAAGTGTGTGGGTAGTCGTTGGAGTGTGGAGGGAGATGGATTCAGGGGAAAGGTTCTCTGGGAAGGGCCATAAGATTTTAGAAGGGGTCTTAGGTAATTTTGGACTTTTAGGATGGGATCATTCTGCCACAACATATAGGTGGAGGAATCAGACAATTGACGTAGGCCTTCTGTAATCACTATGATTCATTACAACAGTGGTGGAACCCTTGTCTGCAGGGAGGATGATTAGGTTGGGATCTGTTTTTAGGTTGTGTAAGGTTTTCCTTTCTTTTGCCAAAGGTGGGTGTTCTTAGGAAGTGACCTGGGGAAGGATGGTGATGCCAAGTTGGATGTGAAAATTTTCTGGAATGTAACCCGAGGGTGGTTAGGTGGGAGTGAGGGTGGGTCACAGTAGGATGCTAGTATGAATTGGGAGAAACTTAAAATATCATTTTTTTTATCTTGTAAAACTATTTTTAGTATGTCAAAATACGTCAGTTGAAAGTGGCATCTAGTAAACCAGTACCCAGAAAATGTTTGGATAGATCAACACTGTAACTGAATCTAAAATATGTCAAATTATCCAAGTTAATAAGTCACATTAACCTGTATGGTAACCAAAAGCAAATGCAGCTTTTTAACCTGGCAAATAGTCTTCTTGCATATTATCATGGTCCATATGTACACAAAGGTCTTTGGAATATGTGCATAATACTAATCAACATATTACAGTAATTATCACTGACTGATCGGATGCATTTCTGAAGTAGGTAAAAGGTAATGCAATCATCAGTTGGCAGATTGGTATGAATACCTCAGTGCTTTACTAGGCATGGTCTTATTTGGAGGTGGTATGCCATTGCCTTCCTCTGACCTTTCAACTGACTTACCCAGCCAGTTATAGTGAGACCTACTATTTAACATTGATTGTGAACAATGGTGGAACACAACATTTTGCACACAGAGTACACATTATGAAAATAAATACCTTATAGAGGGGAAAGAAGAGAATCAGGATGGAAAGGACTATATTTGGCTACATTAGAGCACTGAAATAATTGAGTGCTGACAAGTTAAAACTAGTTTGAACCTGCAATTCCCACTTTCGGACAGTAGTCACTGTATCCACTTTACTATCTGGAGCATGCCTGGCAGCCACCCAAAATACCCCCAAAGTCACAAACTATGGAAGTAATTCCCCCTTTTCTTCCTTTATTGTTATTTCATCCCCATTCTCATCATATTGGATGGAGGTGGGTGAGGCCTGGTGGTTGTGCAGTCAGCCCATCCCCTATTGTGAATGGTACTGTATAGTTGCCATAATGGACTTCTGCATGAGGTTGAATAGTTGAACGATACAGTAATATTGTTCAAACTTGGCCAGGACTCCCAGTCCTCCCAAGAGGACATGGATGATAGGGGTACTACTTCTGGTGTGAGGTTGTAGTGATTTTGAGAGGACACCACCGGACATGTTTTTCACAGCTAAGTGGTGAAATCAACCATTGGCCCAAAGCAGGGATTCCAAGCTCACATCCCAGTCTGCCAAAAATTTTCACTTGCCACCATTGAATTATTTTAATGCCATAATGCAGTCAAAAATAATACTTTCCATTCTCTCCCAATTCTTGGTTGGAAGAACATTCCATAAACCCACCCAGGGATTAACACATTTGTTCTTTAGCCATGAGAGGGACTATATTAATAAATAATCTATTATTTGTCAGTGTAGCAATATCACTAGCCTGATTGTACAGGCAAAACTCTTCAGACATTCACAACCTTGACCATTTTTGGAGTTTCTCATCGCTGCAGTTTGAGGAGAACTTCTCATAAGTGACTAATTGCAGTACTCCCTTAAAACGGAAGACCAAGAGGATGTTAAACCTCTGAGGATAGAAGGATCACATTTGTCATGTTCTTTTTTGTACCCAAATCCCAACAGTTACAGCGCTGTGTTCATTATCATGTTACAAAGGATAAAGATTCAAACAGAGAATATATATTAGGGTTATTGCAAAAGTAAGGCCCGATTAGCTGTAAATATTTGAAAGCAGTGCCAATGACAAAACATGCATGTGCGCCGACTCCTGGCATACCTTGTACATTAAATGCTGCCAGTATTGTTGTTACTGTTGCTGTGTGCTGTTGATAGTGTCAGTTCACAATGTTTAAGACAATCAATCTGTCCACCCATTGTGAAGTAAGGGCAGTGATACGGTTTTTGACTGTAAGAAACATTTCAGCAGCAGAAATTCATTGGAAAATTACTGAAGTGTACGGTCCTAACATAATGAATGACAGTAAAGTGTACAAGTGTGTGCGAGCCTTCAATGAAGGACTTGGTTCATGTGGTTGATGACAAAATTCATGACTATCAAAGTGCATTTCATGAAAGTGAGTAGAATGATGACGTGAAAGAAACTATTAAAGACTGGTTATCTTTGCAGGTGGCCGATTGCTTTGACTTAAGCATTCAAAAGTTTCGTGAATGATATGACAAATGTCTAAATAAGTATGTAGATTATGTAGAAAAATAGAGAAAAACAGAAGGGATGTCAATAAAACAATAGATTTGGAAACAAGTTTGATTCTGGATGTTTTTGTTTTAATCGGTCCTTACTTTTGGAATATCCCTCGTATTTATATTCTACTTGTGTATACATCAGTGTCACATGTCAGTTTATATTTTGGTATCCCAGAAGTTATTAGATATCTGAACATTCAAGTAGTCAAGAAGTTTGATTAAATCTGTCTTAATGAACACAAAAAAGTAGAATAATTATGAGCTGAATTGAAGTTGTATAAGCAGACAGATTTATAAGAAACCGTTAGGTATTGTGTTGTCTGGGAGCATCCCCACCACTATTTGATGCATCTGATTAGCATAGATCCTTAACAGCTTCCATTTCTGTATAAAATCAAGGTAATGTAAAAGTAGCTAGAAAGTGATAATGGTTAGAATTGTGAGATACATAATAATACAGTTGTAATATGCTTATCATGCAGATGTCGGTAAACTGGAGTAGTGAACATGGTGATACTACATCCACAGTGGAAACTACTACTAAAGATGCTGCAGTACAAACCTCCGAAGAACTGCAAAATATTGTAAAGGCTGAGAGGTAAGACATAGTTTTGTTGAGTTTTGCTTCCCTGCTAGAGGATTTATGTGGAAACTGGAAAGCTTCCAGTCAAGCCTGGACAAAATTTAAACATTATATTTTAAATTGTTGATTTCTTTAGCACTAGTGTGAAGTTAGTTTTTGGTCCCTGCCCAGCATTGTTGTTAACCCATGAGAACTCACATCTTTAAAAATTATGCGATTGTTTGCACGTGAAGGTTTTTGCTTCCACTCAAAGAAGAATTTGAAATGTCTTCCATGGTTCACGGGCATTGCATCAGATCATATTGTTGAAACTGCACAATATTTCCATGAGGCAGCTACTCGTCATCTTCAGGTGTTAACTAAACTGCTGATTGCTGTTGTCTTGCCTATATACTCTGGCTGGCTAGAAGAGCACAGGTGTGAAGATGGTGGTGGGGGGCAATGACATCATTGTAGGCAAATCATAGATGAATATATATAGATCCCTCTGGTGGTCTCCGCGTACACAATGCAGAAAAGCGTGGCCGCAAGTTGCGGGCCCAGCGCGCAAATGCGGATAGTGTGGCGCGCAGTTTAAATGCTCTCGCTTCGGTGACCTGTCTGCGGCGACTCGCTGCATACATCTGAATGCGGCCACCGATGCCTGAATACTGCCAGTGCTGGTTCCTATGACTTGCTGAGCTGAAAGCCCATGTCTCTATTAAACAGGTCATTCAAAATACATATTTTGACTGCTTCTTTGAAGATGGAGTCCCAGTACATAGATGCAGATGAGAGTATGTTTGTCTCTTCATAGTGCCCCATGTCCAAACAGTGCTCAGCGACAACAGACTTTCCTGGCTGACCCAGTCTCCTGTGTCGCTTTTGTTCATTGCATCTATCTTTGACAGTGCAACACGTCTCTCCAATGTATGATTTTCCTCACTGGCATGGGATTTTATATATGCCTGGTCTCCTGACACCTAAATTGTCTTTGACGGGATGCAGCATCCTTTGTACTCGTGCTGGAGGATGGAAGATGCATTTGATGTTATATTTCTTGAACAGCCTGTCAATCTTGAAGGATACGCCACGAACATAAGGGAGAAAAATCAATCTTTTCTATTCCTCTGTTTCTTCTGACAGCCCTTCAGGTTTCGCGCAAGGTGGTTGTAGCGCATTTCAGATCTGCTTCTCAGAGTATCCATTCTGGAGAAACACAAAGTGAATATGGTTGAGTTCTACTGGTAAGCTCTCTTTGTCTGATATTACTCTAGCCCTGCACGCCACACTACCCGCGCCCGCGTGCTGTGCCCGTGACTTGTGGCCGTGCTTTCCCGCATCGTGTATGCGGAGACCACCAGAGGGCTCTATATGTTTTCATCTATGATTTGCCTACAATGATGTCATTGGCCCCCACCATCATCTTCACGCCTGCGCTCTTCTAGCCAGCCACAGTATATAGGCGAGACAACAGCAATCAGCACTTTAGTTAGCACCTGAAGATGACAAGCAGTTGCCTCATGGAAATATTGTGCAGTTTCGACAATACGATTCAACGCAACGCCAGTGAATCATGGAAGGAATCAATACATCGAGAAAGCCTCAAACATTACAAATTTGAAATGTACTTAATATGCCAAAATAAGTATTTTATCTTGTTTTTATAAGAAAACATATTTGAATAATTGAAAATGACAATTTTTTAATATTAATGTGAGCAAAACGCTCATACCAAGAAGCTTGTGGTTTAAAAATGTAACAAGAGGCATGATGCAGCAGATAACCCTGTGTCAGCTTTCAGCTAGACACATGGAAATTCAAACAATCGGATAGGGGCAGTGGGAGCAGACCCACATTGAGTGATACTAGAAGCAGGTAAAAGACATGGAATATACTCATTCCCATGAATCACAGACATTGCCGAGGTGGGGTGGATTGCGTGCCTCAACGATGCAGATAGCCATACCATAGGTGCAACCACAGTGGAGGGGTATCTGTGGAGAGGCCAGACAAACGTGTGGTTCCTGAAGAGAGGCAGCAGCCTTTTCAGTAGTTACAGGGGAAACAGTCTGGATGATTGACTAAGCTGGCCTTGTAACATCAGCTAACATGGTTTTGCCATGCAGTTACTGTGAACGGATGAAAGCAAGGGGAAACTACAGTCGTTATTTCTCTCGAGGACATGCAGCTTTTCTGTATGACTATATGATGATGGCATCTTCTTGGGTAAAATATTCCGGAGGTAAAATAGTCAGTAGGATGTCGTCATCAAGAAAACCGAAACAGGCATTCTCTGGGTCAGAGCGTGGAATGTTCTAACCCTTAATCACGTAGGTAAGCTAGAAAATTTGAAAAGAGAAATGGATAGGTTAAAGTTAGATATGGTAGGGATTAGTGAAGTTCAGTGGCAGGATGAACAGGATTTCTGGTCAGTTGAGTACAGGGTTATCAATACAAAATCAGTTGGTGGCAACGCAGGAGTAGGTCTGATAATGAGTAAGAAAATAGGACTGCGGGTAAGTTACTATGAACAGCATAGTGAACGCATTATCATAGTAAAGATAGACACAAAGCCAACACTGAACACAGTAGTGCAAGTTTATTTGCCGACTAGCACAGCCAATGATGAGAATATCGATAAAATGTATGAGGAGATAAAAGAAATCATTCAGAAAGTTAAGGGAGATGAAAAATTGATTGTGATGGGGGACTGGAACTCGGTAGTAGGAAAGGGAAGAGAAGGAAATGTAGTAGGTGAATATGGACTGGGAAAAAGGAATGAAAGAGGAGATCGCTTGGTAGAATTTTGTGCAGAGCACAATCTAATGAGTACCAACACTTGGTTTAATCATCATGAAAGAAGGCTGCATACGTGGAAGAGACCAGGAGACACTGGAAGGTACCAGATTGACTTTATAATGGTAAGGAATAGATTTAGAAACCAGGTTCTAAACTGTAAAACATATCCAGGGGCAGATATAGACTCTGACCATAACTTGTTGGTTATGATCTGCAGATTAAAACTTAAGAGACTGCAGAAAGGTAGAAAGGTTAGGAGATGGAACCTGGACAAATTGAAGGAACCAGAGGTGGTTGAGAGTTTCAGAGGGAGCATTAGGCAAAGACTGGCTGCAATGGGGGAAAGTAATACAGTAGAAGAAGAATGGGTAGGTCTGAGAGATACGGTAGTGAAAGCTGCAGAGGACCATATAGGCAGAAGGACAAGGCCTAATAGAAATCTCTGGATAACACAGGATATACTGAATTTAATTGATGAGAGGAGAAAATATAAAAATTCTGCAAGTGAAACAGGGAAAAGGGAGTAGAAATATCTGAAAAATGAGATTGACAGGAAGTGCAGACTGGCTAAGCAGAAGTGGCTACAGTACAAATGCAGAACCGTAGAAGAATGCATAACTAGGGGAAAGATAGATACCACCTACAGGAAAGTAAAGGAGACAAGAGAAGCAGCTGTATGAATATCAAGAACTCAGATGGAAAACCAGTACTAAGCAAAGAGGGAAAAGCTGAATTGTGGAAGGAATATATAGAGGGCTTATACAAAGGAAATAAACCTGAAGCCAGTATTGTATGCAAGTATTGTATGCAAGATGTATGAGACTTGTAATTCCAATTCCAAAGAAAGCAAGTGCAGACAAGTGTGAAAATCACAGAACTATCAGTTTAATAAGTCATGGTTGCAAAATACTAACACGAATTATTTACATACGAATGGAAAAACTTGTGGAATCCGACCTCGGAGAAGATCAGTCTGGATTTAGGAGAAATGTAGGAACACGGGAGGCAATACTCACATTACGACTTATCTTAGAAGATAGGCTAAGGAAAGGCAAACCTACGTTTTTAGAGTTTCTCGATTTGGAGAAAGCTTTTGACAATGTCGACTGGAATACACTCTTCCAAATTCTGAAGGTATCAGGGGTAAAATATAGGAAGCGAAAAGTTATATTCAACCTATACAAACACCAGACAGTGGTTATTAGGGTCTATGGGCAAGAAAGGGACGCAGAGGTTGGGAAGGGAGTAAGACAGGGTTGTAGCCTTTCCCCAATGTTGTTCAATCTGTACATAGCAGGCAGTGAAGGAATGGAAGGAGAAATTTGGAGAGGGCATTAAAGTGCAGGGAGAATAAAAAATAAAAACATTGCGGTTTGGCAATGACATAGTAATTCTGTCAGAGACCGCAAAAGATCTGGAAGAGCAATTGAATGGAATGGACAGTGTCTTGAAAGGAAGATATAAGATAAACATTAACAAGAGTAAAACGAAGGTAATGGAATGCAATGTCAAAAAATCAGGCGATGGTGAAGGAATTAGATTACGTAATGAGACAATAAAAGTAGTAGATGATTTTTGTTATTTGGGTAGCAAGATAACTTCTGAATACATAAGAAAAGCTGTAGTCGAAAGGAGCGTCAAGTGGACCATAGATAATGATCTAAAAGACCAACCAGAGGACTCGTAGCAACTGGTAAATCCCCCCCGCATGAAGAAATCGTAAAACAATATTAGCCACAGAGGCATCGTCGCTGAGCACCAAAGAGAGAGTGTTCGGGAGGTTAAAAGAATGCCGTAGTGGAGCTAAAATGGGACAGTGAAGTAGGAAATGGACCATTGTCAATGGAGCACCACATTGGCACATGAGCGGGTCCTCTCGATGGAGGAGGTGACCATGCGTCAGACAGGTGTGACCAATGCGGAGACGGCAGAAGGCCACGGAGTCCCTATGGGACCCCAGCTGCGAGGACTTTCAGACAGACGTTGTGTCGTTGATCTTTCGCAACTTATTGGGCACGTCCAGAGCAGACCATTCAGCATTCCACAGTTCTCATATTTTATTGCGAAGCAACGGGCAGAAGTCTGCTTCTGGGAGATCAATCGCCAGAGGGCAGCGTTTGGTAGCCTGTTTGTCTATCTGGTCGACACTCTCGTTGCCCGGAATGCCAACATGGCCCGGGGTCCAAATGAACGTCACAGAGCGACCAGAGTCATCAAGAGCCATTATCGACTCCTGAATGGCCCAGACCAATGTATGACGGGAGGTAACACTGATCAAAGGCCTGCAAACCGCTCAGTGAGTCACTACATATCAGGAAGGAGGTCCCAGGGCACGTGCGGATGTGTTTAAGGGCGCGGTATATAGCCACCAGTTCTGCAGTGAAGACGCTGCTGCTGGGTGGTAAAGAGCGTTGCTCAACCCAAGCGCCATGCATGTAGGCATATCCAGTGTGGTCGCCATCCAAAGACCCGTCTGTATAAAGGACCTCGGAGTTACGCAACTCGCTAAGCAGAACATAAAACTGTTGCTGTAGAACCAGAGGAGAGGCGAAGGTTGTCGGCTCATGGGAAAGATCCAATCGAATCCGCGGTCGAGGAATGGTCCAGGGAGGAGCATGGGAAGTGGAGCGGAAAGAGGGTTTAAGAGGGAAGGAGTCAAGGGTCAAAAGAAGCGATTGGACCCATGCCGCTATCGGGAGCCTCTGTAGCAAACGAACGACCTCCCCTGGGAAAAGGAGTCTGTTATTTGGATGCTGACGGGTACAGTGGACTCTGGTAGCATACTGGGCGAATAGTCGTTGACACCAGTATCGCAATGTGGCGACTCCAGCCTCTGCGAGAAGACTCATTACACGGCTCGTACGAAAGGCTCCAGTGGCCAGACGGCTGCCGGTATGGTGGACTGGTTTGAGAACTCTCAGTGCAGATGGGGAGGCTGAGCCATAGACCTGGCTCCTGTAGTGCAGACGTGACTGCACCAGAGCGTTATACAGCGGGAGGAGGATAGGGCGTGCTGCCCCCCAGACAGTATGGCTGAGGCAACGAAGGACGTCCGGATGTCGTGAGCACCGTTGCTTAAGCTGGTGCAGATGAGAGAGCTACATGAAACGTGAGTCAAAAAGGAGACCCAGGAAGCCATATGTGGCCACAACCTGAAGGAGCTCACCATCAAGGTAGAGCTCCAGATGCAGATATACCGTCCATTGGCGACAAAAGTGATTTATCCTAGTTTTCGCAGGGAAAAATTTAAATCCATGGGACAGAATCCCAATTCTGTGCTCGATGAATGGCTGCCTGCAGTCGTCGTTCACCTACACTTGTACTAGCGGTAGAATAGTACAGGCAAAAGTCGTCCGCATAGAGAGAGCAAGAAACTGATGGCCCCACTGCAGCCACTAGGCCATTAATGGCCACCAAGAAGAGGGGTACACTTAGGACGGACCCTTGTGGTACCCCATTCTCTTGGATATGGGAGGAACTGAAGGAGGTGCCAATGCGAACCCTGAAGCGGCACGAAAGTAAAAAATTCTGAATAAAAAGTGGGAGGGAACCACCGACCCCATCCATGTAGTGTGGCAAGGATGTGATGACGCCATGCCGTGTCATATGATTCCGGAGATTGAAAAAGATGGCGACGAGGTGGTGACGTCGGGTGAAAGCGGTGCGGATCACCGACTCCAAAGAGAGGAGGTTATCAATGGTAGAGCGACCCTGCCAGAAAGCACCTTGTTATGGGGCGAGCAGACCCCGATACTCGAGGACCCGGTTTCAACAGAGGGATAATGATACTCTCCTGCCATTGGGACGGGTATGCTCCCTCGATCCAGAGACGACTGAAGAAATTCAAAATATGTTGTTGCGAGTTTACAGAACGTTGTTTTAGCATTTGACAGTGGATTCGGTCTGGTCCTGGAGATGTATTGGGGCAACTGGAAAGAATACTTCGAAATTCCCACTCGGCGCATTGTACGGCTCCTGGCGGTTTGTGCGAAATACCAACTGCTTTCGCTCAGCCCGCTCTTTCAAGGTACAAAAACCTTGGGTGTAGGCAGTGGATGCTGAATTGCTAGCAAAGTGCGCTGCAAAATACTCGGCAATGATGGTTGGGTCGGTATGAATAGTACCATGGTTAGAGAGACCCGCGATCCCTGCCGGTGGATGGTAGCCCGGTATGCGGCGAACCTTTGTCCAGATCTGGGTAGAAGAAACTCGGGGTCCAATTGTGGAAACGTATTCTTCCCAGCATGCCTGCTTGCACTGCCAGATGAGCCGGCGCATCTGGGCCCGAAGACGCTTAAAGGCAACCAGGTGGTCTAGGGTGGGGTGGTGCCGGTACTGCTGCAGAGCTCTGCAGCGATTGCGAATAGCTGCTGCTATCTCCAGTGACCACCAGGGCACTGGTCTTCGCCGGGGTAAGGCAGAAGAAGATGGTATTGTGGACTCAGCAGCAAAATCGACAATGGAAATAATATGGTCTACTGCCATTGTCACGTCAGCAAGGAGAGGGGTATCCAGCATTGCAGCTGAAGTGTATGCTACCCAGTCAGCCCTGGGGAAGGACCAGCAGGGTAGGTGTGCATGGCGTTGGTGGTGGGGAAGCGAAAGGAAGATGGGAAAGTGGTCGTTTCCACAAAGGTCATCATGTTCCCACCAGTTAAGGAGCGGACATAAGCCCGGACTACACACAGAAAGGTCTATGGCGGAAAAGGTGCCATGGGCCACTCTAAAATGGGTAGGGGCCCCTGTATTAAGAATACAAAGGTCAAGATTGTTAAAAAGCAATTCAAAGTCTCGGCCACGTCCTGTAGTCACATTGCTCCCCCATATGGGTTGATGGGCGTTAAAATCTCCTAAAAGAAGGAATGGCGAAGGAAGTTGAGCGATCAGGGCTGCTAGGTCGGCTGGTGCCACATCTGCATCAGGAGGGAGATAAAGGGAACCGATAGTAATGTCCCGTGATGCCCGAACCATGACAGCGACAGCCTCCAGGGCTGTTTGAAGTGGCACTGGGAAACTGTAGACAGAGGTATGAACATATAGACATACCCCACCCGACACCCTATTGTAGACTGTGCAGTTATCGAAGTAGCACCGGTAGTCTCAAAGGGTGGGGGTTCGATAACCAGGAAACCAGGTTTCCTGGAGAGCAACACAAAGAGTTGCAAAGGAGCTCAACAGCTGACGCAATTCAGTCAAGTTGCAGAAAAAAACTCCACAATTCCACCGGAGGATCAGGCTGTCTCCTGATTGACGGTGCATGAATATGACGAAGATGGAAGAGGGATGGCATGGGCACTCGTCTCTGGTTGTGAAGTCTGATCCTCCATGTCCACGGCATCCCCGAGATCGGCGAAGGCCAAATCTTCAGGTGTCGCGAGAAGGATGACCTTATCCTCAGCACATCAGGTGCAAGGGCTGGGGGTGCTGAGGCCACCAGTGTCTCTTTGCGCTTTACTGTCTTTTCTTTCTTGTCTTTCTGTCATTCCTTGGGCCTACCGGAGAGGAAAGGGGTTTCTCCAGAAGGGCTTGAGGAGTGTGGGAAGACTGAGGAGCCAAACGGCTTTCTGGCCGAGGGTCCTTCATCCGCTGGCTAGTGTCCGATTGCGTGAGTGATAACGTTGGAAGGGGGGAACAGGTTCCCTTCCCAGAAGAAGAAGCCAGAGAAGGGGAACCCTTTCCTGGCTGGGGAGCGGGGGTAACTGCTCCTGACATGGGGGGCAGTATGGGCCCCGCAGAAGATGGTGTGCCCCCAGCTGTCTTGGAGGCTGAGGTGGAAGGGCGGCCCATAGGGCCCACAGAGGGAGGTAGAGCAGGTCGAGACGTGGCCACCAGTGGTGGCGCCATCGTTGTAGCTGCAGCATATGACGTTAGTAAAGAGACTGGATGCAGCTTTTCGTATTTCCTTCGAGCCTCTGAGTATGTTAGGCGGTCTAGCGTCTTGTATTCGACAATCTTCTGCTCTTTATGTAGAGTGGGACACTCCGGTGAACGGGGAGAGTGATGACCGCTACAGTTAACACAATAAGGAGGAGGGGCACAGGCAGTGTCCAGATGTCAGGGATGGCCTCAGTCCCGACAGGTTGCAGCAGCGTTGCAACGTGAGAACATATGCCCGAAACGCCAACATTTGAAACATCACATTGGAGGGGGGATGTACAGCCGGATGTCACATCGATACATTATGACCTTGACCTTTTCGGGCAGATTGTCACCCTCAAAGGCCAAGACAAATGCGCCAGTGGCCACCCTATTATATTTTGGTCCCCGAAGAACGCGGCGACAAAGTGGACTCCATGTCGTTGTCGATTGTCACGTAACTCCTCATATGTCTGCAGCAAAAGGTCTCTCTGATATATGACCCCCTGTACCTTATTTAAGGATTTGTGAGGCGTTATTAAGATGGGAATGTCGCCTAAATGGTCACGCGTTTGGAGGTTTCATGACTGAGCAGGGGTCTCCAACTGTATCAGGACTGAACCATCGTGCAGTTTAGACATGTTGGCAACTTATCGAAATCTTTCTTCGAGGTGTTCAATGAAGAAGGAAGGCTTAGTTGCCTGGAAAGATTCCGCATCCTGTCTGGTACACACTAAGTATCGTGGTGAATATGGCTCAGTCTGCTTTGTGGGCCCATGTTCCCCCCATGATGGAGTTAGGGAAGGTAACACTTAGGGGTCATATCTTGCAGGATTTAAATTAAATTTCCCACACTTTGAGACACCTGACTTAGAGCCAGAATTTTCAGAGGTTTGTTTCCTCTTCATTGCGGAATGTCCGCCCTGATGCCACCCACTCCGAAACAGGGGCTCTCCTCAAGGGTGCCACCCAGCCACAGCAACGCCACCTGGCAGGATGACCATTGTTGGGTGTCCTGATGCCCCACAGAGACGAGCATCGACTCCTTGCCAATCACGAGGAGGTCGCAGCTCAGGCATCGGCAGTGTGATCCCTGTGCAATTCAGGGGGCTCAACCATGAGGGTACATAAAAGCCCCACCACACGGAGTGGCTACCGTGCTGGTGACCTAGTGGGGGAGGGAGCTACTCACACTTACTCTGAAATTTTGATGGAGTGCAAACCCCGAGGGGGACCTAAAGGTGAAAAAGGTAAAGCAGTCAACAATCCGAAGATTGGTTTGAACACCACAGTGCTTTACTAGGCATGGTCCTGTTTGGAGGTGGTATGCCGTTGCCTTCCTCTGACCTTCGAACTGACTTACCCAGCCAGTTATAGGGGGACCTACAGTTTAACGTGGGTTCCGAACCACGGTGCTACTCGGTATTTTTCACATGAGCAATACTGCCAGAGGTGAAAGAAGTGGAAAGTGACAGATAAAAATTCTAGGACCTGCCGGGGATCAAACCCGCGACCTTTGGATTTGTAGTCTGGCACTCTACCACTGTGCAACCGAGGCGAGACCTAACTGGACCAAAATTGGTGAAAACGGCAAACAAAGACACAATTGCGAAACCAGCCGGGCCGTCATCGCGAGAACACCTAGAGACGGGGTTGGAGAAAGGGTAGGATGGGAAGAAGGATTAGGGAGGGGAAGGAACCGGGGTGAGGAAAAGTGATCTGGGAGAAAGAAAGGAAGGGCACAATGGCTCAGGGACCCGTGCATGGCATACACGTATTCACAAAAGAGCTGTGGGCCCCCCTGGGGGGGGAATGTAGCATCAGAGGGTTAGGCAATGATGAAGGAATTAGATTAGGTAATGAGACAATAAAAGTAGTAGATGAGTTTTGTTATTTGGGTAGCAATATAACTTCTGATGGCTGAAGTAAAGAAGATATAAAATGCAGAATGGCTATGGGAAGAAAAGTGTTTCTGAAGAAGCGAAATTTGTTGACATCCAATATTAATTTAAATGTTAGGAAGTCCTTTCTGAAAGCATTTGTCTGGAGTGTAGCATTGTATGGGAGTGAAACGTGGATGATTAGGAGTTCAGATAAAAAGATGATAGAAGCTTTTGAAATGTGGTGCTACAGATGAATGATGAAAATTAGATGGGTAGATCATGTAACTAATGAGGAGGTGCTTAACCGAATCGGGGAGAAAAGTAGTTTCTGGCATATCCTGACTAAGAGAAGGCATAGATTGGTTGGACACATTCTGACACATCAAGGAATAGTCAACTTAGCATTAGAAGGAAGTGTGTGAGGTAAAAATAGTAGAGGAAGACCGAAGGACGAATATAGTAAGCAGATTCAAAAGGATGTAGGTTGCCGTTCGTATTCTCAGATGAAGAGACTTGCACAGGACAGGGTAGCGTGGAGAGCTGCATCAAACCAGTCTGCAGACTGAAGACCACAACAACAACAACAACAACAACCTAGTCATTAGTCTAGTTTAAGCACCCAGAGTGCACAGCTATTTGTTATTCATGCAATGTATACATGAGACTGTCTTCAAAGTGCCAAAAAAGCTTATTCCTATACTGTAGTCATTGAAACTAAATGTCTGCATGTTGGGTTTTTGCTTGCTCTTACTCATTCAAGAGCACTGCACTTGCTCTACACTTGTTTGAGTATGAATGCTCAGAGTGGGTACACTGTGCTCAATCAAGGCTCCATGGGGCAGGGACTGCATAGACAGCCAGATCTCTCATGCTTGCTGCATTTCTGTAGGCTGATGCTGCTTGTGCTGTGATCTCACCAGCTGATGAACATACAGTCATATAATTTAGTTATGCTGTACAGGAATATTCTTTCACGGTAGTGTCTAATACTTAAAAAAAATTTAAAAAAATCTCATATATAAAAATTAATGTTTGTTTGTTTGTCTTTTGGTTCATATTTTATGCATGGCCATACTTTACATCTGATTGCAATAAAACTTTGTCAACTCATTACTTGCACCCAAGCGAAGGCTACACCCATACAGAAATTAACTTTGTATGGTACATGGCAGACGGTGCTTTACAATTAATTAATTTGTTTCTTACACCTTCATGCTGAAATGGTTGGACAGATATGAAATGAAATTTCGAACAGAGGTAGCTTATACCATGATTAATACATGGGCTACCTTTAGTAAGCCACCGTATAGTGCGTGGTGGAGGGTAACTGACAACTGTATCTTAATGTACAGGACTGATGACCTAGCTGTTTAGTCCCCTCAAAATAACAGCAACAATCTTAATGTAGATTAGTTATATTTCAATTTCACTTGCTGTAATATATGGTCTACATTGTAGTGATTAGTAAGCTGCAAGCTGTCACACTTTCTCAGTTCAAGATTTCACAATTAGGTGCCCGTGCTTTATGATCAGCATAATTTCATGAAGAGTATTATGAATCAAGAAAAGGCAAATAGTTTATATTACACTTAACATGAAATGTATAAATAAATAAAGTAATTAAAATTTTCCATTTTTCTCTATTACTTACTTCCTGCAAATTGAACTAAAAATTTCATGTGAAATGAAATTTTTTTGTGAAACAATAAGATCAAAAAATCATGTAATGTAGTCTTTTATACCTTCAATTTATTTTAAAGAAGAAAAATTGAAGGAGTAGATACATATGCTTTCCCAGAGTACACAGTCAGACACTTTTAGCGTGGCATGTTCAAATGAACACAAGGAAAATTGAGTGCAGCTGCTTCCAGCTCACTAATTACAATTCAAGCAAGCATATATGCAAAGTTCTATTGACCAGTACCACAATGAAAACATCTTCAACGATTGCATTAATACATAAATTATTTTTAAAACTATGAAGGCTACAATCATGCAGCAAGACAGTATGTATACCACATGATGACAAATGTTGGTAAATGGTTGGCAGAAAGTATTTCACTGAAAATTCTCACTGGAAATTTTTTGTGGCCATCTTATTTGTCTTTGCGATGTTATTCATCACCTTCGCAAACACAGTGAAGTGAGCCTTGATTAACAGTGCACTAAATTGGCAGGTATGTTCTTATTATTGATTATAATAATGATTACCAATGCATCAGTCACAACGGAGTGTCCTCCTTGTCACCCAATACCACCCCATACTGAAACAACTTAATCACATCCTTTGTCAGGGCTTTGATTATCTGTCATCATGCCATGAGAGACATCCTACCCCCCTAAAGTGGTGTTCTGTCACCCAACCAATCTCCACAACATCCTAGTCCATCCCTACGCCACTCCCAACCCCAACCCCTTACCACAGGAATCATATCCCTGTGGAAGACCCCTATGCAAAACTTGCCCAATCCACCCACCCAGCACTTCCTATTCCAGTCCCGTCACAGGCTTATCCTACCCCATCAGAGGTCGGGCCACCTGTGAAAGCAGCCATGTGATATATCAACTCTGCTGCAATCATTGCACAGTGTTTTATATTGGTAGATTACAAACCAGCTCTCCATCAGAATGAATGGCCATCGCCAAACTGTGACAAAAACAAGATAGACCACCCTGTGGCACAGCATACAGCTGAGCACAGTACTCTGGACTTCAGTGGCTGCTTCACTACCTCAGCCATCTTGATCCTCCCCTCCACCACCAGCTCTTCTGAACTGCACAGATGGGAGTTGTCCATTCAACACATTCTACGGTTTTGCAACCATCCTGGCCTGTATCCTTGTCTTCTTAACAACTGTGTATAAGCACTTACAATATCCCCTTAATTTATTACTTTTATTTTTACTTATTTTTTATATTTTCCTAACTTTATTTTTCCTTATTAATTTTATCATTTTAATCCCCCCCCACCACCAATTCCCTCCCCACACACCTCTACACCTCCCTTTTATCCATTTCCTACCCCTTTCCTTCACTATATTCACTGCCACAATTCAAATTCCCACCTATCAGAGCCTTTAAATTCCATCATGCAATGCAGAACTTTCCATTCCCACCTTCACCCAGCATCTTTCCCCTGCCACTCCCCATCTCACTTAGTCAAGCTTGTGTTGCTGGAGTGGCCGGACATGATAGTTGTGTGTGTATAGTTGTCTGGGTGATTGTGTAAATGTATTTTTTTTCTTTTTCTGATGAAGGCCATGGCTGAAAATTTAAGTTGTGTGAATGTGATTATTTATTTTTATGTCTGTCAGCAGCTCAGCGAGCCTCTTCACAGTGAATTGTTACCTACCCTCCATTATTGATATTCCTATTGAATTTTCCATTGTTAAAAAAAATGTGTTTTCTGAAATTTTCAGAAGAAACTTTGGGTACTGTCTAATCATAAAAGAATGCAGACTGATAATCCTTATATTGGCTGTCCAGTGAAGGAGTCCCCAATTTCAAAATTAAATATCTCAAAAACAAAGAGCAATATATGAGTGCATCAAAAAGCATTTTTATTGTTAAAACTGTAAGAATGCAATACAGAAGTTAAAGAAGTTGAAAACAGATGGTACTGTAAACAACACAGCTTGTACAGAATTAGCATGTCTAATGAAACTCATCCATCACATGCCATCTTTGCAATCACATCACAACTTTTTGAAATGTTCACTGCCCACAGTACGAAGCTGGTGCAAATGAAAAATAAAATATGCATCACATCCTGCAGTGTCTCAATGAAAATGGAGTCAGATACCTCACAGATTGCCAATTAAAGTTTGTCAAGGATTGTGAGATGTTTTCAGTAGAGAGTGTCTTTCAATGTTCCCCACAAAAATTAGTCACACAGAATAAGATTTGCTGACTATGGAGGCCAATCTATTCCCACACCAGTAAATTTGCAATACTCCTTTTTCTGACATAATAATCAAGAAAATGAAACGTCTGTTTGATGTGATGTGGTTTGCCACCATTTTGGATGACCCACTCAGTGGCTGGTTGATACTCCAATGTTATCTGTGTGACTAGAAATGGCTCCAAAACTGCAATTTAATGTTCACTAATGATCATTTCTCACATGAAGAATTAGTCAATAATGCCTCTGCTGCATACCATAGCCAACACAGTTTGCTTGCATTCATGCAGAAGTGTGCTTCATCTGTGAACCAGATGCAACCAACATCGATCCTTTATTATTAATCATTGTGGTGGTAATTTGTTTCAGATTTTTATGGAGCTGACTACAGGTGAGTGGGTTGTTTTTACCAGTGTGAGTCTGTGCACATGCATTTTAATGTTTCCCCTAGTGTAGTAAAAGTGAATGTTTCCTCTTATTTGAAATTCATTTATATTTTCTTTAATTATGATGCTGAGAGGTATATGTAGAGGTTGACTATTGTGAGTATTTTCAACATCATTAGATAGGCCTAGCAGAAGTTGAGGAGTCTTGTCTGGATTGCACAAGAGTTTATTGATGGAGAACCATTGCACTGCCTCATCTAACAATCATTGTGACATTTGTTGTAATGCTAATATGTCTTGAAGGCATATAATTATTGTGGTGTCATCTGCATAACTGATTACAGGTTGAGAAACATGTTAAGCTAGGTCATTTACTGATACAAAATCAGCAACTTAATGACCAACTAGTGCAGTCATTCTTTTACTAACAAAATACTGCAGATGCGGTCAAATGTTCGACCTCGCACGGGAATCCATAATGGCGAGTGTAAGAGGGCCTGAACAATAGGGATGTTGCAGCCGTAGCATGTGAGATGAATGGGAGGCGAGCACAGGTAGCCAAGTGGTTAAGGCGACCGCTGGCCCAAAGGGAAGACCCGGGTTCGATTCCTGGCCCGGCTCACATTTTCACTTTTCTCCACTGTTTCATTTCAATTTCCAAAAGCAGCCCCTGTCAATTCTTTCCTTCCTAATCCTTCATCCTTCCTCGCCTTTATCAGTAATTTGCAAATGCAATATGGCTGCGAAGCAGGTGTGGTGTCTGTTATTTGGGAGACCCAGGTTTGATTCCTGGCCCGGCTCACATTTTCACTTGTCACCATTGTTTCATTTCAATGCCCTAAAGCAGCCACTATCAATTCTTTCATTTGTAATCCTTCCTCTCCTTTATCAATAATTAGCAAATGCAATATGTTGTCCAAAAGAACCACCACAACACCAGTATTATAAGTTAATTCATTGTTTATGTGTGATTTATCTCCGTAGGTGAAACCTGAATTGTTCAGCTGTGTTTCATTAATACAGTCTGTATGGATTATCCTTCCAGCCATATTTACTTATTGTACTTCATTTATTCTTGTTTCTGGAACAGGCTATTGCATTTTTTACCTTCTTGTTGATGCACAGAAGACCAGCATAAGCATTGCTTATGGTAGTACCAGTGACTTTGGACATAGTTCCATTTCTAATCAATTCATTTACATATGTGTCCTAGCTGAGTCAAACTGTCATTAAAGCAGTCTGATAATAGAACAGTATATATTTTAAATCAAATATTTGAAATAAAAAGCTCTAATGAAATATGCTTTATTCATGGATGTTTATTAATTTCAGTTTTCCCCCTTTTATCACTCCTGATCTGATAGTAAACATGTATATTGTTTCAGGCCAGATGACGAATCAAACTTGCAGCCCACTATTAAGGATGAAGATGGTGACGAGTCTGAGGAGGGTTTCTGATCTGGCACAAACCATACAATGGCTTCCAGCATGTCCATATTAATCAAGATACAGCCATGTAGTAGTTAGTATCTATTCACTTTCTCTCTCCCACAATCTTGAGATTGAGTAAACTGCACCAAAATCGCTACACATGCTACTCATTATACTGTGTATTTCCTACTCAAACGTGTGTATGACTAGCACCGATCTGTCATTGTTTTGTTGACTTTTCTTAATAATGGCAAGTGTGTCCTCAATTTCCTGCTGAGAGTGCCAATGTCTTGATTGATTTCTTCCACCATGACAAAATTTTTGGCAAGATAAGTAACTTCAAGGCCACATTTTTTATTTAGGAGTCTGATGATTCTTTAGCACATATTACCTATCAATAGTACTGGAATTCACTTTTTGTTTTCATTTATGGCCTCTACATTGCTAATTTACTACTTAATGTTGATTCTTGTAGCCCATAAACTCATAAAGATGTGTATTTATGGAATGTACTGTCAATACTTGTAGTAGGATGACCAGACTTCCAAAATGAAAACACAGGACATGAATGGGTACTGAATATTGTAAAACCAAATGTTGCCTTCACCTGCAGCATCATCAACATTTCTGTAAACTTGTACAATATAACAGCAGTGGTGTCACTCATTAATCATGTTAGAATATAAATGGATGTGTATCAATAAATAACCACCTAACTTTATCAAATAAAACACAGCTCTGTTTTGAAAGTACACAGACTTGCTGTATATGTAGATTTGCTATAAATTAATATCTTTTTATGTAAGACATTTCACTTAAACCTCCAGCAGTAATCCTTTTTACTCCTGTATATAAGTTTTATTTGTGCGCTAATATGCCAATTGCTTTTTTTTTTTTTTTTTTTTTTTAGCTTTTTCTTCATACTGAATTAATCTCTCCATTTGGTGCAGTTCTCTAATTTTGTGAACCTGTTGTGGCGCATTTGTTTTTTTACTGGACATAAATTAACGCTACATTTTTATACATCACCTGTTGCAGATGTTCAGTGGTCTCGAAGATCTTGAAGCTCGCCTGCCATTAACACATTACAATAATAATAATACGTCGGGTTCTTAGAAGTCTTGTGGAAACTACAAATATGACACGTTTCATTTTATACGTATATTTATTTATCCATTTCAAGACTGACTGACAACAATGCTAACTACTACAGACTCCTACTTCATTCTACTACAGACTTCATTCTCCATACTTCAACCTCATCCTGCTTACTCCATACTAACTACTGACTAAGTTCGCACCAATTCACGCGTATTAATATCTGATAATATTTCTAGAACCTTCTAGAACACGGAAGTACAACATTTAAATATTTAACAATTTGCTCAATAAACATTAATGACTCCTGCTTTACGCAAAGATACATAAAAGTATAACAGATGTAATAATAAGTTTTTTACATTAAAATAAACAATAAAAAAGATCGTAAGTAAACAACAATTAGCACAGTGTTAATATATGTTTCCATTATTGTTTGACATTAAGCTTCAATAATTAATTAATTCAGTTTGTCAGAAAACCCTAGTAATGCAAATGATGATTAAAATGACTTGACAAAAGCACTATAAAATGCTTATACATTATAAATCTGGAATATTAGGATAAAAGACCATGACCAACTATGGTATCGTATACTTCAGTTATTTAAACTAACGGGACCCTCCTGGCTAAATATATTACACTGTGATTTCTTGAAAAGAAGTTAAGTGTCTGTGTTTTAGTTGCTCATGAGGGTTCTGCGAGTCATCAGTCTTATGACTATGATGCTGCCCACTACAAGTGCCTCTCCTGAGCCAGCCTCTGCATTTCAAAGTAGCACTTAACAGCCTACTTCCTGAGTTACTTTCTGGATGTATTCCAATTATTGTTTACACCCCACAGTTTTACCCCTCTCCAGCTCCTTCTAGTGCAGATGTAAACACACAAACTAATGCATACGCAGTATAGTAAGGAACAAAGCCATTGTTTGTTTCTCCCTGCCTCCACCCCATCCCACACCTATCCCAATGGTAACATGCTGTATTTGGTGGCTCTCATATTTATCTTTGTGTCTTTCTTTCTTTTTTAGTTCTGTACATTATGTGCAGAAAGTGTGACGTTTTAGTATAAAAACCAAGTGAGAAGACACAGTGGTAACACATTGGACTCTCATTTGGCAGGATAGTGGTTCAAATATATTTCCACCCAACCAGATTTAGGTTTTCCATGACTTTACTAAATCACTCCAGGCAAATGACAGGATGGTTTCTTTGAAAGACATGGCCAATTTCCATCCCCATCCTTACTCCAAAAATCTGAGCATTAGCTTTGTCTCTAATGACCACACTGTTGACGGGCCATTAAAACCTAAGCTTTCTTCCTTCAGTATAAAATAATTACCACAACAGGAAAAGGATTTATTTGCTGAAAGAACATGAAACTAACAGGCAAAGCATATAACATGGTGTTTTTATACACAGTGAACATGTTTCAGAATCCAATGTGTCTGGCGGGAGTGAAAGTGGCAAGGAAACGGCTGAAGAAGAATCAGAAAGTGGAGAAGATGAACGAGCTAATAAATGCTTCTATGGCAGAAAACTGGTAGAAGCAAACAGAATTTCTGCTCATAATATATTGAAGGTACCAGCACTTCAACATGATCTCAGAAAACAATCACAGGTTGAGCCACTCACTGCTTGGAATTATATCTTCAATGATGATATGGTGAACAAAATACTCACATGGACAAATGAAAAACTTGAAAAAATTTGTGGAAAGTACACAAATATGGAGAGAACAGAAATTAGACCTTGTACAGTGTGTGAATTGAAGAGTTTTTTTGGTCTTCTAATCTACACTGCTGTCTTCAAATTGAATAATGAAGACATACGTTCTCTTTTTTCTACTAATGAGACTGGCTGTGATATTTTTCATGTCATTATGTACGATTTCTGTTCCACCAGCTGCTATAACAAACATTCTACATAAATTCAATGAAAATTCGCAGTGGTCCTATGTTCTTGGGGATAATTCTATGGTTGATGGAATGCTAATCGGCTTTAGAGGAAGCTGTACGATCAGAATGTATATTCCATCTAAGCTGGCAAAGTATGGCCTGAAGCTTCAATGCCTCACCAATTCCAGGGCTAATTATGTCTTCAACACCTATCTCTACTGTGAAAAAGGTACTAATGGAGCAGGACTTTTCCCAGAGGAGAAGAAATATGCTGTTCCCACTTAGGCTGTTCTCAGACTGTGCAAGCCAGTAGCACATAGTAATCGAAACATTACTGCTGATAAATGGTATGTGTCAATTAAACTTGCAGACATGCTGTGGAAATATCGTTTGACCATAGTGGGAACAATGCAAAAGAACTGAAACGAAATTCTGGCATCTTTCTTACCTTCCTGTTGACGTGAAGTTGAAACAACAATGTATGCATTCACTAAACACATCACCTTCATTTCTTCAAGAAAGGAAGAGCAGTTATTTTTATATCGACAATGCATCACTCCATAGAAGATGATGTTGAAAGTGGAAAACCTGCAATTATAGCACACTATAATAACACAAAGGGTGGGGTTGATACTGTCGATGAAAAGAGTGCTAAATATTGTTCAAGCCACCATACACAATGATGGCGCATGGCTGTCTCTTTCTTCATTCTTGACATGTCATAAATGCATATATAGGTCATCAGTCATTCAAGAAAAGAACTGAACTCAGCAGAATAAATTTCATGAAAACTCTGGTGAAAGAATTGATCGAACCTTCATTGTGTGAAAGAATGATAAACAAACACCTTCCACAAGAATTGAGATTTTCTATCGGTCGAGTTCTAGGAGCTGAGGTACATGAAGACCTGGAAAAAGAGGACAAACTGCCTAGAGATGTAAGGAAGCCATGCCAAATTTTTCCACCAAAAAAAAAAAAAAAAAAAAAAAAAAAAAAAAAAAAAAAAAAAAAAAAAAGAGGAAGACAAGCTATTTGTCGCAAGTGCAAGGTGCCAGTTTGTTTGGAGTGCTCAAGTAAGGTGTGTCTGCAGTGCATGTAACATGATGCGAAAAGTGTCCACATTCACTAGTGCAGATTTTTTCTGTTTAATTGACTATCAGTAATTTTCATTAATTTTTGACTAATGGTACCTTTTCAACATTAAGCCACAATAATGAATTTTCAAGTAAGGAGCTACACTTAAATATTTCCATATGTTTTCATCGCTGTAAATTTCAATAAGAATTTCTAGTGCAATATGAATAGGTCTATTACACAGCACAGAACCACTATTTTGTAAATATGTAACCATTTACTTATAACGGAAGAACAAATCTGTACTACTGAATGCAAATAGTAGCGCTAGATTATTGTTTTTTATGTATTTCTACCGCCTTCTGAACACAGTCCATGGGACCACATGACTGTAGTTGTGCGAGAATTACTCACGACTGTGATTAAGCAATAATGTAGGCTACCTATATCTTCAGTATTTTGTCCACATTCCATCGGCATCAAGAACAATCCAGATCCTTCGAGGCATAGAATCTACAAGTCTGTGAAAAATGGCCTCATTTATGGCAATTCTCTCCCATGAAGAATAAACCAAATCCCACAAGGTATCCACAGTTCTTGGAAGAGGGTCTGGCCTATTGTCCTGCACAGTCTTCTTGAGTTTAGCCAATACATTCTCTATGGGATTGAGATCAGGTGACTTTGGAGACCATGGTAAGCATTGAATAGTATTCTCTCTCCTTTGGAATCAGCTCTGAATTCTAATACTGATGTGTGATGGATGATTATCATGTTGGTAAATTAGATTTCCTTTGCGGTACCAAAGTTCAGCTGCAGGAATGAATGTTAACTGAAGTATTGCATTTGTTCTAAGGTTCCTGCACCCATATAAGACATCCAGCTCCAACATTTGACACAGATGCACCTGACCTGCTTCTAGTGTGTATAGCTATGAAGTGGGTGTCATATTGTTGCCTATCTGTGAGCTAAACAAGAACAGGACCTCTGTTTGTGGACTCAATTGTGCACTCATTGGTGAAAATGACTTTCCTCCAGTTGACATTTTCCCAGGAACTCACAATTGCCAGTCTGTCCACAGCTTGATTGTCAGTTAATGTAATGGTTCTTTAATGAGAAAATGATGGGACCTGATTCCATACTGATTTAATTGTCTTACGGCAGTTTTTGATGAGCCCAGGAAATGTGAAGCTCTCCCTAGTTCCCAGGTGTTTGACAAAGGGGCAGTTTGGGCCACTCTTACCAATTCATCATCTTCACTTCAAGTAGAGACTCGCAGTCTTCCAGGTACTGGATGTCTGCTTACCTCACTGTTATCTCTGAATCGTCTGATCCATCTCCTTTTTGTGGAAGCATCAACACCATAACTATGTCCTGCCTCAAATGCACTAACACCGCTTCCAAAGAAAGCAATTAAGTGCTCACAAACGTTCACCTCAGCCATTTTGAAGCAGACCTGTGACATATGCTAATCAGGTGATTTGTTTCTCTTAGCTGAAAACTACAGAGACACCACATGGCGGATGAAGTAATTACAGACAAAATATATCAATTTTCAATGTTATTACTATGAACATGTGTCTGATTAAAGATTATATTATTATAAAATAGAATCTTCTAAAAACCTATGAAAGCCTATGACTGCACAATTTTTAGCAAATTAATATTTAAAATATTACCTGCAAGAGTACTAAAAGGTAAAAAATAAAATGACTCCAGTGGGATTCGAACACATGCCCCTTGCATTCATATCCACTCACCCAAGGAAACATATGTGAGAAGCAGTTGGTTGTAGTAAATGTACCCAAGTTGAATGTTTATACCTCGACCATTTCAACATGCTCAAACAATGTTTTCCAAAATAAATAATATGCGAATTAAAGTGCATATACTGTATTTTAACATATACTGTATTTTAACCACCCATTAAAATTAACCATGCCAGTTCCATAGTCAACTACACCAACGCTGCGCAAGCAAGAAAAGACACAAGAGAAAGAAGAGGGGAGGAAGAGGTAAACTGAGGAGGTGGAGTTAAACAGAGACAGGATGAGGAGATGGACATTGGGGGAGGGTGTGGGTGAAGGGGGGAAGAGACGAACAAAGAGAGAGGAGAGGAGAGGAGTGGACTAACAAGAGTGGGGATAACTAAATACCCAGGCAATGCTAGATTTCCAGCTAGCAGAACTAGTATATGGAAAGAGGATGATACAAGAATGAATACACAAATTTCAAACATATTAGAGATACATTTGTAGATTTAAATTACTACTGACTTTGCAAAAAGCTGCATTTCAAAGTATTTATCACTACGCCTAGCCCTGAATAAAAATTTCACTCTGCAGCAGAGTCTGCGCTGATATGAAACTTCTTGGCAGTTTAAAACTGTGTGCAGAACCAGGATTCGAACCCGGGACCTTTGCCTTTCACGGGTAACCTCTCTACCGACTGAGCTATTCTGACATACTTCACTGTCTGTCCCTAGTTTCAAATCAGTGCACACTCCACTGCAGAGTGAAAGTTTCATTCTGGAAACATCCCTTAGGCTGTGGCTAAGCAATGTCTCCACCATATCCTGTCTTCCAGGAGTTCTATTCCTGCAAGTTCCTCAGGAGAACTTCTGTGAAGTTTGGAAAGTAGGAGGCGAGATACTGGCAGAAAAAGTTTTGTGGATGGATCATGAAGCATGCCAGGATAGCTCAGTCGGAAGAGTGCTTGCCCATGAAAGGCAAAGGTCCCAGGATCGAATCCCAGTTCCAGCACACAATTTTAATCTGCCAGAAAGTTTCAAGCCTAGCCCTGTTTGGTGAAAGAATCTCTCTGCACAAATTGAAGAGACACTCCAGAGGAGCACTTATAGTATCCCTGCATTTCATTCCAAAGTAATCATTTCATTGAAGTATATTTCACATAATTAGAACTATTGGTGACATAGGAAATAAGAACCTTTAACCGTAGATACTTCTATGGTTGAAGGAAGGAAGGAAGGAAGCTTAGGGTTTAATGTCCCGTCAACAGCTTGGTCATTAGAGACAGAGCTAACGCTCAGAGTTTTAGGTGCCCTTTTGAAAGGAACCATCCAAGCATTTGCCTGGAGCGATTTAGGGAAATCATGGAAAACCTAAATCTGGATGTCCGGAGGTGGATTTGAACCACCATCCTCCCAAATGCAAGACCATTGCGTTACCATTGCGCCACCTTGCTCGGTCTACATAGGTTGAAGCAAAGAACAAATGAAAGTTGCGTCAAAGAATATAGAAGTAACATTTTTCAACACCTGCAAAATATGCACAAAATACAACTCTTACAAAGTAATGTTTCCAGTGTAGTTATGATTACATGTTTATTTGAATAAGTAAATTACAAGTACACATTTCATTTTCTAAAATGTATCAATTACCAGTACAAGGAAACTTACATTAAATGTAATTCAATTACTTTTATTGAATTACTTATCATCATTGCTATCATGGTTAGTTTGTTCCTGCTGAATAGTATAATGTAAGAGAAAGTCTCAGTTTTTCAGACAGTTTTCATTTGCCAGGAAGTTTGTTTACTGTTAACTTTTCATTATGGGGTACAAAACACATATACATCTTCAGGTTTACAAGTAATTTTCCATTAAATTCTTTGTGTGAGGGATATTTGACTACACAAAATTAACAACAGAATATCTCTTGACATTTGTGGAACAGAAATGATTTCCTCATCTGACCCCTTTTGTATCTATTGCAGAACATTTTTGTACAGTTTTCTACCATGTTGTTTTACAATACATTAGTTGAGTGAGACAGTCATAGCGTACTTGACTACATTCAGTTTGTTTTACTTTAAAAAATTCTGTGTTTGCAAAATTATTTATATCATCTATGTATACCTATATATATTATTTGTGTATTTCACATTACTGTGTAATGAAGCACAATAGGAAAGAGATTGGTGTCTTAGTTCCATATTTATAAGTATAGCAGAACACTAGTTTTACAACTACCTATCACCATTTGATGCAAACAAATTTTATTTTGCAGGTTATGGAAATGCCTCATGAATTGCCACAATTATCTCTATTTTTGTGTACTGTGCAACAAGACAATGTCAGCATGAGTGTTTATTTATTTTTTTTATTTTATTTTTTTTTTTTTTTTTCAGGAGACATTACATATTATTTTAATATCCACATGAGATATGTTATTGTGAGTATAGATGTTGTTGGTTTGTACTTTCCAGAAATAAATTCTGAGATCACATGTGAGCTTTGTTTAATTATTAGTGGTTATTTATGTAAAAGTGACAGATATAAATCCAACAGGATCAATGAAGCAGCAGCTATGCAGATTAATAGGACTGTATTTGTTATATTCTTTAGAAATACTACAGATTGTCAACCAGGCGAAATGATGGGTATCCTGCCAATTTGGTGTTCAATCTTCCAATATAATATGATGTATTAACAACACAATTTTGATATGGTAAGAGAAATTGACTTGGCTGTTGTGACACATTTCATATCATTGGAAGGTTTTCCATTTACTGATCATCTGAGAGTTGTCAGAAATAGCATTATTATATTTAATGAACTATAACTCTGATTTTTCTACTGTAGTATTATTAAACGTTTCCTTAAATAAAGATTATTCCAACCAATAACAACTTGTTTTCTTGTTATTTTATTTCACAGACAGAGCAAATATGTCTCACAATCCCTAATATCACATGAAAAATAATAAGGCATTAGTCTCCTGAAATCCTAAATTCTGTCAACAACACATTCTGCAGGAAAGTTGATAAGGGGCATTGTGTACTGTGAGCCCCAATCTTATGAGAAGATTATGGCCATCTTTTATCCTCATGGTGCTTCTTGTTGTAGAGTTATTTTCTAATGGTTATAAGCTGAGCTGATTTCTATTTATTTTATACTAGCTTAAACCCGCGGCTCCACTCGCGTGTTGATAGATCAAATCACATGTAAAAATGCACTCGTTTCGAAGTATCCAGTCACGAAATTCAACAATAATGATTGTAATAATATCACTGATCGATCACTTGATATAATGTATGAAACGTCAAATGGATTTTTTTAAAGAGATGTATTAAAAGAAATTTCTTTTTTACTGCTTTATTTATATATTCTTATATTTCCTTATTCGTATGCTTATCCTTACAGAGAAAGAGCTGAGAACATTGTAGCATGCATAGACCAAAGACATGGTCTGTGGCATCATGTTTCGCTGTATGTAACCTCCTTGCTATCGAGTCGCAAACATCATTGCTGGCCGTCAATCCGAATTTTTTTATAATTTGACAACTTTCAATCATCATATCTTCCATCCCCTTATAGCTATTGGCATGGAACTGCTATGGTGTACAACGGGAGACTTCGGACAACTATTACACACAGACCATTCATTTACATTCTGTAGTTTTCGCTGCAGAGCAAAATATTAACACACACACACACACACACACACGTAGAATTTTATATTCATCGATAACTTTTCATCCCAGTATACTACACCCTTTTTATCATTATCAACCCTCAAGCAACAATGCAACCAATAAAACCATTTTCAAAGAGCAAATATAAATTTCAAAGAGTAATTATTGTTCCGTATTTCACATTATATTCTTCAAATTACTAAATAACTATCAGATCGTGCCTAATACCTACCTCAGGTATAAATTAGTAACTGTACAAATATTTAAGTCTCTCCGACTTGTCGTTTGGATGTGATAAGCGTACACCGAACAGACATTCACATTTATAGATATAGATAAGAGGTATGTCCTCAAAGTAAGTTCCACTTGGTTACATAAAACAAATGTGTATCTTACAGATACAGAAAAAAAAAATCCACAACTGTCAAACTACTTTTCTACATAGCTTCTAAAATTTTGTAGGCACTTGTCATAGCATGGCACAAGTTTTTGTATGCCTTCTTTATAGAAGATTGCCACCTGTGTATTCAAGCGTGTGGTAACATGTTCTTTCAGCTCATCATCATCGTCATCGAAGTGTTGATCTACAAGGACAGATTTTAGGTGTAAGAAGAGATGAAAGTCACTAGGAGCGAGGTCCGGGCTGTATGAAGAATGATCAATCATGTCCCAAGGAAATTTCTGTAACATTTGTTTGGTCACATACGCTGTGTGAGGTTGGGCATTATCATGGGAAAAAACACCACCTTTTGACAGTAATCCTCAGTACTTGTTCTGTATTGTGTAGTCTTGCAGTAACTATATGCATTGATTGTTTGACCTTGTGGTAAGAAATTAATAATCAAAATGTCTTTTCTGATTCCAAAAGAAAAAACAGTGCACATGACTTTTCGAGTTCCCCATTGGGGATGAAGTGTGCCTCCATTCCATTGATTATTGTTTTGTTTTATGGTGTTGTACAATACCAAAATTTCATCCCCCTGACTGTCCGTGAATGCAAACCATCGCCTTCTTCATTGTAGCATTTCAAAAACTAAAGTGCATTGCTCATCTGTTGTTTTTTGTGTTGTTCAGTAATAATTTTGGGTAACCAATATGAGCAAAGTTTTTGAAATTTCAGTTTTTTAGTAACAATTTCATGAATTAGTGATCGTGAGATTTGTGGAACTTCTATAGCAAAGACACTAAGTGTAAAATTATGGTTGTGCTTAATCTTCTCTTAAACTGTGTGAACCAGTTCATCAGTAACCACATACAGGCATCCACTTCATTCTTCATCATGTACTTCATCACATCCTCCATTGAACGGTTAGATCAATCTTCTAAGCATTGAATCACTCGGTAGCATTTTGTCCGTAAACCTCACAGATTTTCTGATGAATTTCCTTTGGTTTAATTTTCTTTGCCTTTAGAAAACGAGTCACAGATCTGATTGCACCTTTTTCAGCATCTTCAGTTAAGGATGGCATTATAAAGAAGCACTACAAAGCACATGTTGGTAGCAGTGATCTGAAAATGGCGTATGTCTTCTCCTTGAGTCAGAGTAACTGTCATGCATGCTCGGAACAGTGATTGTAGCACTGCCAAGGGTAGAAATAGAAATGGGACTTATTTTGTGCATGACCCTTGTATATGTTAGCAAAATGGATCCATATAAAAGCATTAGAAATAATTAGGAAGTTAGTTGCTCTGGTCTTGGAAGAGTGTGGGCTAACATACACAGAGGGCATTGTATGTACTGTGACAGAAGATAGAACAGATGTACCAAATACAGCTGCTGTAAATGAAGCATATAATTGTGTCTTTATGGAGCAAGAATGTGTTTTTGGATTAGAATATTAACAATGGCAATAGTTTGACTGAGAGTTAAAACAGGTCCAGCATGAGGGGGGCGGGGGGGGGGGGGACCTTACTATTGCAGTGGAATTTGACAGAAGTTATAGCTCTATAAACACTACTGACAGAAAAATATAGTAAATTTCATATTCTCAATTACCTTGTTGACATTTATGACAAAATTTAATTATCACCAGGCAGACTGTTAATCCTGTGTAAGTACTAGCAGTATGAAAAGTCACCTGACTATTGCAGTGTTAACTGCTGTACCACCCAATTAAAACTGACAATATTTGTATAGCATGTATTATGAAAGACATAGAAATAAATTATTCTGAAATAGACATCTGTAAATTATTTTACAATTCTAAACTGTCAACTCAAATGAACAACTAGAAAGAAAGGGAGGAGGGTTAAGAGGAAAGTATTATCAGTAGTAGTGTCATTAGTGAATACAATGTGCCAGGACATTAATTGATCCATTTCAGAAGTGATACCTGAAATTTGTATTAAATACTATAAACAGTGAGTACTTTAGCTAAAAAAAAAACAGAAGTATCACAGAAGTTGGTGAACAATGGTAGAAACAATGATTCTGTTTAAAGAGACAAATCAGTAGTACAAAACTGTTGTACAGTAATTGAAATATGCAATTCAGTCATCTATTAAACACACTAGAATTAATTTTTTACTGTAGCCTACATAATGTAACTGGAGTGGATACATTTCAAATTGATTGTTGCCCTGTAATGGCAAATATTCAATGAAATTTAAGTTTTTTTGATAGGTTACTACACATTTCCATCTTCCACAAATTGTTGCTTCCAAGAGTGAAATTATGTGGTCACACCTGAACGTCTCTAAAGAATGAGTGGTTGATCAGAGTCAAGCTGTGGCTACATATCTCAACAGGACATTGAAAGAAAGTTATGAATATTAGTTGTTGTTACGGTCTTCAGTCCGGACACTGGTTTGATGCAGCTCTCCACAATACCCTATCCTGAGCAAGCCTTTTCATCTCCTCATAAGAACGACAACCAACATCCACTTGAATCTGTTTACTATAAGCGTCTCTTGGTCTCCCTCTGCGATTTTTACCCCACACGCTTCCCTCCAACGCTAAATTTACGATTCCTCGATGTCTAAGAATGTGTCCTACCAAGCGATACCTCCTTTTAGTCAGGGTATGCCAAAAATTCCTTTTCTGACCAATTCTGTTCAGTACCTCTTCTTTAGTTATGCAATCTACCCACCTAATCTTCAGCATTCTTCTGTAGCACCACATTTCAAAAGCCTCTACCCTCTTCCTGTCCGCACAGCTTAACGTCCATGTTTCAATCCCATACAAGATAACACTCCACACAAATGCCTTCAGAAAAGACTTCCTTAGGCTTAAATCAATAGCAAATTTCTCTTTTTCAAAAAATGCTTTTCTTCCCATTGCCATTCTGCATTTTATATCCTCTGTACTGTGACCATCATTTGTTATTTTACTGCCCAAGTAACAAAACTCATCTACCTCCTTTATTGCTTCGTTACCTAATCTAATTCCTTCAGCATCACCCGATTTTCTTAGACTGCACTCCATTAACCTAGTTTTGCTATTGTTAATGTTCATCTTATAAGCACCTTTCAGCACACTGTCCAATCCGTTCAATTGATCTTCCAGGTCCTTTGCTGTATCTGACAGAATTACTATGTCGTCGGCAAAACGCAATGTTTTTAATTCTTCCCCCTGAACTTTAATGCCTTCACCAAATTTCTCCTTGCTTTCCTTTATAGCTTGCTCACTGTACAAATTGAACAACATTGGAGAAAGGCTACAACCCTGTCTTACTCCCTTCCCAACTGATGCTTCCCTTTCATGCCCTTCTAGTCTAATAACTGTGGTCTGGCTTTTGTACAAGTTGTAAATAACTCTCATTTCCCTGTATTTTACCCTGCTGACTTCAGAATTTGAAAGAGTGTATTCCAGTCAACATTGTCAAAAGCTTTCTCCAAATCTACAAAAGCTAAAAATGTAGGTTTGCCTTTTCTTAATCTATTTTCTAAGATAAGACATAAAGTGAGTATTGCCTCCTGGGTTCCTACGTTCCTCCTGAATCCAAACTGATCTTCCCCGATGTCAGCTTCTACCAGCTTTTCCATTCTCCTGTAGATAATTCGTGTTAAAATTTTGCAACCATGACTTATCAAACTGATATTTCTGTAATTTTCACACCTGCCTGCCTCTACTTTCTTTGGAATGGGGATTATTACATTTTTCTTAAACTCTGAGGGCATTTCGCCTGTCTCATACATCCTACACACCAATTCAAATAGTTTTGTCATGGTTGGCTCTCCCAGAGGCTTTAGTAGCTCTGGGGGTATGTCATCTACTCCTGGGGCCTTGTTCCGACCTAGGTCTTTCAGGGCTCTGTCAAATTCATCTCTCAGTATAGTATCTCCTATTTCATCTTGATCTACTACCTCTTTCCTTCCTACAACATCGTCTCTAAGTTCATTTCCTTTGTAGAGCTGCTCTATGTACTCTTTCCACCTTTCAGCTTTCCCTTCTTTGCTGAGAACTGGTTTCCCATCTGAGTTCTTGATATTCGTAGAGTTGCTTTTCTTGCCCCCAAATGTGTCTTTTATTTTCCTGTAAGCGGTATCTACTTTTCCCCTTCTTATACATTCTTCAACAGATTTGCATTTGCCTTCTAACCACTGCTGCTTAGCTATTTTGCACTTCCTGTCAAGCTCTTTTCTTAGCGGTCTGTACTACATTTTGCCTGTTTCACTTACTGTATTTTTATATTTTTTCGTTTCATCAATTAAATTTAGTATTTCCTGTGATATCCAAGGATTTTTTGTAGGTCTTCCCTTTCTACCTAATTTGCCCTCTGCTGCCTTCACTATTTCATCTCTCAATGCTACCCATTCCTCTTCTACTGTTTTGTTTCCCCCCGTTTCTGTCAATTGTTGCCTAAAGAAATTGCCCTCTGAAATTCTTAAGAACTTCAGGTTACCTCAATTTATCCAAGTCCCATCTCCTTATTTTCCTACTTTTCTGCAGTCTTTTCAGTTTCAGCCCACAGTTCATGAACAATAAGTTGTGGTCAGAGTCTATATCTGCTCCTGGGTATGTCTTACATGAATATTAGTACATGGCATTAATTTTATGATATTATATGACTATATTTATTATGTATGTCTGATAACATGCAACTGTAAAATAGTGACTAAACCTGATTATTCAGTACACTGTACTTTTTTTCACTATCTTTCTATCACACCATGAGAGTCAACAAGAAAATAGATGTGTGGGAATATGAAACCACATAAGAATAAACATGTTGTACACTGTGGTAAATATGAGTAAAAATCACTGTAATACCAACATACAGATAACAAGTATTTATTGGACAACCGTATGATACAACAGCACAGCCCATACTGACTGGAATATGGCGAGGTAGGCGTTAAGTGGTGCGCTGCCAAAGATCTTAACATAGAAGATAGGACACACTGTTCAGTGTATCGATACACATTATCGACGCCACAAAGCCGCCCCCCTCCCCTCGCAGTATGGCGTACATTTGTTGTTTGGGTTGGGGTGGGGGGGGGGGGGGGCAGGGGCAGTGGAATAGCAGCGGCTGACAGCGGCGTGTGTCCCAGGCAGTGATGATGGCAGACAGGGTCAGCTGGCAGTGGAACTCCCAGAGGTGGGCTGGCGACCAGACTGGGCGCTCCATCTGGTGAGTGGGAGGGGGGTTTGTGGAGGGAAGGCAGACCACTACCGTGACAATGCCTGATGGTAAAAGAAATGCTCATGCTGATGAGATAAGTGAGGGCAGGGGAGGAGTGAAGCTCTGAATCAGGTTGTAGTGGCACTGTGCAGAAAGGAGGTGGGGGGGAGGAACTGATGCCCGCGCATACAATAAAGACCGTGTCGTCTTGGCAGATGACTGCTACATCCGTGGAGAGGGGCAGAGGGGAAGGGGGAGGATTGGAAGTGTCAAACTCCAGGACAGGGGTATTAGGGAGGGGAGGGAGGGGAAAACCTTGGAAAGGAGAGGAAGGGGCCAGGGGAGAGGTCACAGGGGATGAGAATCAGGAGAAGAGACCGTGCACATACCAGTAGCCATTGACCGGGGGAAGGGTACTCACGAGTTCGATGTGGACATGTTGGAACCGACCTGTGGGAGGAGGGATGTGATGAAAATTCCTCCATCAGGATGAGGGTGGGCGATGGTGACCGCTTGCGACAAGAGGTTCTTTAATAAGGAGAAGGCAGAGGACATGGAAGAGGTCCATGGGGCATTGCGGTCACCCGAGATGTTCTAGCCTGGGAGGGTGTCTGTGAAAGGGGCCGCTCCCAGCAAGTGGCATCTATAGTAATTGATTGTGCCGAGGAAGCAGCGGAGCTCCTTGACAGTGGTGGGGGAGGGAGGTGCTTTACGGCTTTGACTTTGTTCCATGGGGGGGGGGGGGGGGGGAGAGGATACCCGATGCGGAGACTATAGCCTATATACCCAAGGAATTTGATGGAGGGCAGGTGTAAATGGTCCTTGGTGTGATTGCATTTGATGCCTGCAGAGGCGAGGGTCTGGCAAAGAATGGATAAATTACACTTGCTTTCCTCTATGGAAGAACTAAAAATGAGGATATCATCCAGATAGATGAAGCAAAACAGAAGGGGAACAGTGTCTTGGTGATAAAACACTGCCACATCTTTGTGGCATTCTTGAGCCCAAAGGGCATGAATTTATAATGGTTAAAGGCCAGTAGGGGTTGTGATGGTCATTCTTTTTGATATCTTCAGAGGCCATGGGTATCTGATGATATACCCTTTTGCAATCCACAACCAAGAAAACTGTTGCACCAGAAAGAGAATGGGTACAGTCCACTATGTTGGGAATCGGATAGTGATCCAATATTTTTTCTGCATTAAGGTGGCGATAGTTGCCATACATGCGCCGTGAGCCGTCGGTCTTTTTGACAAGGTGAATGGCGGAGGACCAGTTGCTGGGGGAGGGTTCTATGATGCTGGAATCTAAGAGCTCTTTAATCTGGTCACAAATAGCAGAAAACTTCTCGGGATAGGGTCGGCGTGGTTCACTGCAGACAAGAATATTGTCTGTTAAGCAGAGTCAATGCACAGTGCTGGAGATGTGAGGGAGGGATAGAGCGGTGGGGAGGGGGCGGGGGTGGTGGAGTGCTCGACCGGGGCGCTGGCAGCGTGACAGCTGACGAGTGGGCCAGTATGCTGTCACTGGCCAGCAAGGTTGAGCGAGCTGCCGAGGGAAGCACAGAGACATAGGTGGTGGCGGCGGCTGGTGGTTGCTACTTGGCTGAGCTGCGAGTAGTTGAAGGTGGAGCCGGCGAAACAGGCGAGGGCACTAACCGTTGACGGCCAACCGAGCACGTAGTAAGAGGGGCAGCCAACTGCGAGCTGGAGGGAGCCACCAGTCATACGGCACAAGATGGCTGCCACACCGAGTTGCCGTGCAGCTCAGTCAGTGGGCAGTTTGCAGCGGTGGCCACTGTCGTGTGGGAGGCGCCACCCGTGACTGCCCACAAGACTGACACTGGGCTGGAGCAGGCTATGGATCGGCGGGCTGGCTAGTGACAGGGACAGTCGCTGGGCACGGTGAGGGTGCTCTCGACGTGTAAACAAAAGAACGCTTAGTGGCGGAGGGAGGGAGGCCAGCTGAGTGGACATTTGGAGAGCTCGACATGGGAGCTCGAACAGGAGTGGGGCGAGCAGGATTGACCAATTTAAAGGGGGCGAGATACGGGGAGGGATAAAAGAGAAGGACTAGAGGAAGCTGGGAAAGATATTGTTCCAGTCCTAAGTTCACTTGACACAGAATTGGCACACGTGGGCACGGCAGATAACAGATGAGCACATACTGTTTTGACAGGAGATTGTTTATGTATGTCTGCGTAAGTGCACGAGGCGGAGCGAGGTACGATGTTCAAGTCACAAGCACTGTCATGCACAGAGGAAAGAGAACTGCATGTAGAGGTACTGGTACTGACCTTGTGACTGTGTTGCAGCTCCGCGAGGTGGCGTTCGGTGGCAGACAATAGTGACAATGTGACTTGAAGCCGGTGCGTGATGTCTTGATGCTCGTGTTTGAGGTCTAATATTTGAACACATTCATTAACCCACATGTGCAGCATATTGCCCACTCAGTTCAAAATGTCATAGCATTCATTCACAACACTGTTACTATGATGGGGGAGCAGAGAGCTCAAACTGTCACATGGAAAGCACTTTCGTGAGTTGTGATGGAGCACAGTATGTGACACAACGTTAGGAGGAAGTTTATGGTGGGTGAGGAAGTCGATGCTGATAATTGGTTCATGAATGTTAGCAACCAGAAAGGTCCACTTGAGCACACAGTTTTGAGAGAGGTTCATAGTATGCTCAACCGAGCCGGAGCACTTAAGATGAGAGTTGTTGATAGCCCGAAGGAGTGGTTTATGGGGTCTTTTACCATGGAAGCTGGAAGCAGTGACACGTCAGCTCTCGTGTCGATGAGGTAGCGAGCGCCTGAGGTGACATCTCAAAGATAGAGGCGGTCATGCTGAGGTGTTGCATGACAGATGGAGTGAAGCAAAGAATGGTGGGGGAGTAGAGGGGTGCCTAGGACCCCTGCACTATGCGTTTGGGTGCCAGTAAGGTGGCCAGCACATTCTGGCAGCCGCGCCAAAGAGGCTGTGAAAGAATCATTAAGAATACGGTGTGGACTGCTCATGCTGACTGGGAGTGAAGCAGTGGTGACAGAGCATCTTCTGTGGTGGCAGCCAAATCCAGCCCGGGTGTCTCTGTTAGAGCGACGCTGAGGAATGCTGGAGGGTTCGACTAACCCCGGCAGAATGCGGGATCATCCTCATATGAATGTTTGAAATGGAACCAGTTGAGGAAGCTCGGCGAGCAGTGCTTCACAGAGATAAGCAGCATGGTAGGTGAGGGTCATCTGCACCGGCAGTGGAAGGTTGTTTGTACAAATGGCCATGAGGGTAGTGTCTGGCATGGCTTGTTCACAGACAAGCAAGTGTAGGTGACACCACAGCTGCGATGGGTTCTGGTCACCCAGCTCTTCCTCCTCAAGTACCTGTCTGATTATCTCGTCAGGTGTGTGAGACACGCTGCTTGATAGCGGTGCTTAGACAGCAGTGCCTCGACGAGGTCACAGATTAAGTCCAAATGTTCATGAAGGTAGGTCACGAGGCACAAATAATATGGAAAGCTGTCCAAGCTGTGAAGTTCAAAAATTTGTTCAGCGAGGGCAAACCTTGTAGCATGTGAGTCAAACATGAAAGGCAGCAGTTTTGGTAGGCACCCTGGTGGAGGTGAAGACAGAGAGCCAGCACCAAGAACATCAGTGTTCGAGGAGGAGGACACAGGAGTGGGTCGGTGTGTCAAAAGAGCAGGGCTCGACACCAGAACTTTGACAGATGGCGTCATGATCACTCGAGCAGTAGTCAAAAGCACAGTCAGTCATAGCATGGTAGCAGTTCTTGTGGGCATCAGACACTAATGTTCACTCAAAACACTATCGCAATGTCAAATGTCTGTGAAAGAAAGATCACTCGAGCGAGTTGAAACAGTTTTGATGGTGCAGGTCTCAACGCGAGAACACTGCGAAAGCACTGGGTGGCTCGACCGGAGCAGCAGATAACAGAGTCGAACTTTGTTGTATATGTCCTGAAAGCTTGATGAAGAGTCATGAAATTATGAAACACTTTGAGCATTAACCACAGTCGACACAAAATACTCCTGAGGTTGTGTGCCACCGAGTTGACTATTACTGGCCACGTGAGCAGCGGAGTAATACACAGGGGCACCGTTGCAGCCCGCACGTTCGAATTTGAAACACAGTTTGTGGGAAAGTTTGGTTGCGGGGCAAGATGTGAACGATCACTCACACTGAAATACTGTGGAGCACTTGAACTGTTTTGTGGAAGTGCACCGTACAAAACACTAGATGTGCCATAGCCAGAGTCAATTGTTTCGTGTGAGGCGCCATTGTTCAGAGATGCAAAAATCATATCTGGGCTGAAACTAGTGTCAGGAACACTCGTATAAAAGTTTGGAGTACTTAATGGAATGCGTGAAAACACAGGAGTTGTCGGTGGTTGGACAGTAGTGGTGAAACCTGGTGGAATTCGTTATTGCATAGTCATGGTGGCAAGACGATGCACACGTATTTGGGATGGAAGCACAGAACGAAAAACAGGTACACTGCTGAGCACACCAACGCAGGTTGCATTCCAACTTGGGGTCACCAATGTGGTAATTACGGATAGAAATCATACAGATAACAAGTATTTATTGGACAATCATATGATACAACAGCACAGCCCAGATTGACTGGAATATGGCATGGTGGCTGTTAGGTGGCGCACCGCCAAAGATCTTAATATACCAAGACAGGACACACTGTTCAGTCCATCAATAGGAATTATCAATGCCACAACACCATTAACCTGCTGCAATACTGTTTCTACAAGGTTTGAAGGTTTTCTGTTTGCATTCTAGTGATTGATTACTATTACAATGTTATTCAGTAATGATTTACTGTTTTGTAAAAATACAAAATTTTGAATAAAGAGCAGACCTTCTCTATATCTTATCAGCCAAAGACATTGTTACTTATTGTGTCATAACACATCATATACTGTAGTTTCAAATTCATTAATATTAAAACTGTAGAGTCTCAAAAACTCAGTCTAATGTGGGGCGGAGGCTGGCCGAGTTTGTGACAAGGCTGGGTTATTGGGAACAGTGTTTAAGGGAAAAAAAACATAATAAATAAATAAAAGAATACATAAGGTTGTTTTGTTATAAAATACTTTCTATTGTTACTTTCGAATACAATACAAGTGATGGAATACAGTAACACAAAATAAATTTAAGACAATATCTTACAAATGATATTTGTTACTTACACTCACATGGACTTCACAAAATGCGGTTTAAGAAAAGACAGGGACTGTAGGCAGACTGAACGGCAGAGGGCACGCGGTCGCATCACATGGGTGTCATGTTGTCTGCTGTAACCAATTTCATTATTTGTCCATCACGTCTAAATTGATTTTAAATGACACCGTGAAAAAATGCACTCCCGTAGTTTTGATCAAGACTGTTTTTAGTACAAAAATGCATCTACATATTGCATTAATGAAACTCAAAAGATTCTTAAATAGAGTGTAGGTGGCACAAGAAAAGATGTCTTGGCCCATACATAGCATAGCCTGTAACTACTATATGCTACGATTACACTTGTATCCTGCATTATGCAAGCACCGAATAATTCCATGGGGTGTGTCGGGGTGCGGCTGAGTTATCCGGACTGCTGGTTTACCGAGTGCTGAGTTTTTGTGATTCTACTGTAGTGATAACTTTGACAGACACAAGTAAGGAACTTATATAAGAATCGTGATATAGTTTCTAGAAGTATATCACAAAGACAGTCTGAAGGAAACACAAGAAATTATTTTTAGAAAAATGTTATTAACTCAATTACACTGTATGTACCACTATACAAATTGCATCCAGAAAGTAAATTTCCATATTTTTATAAAACAATAACAACATTGTTGTATGAAAATCTTTATTGGCAATAGGTACAGCAATGTGTGAGCTATATTTTGAGAGTCACAAAAATAATTCTGACACTTGTCATGTCACGGGATCAACTTTCATAATCCTGTGTCTTAGAGTCTATTGCCTGTGAATGGAACCAGCATGTGACAGTAATCTTCAGCTCTTACTATGAAACCATGTGGGATCTTTGATATGCTATTCAAAACAAGAGGCATGGTATAGTTACTGCAGGTGTTGTGCTGCTTCATGAAATGCTCAGCCCCATACAGCTCAGCATAAAACAACTGTTTTGCAGAAGCTCAGCTGGAAACTATTTGATCTTTCAGTGTACAGTCATGGTCTTGCTCCCAAACACACATACAAACTTCGGTGCCCACAACCCTGTAGATAGGTCCAAAACCGTGTAGATAGGTCCAAAATCCTGTAGATAGGTAAGGAGATCAGAGCTGAAAGAATTCATTCATTAAAATATTAGTTCAGTTTGTGCTTGCATACAGCTTTCAGTATTTATTAAAAAAATTATCTCCTCTTCATTCCTACACATATCTAATCTAAATGACAAAATAAAAAGATTTTGCACACAAGTACAAGATATTTGCCATAAGAAACAGAACATTTCCTTCTTTTTGTATTGAGTTTAAAAGTATAGTTTTCTAGACTAACTGAAAAGTAAGACATGGCAATTGTTTAATCAAATTTCCAACATAACTTGGCACATTACAGTTTCTTATAATCAAAAATCTACTGTACAGAGTCCATCATTATTGCAGGACATGCCAAATATCTTACAACACGCCAGTATCCTATCAGTGGCAGCAGTGATTTGTAGTCAATAAGAAGAAAATGTTAACTACCACTACTTACATCAATTTTATGATCTATTTCTCACTATTGCTATATGTCCTGCACAATAAGAATACACAATATTTTTGCAAAGTGAAATCATAAAAATATACAAAATAAAGTACACAAACTTAATAATTTGTAAATTATAACAGTATACAAATTACAAATGGAAAAACTAGTGCAATCCAACCTTGTGGAAGATCAGTCTGGATGTAGAAACACCTGAGGCAATACTCACATTAAGACTTATCCTTGAAGATAGATTAAGAAAAGGGAAACCTACATTTTTAACATTTGTGGATCTGGAGAAAGCGTTTGACAATGTAGACTAGAATACGCTTTTTCATATTCTGAAAGTAGCAGGGAGTAAAAGCTACATTCAACTTGTAAAAAAACCAGATGGCAATTGTTAGAGTCTAAGGGCATGAAAGGATCATAGTGGTTGGGAAAGGAGTAAGATAGGGTTGTAGCCTTTCTGCAATGTTGATTAATCTGTACATTGAGCAAACTGTGAAGGAATGCAAGGAGAAATTTGAGAGGGAACTGAAGTCCAGGAAGAGTGAATAAAAACCTTGTGGTTTACTGCTGACATAGACATTCTGTCAGAGACAGCTAAGGACATGGAAAAGCAATTAAATGGAATGGGCAGTGCCTTGAAAGGAGGGTATAAGATGAACATTAACATGTGTAAAACGAGGGTAATGGAATGTAGTGTCAGAAACTCAGGTGATGCTGGAGGAATGAGATTAGGTAATGAGACAATAAAAGTGGTAGCAAGATAACTTCTGGTAGCCTAAGTAAAGAAGATATAAAATGCAGAGTGGCTATTGGAAGAACAGTATTTCTGAACAAGTGAAATTTGTTGACATCCAGTATTAGTTTAAATGTTAGGAAGTTCTTTCTGAAAGAATTTGTCTGGAGTGTAGCATTGTATGGGAGTGACACATGGACGATAAGGAGTTCAGACAAAAAGATGATAGAAGCTTTCGAAATGTGGTGCTATACGTGAATTATGAAGAGTAGATGGGTAGATCAAATAACTAATGAGGAGGTGCTCACAAGAATTGGGGAGAAAAGGAATTTCTGGCATATCCTAAGAGAAGGGATAGGTTGGTGACAGATTCTGAGACATCAAGGAATCATCAAATTTGCATTAGAAGGAATTGTGTGGGGTAAACATTGTAGAGGGAGACTGAGGGATTAATACAGTAAGCAGATTCAAAAGGCTGTAGGTTGCCATTCGTATCCTCAGATGAAGAGGCTTGCACAGGATAGAGAAGTGTGGAGAGCTGCATCGAACCTGTCTGCGGACTGAAGACCACAACAACAAATTTTCAGCAAAATTCAACAGCTGCATAGAATATTTGAGTGGATTCTGTGTGGCTGGAGGCTTATGTTTCCTGTAACAGCATGGAAACAATGAGAAGTTATCAACATAGAATAGTACTGAAGAAGTATTTTCAAAGAGTAACAAAAAGCATTTCACGAACACTATGGAATTTAGTGTAATCTGGATAATAAACTGCTCCATTATTCCCATTAAAATGTTTAATTATGTACACAGCATGTATATCAAGTATAAGTCTACTGGAGAGGAAACACCTGCACCACTCAATATATCTGCATATGAGAGAGGTTGAATAAAGTTACAACTAGCACATTACTGTGACTGCAGACAAGTTGACATTGTTAAGGAATGATTACATACTATCAAAGATAATTGTTAAATTTGTTTGTGAGATAACAAATCAAGCACTGAAATCTGTACAGAATATAATAGCATGTAAGACCAAAATTTATTATACATTGATCTTAGGTAACTACAGTAAAATGAGTGTAAGTAGTCAACTAAAGACTGCAACAAACTTTAGATGACAAAGTGTCGTAAGGTGTTGCCTAACATTCCTGTAATTGCAGTTTTCATGCTGTGAATTTAAAAGACAGTCAACAACTTTACGTGAATCTTTGTATTCTTATGGCATATTTCATTATCAATAAAATTATGGGAATTCAGCCATAACAAAATGTTTTCTTCTGCTGATATTTCAGCTGTAAAATGTTCAGCAATCATCGAAATAAGTCTGAAGACTGACAGCAGAGGGCTCCACTTCACCTTAAATACTGTAGGGCAAGTCATTGCGCAGGCTTACTGGGTAGTCATTGTTACTGACATGCCACACTGACAGCAGAAATGTGTGACACTGTAGTGCCTTCTATGGACACCATATATATAGTCACATTCTGTGTTAGCAGTAATGGCAGAGATATATTGCCAGGTCCTAAGATTTTTATCTATCACTTTCCACTTCTTTCACCTCTGGCAATATTGCTCATGTGAAAAATACCGAGTAGCACCGTGGATCGGAACCCATGTTAAACTGTAGGTCCCCCTATAACTGGCTGGGTAAGTCAGTTCGAAGGTCGGAGGAAGGCAATGGCATACCACCTCCAAACAGGACCATGCCTAGTAAAGCACTGTGGTGTTCAAACCAATCTTCGGATTGTTGACTGCTTTACCCTATATGAAATAAGGCAGGAAGCTTGTCAGGTGATTGTCATGCTGCCCCCCAACAAAGTAACATCTGCAGTGCAGAATGAATAGTATTACGCAGACATGGACATAATTACTCTCCGCACTGATGAAGGAAATGCTATTGTTTTGCTATCGCATGAAGTATACAATTCTAAATAGTAGTCTTTTGGGTGTTTCCTCATACTTTAAGGTCAACAAGGATCATTTCAGATTGCTATTTTGAAAGATGCTTCTGAATGCCACAACTTTATCTGAAGAAATTGTGGGGAAGTTAAAACCCAAGGTAACAGATCCACCAAGCCTGTATGGACTCCCATAGATCCATAAACAGGATCTTCCTCTACATCTAATTGTGAGTAATATTGTGTCTCCCATGTATTATGTGGCTAAACACTTATCTTCACTATTGAGACCTTTTGTTGAAAAGTGTCCACACCTTATCCAGAACTTGTTGTACTGTAATTCAGTTTCGTAAATGTGGTGGCCTTCGTTTGAATTCATCGCGAACTGCAGAGCACTCAGTAACCAAAGGACTTATAGATTACGTTTCCTGTCTGTGGTGTGTGTTCTTTGTGGGAGGGAGTAGTTGGTTGACACCTAAAACACAGGTCAAAAACTGATCATGTTATAGGAGGTAAATGGATATTTTCAACAAAGCGGAAAAAAGAATGTAAGATTACTAAATTTAAAGCATGATTAGTAGCTCTGGGTTATAGCCAGATATTTGGAGTAGATTATTGGGAAAGCTACAGCCCAGTGATGAGACGAAGTAGCCTGAGGATCCTGATAGCAATAGCAGTCCTAAAGTGATGGACAATCAAACACATTGATGTGGAAACTGCTTATCTAAATAGCCCCATAAGTGGTACTGTTTTCATGGAGCAACCCAAAATGTTTAGTGTAGGAAATAAAGTGTGTTTATTGAATAAGAGTTTGTATGGGCTTCAAGAAGAATATAGTAATTCCAATTCCAAAGAAAGTAAAGTGTAGACAAATGTGAAAATTACAGATTTACCAGTTTAATAAGTCATAGTTGCAAAATACTAATATGAATAATTTACAGACAAAAACTTGTGGAATCCAACTTTGGGGAAGATCAGTTTGGATTTAGGAGAAATGTAGGAATACGGAAGGCAATACTCACATTACTGCTTATCTTAGAAGATAAGCTAAGGAAAGCAAACCTACATTTTTAGCATTTGTAGATTTGGAGAAAGCTTTTGAAATGTAGATTGAAATAAACTCTTTCAAATTCTGCAGGTAACAGGGATTAAATATAGGGAGCGAAGAGTTATATTCAATTTATACAAAAACCAGACATCGGTTATTAGAAACGAAGGGCATGAAAGGGACGCAGAGATTGGGAAGGGAGTAAGACAGAGTTGTAGCATTTCCCCAATGTTGTTCGATCTGTACATTGAGCAAGCAGTGAAGGGATGCAAGAAGAAATTTGGAGAGGGTATTAAAGTTCAGGGAGAAGAAATAAAAACTTGTTGGTTTGCCGATGACATAGTAATTCTGTCAGAGACTGCAAAGGATGTGGAAGAGCAATTGAATGGAATGGACAGTGTCTTGAAAAGAGGGTATAAGATGAACATCAACAAGAGTAAAACAAGGATAATCGAATGTAGCATCAGAAAGTCAGGCGATGATGAAGGAATTAGATTAGGTAATAAGACAATAAAAGTAGTAGATGAGTTTTGTTATTTGGATAGCAAGATAACTTCTGATGGCTGAAGTAAAGAAGATATAAAATGCAGAATGGCTATGGGAAGAAAAGCGTTTCTGAAGAAGCGAAATTTGTTGACATCCAATATTAATTTAAATTTTAGGAAGTCCTTTCTGAAAGCATTTGTCTGGAATGTAGCATAGTAAGGAAGTGAAATATGGGCGATAAGGAGTTCAGACAAAAAGACGATAGAAGCTTTCAATATGTGGTGCTATAGACGAATGATGAAGATGAGATGGGTAGATCACGTAACTAATGAGGAGGTGCTCAACAGGATTTGGAAGATAATGATTTTCTGGCATATCCTGACTAAGAGAAGGGATAGGTTGGTGGGACATAGTCTGAGACATTGAGGAGTCATCAACTTTGCATTAGAAGGAAGCGTGTGGGATAAAAATCATAGAGGGAAACAGAGAGAGGAATACAGTAAGCAGATTCAAAAGAATGTAGGTTGCCGAATGTATTCTCAGATGAAGAGACTTGTACAGGACAGGGTAACGTGGAGAGCTGCATCAAACCAGTCTGCGGACTGAGGACCACAACAATATGGGTTTCATCAGGCAGGTAAGGACTGAAATGATTATTTCTGTCCTGTGATGATTAAGTTACGTTTCAAGCAATGCAAGAAAGACCCTTGTGTATTTTTCTCTAAATATTTGATAATTGGGGTTCATGTTGATGATGTTGTTGTCATAGGTGAGGAAGATATGATAGTCACATTCAAAATTGTTTTGAAATCCCACATCAACATTAAAGAAATGAAGAACATGTTGTTTATTTTAGGACCTGAGACTTAACAGTCTCAGAGGCAGGTGAAACTGAACCAAACTCATTATATACAGCAGGTGCTAACATAATTTAAAATGCAGGATTACAAGAGCATATCTACACCTTGTAATCATAACCATTTTGGTGAAGATTAGTGTGAAGAGCCAATTGACTGTAGGTTGTACCAAAAGGTGGTGGGTTGTTTGTTGTATATTACCTCATGTACTCAGGCTGATATTGCTCTTATTGCTGGAAGGTTGAGCCAATTCAATTCTAAACCAAGCATTTCTCATTGGGTCAGAGTTAAAAGGGTGTTTTGTTACCTGCAACAAACTAAAGACTTGAGTTTATGTTTCAGTGCTGATTGTTATGATTACCATTTCTTTCAGTGATGCCGACTGGGCAAATGACCCAACTGATAGCAAATCAGTAACATGGTACACTATTTTGTTAGCGGTGTGGCAGTCAGCTGGAAGAGTAAGAAGCAATCCCTTCTAGCAACCTCCACTGTAGAAGCTGAACATATTGCCATGTTTGGAACATGTAAGGAGGTGGAATGGTTCACCGATTTCCTAAACGATTTAAAGTGCTCTGAATTTGTTAGGCTGCCCCCTGCAGGTCTATGCTGCCAACACAGGTGCCATTTGGATCACCAAGAAGAAAGGTGTATCTGAAAGGACCAAACACTTCAGGGTGCGGTATCATGAAGTCAGATAGGCTGTCTTAGATGGTCTTCATAGATTTAAGTATGTGTCAACTAATGACAATGTGGCAGACATTTTAACAAAAGGTCTTAGCCATCTGAAAACTGAGAAATTCAGAGAAATGTTGGGATTAAAATAATAATTATTTCCTGTTGGTCTAGATGACATGTTTATTTTGTGTCTTGTGTGTTATTATGTTTTATATTGGAATATTATGTTTTTTTTTTTTTTTTCATTTTCTGGAATTTGTGTGATCTTATGTTTTATATTGGAATATAGTGTTCTTTCATTTTACTAGAATTTTGTGTGTTATGTTTTTGAAATATTGTGTTCTTTCACTTCACTGGAATTTGTGTCATCTGAATTTTACCATACTGTTAACCAAAAAAAACTTGTGTGTCTGATTAAGACAAAATTGGGCATAAAGAGATGTAAAATATCGAGTTTTCACCAGTATTGAATTACAAGAGCAAACATCTGAACCTGGAAATAAATTACAATAATTTTAGCACTCCATTAGGACTCCTGTGAGGCTTATATAGTTCATGAGAGATAACCAATAAAGATGTGTGATGTAGTGTAATGCACAGCTATTTAATTCTATGAAGTAAAATTGCAGTAATGGAACAGACTAGAACCCAGTACCTATACGAACTGATAACTATATACAATCAGATGTTACATATTAAATACATTCAATAATATTGTGATACTGGAACCTGAATGATGATACAAATGGTTTTTGCCTGGAAGGGGTTCAAACATGGCATCTTTTTCATTGTATTATAGTTCCGAATGTATTTATTGTTTCTTCACCAGTAACATGAAGTGCACATGTTCGGCTATAGGTAACATAATCCATAACTGTGTATTACCTAGGACTCCAACCAACACCACCTGGAGACAAGGCCTCATAACAGCCTGTGTCCTGTCACATTGACCAGGCCACGACCAATAGCTTACTGGCTGTACGCTACAAGGCAGTGGACTGTGCCCCAGTGGCCATTCAGTTGTTGGCCGCGGCCTGGTCAGTGTGACGTGGCATGGGCTGTTGTGATGCCTTTTCTCTAGGTGGTGTTGCTCCAACCCAATGCATATTGTCCTTGTTGACGTTACATGACATAGCAGCCACTACAATTTCCCTTCACTAGTAGATAGGATTGTGCTGTTTGCAGAAACCTGGAGGGGTTTGGTATCTTGAGGAAACAATGAAATGATTGGCCAGTAGGCCTATAATATCAAACAGTTCAAATTCAGAGAAACATTGGAATCATAGATCAGCTCCCAGTCCTGTGCCAATATTATAAAAAAAATCTCAAGGCCACTAAGAATACAAGATGAAGGTCCTATGAGCTTACATAACAACTGATTCATGAACGGAAATAACATTACTAGTGTAAGAAAGCCTACTACTCACAGTTTCTGCATTCAACACATTCTGCCTCTGACAGTAAAAAATAGAGTAACTATTTTCTGTCAGTATGAAATTTACCAGTTTTACCACAGTACAGTGCTGCGTTCTTTGCTTGGCATTACTGGATGTAAAGAGGATATGTTTCTCGTAGTTAACAACTGTTACCACTGTGGGAATCAAACCCATAGCTTAGCCATTACAAGCTAGCCTCAGTCCAACCAAACACAGAACTTACATGCTTTAGTAATACATTGTGTCTGTGATGTCTCTGGTGAATGGAATGTGAAACCTTAGCATGAACTTGAAAAATGCCTTTTGTTGCTTGGAGTGACACTGCTGAAGAGATATATGTACGTCACGAACTTGCAGTAAAAATGATGCATGTTAAAGAATCAGTAATAACTATTACTTCATCCTTTCTTGTCTGTTCAACTCGGTGATTACTCATAGAAGCTATGGCTGCTTATCAGATTATGAAGAACTGAAGTATCCATGGGCAGAAGTGTCAAACCAGAAAGACGCTATTCACTCTGTGTACAGCTTCGGTACGATTTAATTCTTCTTAATGCAGCGAAAGATTTTTCTACAGTTATATGATGGAAAACAGAAGAGCACAGCAATGAATAAATAGTATGACTAAACACACAGTACCGGTAATTCATTTTTCGACTGTAGCAAGAAAAGCAAGAATCGGAACCATTGAATGTTCTATGGCAACACTAATATTTATTCTTACCGTGTCACTTCATATTCCTACTGCAGTCCAACCAGATAATGATCATGAAATCTACTACAAAATATAACACTTTCACAACTGTCGTTTAGTAATGTTGCGAATAAATTAGAGTGAAAAGTTTACAGTTCTATAATACATATTACAGAACATTCTCGATCTTCAATCCTCTCCTAAAATTGTGTTTTCAACCATTACTTTTCAGAATTTGATTGAATATTTATATTTTCTTGACTGGTATTCATTGATACCTGTATCTCAAAATGAACAACAATCCTGCTTGCCCAGAAGTGACTTACGGAGTGTGCCTGCAGCAGGACAATCACTCTAGTCTTCTCTGATTTTAGTTTATTCTTTGTCCTGGCCAAGCGACTTTTTAATTAATTTTATTTGTGCTTTCAGTACTTACAGTACTTCAGGAGAATCAACAAATTTGGGCCTAACATTAACAAACAACTGGGTTTTACTTAAAGCAGAAGCGATATCAGTCTCACAAATTTTCATAGCTTTAACGGGGTACACAAATAAATGGAAAACTTCGGGAAAATGTAAGGAACTGAATTTGGTTTCAAGTGCCAATTAATTCTCGGCAGTTCTACTTTGCTTCCACCAAAATTAATTTGTCAGTTTCTGGGTTTCTAATATTAAACTTTCAGTAAAGTGAGGTTCACAAATATACGAGTTTCTGGTTAGCGCCTTGTCTCTTCTTGGGATAACTTTTTTCCATTTCTTAAAATTTTCTAAATCTTTTGGTGACTCGAAAAAACATCTTAGCTCCTTGCAACTTCTATATTCTGACTGCCAACCAGCAACAACACAGGATGGCATCGTAACTTCAGTTTAGGAGACTGCACAAGTAAATATTAATTTCAGTGGAAATAGTTGCTTGGCACTCTTGTGTTTCGGTATCATTTAATATTGAACACCAGACATGTCCACAGGGGGGAGGGCCGTGATGCAAACTGCATCACTGAAATTTCTGGATGGAGGGGAGGGGGGGTGAAAAATTAGTACTTTTGGTCAGCCAGGGGGGGGGGGAGCTTTATAAATCTATTTACAAATCATGAAATAAAAAGCAATAAACCAATGTTTATATACAAAATAAATTTATTTTCCGAATCCAGGACATAATATGTCGGTTGTGGGGGAGGGGTTGTTAACAGTTTGGAGGTTGGCGGAGGGGGTTAGTCATTGACCAAGGGGTGGGGACGGTCACCTCTGTCGAACACCACTAACAATCGGTAGCACTGCACAATCCTTCATATAAAACCCGAAATATCCACAAAAAGGCAATGAAGCATTTATAAACATGAACACACCGAGAAAAATGATTGCAGCACTGCATAATGGGGCATTCCTGCACTTACGCTATTCAGCCCATGTTATTGGAGACGAGAGATCACACTTTCTAGTTCTATACGTTATGATAGTAGAGTAACTGAAGAATGTTATAATACATTAATTAATATAAGTAATGTTTGTAGCACAATCAGACACATGAAAATGTGGCTAAGAACTAGCATGTCAGATAATCCACTCAGTGGTTTGTATATGCTGTCAGTTTATTTTGATAAGATACAATCAGAGCAGGATTCTGTAACGTAAAATGTGATGAACACTTTTGGGAATGACCTGAGACAAATTTAGATTTTAAGAAATGAAGATATGTGACTAGTGAAGTTTTGCACATTATTTCTATCAGAATCGATTTCCAGCACCATATGCCTCTTTTTTCCTTAGTATTAAATTTGTGATAGTATATTACTCTAGTAAAGCCATATTTTTTCACATGCTAGCGGATTAACAGAGACGTATAAATAGCAAGAAAGTGTAAAATACAGAGAGTTTCATAATACACAAGCAGGTCATAAATAAAATTGCTGTGGCGTCGCCATTCACCAAAACGCCGCGCAAGTAGTAGAAGAGCGTTAGCTCGCGCTATGGTACTTCGACCGCCAGGGGCGCCTCCAGTCTCGTTGCCTCTCTGCCTGCTTCGCTCGCTGGCCAATGGGAAGACAGGGGCTCGCCAAGATATGCCAGCGTACCACAGGAGTCAGGAGAGCAGTAATTACAGCAGAGTACGAAGCAGATCTAGGAGTGCCACAGTTCCAGGAGTTCCGTCTACAGCAAGCCAACAGTATAACTTAGAATAAGCCAGAACGCTACTGTTGGCTGATGTAGAAGAGATCGTTGCAGAACTGTTTTGTAGCTAGGAAGAAATTGTACCACAAGTACAACACCAAAGTTGAGTATTCTTTTCATGTGTTATAAATATGTGAACTAAACACTTCTTCAGTTGCAGACATTGTCCACATCCTTGCTAGCCACGACCTACCACACTTCATTACAGCATCCCGAAGACACAACAGAAATAATTATTCTGCTGTCATGATGTATCTACACATTAACACATTGGCTGCAGTGTGGCCAGCAAGCGCTCTGGCGAGCCTCTGACGTCATCACGGCAGTCGACGAGTTAAAAAATTCTTTTATACATATTTAAGCATCTGAAATTATTAATTATTTGAAGGACCATTGAACATCTCTCAGGAGGGGTACACTTTCTGTCTGAAAATGTACCTTTCCGATCGCAATCAAAAGTTTTCCTACAACATAAACTGTTAAAATTAGATATCTTAATAGCAGAAAATAAAAATGTGAAATAAAGCGAATTCATCCAAAACTGATGTCTCACTTCCTTAGAAGTCCCAAGGGCCACATGAATTTCGTTCCTGTAAAAGATTCAGTATGTGCTGGTTTGCTAATGTAGGACAGGAAGGGAAAGATAAAAGCTGACTGTCAAGTCATGGAGCAAACCTCATCACATGGAAGCCTCAGCAGTGGTGGTGCTAGGCCTCGGCGACGTCGGCAACTGCCGACGGCCTCGCCCCTCTGGGGTCCTCGCAAAACAATGTTAAAATTTTCTTTTTTTTTCCTTTTTGAACACCACAGTGCTTTACTAGGCATGGTCCTGTTTGGAGGTGGTAAGCCGTTGCCTTCCTCCGACCTTCTAACTGACTTACCCAGCCAGTTATAGGGGGACCTACAGTTTAACGTGGGTTCCGAACCACGGCGCTACTCGGTATTTTTCACATGAGTAATACTGTCAGAGGTGAAAGAAGTGGAAAGTGACAGATAAAAATCCTAGGACCTGGCGGGGATCGAACCCGCGACCTTTGGATTTGTAGTCTGGCACTCTACCGCTGTGCAACCGAGGCGCTATATTTATTGCTTATCGGCGCTTTTCAGCTGCTAGGTTATGTAGCGATGACCTATGTCTAACTTACACTACCTTAACAAAACGACGAACACAACATCCACACCCAAGGGTGGAATTCGACCCCCGACGAGAGCGATCTTGGTCATCGTGGTATGACACCTTAGTGTGCTCGGCCATTCCCGGCTGGCAGCTATTAATTGTCCGTATTTCCGTATGAGTGCAGCAGTGATGCAATTTTTAGTTAAATAATTGCAAAACAACTTTTTCAGTACATTTTAGAAAACAATTTGGAAGAAGTATAGTAAATGTAAATGTTTGTATAGCTTATGGGACTTAACTACAGGGTCATCAGTCCCTAAACTTACAAACTACTTATGAACTAGCTTACACTATGGATGGCACAAATATCCGTGGCCGAGGGGGATTCGAACCCCCGACCGTAGCGGCCGTGCAGGTCGTGACTGGCGCGCCGCAGCCCCTCGGCCACCTTGGAAGAAGTATATCCAAATGTTTATATAACAATCAGAATCTTGCTCACAGTTCCAGTCAGTACAGCTTCGTCCGAGAGATTGGTTGTTTGGTTAGGATAGGAGGACTAAACTACTGAGGTTATCAGTCCCCCAGTGGGGAGGGGAAGGAGTGAGGATAGGAAAGGAGGGGTGAGGGGAAAGGAAATGCAGTCCAGGATGTAAAGAAGGAAGCAAGTCATCCGAGAGAAGCTTCATAAAGTTAAAATTGATAAAGACTTACTTGAAAAGCACAATGAGCCAAGAAAGACTATCTGCATTGTCAGTACTATCAATTGAAGACAAATAGTGGCTAGTATTAATTAAGATGTGATCTTAAAAAAATTCAGTGAGGCGAAAAGCCGAAAAGTTTCTTTGTTTTTATTTGTATTTATTTATTGTAATTTTTGTTATTACAGTAATACTTGTATATTATACTAATACAATTTTTGTATAACGATTATTGATGTATAATTCAGTTCATTTTATTTAATATTTTCCTCCTTACTGAAAAAATGAAAGGGGCCTTGCAAAGACGAGTTCGCCGACGCCCAGTTTTCTTCTAGTGCCACCACTCAGCCTGCACGTGTAGCTGCGTGCGGTACAAAATGTCTGCCATCCAACGTGCAGCAAGCGCAACAGCCCGCTCTGGGCAGCTGCCAATTTGTCGGCCAGTGCTTCAGAGTCGTCTATTTATTTATTAGCCTTTCAGCATTTTCACCATGCAATTAGCTTCGTCATAGGGGGTTGTACATATACATTTTATCTTTTTAGGTTACAAATTGATTACATAATTTTTTCTTTTACATAAATAATTATCTGTCATTATACATCTTAATTGCTATTAACTGTGATTTTCACCTCATTGTGCATATTCTCCAAGTTACTTTGGGGTATTCTTCAACTGAATAATATGGCGCCTTTTTGAACCATACTGCACTGCCTTAAAATTACTTAATGTAAGGATTTTTACAGGTTGTGGTAGTTTATTATACAATTTAAGACCTAGTTGTTTGTGGCTGGTATGTATCAGACAGTCTTGAATATAGAATATCTAACATAATATTGTTTCTAGTATTATGCGTATGTTCATTCACTCTGACATTAAATTTTTTTATATTTTCTTTTATATATATTAGACAGTAGTACATGTAGAGACTTGGGAGAGTCATTATACTGAGCTCACTGAAATGACTCATACAGGATTCTCTAGGATCCAGCCCTTGTATACATCTAATTGCTTTTTTCTGTAATTTGAAGATAAGGGATGTATCTGGTGTAGTTCCCCATAACAATGCCCCATTTTGCATCTGTGACTATAAGAATGCACAGTAACAGAGAATCAGCAATTTTTTGTTTACACACTGTCTCAGTTTATACAATAGAAAAATCACACATGCGAGTTTGCTAGAGGCATGTTTTATTTGAACATCCCAAGAAAGTCTTTGATCTATTTTGAGGTCCAGAAGTTTAACACATTGATTGTCTTCTTTTTGTACCTTTAAGTTAAAATATATTTCCTCCATTTTTTTTTTTTTTTTATTATTATTTTTATATTTATACGTACTGATTAGCTTTACACCACGGATTACTTTTTTCCAATAGTTGCTTCTTTTGTCTTTCATTATCTGTTTATTTTCACCAGATATAATCATTGTCATATCATCTGCATACAACACATTTTCACATTTGGGAAATAATATTGACAATAAAAAGAAAAGGTCTAAGGACGACCTTGACAACAAATAGCATTGCTAATGCCTGGCCGTTGCTCTTGAAGACCACGTTCTTTCTATCCAGGCCCTTAACCCTTAACACGGGATAAAATTGCGAATACAAATCTCGCCAAAAATGGGAACAAATTTACTCAGTGCTTAATTATGCTTAATTCATCGATCAGGATTCATAACTTAGTGGTATCCAAAATGTTGGGAGGAGGAAGGAATCTTAAGGGTTTAACGTCCCATCGACAGCGTGGTCATTAGAGACGGAGCTTACGCTCGGATATTTGGGTAAGGATGAGGGAAGGAAATCGGCCGTGCCCTTCCCGCATTTGCCTGGAGTGATTTAGGGAAATCACGGAAAACCTAAATCTGGATGGCCGGAGGTGGATTTCAACCACCATCAAAATATTGGTTTACCATCAGTGGCGTATATAAAGATTGGGGGATGGCTACTATCTTTTTAATAGCTATACTTTATATGGTTTAATGTTAACAATAAAAAAAAAGTAAAATGGGATTCAGCGCAAATTATCCTCTAAATACGAGCAGCAAAATTGATACTTTTTATCATGGGGTGTCTACTTAAAATTACTTAACCCCTAATCTGATACGTTCATTGAGAAAGTTCCAACATCCAAATACAGACTTCTCGCCAGAATCAAAGAGGCATCGGATCGTGTGGCCACGAATCCAGTTTACCGAGTGTGTTTAGGTGGTGGGGTAGAAAGTCTCCCCCGGAAATAAGAGCATGTTGATGTCGATCTGGGCGGGTGTTTGGCGAGTAAGGAACGCCAAAATTCGCCACGCGAGCGTCCAGACATCGTTTGCCCGATCACAGTGGAACTTGTGGCCGTCTGTGTCGTCCACTCCGCAGTGAATGCAGAGGGGCGAATCGGCGAGATGGATCTGATGCAGGTGATGTCGGTTAACTTGTATCCTATTGACAGAGAGATACCAAGCTGACTGGACGTCTGATTCGAGAAAACGTTCGTAAACGGCTTTCCATATGTACCGCCACACATACTGTAGTTGCTTCATTTCGATTGGGTTAGATGGTCGACACTGTTGTAGCAGATCATATACTCTTTTCGTCTGAGACAAACGAGCAAGTGGTAAAGATTTGAATACATAACTAAGGTCCAGTAAGAAACGTCGGATATGATGGAAGGCGACTGGAGTGGCTGCAATCGTAACTGGGGCTACCAAAGAGTCTGCGGCAAAGGCATTGAATAGGATTTCGGTGAGACTCTATGGGGAACGACGCCAGATTTTTAATTGGAAGCTGACATAGAGCGCTGTGACTCTGGTCGGCACATGTGTTGGTCCCACCCCACCACGTTCCCGCAAGGGTGTCGTACTGCAGTTTGAATATCAATCCGGAGCTGACGTAGGACCCAATGCAGGCAATGTACGCCGTGCCAAGAGAGTTGGGATCGGTAGCACTTGAGCCACATGGGGTATGCGAGAAGCATGATAGATGTTCACATATTGTGTGTGTTGAACTATGTCGAGAGATCGTAGCCGGTGATCTGCCAGACTTCCCCTGATTCTCTGTAGCAATCGCCTACCGTTGATCACTGCTGAGAGGTGGAGATCTGCTGAAAAATCTACGCCAGGACATCTGACGGTGGTGGCTTCACTTAGAGGAGCGATGCTTCTCTCTGGTAGTCCCTCAACGATGAGCAAGATCTTAGATTTTGAGACTTTGAGCAAGCTGCCTGATGCCTCACCATAGGTTGCCACCATGTCAGGGCTGCCCGTACATCATTCTCAGTGTGTAGGTAAAGGACGAGGTCATCGGCGTACGCTGTACAACAGAAGCAGTTCCCGTGTAAACTAATACCATCCAAATGTTGGTGTTGTCCCTGGAGCAATGGTTCTAAAGCAAAGGCATATAATATAGTTGGAAGTGAGCAGCCTTGTGGGACGGATCGTGTTTACAACAAGGGTGGGGTGAGGTGACCGTTTTACATGATTTTGGAGGTCACGCCGGTCAGAAGGCGCATAACTACTGCGATAATGCCACCAGGAAGACCCATGTGCTGAAGAACTGTCTGCAAGTAGGAGCGATCAACATGGTCGAAAGCCTGGCTAAAGTCAAGTGAAGCCAGGGCACCAAGAAGACGTTGATACCAGGCAAGTGCTATCATGTCTCAATAATGGCAAAGAGCCGTATGGATATTGTTGTCTCCTCCTAAGGACTTTTGGTCGCAGGATGTGACGTACCGTGCAACTTTCTTGAGTCGTGACGCCAACAAGCGTGTAAATATTTTCATATCGCTGTTAAGCAGAGTTATAGGTCGATAATCTTGTATTCTTGATGATCCGTTTGGTTTGTGTACAGGAATAATTATGCCTTCGTGGAAGGTTTTAGGGACCGCAGTCGCCGGGGACATTAGTTCTTGAGCGATCGTCGTCCATGTAGGTGCTAACAAATAGTCAAAATTTTTCTAAAATTCAACGGGGATACCATGAGACTTATTGTTATGCCCCATTTTAATTGCTTTAGTACTTCATCCGTGGGCACGTCTTCCTGGAGTTCACATGCTACCTCCACTGGGAGAGTACTTGGAGTAAGTTGTGAGACTTGTGAAATCAGTTGTGGCTAATGCGGCACAGCTTCATATAGTCTTGTGAAATGGGCATGAAACGCTTGACCAATGGCGTGTTGGGTTTCGTGCCGGTGACCTTCCGTGTCAACGAGGACGTGTATCAGAGCCAGGCGTCGTTTTTGTCTTTCATGGAGCAGATGGTACATTGACTGTTGTTCTTCACCGATTCGATTATTTGTACGGGATTGGACTACAGTCCCTTCCAGGTGGCGGCGCATTAGCAAAGACATTTGGGCCTTTGTTTGGTGAACCATCGTCTGCCTGGCTGGTGAGAAAGGCATCGTCACACATTCTTGAAGAATGGAATAATAGAAATTCAAAGTATTGGTTCGCCATGCCTTGACGTCTCGGCCGTAATTCATCAGAGACTTGCGCAGTGTTGGCTTTGCACAGGAGAGCCACCAAGATAGGGAGGAGTTGTAGGCATTAAGATGGTGTAAACATTGTGACCACGCATTTTCGGTCATAGGTCAACTGTCTGGAGCGGTCAGGTGAGACACATTTAGTTTCCACAGGCCACGACTGTGCCACACACGCTGTCGGACGAGACTAACGTCGCAGATATATGCCTTATGATCTGCAAAGGCTAAGGGACAGACTTCCGTGTGACGGGTACCATCTGCGAGAGGGTGGGTGAGGTATATGCGATCTAGGCGGCTCGAGGAATGGGTGGTGTAAAACGTTAAGTCTGGGCGAGTTCCGCAGAGTTTTGTCCAGGTGTCAACGAGTTGTAGTCTGTCGATGGCCACAGAGAGAGCCGCACAAGGTGAATGTTGTGGCAGTTGGTCATTAGGCCCTTGTGTCAAGTTGAAATCCCCGGCAAATACCAAGTCATCTTGTGGACCTGTGAATAGCGGCGAAGAAAGTATTGTGGTTTCGACGGTGGCTGGAGCCAGATGGTGCATAGATATTAGTGATACGCACGCCAAATACAGTAAGGGCCATTCCCCGAGCAGTGTGGAGGTATACAACGTCCTCTGCTGGAAGCCCGTGACGTATGAGGCTGGCGACGCCACTGCCGGTGTCAGAGGCTTGCGAAATATAGCCAGTGTACCCAGTGGGGATTAGGAAATAAGCGACAATTACCTCCAGGAGTGCAATATCAACATCATTTGAGTAGATGGTGTCTCGAAACATAGCCAGTTTGTGTGGGGCACGAATGGTGGGAATGGTGGCCATATTCATCGTGGCGATATAATATCGCTGTGGATGGACACTTGCAAACTTTACAGAAGGGGTTGCAGCAGCTCCTGAAAGTCGCTGACTTGCCGTGTCACCCACAGTTGCCGCAATTCTTAGTTGTGAACCAAATCTGGTGCCTCCTTGGGATGCACCCTCTCGACCACATTGGCTGTCTGATCCACTCCTTCTCCAACATCGTCGGCCCATGATGTGGATGTCGAAGACATGTGATGGTGGATGCTCCAACCGATGCTGTAATGGAAAGGTCGTTCGTAGGTGCTGACTGCATTGAGTGTATGTCCTGATTTGAGGTATGGTGCGTCACTGTAGGACTGTCCAGAGTAGCAGTATCATTCTCCTGCTGGTCGGAAAATGGTAAGTTACTGTCAGACATTCGTTCGTTATCTGAAAAGGTCGTCCAATGGAGGTCGTCAGCGGAGGGTGTTTGACGGCGTTTCTTATGTCTCCGAGGTGACCGCTGTTTTCGGATGTGTTGTTCTGAATCAGAATGTGGTTGCTCCTCTTCTATTGACGCATCCGTCTGGATGAATGCAGACGTCAGCACCACACTTAGGTCGATGTACATGGTACCTGCAGAGTCATTCGGAGTGGTCTCTATAGTTGCTGCCTCTGGCGAGGGCGCTAGAGGCGGTGCCGTGCTTGTGTCGTCGGTATTTTCTTCTGCGTTGGTTACAGGCAACGTAGGTTCAGGCGTTGCCTGGAGTGGTATTACTTGGTTCTGTACAACTGCGGCGTAGGTGACGGTAGGGACGTGACTGTCGTTGCTGTTGCCACCTCACCTAGTGGTGTCTGTACCAAACGTCGGCGCATACATTCAGACCAGACATAGCCTTCCTGACCACAAACTGCACATGTTCGTGGCTGTCCATCATACATAAGTATGGCCCTGTAAATTGAAAGGAAATGTAAAATACAGGCAATATCATAATACACAATCAGCCAAAAATTATGTTTATACACACAAAAATTTCAAATAAATGTTTTTACCTATTTAACCATTTGAAATTGTTACTAGTTATTTATTAACCTCTCAATATGGCTCAGGAGCAGTACACTTACTGGTACGGCGTTCTGCCTCAAATTGTATCTTTCTGATCACAGTCAAAGATATTCCTACACATAAACTGTTAAAATTAGATATTTTAACTGCAGAAAGTAAAAAGTGAAATACGGTGAATGCATCCAAAACCGGTGCCTCACCTCCTTAGGGCCACAGGGGTCACCTGTGTTTAATTCCTGTAATAGATCCCGGATGTGCTGGTTTGCAAAAGTAGGACAAGAAGGGAAAGATAAAAGCTGATTGTCAAGGTGTGTCCAGCGTGGGCAGAAAGTGTGGCCCACCTGTGAAATGTCACAGGGACTGCCTCTGTCACGGATGAAACCTCACCGTGCAGCAGCCTGTCAGTGTAACTGTGTGCGCTACCAAATGTCAGCTGTAGAATGTGCCAGCAAGCGCGACAGCCTCTGGGCAGCTAGCAATGTGTCGCCTGCTCTATACAGTGTGCAACAAAGAGCGTAGCTGCTGCCTAGCCCTCGATCTGGAAGGCCAGAGCCCGGACCGCCAGGCTACGTTCCTTCTGGCCAGAACCTTAACCCTTAATACTAGATAAAATTGCAAAAGTAATCTCACCAACAATTGAAATAATATTTATCAATGCTTCGTTATGCTTTATAAATGAAAACACTTCTTTCCAGCAATTACAGTTCTTTTCTTTGAAACAAAACACATATAAACTTACTATCAACTACAGGAATATATAGTGTCAAACTACTTTCATTTCTGCAAATTAACATATGTTGCATTATAAATAAGTTTTTAGAATTAGAACATTTCAGTTATACTTTGCTTGTAGATATTATCAAACAGCTTATAAAGATAATACTGGAAAATCTTTGCTGAAACATCCAACAGAGCTCCCGAGCACCTCCTAGTAGCATGAGTTGTAAACTAAAACTGGGAGTGAATGGCTCATTAACACAGTGAGACTCAGAACACATACATCATTCTTTGGAGTACTTTATAGAAGTAGGAAATGGTTGGAAGATGGAACATATGTGTGACATATGGCTGTAACAGCTAACTATACACAGCAATACACTTGGAATTCCTTCTTCAGGTACCCAAAACAATAGAGAATTCTAAAGATCATAGTTTAAGAAGGCTACTATTATGACTACTGAAATTGTTTACTTTTAATAAACAGTGTCTTTAACACAGTATTTACCCCTCATATTAAAAAAAAAAAAAAAATAGATGAAGATTACTTACCAGGTGAAGGAGCACAGGAAGTGATAGTAGCACAAATAAATTAATAAATTCACACACACACATACACACAAACACAAACACACACACACACACAAACAAACGCTAGCTATCACAGCCTAGCTGCTTCTTCAGGCAGAAGGGAAGAAGAGGGAAAAGGAAATGATGAGGGTTTTAAGGGAGTGGGTAAGGAGTCATTCCAATCCCAGGACAGGAAAGACCTACCTTGGGGCTAAAAAGGAGGGTAAACAAATATACACACACCCACACATATACACAAACGCAAGCACACCTAGGCAGACATACTGTAGAAAGCTTTCTACGACGGCGGAATGTTGTACATTTCAGAGCCCGGGGATCTTGGCTTAATCGCCCAGGTTGTGAGGACGGTACAAACCTCTATTAAAAAATAAAAAAACACCTCAAACTCAAGGTGTGCTACATGCCGAGGAGATGCATGGCTATTGAAGTTGAACAGTCATTAGCAAGCAACCTTTGAGGAACCTGCCACACCTCATTTGTATAAGTCTTACCCAGGAAAGTGGGGCTCTGCCTGGGTGGACCTTTAGTTCCCTAGCTGCTCGTGGGACGAGAATGAAACGAGCCAATAATAGCGTTGGCGGACGCAAAACAAGCATCTCTAAGTGTGGTAACACAGAATTTGACACAACGACATATGATCCTAACACATTCCCTTCCCTTGGCATCCCATGGGAGGAACGTAGGGACCTTAACCAATCAGAACCATACTCGGCACAATATCTGGTGTGTGCCCATTCCAATGGACAGTTGTCCATACCCACTAAGCCACAATTCTTTGGCGACCATTTAGAAGACAAGTTTGGCAAAGTGGCATCATTCTCTAAGATGAAAAGTGGGGCTGTTCTAATACAGACGGCATCCCCAGCCGAATTGCAGGCATTACTTGCCTGCAATAAGATGGGTGATATCCTGGTGAGTATCATGCCCCACAAGTCTTTAAACGTGTTCCAGAGTCTAATCTATCATAGAGTTCTGTTGTCTCAGACTGATGAAGAGTTGTAAGCGAACCTGCAGCGATGACGGGTTCATTTCGTCCTGCAGGTGTACAGGGGACCTAAAGATAACAGGGTTGCTACCGGTGCTTATATCTTGGCCTTCGAAAGCGATACACTGCGTGAGAAGGGCAAGATAATGATATACCAGTGTGAGGTAAAGCCATATGTTCTGCCCCTTATGTGGTGTTTCCGGTGCTGGAAGTTCGGGCACATGTTCTCCCAATGTACTTACAGCCCAAACTGCAGGGAATGTGGGCGGCTATCTCTCCCGGATACCCCATGTACCCCACCTCCCATTTGTGTAAATTGTTGACAACATCATCCGCCATGCTCGCTGAATTTCACTGTTCTACATCGGGAAAGGAAAATAATGGAAATAAAGCTCTCTGAGGTGGAGCTTCTAAGACTGCAGTTGCAGTGACGTCACGCAGCTGTTTTCCTTTGCCCTCCTCACCCCTTGCCCTAGTACTGCTTGGGACCCGGCATCTGTGGCCCGGTGCTCCCCTGCCCCTCTCCCCCCACACCACGGTGAAGCGGGCTGTACCTGTCGTGCTACCACTCCCCACCCCTCACGCACCTGCCCACAGGTTCGCAAAGTTTGGGGCTGGCGACGCTGGGCCCTTAGCACCTACATCAAGTGCCTGACTAAATTCCTTCCCTGCCCCCCCCCCCCGCCTCACTACTGCCACTTCAACAGGAAATAGCAAACAAGGCCACCTGTCAGTAGTGTTCCATATTCTGAGGCTTTGTCGTTGCAACTTTAGTGTTTGTTAACTAAGTATAAAATGAATAACGTAGACTCTTTGCTTAAAATGCCCTTTCATTTATTATGTATGGAAGAGAAGCTATAACTGTAGTGGTTAGATGCACATTAACCAAAAGATTTCTTCATATCTCTACTCAATGGAAAGAAGGAGAGAACTTTCTGAAAAAAGTCTTGGCTACCTGCCAGTGACAAGAAACAAAAATTGTTTTGTTTCTACTGTGTGTTGTTTGGTGGTGAAGGATTGTGCACAACAGTCAGCTGTAAGGACGTAAAGCATTTAAGTGAATGAATTAAGAAACATGAGGAAAGTGGACTTCATTTAGAAAATGCTTGTAAATATAAAATGTTTGGCACAATTAACATAGCTGTTCAGATTGATTTGGTGTATAAAATGTCATTTCAGAATTATAATGAAATAGTTACAAAGAACAGACACACATTAAACAGAATAGTAGGGTGCTTAATTATTTTGTGGAACTCTTGAGTTAGCACTATGAGCTCACAATGAAAACCAAGAGTCAGCAAACTGTGGCAATTTCTTAGACTTGTTATATCTTTTGAGAAATCTTGACAGTGTATTAGATGATCACATAAGCAGCTCTATTAATTCCTGTATAAATATACATCACACATACTACAAAATGAGCTTCTGGACTGTATGTATCAAGTTTACATCGAAGAACTGATTAAAGAGATTAACAATGCCACTTTTGTTTCTGTGCAGGCTGATGAAACAACAAATATTACATGCAGAAGTCAATTTGTCATTATACTGTGGTATATTAAGGGGAAGAAACCTGTTGAAAGATTTCTTTCCTTTGAAAATGTTAATGATAGGACAGCGTATGGAGTTAGTGAGGCTTTAAAAAGAAGTCTGGAACCTTTCAATGTTCAAGAAATCTCATTAATCAGGCATACAATGGTGCCTCAATAATGAGTGGTAGTCACAGTGGTGTGCAGACACTGATGCAGAGCACTTTCCCACATGCCAAGTACATTCACTGCTATGCATACCAACTGAATTTTGTTCATCAAAATGCTTGCAGTAAAAGCATAAAGTTGCAAAGGTTGTTATTCGCAAATATTGCTGGTTTTATGGTTTTTTTCTTCATCTCCCAAGCAAAGTGATTTTTTATAGACCGTCTGCAACAAGAGAATTCCTTCAGTCTCTTCAACTAGGTGGAACTTCCAGTCCCACATTGTAAATACTGTCAAAAAATAAAAAATGCATTTATTGGAATGTTTTGAAAAGATTGAGGAAGAGGATTCCTGCGATGATGTTACAATGAGAGAAGCATTTGTCTTAAGAAATTTACTTCACAGTCCACACTATTTGTTCCTCCTAAGTTTTTCCTATGATATCATGGAACACATTGATATTCTCTATAACACAGTTCAGATGCAGAGAGCAAATATTGTTACCAGATCCAATTCATTGCATCATTTGAGTGTGCTGTATCGGAAATACGAGAGAACATTCAACGGTTTGGAATTTCTGATGATCAGTGTATTGCTCCTCCAAAAAACTGTTACAAATGTAGCAGTGAACTTAATCTGACAGCAGATACCAAAGAAGAGTGTGAGTTTATGACCAACCAACTGAAAGGAAGATTTCAAAAGTCTCACATATTTAGCATCTTCGAAATCATTGATCCAAAAAAGTTTGCTTCTTTTAGAGAACATTACCCAGCCATTTTGGTCAATACTTTTTCATTAAACTAAAGTCCATTTATTTGCCATGATAAATTGAACAATGAACTGTCAGTGATTTATTGCAATGATACATTTAGAGGTTTGTGAGCTGTTTACTTTCTTTGTGGAACATTCCTTTGAAGAATCGTTCGTTCACTGAAGTGCACAAAACATTCAGATTGTGCTAACTACACCAATTTCAACAGCAGAAGCACAGTGCAGTTTCAGCACCTTAAAAAGAATCAAACCTTCCTCAGGAACAGGGTGAGTGAGGAAATGCTGAACTTACTAGCTGTTTGTTCCATTCACAGGGAGGAAATAAGTGATATTCCAAACTTCAACAACAGAGTAATTGACAAGTTTGCCAGTTAGAAGAACAGACATGCACATTTACTGTATAAATAACATGTCAGAACAGAGACCTCATTAGTTAACATGCTAGTTAGGTAAAATACACATGAAACTGCTCCTAGCCAAGATTTTCCCCCCGAGATTTTACCTTGGCCTCAGTTGACACAGGAGGGTCCCTGTTCTCTCTCTGGTGTATTCCCAATGGCAAAAAAGTCACATATGTCCTCCCACAGTTCATTTTGATTTTGACACCACAATCAGTACACACAAGCACAACTACAATACCGTAAACTATAGCAACTTTGTGACTAGGGTTGCCAGATCTCCGGGCGCCGCCCGAAGTGACCGGGTTTGGAATGAATTCTCCGGGTCTACGGGCCAATGACTCTCATCTCCGGGCTTGACTGTAACCTTCATCTTAACTGTTTTTTTTTTTTTTTTTTTTTTAACGACGCTTTTTAAGTACTATGCTCATGTAGCGACGGCGACGATCTACATCGAACTTAACGTAACTTAAACTAAGGACGAACACAGCATCCATGCCCTAGGGGCGGATTCGAACCTATGGCGAGAGCAGCCTCGCGCACCGTGGCAAGACGCCTCAGTGCGCTCGGCCATTCACAGTGCGCGGAGCCACAAGCACCAACTTTTCGAAGGCACAGCTGTTGATGTGAGCAGCTTTGATGCTGCCACCACTTCTGCTGCAACGCCGACTGAAGTGTGTCAATTGTTGATCCACAGCAACTGGAGGCCTGGCCGGTCAGCTGGAGCATGTGAAGGCCACCCTAGCAATTTTACACCGGGGGGGGGGGGGGGGCGAGGGGGGGGGTACTTGCTGGGAGGGAGATGATTATTTTTTTCTTTATTTTTTTAGAATTCACGTGTAATCCTAGTTGGGGGGGGGAGTCATTGGCCAAGGGGGAGGGAGGCACTTCTGGTCTCCGGGCCTGCCTCGAGTTCAGTCTGGCAACCCTATTTGTGACAGGTGGTGAAACATTGTGACACCTACTTGGCGCATGACAACCTTGCAAGCATTTCATGGTATTTAGAGCTTCCATTTGGTGTGGCCTACGTGCCTAATGAGTGCTGCCATCTCCTGGATCAACTAGAAACTACCTGAGTATACTCTACAATGGTATGGAAAAGTCATTGTTTAGCGCCGCTTAAGACATTAAAGACTGTTCTAAGGAAACTTTGCATTCCTGACAGTGAAGCAAGTAGACCAGTGTAGTGCATGTGAGTTGAGTTTGAAGTATTATATGTTGAGGCAGCTTGTGTTAAAAATCATAGTTGTAGTACATATTTTCCTTACATTTCTCATTGATATATTGTAAATGTGAAGGAACAGAGTACAACATTGTGACACAAAGGCACTGTCCCAAAGTTGTCCTGTAAGAATATAGACCACAATTATATTTGCATTTCTTTATATTTCTGGTTTTCATCTCACATTTAGATAATAAAATAGCCCAAAGTGAAGAAGAAGGGTCGGCTCATGACCATCAAGAAGATAATGAACTGTTGCAAAAGAAAGTGAGTGACAGCTTCATAGAACACCTAACTAAAAAAAGAACTGAAATGACAGAAAGCAGATATTAAGGAGGAAACGAGTTAGTCATACCTGAGAAGAGCATTTCTGTCCTTGATCTGCAAAGCTCTTCAGCAGTGTGTGCTACTACACAATCTTGAAATGGTCTGAACCAACCCTCAATTGACACATATATGAAGTCAAAAAAGAAGGCAGCTCACCGCGTCACTTGCAGCTCCAGTGAAAGTGATGAAGATAGTGTAATTAATGCTGAATCAGATCACAGTTTGTCTGAATGTCTGGACTCTGAAGCTGATGTTGCAGAGGAAATCGAGGATTTCAACAAAGAAGACAAGATAATGGGGATCTATGTGGTACTGATGTATGAAAGAGGGGGTTATCCAGGTACAATAACCAAAATCAGGAGTGATGGCGCTCTTGTTAATGTTATGGCATCAGTGAGGAAAAACTGGAGATGACTGACAGTAAAAGATGAAATTTGATTCAAAAATGAGGAAATACTTTGTAAGATAAATGCTCCACAGCAAAGAGGCAAACAAAATATTTTCGATGTTCCTGAAATGGCTAAGTTTTGTAACTGTTTTATTTAGAATGTTACCAATCAGGTGTTGCTTCACAATGTTAATATTAATTTCTTAATAAAGGTTGTTCATCACTCAACATACTGTCAAATTTACTTTGTATGCAATTATCTGTCCAAAGACACCTGCCTCAATCACAATTTTGTAACAGGCCCTAATTATATGGGCTGAATGAGTAGAAATGCAACTGCCACAAAGTTGCACTACAAACAGGTACAACTTCGGATGAAGTATTTGGTACAATTCTGGCTCCCACACATAATAATTCTGATGAAACAACATTGCACATAATAAGTTAAGGATAAAGTCATCATATAAGAATAGCAATATTTAGAAATGTGTGCACTTAAAATGATTTTTATTTAAAAAAGCAAGAAAAGTGTCACAAAGTTGCTACAGTTTACGGTAAGTACGAACTTCAGCATGAGAAGAGCTTATGATCTTTGGTTCAAATTCAAACACTTCTAAGCTCTCCAAATTCTTCAATAAATTGTGTCACCACAGCATAAACTCAGACACCAACAAAAGTACACAGAAGCCCAGCAGAGCTAGTGGACCAGACCAACTACAATATTACACACACACACACACACACACACACACACACACACACACAAAGCCTCCCCCCCCCCCACAAAAAAAATAATAATAAAGTTTATCGCACATTTGTATAAATTTTTATTAGCTACAATGATTTGTAGTCTTATATTAATTACTGCATAATTAGCATATTTAATATCTTTTGAATGTGATTAAATGATGTTATATAAATGGAGAGTAAATAATGAACACTTCAGACTGATTCAATTCTACTGGGTACTAACCTTTTGTCTGGGCCCCACCAACGAAACTGAGCATGACCCGCCACTGGTACCTGCTAAGTTCAAGGTGATCAGTCAAATGTTGTGTAAGTCTGGAGTAACATACCATCTAAGATGTACTGTACAAAATAATATGTAGACAGTGATCTTTCTCTTGCTTTGGTCAAATGTACAAAATTTCATCAAAATAGGAACAAAACAGTAGTGATGTCAAAGTCTGTCATATAGAATATAATGCAATATTAGAATAAAATTAAATACACAGAAAATTTAAAAAATTAATGTTATGTCTTCAGCAAATTTGGAGAAAATGAGTAATGTGAAATAAATTGTAGCATCAAGGAAACATCCTAAATCAAATATATAAATAATAATAATCTTGTTTGGCTCAGTGAGCTGATGCAACTCTTTGCCTGGATGCCACTTAGGCACCAAACAGCTACCTAACTTATCCCAGTTATCCAACAGGACAAAAAGAGGACCAACAGTTTCACATGGAATCTGAACCACATGTCGTTTCTGGCAACTCCTCACATTGTTGAGAGGTGAAAGATAGGTTAAATCTCAAAGTGAAAAATAATAAGAAGTGGTTGTAGGGAGTTTTCAAACCGTGACCTTTACCTCTGCAACCAGACAGCCCAGACTTCAAATTTAAGAACAGCCCCAATTATTGGCTACTAACACAGCCAAGGTAAAAAAAAAATTAATTTGTGGTAAATTAATATTGAGGTTAAAAATCAAGATAAAACAATCCCATCTTTTAAGTTGGACCAAAACACACACACTGTTGTATATTATGTGTGTGAATTCAAATGTTGTGCTGCGCTCATTGGCTCTGCGGTACGAGTGAGAAAGTTTGCGAGCGCCACCTGGCCAGCTGGTGGTGGAAGGACTGAAAGGAGTATGGGGATGACCAGTTCACATTCAGACTTGTAATTGTAATGGACTATTCTTATCTTAATGGTGTCATTAGTGTTAACTCTTGACTGTTCATGTTGTTACAACATTTGGCAACAAGTAGGGACTTTTCACAATTATTAAGCTACAAACAACATTCGAGATGTCAACGCTCGGGCAAATTCTACAAATCCTCGTCAAACAGTATAAGTTGCTGGCCGACCACCTCACCGAACTTCAGAAGTTCATCACAAGGTCTCTACAACAGCTCCCCACGGCAACACACAACGATCACATATTGTCCATACCCACTTTTCCGCCATACAAGGAGACTGCAGAAGATTGGATGGACTATGAGAAGTGGCTTTGACAACACTTTGTAGTTTTCGGCGTCATTGATGCTAATCTCTGTAAGTCACTGTTTCTTTCATGGATTTCTCCAAAGTTGTACCAACTTTGTATCAATTAGCACCTCTCAAAGAACCCTCTTCACTGTCATTTCACAAAATGTGCTCACTTCTCACTTCATATTATAAGAAGCAAACACACGTCATTGTATCATGTGTAGCATTTTATCAGTGTAAAAAACAGCCCCATCAATCATATCCAGCATAGGCTACAGAACTGCAAGGCATTAGTAAAAAGTGCTAATTTGTTACTGTTCATAAAGAATCTTACGCCAATTCAATGGTCAGGGATGCAATTTTGAGGTCTGCTCCTGATAAGGAAGTTCGTCAGAATGCTTTTCAATTAAATGACCCATCCTTATCTGAAGTATTGGCCATAGCAGAGTCTTTTGAAATTACTCACACTGCAGATGTGCAATTGGATGCTTGGGGTGACGTAGGGGAGTCACGTCAGGTAGGGCATTTTTTGACATGCCAGGCAGTGTCGTGAATGAAGAAGTAGCAGTGGTGTACTCTCACATGCAACCAAGCAAAGAAGCAAGCAGCACACTAGTTCTAAACAGAAACAATCTCTTGCTGCATTACCTTCTTGTCCCAGCTGTTTTTCCCAGCATTCACGAGACGATTGTCCCCAACGTTGGGCTACATGTCACAAATGTAAGAAAAAGGGTCACATCTCTTCTGTTTGCTGATCTAACCAAGTGCAAGCTATACACGATACTGACTTAGATACAGGATCCATATTATACGTCAGGTCCACAAACTCTTTGTAACTATCCTGCCCTTACCTTTTGTTGTCTCTTACTCTCGGTAGCGTCGTCTCATTATTCACTGGCCCTGAAATTGTTGGTGTACTGTTTTCTACTACTGAAGTTAGCAATACAACATTTGAAATTGAATAACTTTTTATTTCCAATCACTCGTTTGAATAACAACTATTTTTGGCCAGTTCGGGTCTCACAATGTACTACACAGTGAGAACAGGATAGCACATACTGCACCAAATTAAACCACATTTAGTCCAAATGTTCAAAATGTTTGTAAATCTATCGGACCAAACTGCGTGGTTATCAGCCCGTAGCTTACAAACTACTTAAACCTAGGTAAACTAACCTAAGGACAACATACACACCCATGCCCCAGGGAGGACTCGAACCTCCACGGCGAGTAACCGCGCGCTCCGCAGCGAGATGCTTTAGACCGCTCGGCTACTCCGCCGTGGCACATTTAGTCCATACAGTACTATTGCAGTAAAGTGAAACCTAACAGGACAGTTCACAGTCAATGACATGTAGAAATCTCAGACAAACAACAGATCAAAGTGCACAGTAAATTGAGCATAGCAGTACACTGTCGTGAATGGTACAAGTTGTTACTACTCTGTATAACCGCTGACTGACTAATTCTTGACTTTTCCAGCTATTTATAGACTGCCATAAGAACAATTTTGGGATCTTGTTATTGGCATAATTGTTTATGAAACGTTTAGGTCAGAATTTGATATTGGAATTAAACTACATGTTACTATTAGTACTTTATTTACAGCAGTTGTCCTTTAGCAGAAAATTAATAAAGTATCTGGAATCAATTGTTGTTCCGCATTGGGGTTCCCCGTTCCTATGTGATTGGCAGCCATATTAGATAAAATAATTTATTGCCCAAAATAATTCAACTTTTTAACTAGGTCATGAAACGATTAATGTGGTATATCAAAAGAAAGGGAAAAATAGTGGCAACGAAAATATGAAGTCAAAATCCAGTATCTAACTATGGTTTAAGAGTAATTGACCCTGAAAGTTAGTACCAGTAGAAAACTTTAATTACAATTATTACACAAGATAACTATTTTTGGATGATTCCAGATACTTGACCATAACAAGGAGGAGATCAGCTATACACCGATATGTGTCATTATACTGAAATATGCCAATTTCCGCACTTGAAATATGATGAGGCGAGTTGTTACTAAATCTTTAATTGATAATATTTCATAATTAACAAGATCCCTGACTTGACTAATTATCATACTGAATGACTATTGCTACAAAGGATATACTGAACAATAAAATTACATCAGGGAAAGTTTATTTACCTATTTACTGTTCTTGTGTAATTACTGTGTATACTGTTTACATGTATACCTGTGTGTATGAGAATATGGGAAAAATAATTGAATGATTTTGTGGTAGATATTAAAACAGATAGCGTGAGAGGTGGTAACCTTGCTTTGTTACATCTTCTGGAAACAAACTTTACCTCATGGTGCAGATGTTTGGAAAAGACATATAGATTCAAATAGATACTAGCTTGGCAGCCACAATAATTACATCACAAATTTATCTTTGCTTGGGTTCACCACCCTTTTCACTGGTCTTATGCCATTTATGCACATACAATCAGCAACGACTCTCCCTTGTGGGACAAATGGATGTCCAAATCACATATAGGTCTGTTGTATGAATGGTCACTGTGTATGTTGTTGACCACATGGGGACGGCTGACTTGTTCAGATATAATGCCTTCTGCATATTTGGATTCTCTGTCAACAATACTGTCAATGTTGTATCAGACAACATTCCTTACACTCAGTTGCCTTGTCTATGGACTTTCTGCTCTGTTTTTGCCCGGCATTGGGTGTGCCACAGCTTTTGAAGCTCATGTCTCTCTCAAACCAGAAAGTAGGCCGCAGTTTTTTCTAGCCCACCCCATTCCTGCAGCGTCGCACGACACTGTAAAACAGGAGTTAGATTGGCTTACAACCTCAGGAGTTTTGCTTTCTGTTCCTTCCAGCCAATGAGCCTCTCCGATTGTCATTGTCAGCAAACCTAAAGGCAGTCTCAGGCTTTGCAGCAACTTACAGACTGCCGTCAATGCTTAATGTCTTATTGATACTTATCATATGCCTCGATTGGAAGAATTGTTTTCCAAACTTGCCGGAGGCAAATACTTTTCAAAAATCAACCTTTCTGAGGCTTATCATCAGTTACTACCTGACGAGTCATCATGTCAATTTCTTGTTCTCAATACACCTTTTGACCTCTATCGTTACCAACAGTTGCCGTTTGTCTTGGCGAGTGCGCCAGCCATATTTCAAAAGTTTCTAGAACAACTTCTTATCTCTGTTCCCCGATGCATTACCGGGGACAAATTGTCATTACCGGGGCTACCACGGATGAACATCTAAAAAATCTACGTACTCTTTTCTCCGTCCTACAACAGGCTGGTCTTTGCAATTTTCACAAATCTCAATTCTTTCAGCCCTTTGTAGTGTACCTGGGTTTTTGCCTTTCAAAGGATGGTATCTGTCCCCGTCATGACAACATTGCCATGATTGACGCCCTTCCGCATCCTCCGTCGGTCAAAGAACTGCAAGCTTTTCTCGGGAACATAGCATACTATTATTCCCTCCATAGCAGAGATCTCTTACCCTCTCACTCGCTTGCTCAAGAAAAATGTTCTTTTTACATGGTCTGATGAATGTGATGGTGCTTTTCACTGCCTTAAAGCTCATCTCCAAAAAAACCTTGTTTGGCCACTTACTGCCTTGGGAAACAACTTGTTTTAGCTACTGATGTGTCATAACATAGTATTGGTGTTGTTTTATCTCACAAATATCCTGATGGTTCATAACTTCCTATTGCTTATGCCTCCAAAACGTTAAATGACTCGCAGTTGCGGTATTCACAAATTGAAAAAGAGGCTCTTGCCATTGTTTATGCTCTCAAAAAGTTTGGTGTCTTTCTCTATGGTAATAAGTTCCATCTTATTACAGACCGCAAGCCATTGTTCTATTTATTTCATCTGTCTGCTTTCATTCCTGACAAGCAGCACATAGACTCCAAAGGTGGGCACTTTTTCTCTCTCATTTTCAATATGACATTCATTTGTGTCCCACAGCTCAGCATGCAAATGCTGATGACTTATCCAGACTTCCTATGGGCCCTGACCTCTGTCTTTAAGAAAAAGATGAGCTTTTTTGTTTTCATTTGGACGAGGCTGCGCAGACTGTCGTTGAGGGTTTCTCCATTACGGGACAACACCTGGCGGCAGTCACCTCCGAGGATACTGTTCTACACCGGGTTCTACATCACATAGAAAACGGTTGGCTCGACCATCCTTCTGGAAAAGCATTGGACCCCCTCCAGAGCTACTTCCATCTGTGGCTACACCTCTCCTTCTACAATGGAGTTATCCTGCTGGCTAATGACTGTTGTCGTTCTGGCAATGTTGTGGCCTGTGGTCCTACGTCTTCTACACCAGGGACACTGGGGCATCTCTAGGACGAAGAATCTCGCTAGACGGCATGTCTACTGGCCCAGACTCGATGCGGAAATTGCACACACGGTGGCCGCTTGTCAAACATGTACGGCACAAGCACCTGCGCCCAAGCCCTCACTTTCTCCATGGCCCACACTTGAAAAACCATGGGATCTCATTCATATAGATTTCGCTAGACACTTATTGGTCCCTAATCAATGACGTCTATTCCAATTTTTCTTTTGTGCTTCACCAACCACAGCTGCTATCACCGAGGCTTTGGCCAAAATCTTTGTCCTGGAAGGCTTACCCACTACCACTGTTTCACAAGGCCATGTTGTCGCACAGAAGGGCTGGCAGTTGTACACCGCCAGCACTCCTGCGGGGGAAGGTGTCTCGCCACATCGACCTACTTCGCCCAAGAGCCATCACAGTACCGGTACCGCCTGTCACAGAGGACTTAAAGATGGATGTGGACACAGAGCTTCCTATAACGAAAAATCAAACTGACACTTTCGACATCCTAGTGCATTGTACACTACCACAAAGATGGAACAAGACAATCATGAAGTCACCGATACGCAGATGTCTCCAGTCTCACCTACATCTTTCACACATGCACCATCACACACCTCACCACACATGTCACCCATCATCTCATCACGAGCTAAAACAGGACATTATTGGCCATATGGGAAGGTACCTACTAGATCATTTGCAAAGAGTGATGAAGAAAAGATGGATGTAGGCTTACTACAACAAGTGAGTGAAAAAGAAAAAGGGAGAGGGGGGAGAAATGTTGTACATCAAGTACATGAATTCAAATGTTCCGTCATGCCCATTGGCGTTGTGGTACGAGTGTGAAAGTTCACAAGCGCCACCTGGCCAGCTGGTGGTGGAAGGACTGAAAGGAGTATGGTGACAGGCAGTTCACATTCAGACTTGTAAGTGTAATGGACTATTCTTATCTTAATGGTGTCATGAGTGTTAACTACTGAGTGTTTGTGTTGTTACAAACACACACATTGTGCAAAGTTTTCACAGACAAACATCATGACACATGATGTGTGTGTGTGTCTTCCCCTTGAGTAAGTTGTAATAGACATGATGTTTAGAAAATAGAGAAACAACAATGGGGCAGGAATTTTTGTCATAGAAGGAGTAAAATTTTCCAAAATTGATCTAATCTATACATTGCTCAGAACTAGACAGGGAGTTTAGTTCTTCAAAACTAGTAAATTAAATAATAGTGGTAGTTAGTCTATAAAGGTCTCCAGATGGTTAAGTACATTTGTTTACTGAAAATTGTGAATTAATAGTTAAAAAAGTTTTGGAAGATAAATAAAAAAATGCATTATGTGGTGTTTTGAACACAGAAATGTCAAAAAGAAGAAGGAAGAAGGCTTAGGGTTTAACATCTTATCGACAGTGTGGTCATAAGACAGAGAGCCCACACTCAGATTTTTAGTTAAAGATGAGGCAGAAAATCAACTGTGCTGTTTTAAAGGAACCATTTGCCTGAAGTGATTTAGGGTAATCATGGAAAACCTAAGTCTGGATGGCAGCATGTGAAAGTCTTACGTAATTGTGTACTATGCACAGGGTTTCTGTACACCATAATACATTTTATTACATTATCTTTCAGAAACTTCCCTGTTGTATTTTATTCTTTGTATTTTGTTGGCCTTAGTTTATTTTGTTATCATGTAAGTATTAAATGATCATGAAAAACCACACGGCACTGGTGTAATATTCTACAATATTTACTGTTTTTCACAGACTAGTTTTCAGCTGTTCCAACAACATCAGGTACAAATACTACTGTGAACATTTGTTTACAGTACTTTTTGTAACTGATGATGGCGTGATCATGTATCAAATATTCTATCAAACACCAACGGAACAGTCAATCAAATAAATGTATTACTACAACCTGTATTATACTCCAGTGATGAAAGCAATATCATTGTAAAATGGTCTATCGGGAGAAAAATTCTTCATTGTTGATATTTGTTTACAAAGGGTGTCTGGGAAGTACAAACAAATTTGAATTTTGCACTCTTTTGTCATATGACAGTTGGTAGCTGCGGTTTTTTCATGTCTGTCATCTCCGATCCTTCCCATTACTAGCATGACAGCTTTTGTCTGGTGACCATTGTTGTCTCATGTTTACTTTCATCATAGAGCAGATGACAACCAGGCAATGTAACCAAGTGATGAAAAGTTATTACAAAAATACTGAAAGTCCCAAAGCAACTGTTTGTGAATTGTGCGTGACACTGATGTAATGCTCCTCCAACCAAATCATCAGCTCAGAAGTTGATCCATACGTTTGGACCACAGTTTGTATCAAATTTTAAGAAAACATGACGACTTCATTCTGTTCAAACAAAAGCAAAAATTGCCGTCATGCATGACAATGTGACCATAAGCCCCAAGCAATCAGTTCACCATTGTGGTCACAATTGAATTTATCATCATGAAATCCTTTCAAAAGATCTGAAAATGCATGTGTAAAATATTCAAGTTACACAAGAGTTGAAGCAGATAATGAAAAAATACATAAATTTGTTTAATGTATCTTGGCTCATCAAGCGGAGAACAAGAATGTCACAAGAAGACTTTTTCTCAGACGAGATTCCACTTTCACTTCAATGGGCATGTCAGTATGCAGAACTGTGGAGTGACTGAGGGAGCTGTGATGTATCCTTGAAGCTTGACTTTTTGGTGTGGGTTATGGGCAGGACTTTTACTGGAACTCGCTTTCAGATTGCTTTTACCCTCTTATTTATGTCAATAACAATTTTTGGTTTCAAAAAGATGGTGCAATATGTCACACACCACAAAAAACAATTGCTCTCCTGAATGAATAGCTTCTGCAAAAATTATCTCGTTGTGTGGCAACCAGAACTTGCCTGTGAGATTATGTGATTTATGCCTAGTGAATTTCTTTTGTGGGGATTTGCAAAATCAGAAGTGTACATGAACAAACAACAGTAATTTCCAAGAAGTGTAGGGAATTGAAGCAGGAGCAATATACATTGTTCCCAGTGTTAGCAATATGTAACAAATGAGTCACTTGCGCCACCGATTTTACATACTCTGTTGCGTAGTGACAGGGTAGTACAGCATTATGTATTCATTATTGTTGTTTCTTGTGAAAAATCTGCTGTCAGTTATGAGTGTATGTGGAAGTTGTTCATTATGAGCAGTGTCCACTAAGTTTATGGAAATATTAATTTCTCCCTTCTTTCTCTTCTTAATTATTTTTATCTCCCTTCTCCCCATCCAGAATAATTTGGTTCACTTTTCTTTACTTCTTGATCTTCTTCTTTTTATTGCTACTGGTATGGCTCAGTACAAGGAGGTTAGAATATATGGAGATGGCGTTAGCTATGCTGAGCACATACATTGGCTGAAGCCAGGGGGCATGGCAGTATGCCATGTGTTTGTGCCCAAACAAGAGTTTCTCCCTTAAAAGTCTGTGTGTAACTTTACCTCGTTGCTAAAAGCCCCTCAACTGACAGTCACCTATGAGTGTATATTTCAATACAACATACTTTCGTGAAGGAATACTGGTAATCTGACCATTGAGAACGTAATCCATCAATGCGAAATTTCAGTCGTTTTGTGGGCCTACATGCAGCTAAACATCCGATTGTCTTAGTTGAAATTCTAATAAGTTGCTATATTAGTTAACAGTAGAAGAATCCTTACGATAATTTCACTTCATGTAGTTACCGAAATCGTGGCAAAACAGCCGATCGTTTTAATTGAAATCTAATAATTTGCTATATTAGAAAACAGTATAAGAAGCCTTACGATAATTTCACAACGTAGTTACCAAAATGAATGATTTTCGAATCATCAGAACTGAAGATGTGATTTTAGTAGAGCACACCATATGAAAAGTGTTTCAGCTTAGGATCATTACTATAAGAATTCTATTTCCAATTCTTCAACTTTACGTATCTACCAAACCAAATGATTTTCAGCTTTGAAATGACGATTTCAGTTAGTTATCATACGAAAATAGCTTCAGCTAGGTACAATTAAGCAGCCTCCTTTTGAAAATTTCGCAACATTTACCACCAAAAAGAACAATTTTCAGCACTGAAATGACGATTTTAGTACATATCAATCATCATATGGAAATATTTGGAGCTCAGGGGCATTTAAGTAACTTACTTTTGAACATATATGTACCACAAATAACGATTTTCATCTCCGAAATTGTGATTTTGTCAGAAGAATGAAAGTAGTTGCAGTTTAGGTTCCTTTAACCAGCCCCCTTCTGATCATTTCGGTACCTGTACTTTCTAAAAATAAACAATTTGTAGCAGTGAAATTATGATTACATTGTCCAAACGTTGTTTCTATCTACTTATGCACATTTAAGATTCCCCCACTAAAGTGAGTAATGTACACTACATTTCAGTTGAAGCTGTCCTTTCCCACAAACAATATTGTCTTCATGAGATATTTAGGCCTACCTATCAGTCAACCTATGACATTTTACAATTTTATTCCAGAAAACATACCTGTCAAGATTCCAAGCAAACATTTCACTCAGCAGTTCACATGTAGGTACTCAAGTTACTATTTCAGCCAAAAGAAATTTCAACAAAGTGGATCACATAGGTTCAAGTTATAAACAAAACTCCAGTACTTACACAAATTCTTTATTTTAATGCACAAAATTATTGGGTTACATAGTATCAGGTAATTCCATGAAAAATGAAAACAAAATGCACAAGAGTTTCTCTTGGTGGATACCAATTCAAAAGTAATTTCAGAAATTTAAAATACTTTATACCACAATTATGTACAGCTATATCATGCTGAAGAACACTGATGGAGACTTATTCAAATTGGATAAAAGTACTTTTGGCAAATCAAATTTTTGATACAAAAGTTATTAGTCCCACTTTCCAATAATTAATGTCTCCAAACAATTTAAAGTAACATTCAAAAACAGTGTCCATACATTAAAGGGACAAAATATTTTAATGCCCTTTCAAGATGAAGTGATTAAATGGTGAAAAAATTACAAAACAAAATCGTGGCTCTTTGAACACTGCCTCTGCAGTTTACTATTGTGTTAATATTATAAAAAGAGAAAAAATGTATAACAATGCAATAAAAACTGCTCTGCTGTTACAGACATTTCATGCAACTAAAAGACAAATTATTTGTTTATATTTTGGAAAGATTCACTGCTGAACCCATAGTAAATTAAATGGAACGGTATTCACTACACCTATCGTTTCTTATTTAATGGAAATATTTTCTTTTTCATTAGCCATGGAAGACAAAATTCCAGTGAAAAAATAAAGGGAACCACAGTTGCCAGGAATGCAGTTATGGATGTAATATTACATGTTTGAGACAGTAATAAAGGAAAAAAGTAATCATGGTAATGCACTTAAATAAAACACAGGTAACAAGTTTCAGTGAACATGTTGGTATATATCAGACCCCTTACAGAAAACACAATAGCCATTAGAACAGCTGTATATAAGCAAAAGCAACCATTTTTAAGTGTAAGACTTGTTTACAATGGGATATACACATGTGAAAGTGTCTCATTCTGCATCTTTTAAACCATGTATACCTTCTCCCAACACTGCAGAAATTTTTTTTATAATTTGCCCTTATAACTGCAGCTTCAAGCTTTTACTATGCAGCATAAACAAGAGCATCAAAAGTTACAGACAAGTAGACAGTCTTTCCTGTGTGACATATCAAACATTGTTATGTACGACACATTACAAAAATGAAAATTTTAAAGAAATATGAAGACCTGCTGAGATCATTGCCTACTTGCTCTTATGAAATCACCAGCTAATAACAATAGTGCAATGATGAGACTGGAAGTGTGGGTAAAATGGTGTACAATGTCCACACATCACATTTCCAAAATGTTGAACTGCACATACTATAATTTCTTATCCACTGTTTGAACAAAAATAAAAATTTATTTCCTTGGAAATAATTCGCTGATTTAAAAAATTCTTTTGGTATTATTGTGCTTTCTTGATTTCATTGAAACCCTTGTTACTGCTCATTATGATAAAACACATGGCTCATTGGAGTACTTAACAAGCTACTGTTTATACTGAAATAGATACCTGATTAGCCACTTTCATACTTTCAATCAGAAAGTACTTCTGAACCTAAATAATATTCTTTTATCATCCTGAAGTACTGGAAATATGTCAATATTTCAAAAAGCAGTACATATTAGCCAATAAAATTTTGAGGAATAACTGTCATGGTCCTGGCTTAAATAGGCATTTCTTTGCACATGCTATGTAAAAGGGCTAAGGAAGGTGTGGGAAATACGCTGATGCATCATGCGGCACTGTGTGATAGCTGCTTAGACTCTGATTACCAAAGTTCTGTACTACAAGTCAAATCTGTAAGTAATAGACATTCCAGCAGAAGAGGTTAAAGCAGTGTTGAAGCAATATCCCCCCCCCCCCCCCCCCATAAAAACGTGAAGTCTAGTATTTAAGTCATACAGCCTACACAGTTTAAACAGGAAAAAAAAAAAACTTCCGTTTCATACACTTACTGCAGTAAAATTTTACTCGTACTACCATGGGTGATGGTGTTACCAATGCATGCTGACTGCTGAGAAATGAAATGGCCAAAAGCATTTAGTAAGTAAATAATTACTATCCTTCTCTATGGATGACAAATTCTTGAATCTACCCTTGACCACTCAGAAAACATAATTGTTCTCATAAAGTGACTACTTAATGCCGAAACATTGGCATTGTCATGTGACTGGATAACTGTGCTAACATCATCTGATTTCTGGCATTCAGCACCCATTGCCAACATCATGAGAGGTCACTGGGGCATTAAGTAAAATTTACCCTTACTTCAAACCAAAGTTTCCAGGAACGTATGTCCATATCCCTATATTACAGACTGCAATTATTGAACTTTAACACTGTCCTCTGATCATTGAGTTAATGTTACTAGACTCAGAACTGAGCAAATTCTACATCAGATAAAAATGAAAACACTTTTCTCTTTTTTCATTTCATTCGGGCCTGCAGCATTGTGTATGTCTTTTAAGGACATATTGTTAATCTATGATATGCCAAAATGCTGCTTCACTTTATAGATGTTAAAAACTGTTTATTATTATCGCAATCGCTGGAGGATATGTCAAACTGACAGATTAGCTGTAAAGAATTAAGACCTGATTAACGTAATAAATATACCATCTAAAGAACATGTATACTGCCATCATTGCAGTCATTATAATCAATTATACCTCCACGATGCTATATGGAAATAGCCTGATGATGGCCACAGTGCCAAAATAGGCCTATTGCGATAATAATAAACAGTTTTTAACATCTATAAAGTGAAGCAGCATTTTGGCATTTCATAGATTAACACTTTTCTCTGTTACTGACCTTGGAATATAATCAGTTTTGTGTATTTACTACGAATTTTGTTCGTATGTAGAAACTCATTTTTCACTTTCACTCCATGAGCCATTCTAGACTGAAGGTATCATTTGGCAATTGCTTTCAAAAGCAATACTAAGTGATTGTCAAGTGCCAGTTGGTCCCTCATGTGGGCACTCAAGTTAAGAAACAAGGGCTTGCTTACACACATACCCAAAACTTCACTTACCATTACATCAACTGTGTTCTGTGGACAAACATATTTGACTTCCTTATTCTTAGAGCGAAACACTTGCTCTGCACAGATACAGACAAATACATCATCATCCACAGGCATAATAAGTGCACCACGATTCTTTCTCTGTATTAGAGAGAAAGAAGGATGGCTACCTTCACCTCTCAAAGCACTCACACAAATTTCACACCTAAGTTTCTTTTCTAAATACCTGACAACAAAACCAGCCATATAAACTACAACACTCATAGAAAAAAAACAGACAGACTATCAGTAGTAGGGACATAATCATGATCATGGGTAACTGCAATATCAGTGTCATCTGAGAGTAGACACTTTCTGTTTGTTGTCACATTGATGTATTCTACAGGTGTAAAGGTACTTGGAACTGTAAGAATTGGAATGTGCTCAAGTTCAGTGCAGTTACCTTTCCCCGAATCTCTTAAGAATAAGAATAAGAATCTTTATTTGTCGTTCAGTATTTTCTCATACAATGGGCTTCGTCAAAAAGTTGAATTACAATTTCACACACATTTGTAATATTAAATAGTGTTAATTTCACAATTAAAAAAATACTTTTTACAAATTTATATTATACAGTAGGTATAATTATGTTAAAACAACAAATCTGTCATATTACACTCTTTATATTCATCAATTGAGTAAAATGCTTTACCTTTGAGCCACTGCCCTAGGGTTATCTTAAATCTATTTATAGATACTGTTTGTGCAGTCTTAGGGAGCATATTGAACAATTCAAGGCCTACATATTTATGGCTGTTGTGAATCTTGGATAGTCTAGAGTATGGCAGATCAATTGTGTGGTTTCGTCTCGTATTATGGGAGTGGACAGATGACCTTAGGGGATATTGAGCAATGTTTTCTTTAACATGTAATAGGCAGCAATAAATGTACAAACCAGGAACTGTCATTATATTGAGTTTTCTGAAATATTCCTTGCATGTGTCCCTAGGAGATAACCCCAATATACATCGAATAGCTTTTTTTTTTTTGACATCTAAAGACTGATGCTGAATTTGGAGAATATGAAAGATGAGGGTGGAAATAGGCAAAGTAAGAATGTATCAGTAAATTTTGGCTGACTTTATTCCTCAACTTGTGAAGTAGGAAAATAATTCATGCAAGTTTGGAACAGACATATGTGATGTGTTGATCCCAGCTGAGTTTCTGGTCGATCATCATTCCTAACAATTTAATAGATTTATTTTCTTTATTTGACACTTTCAAATTAAAGATTAATGAAACAAAAACTGAGGAAATAATGTGTAGGGAGTTTGCACTAAGCCAATGAGCAGATTTTTCAAGTATTATGTTGTTTTTTTCTTGTACAGAGTCTACAGTATGTCCTGAGTTGATAATGGTTGTATCGTCTGCATAGAGAACTGTTTTACAGGGTAAATATTCTGGCATATCATTAATGTATACTACAAACAGGAAGGGCCCAAGTATGGAACCTTGTGGCACACCTCTTTTTATTGGTTGTGGGTTTGATAATTGCCCATTTGCACTAACAAGTTGTACTCTGTTGCTGAGGTAGGATTCTATTAATTTCACGGCACCTTCTTCCATGCCATAGTACCTCAGTTTCATGATCAGAGTACTATGAGACACAGTGTCAAAAGCTTTGCTCAGGTCTAGGAGAGTAGCACAAGAGATTAATCTTTTTTCAAAGCCATCATATATATCACTAACAATATTTTCAACCGCTTTAACTGTAGATAGCTTTGATCTGAATCCATACTGTGTGTTACTTATTAAGTTATTCCTCTCAAAATAGAGATGCATTTGTTGGTGAACACAGTACTCAATTATTTGAGAAACGATTGGGATCAACGAGATGGGGCGATAGTTACCTGGATTTAATTTATCTCCTTTCTTAAATATCGGGATAGTTACTGCTATTTTCAGGCAGTCGGGGAAGGTCCCTTTTTGTAACATTCGGTTTATGAGAATGGTTAGAGGGGACTGAATATCACTTGCTAACTTCTTCATGACAAAATTTGACAGACCGTAGAGGTCTTCTGCTTTGGAGTTATTTAGTTTTGCTATTGCTTTGCTAACATCATCTTCAGTGACTGTTGCCCAGCAGAATTTATGAATAACATTTTTATTTAAACCTAGAAGCGTTCTGGCATCATGCATAGTTTTTGGGGGAGAAGAATCCTGATGTAGACTGAAATTAACAAAGTGTGAGTTTAGAATATCTGGTGCTATGGGGATGGCTGGTTGGGTTGTTGGTCTGTTTAGTTCACTTCTAATAACTTCCCAGGCAGCTTTACAGCTGTTTCTAGAATTGAGAATATAGTTATTGTTCGCCCTTCGCTTTGCCAAGCTTATTTCATATCTATACATTTTTCTTATTCTGATGTACATCTCTTGATACTCGCTACTGTTATGAGACCTGGCCTTGAACATAAGAAGCATGATCCTGATGCTGTTGAGGTATGGTGTATGCCAATTATTTAGTGTATGTGGTTTATGACCATGATTGTTATTCTGCTTTTTTACTAATCTGGGACAACACTCATTGAAATTCTTGCAATTTCCTCTACAAATAATTTACTTGTGTTATTCACACATGTGTCTCTGCATAAGATATCAGTCCAATTAACTGACCTTAATCCATTTCTAAGCTCTCTTAAGTTGTTGTCATTCAGTGGTCTAACAGTTCTATGTTGTTCATCTGGCATGTTGACTGGGACTGTAATCCACAGGCCATCATGGTCAGATACACCTAACTTGACTACTCCAATTTCAACATTATTTTCATGGATATTACTTCTTATATTGTCTAAGCATGCATTATATCTAGTGGGCTTATCATCTTAGTTCATGTCTCGCAAGGATTTTTTTATACGCTGTCTTAAATTACCTAGCAGTAGGATTATTATTCCATCCTCCATGTGATCAAATGATTCCGAACATAATTTCCACATGATCTTGGGAACATTTGTACATAGGCAAATATTTAAGTACTGGTGCACACAAACGTGCCTGTATTAATTGAGCATAAAGATGCTGCAGACTTGAAATGCAGACTAAGAACCCAACAAATCCTATTTTCCGGTTTGAGTGAATGACTAGTTCACCAGTACCCTTCAGTTTTAAATCAAGCAAGTACTGACTCACTTCAATGAGGAATTTGTTGACTTCTTCATAGTTATCAACATTTATGGGTTTTTTCCAATGACTCTAGGCCATGCTCCGGAAATTCAGAATGTCAAAAAGGTTGTTCATAATTCTTATAAAATTAGCAGTAGCACTGCTCATAACAAATGCTGGTAAACCTAAGGAAGATGCTTCCTCCAGAGCATCAGCAACAGAGTCACTGAAAAGCTGTGTAGCCAATGACACCTTCATTTTACTCTTGACCCAATTAACATGGTGTGATCGTAATTTATTGGCCAAATGAACACCCTCACTTTCGTGGACTTTATGCAGTGCTTGAATATAGCTCCATGAAATAGTATTACCATCACTGTCAATCAATTCTTTTTTGTCTCACAAAGTGTTCCTTGACAACTTAAGCATGTGAGGTGGATCAAGGAAAAGTGCAACAGAATTGTGTGTATCAGCAACCCTGAAAGTACTACACAATTTTAGTGGGTCCAAATAACAACCAAGAGAAGTTGCCATGGCAAGGTTCAACGCTGCACCATCGCAAGTTAAAGACACAACCTTGACTCCAGCACACTCTGCTAGAACTATACATTTTCTTACCAAATTTGCTCTTTGAGCCCCAATTAGAAAATATCCCACAGGCAGTTTCCAATTGCCATTTATGCCAACAAGCATGATAACCATTGCTTCTTTAGCTAATGGTAAACTACCTGATTCAATGGAAGAACCCATATCTACATAACCAAAGTATTTATGGCCATCAAATTCAACATGCTGTCTTATTGCCATGTCATCCATTATTATACTACAAAGGAAAGGATAATCTGAGCTGCTAGTGGCAACTTCCTTTCTTAAAACCTCAAATGCCTCAATTGTGAAGCCAGGTTCCCCATCCACACTTTGATACCACTTACTTATTGTCCGTGGGTGTGGCAAGCAAGTATCAAATGTGGACCTGACATACTCGTAAGCTCTTGGTGAATAGAAATTAAAAGACCTCAACACTGTGTCATATTTCCGAGGAACAACGGAACCTGTAGCCTTTGCAAACTGCTATGACAGCAATTGTTCACTTATTCCAGAAACACTTTTCAGAACAGAAACACTTTCTTCATCCATGTAGTTCTTCTTCTGGAGTGCCTTCAATACACTATTCATATTAGAATTTCGCTTATTCAGATGGCGATTACTTTGTTGGAGGTGCCTTATTTTCTTTCGGTACTGCTGATTTTCACCACACACTGTGTACAGCTTCCTCTTCAGAACAGCAGTAGGATTGTCCCTTGGAGTGTTTGGACTGAGGGTACCATAATCCAGCAGCACTAGAAAAGACACACATTCATGAAATCCCAAAAGTAATCCACACATGCTGTAAACATTTTAATATCATAAATTATCATTACTTTCTGGTGTAGTGCTGCCTAATTTCTGTTCTATGATTTTTTAAATCCTCAAGTATTCTGCACACAATATCCTGTCATGTAAAGGATCTCTATGCACTACAGTAACACAAATAAAAACAATCATATATACCCACCCCCACATACTTTTGTCACGCTAGTACCACATAATATGTAAGGTAGGTTAAAGAGCCTCTGCTATATAAATTTATTTATAAAAGAGATGGACAGATGATAAAAGTTGAGAACCACTGCACTAATCATTTGATACTCAGTGTGATACTTACATTCTTGAGAATCTGATGATAGTTCATTCTTATTTTCATCACATTTCACAGATGAATTGACCTCCAGTGACAGTTTCCGCAAAATACATCTCTCTTTTGGGACCTGCAACATTAAAAAGCTTGGTTAAGAATCCAGCAGGTATTGTGGGGAATAGGCTATATGGTCATAAACATATTTTGGGAAGGATTGTGTTTGTTATAACACCATCAATATATTTATCAACATGACACCAAAACTAACAGTTCATCAATTTGCTGGAGGACCTGTCAATTTGCACAGACATTAGATCGCAGATTCATACTTATTGAAAACTGCCATTTATATGATATCATGTACAAAATTATAATAAGGAACACACCAAAGTTCTATACATCCAATTTGAACAATAAAAATTAAACTACAACCATCCAGTATAGCCTAGGTATCAGGAAGGAAGGAGGAACTTTACACTACCAGGCTGTTTCTAAAGACACTAGCAGATATCACTATCTCTCACACACACTTTGCACTACCAGGCTGTTTCTAAAGACACTAGCAGATATCACTATCTCTCTCTCTCTCTCTCTCTCTCTCTCTCTCTCTCTCTCTCTCTCTCTCTCTCTCTCTCTCTCTCTCTCTCTCTCACACACACACACACACACACACACACACACACACACACACACACAATACGATAGCATATGAAAGATCTAGTGAAACTTACTCTCTGCATGTATGAGGGAAATGACGAAAATATGCAGGGCACAGCACCGTCTCTGAGGCGAACATTTGATATCAATGTCCACTTCTCGGAAATGATCTGAACATATTCTACTGTGTTTTGATTATTCCCAATCTTTTTGTCGCAGTGCCTTGATCCATAGGCTTCTTCTTGCACCGTCCTTCGGGAAACTACACAACGTAAGCATGAAAGTTTGAAGGCAATGAGTACATTCATTGAAACACACATCACTTATTTAAGGCAGAAATATTAATTTTGCTTCGGTATTACCTGTGAAAAGTAACAGAAGACTTTCCGCTCCTGTTAATGCACCCATAGGCAACACAAGTAACCATTTTTCTTAATTATTTCGATGAACAACACGGAAATAAGCACAAGATACATACAATGTTTTGAGCACAAAAAAATGGCGGACTCACTGGGTGACTGGCTTCACTTTTTCAGCGTTAGGGCATCTCCATAGATTCTAACCTCCTTGGCTCAGTATTTATCAAACAATATATCTGACCACTATCACCTTTCACACCATCCTTGCCTCATGGCATAGGTTGTGAATAACCCTTTCCTTCTGTCCCCATTCTGCCCCTCTCTCTCATATCTAATAAAGGAATTAATTTCCAAAAGCTAGTATTCTATGTTTATTTTCATGTGACTATCAGCATATAAGACAACAGGTGTCTGACGCAGATTGGTTACAGTTGCTACCGTTGTGGGTTATCATGATTTAAGTAGTTTCACTGTAGTGTTATAGTCAGCACACAAGAGATGGAACACAACATCTCCGAAGTAGCAGTGAGGTGGGGTTTTCCCATACACTATTTTACAAGTGCACCATTAACATCGGGGAGCTAGTAAAACGTCAAATCTCCAAGTGAGCGTGGAGGTCTAGGTTTGATTTCCGTCCGCATCACTGATTTCGATTCAATGCTTCACCTTTATCTTTAATTTCTTTGACATGTTCGAGACGAAAACAGTCTCAGGGTTTGTACATTTCTATTTATAATGATATTTATATCACCTGTACTATATTGGAACATTTTATTTTATGTTTTGATAATTTTGCTAATCCTCAAGATTGCCTTGTACTAATATAAATGATAACTTTGCAAATTGTGTGAATTGTCTTGTGCCTATGTAAATCTTACTCACTGACATTTTCTAATTATAGTTCTTATTTCGCATTTGTTTTCTGCCATGTGAAGTTGGTACCATATTCTTAATTTTTCAATTGACTTGTCCTATTTACTATGTTGTCTCACTGTACAAAGCACAAAAGTGTGTAATTCTTATTGACTTGTCCTATATCATTATGTACTTCACTGTACAAATGTATGATTTACAGGACAAATAAAAATAATAAAATGATATGATATGATGAACATTGCTGCAGCTAGAAAAACATCCTACAAGAATGGGGCAAACAACAACTGAAGAGAATCATTCAATATGACAGAAATGTAACACATCTGCAAATGGCTGTGAATTTCAATGCTGAACTATCAACAAGTGTCAGTGTGCGAGCCATTCAACAAAACATCATGTGATATGGGCTTTTGGAACTGAAGGCCAACTCGTGTACCTAAGCCGAAAAGTGTTTTCCAATTCTATCGAGTGGATGGACGTGTACGGGATGGATACAACCTCATGAATACATGTACAGTGCATGTCAGCAGGGAACTGTTCAAACTTGTGGAGGCTCAGTAATGCTATGGGGCATGTGCAGTTGGAGTCATATGAGATGCCTGGTACATCTACATACAACCCTGACAAATGACACAAATACATGCATCCTGGCTGATCACCTGCATCCACTCATGTCCATTGTCCATCCAGAAGGACTTGGAAATTCCAATAGCACAATGTGACACCCCACAGAATTGTTACAGAGAGGTTCCAAGAACACTTCTGAGTTTAAACACCCCGATGCCCACCAAACTCCCAAGACGTGAACATTATTTGAACTTATTTGGAATGCCTCACAACATGCTGTTCAGAAGAGATCTCCACCCCCTCATACCCTTATGGATAGCTCCCATGAAGTATGGTGTTAATTCCCTCCAAGGCTACTACAGAGATTAGTCATGTCAATACCACATCTTGTTCCAGCACTTCTACATGCTCGTGGGGGCCCTACAGTATATTAGGCAAGTGTACCAGTTTCTTTGTCTCTTCAGTGTATTATAGTCTGCGTCAGGTATGAAGGCGCCCCAATTTTCAGCCATTGTGCTCATCCCCCTCCATCACCACACTGGCAGCCAATAATCTTCATTCTCTAGGCACATGGCTGGTCACGAGTAATGCAAAGTTTCTTCCACAGGCTCCACTGTTGGCGTTCGGCTGTAGCTCCTCTCCTCCCTGCTTTTCCTATCACTCCACCTCTATGTGTGGAAGCGCCTTCTCACATGATGCCAACTATAACGGCAGCAAATGAACCATTATTGACAGCTCCCCAGTTTGAGGAAACAGGTAATTTTTGTGCATTATGTGAACCACTTATGTCAAATTTCTGCACTCTTACAGTTAAGTAAGAATTAAACCATTTGTGCACTGTCCCCTAGAAGAATTCCGTGATTTACACAATAAAAAGCTTTTGAGAGAATAGAAAAAGAAACCGACAGTTAATGTCCAGTTTCTGAAAACCAAACTAACAGTTTTAGTATTTTATTTTTACTATGTGAAGCTACTCTTGAATACATTACTTTTTCAAGAATTTTGTATAAAGCTGCCAGCAGTAAGATTGGGCAGTAGTGTCTGACATCAGACCTATCACTTTTTTTATGCAACGGCTTTACAATAGCACATTTCAGTCTATTGGGGAAAATAACTTGCTTCGGACAGTGATTATACGTGTGGCTGAGAATGCTACTCATCTCTTGGGGACGTGTTTATATTACTCTGCTGGAAATGCCATCAATTCCATGTGAGCTTGCATTGTTTAGCGAGTTTCCTATTTTGCTAATTTCAAAGGGAGAGGTGAGTGAAGTTTCAACTGTATCAGATTGCATAGGTAGGGCCTCTGCCATTACAGATAATGCCTCTTTTAATGAACTTCCAGATTCTATTTTCTCCACAATGTTACAAAGTTATAATTGAAAATATTCTCATTTCCAAGGTTTTTTTTTTTTTTCCAAAGTAAATGTTTCTTTCATTGTGATGGAAATATGATCTTCCTGTGTTTTTGGTTGCCCTGTTTGCTTTTCAATATTATTCCAAAGTATTTTAACTTTATTATCAGTGATACTAATCTCAGACATGATTGATATGCTTTTGCACTTTTTGATTAGACTTACTTTTCTTAATGTAGAACAGTCATTTTTATAATATCTTACTGTTTCTAGATCATAATCCCCTTTCCTGATTACGAGATATTTTTATTCCTTTGTTAATCCATGGATTTTAACATGGTTTCTGACATTTACATTTAACTATTTACTTGGGGAAACAGTTTTCAAATAGACTTACAAATGTATCATAAAATAAGTTATGTTTTAAATTATCATCAGATTCCTTGTATACCTCATCCCAGTCTAACTGCTGCAGGCTTTACCTGAAATTTGTAATTGTTAAATCATTAATTGAACATACTACTTTGGAGGACCACTTTGAGTTGCTTTATGGAGCTATGTAATATACCGTAACAAGCTGTGAACCATGCTCAGAAAGGCCATTCTCAACAGAAATAAGCATTTATGTTGTTAAACTTATCTTCATATATAAAAGAGTTATCTATTGGTGTGCTACTGTCCTTTGGTACCCAAGCAGTAAAATGAATACTAGATGTCAAATTGAAAGAACCTGGTAATGCTTCTAGGTTGATCTTCCTAAATCAGCATTGAAATCTCCACAGACAATAATTTGCTTCCCCCAGCCTGACAGATAGCACAACAAGGAATACAATTTTTTTTTCCTAAATAGCTGAAAATTTCCTGATGGAGACCTATACACAGTTACGTGTTGATTACATTACATTAATTATACTTGTTCCATACATCATCGTAAATATGACTTTTTGCAATTAAGTGGAACATGTCAGTTTGATAAATAGTGTCTATACATGACACTCAATATTTTATGGATTTTTTTTATTTATTTATATTTTAGTGAAATTATTAAGTTTTATCTAAAAATTCATGTAAAGCATAGGAGTTGCCATTCAGAAATTCTTTTAATTTCTTTTTAAATACTAGTTTGCTATCTGTCAGACTTTTGATGCTACTTGGAAAGTGACTGAAGACTGTGGCAGCATATTCACTCCTTTCTGTGCCAAAGGTAAATGTATTCTTGAATAGTGAATATCGCCCTTTCTCCTAATGTTGTAGCTATTCACACTGCAATTACTTTTGAATTGGGTTGGATAGTTAACAACAAATTTCAGGCAGACAGTGTTTGTTGGTAATGAGGATCACCCTGTGGCTAAACATGCCTTGGTGCACGGCCAGCACATCTTGGCACAGTGTTACACTGTCCGGGTTATCTGGATACTTCCCACCGACACCAATCTTTCCGAACTCCGGAGATGGGAACTTGCCCTTCAGCATATTCTCTCTTCCTGTTGCCCACCTGGTCTCAACCTCCACTAAATTCAAATTCCCACCCACCATCTTTAACATCTTTGCCTCGATTCTCTGCACAGAGCTTCTGCCTCAAGTGGTACCTCTGTCCAACGTCTTCCTCTACAGTATGTCCGCCTAGGTGTGTTTGCATTTGTGTATATGTGTGGGTATGTGTGTATTTGTTTACCCTCCTATTTTTCCCCTAAGGTAAGTCTTTCCTCTCCCGGGATTGGAATGGCTCCTTTCCCACTCCCTTAAAACACTCATCGTTTCCTTCTCACTTTCCTTCCCTTCCCTTCTGCATGAAGCAGCAGCTAGGCTGCGAAAGCTAGCATTTGTGTGTGTGTGTGTGTGTGTGTGTGTGTGTGTGTGTGTGTGTGTGTGTGTGTGTGAGACTATCACTACCTGTGCTCATTCGCCTGGTAAGTAATCTTCATCTACTTTATATCGCCGATAGGAACACCAAACACACACAAAAACACACAACCATTCGAGCTTTCGCCACCAGTGGTGGCTTCTTCAGGAAAAAGAGGGAGGAAGGAGAGGAGAAAGGGAAGGATACGGGTTTTAAGGAAGTGGAAAAGGAGCCATTCCAATCCCAGGAGTGGAAGGACTTACCTTAGGGGACAAAAGGGAAGGTAAACAAATACACACACACTCACACATATCCACATCCAAACACACTTAGGTAGACATTTGTAGAAAAACAAATGTCTGCCTAAGTGTGTTTGGATGTGGATATGTGTGAGTGTGTGTGTATTTGTTTACCTTCCTTTTTGTCCCCTAAGGTAAGTCCTTCCACTCCTGGGATTGGAATGGCTCCTTTTCCACTTCCTTAAAACCCGTATCCTTCCCTTTCTCCTCTCCTTCCTCCCTCTTTTTCCAGAAGAAGCCACCACTGGTGGCGAAAGCTCGAATGGTTGTGTGTTTTCGTGTGTGTTTGGTGTTCCTATCGACGAGCCTGTACTTTAGGTAAGTCAAAAATCTTTATTTTATTTTATACCATTTTCCCACCTGGAAGGTCTCCTTCTATAATATATATATATATATATATATATATATATATATATATATATATAGAGAGAGAGAGAGAGAGAGAGAGAGAGAGAGAGAGAGAGAGAGAGGATCCCTAGATCCTTAAATAAATGTCTGCAGGATGATCTTGGGTGGGCTCCATCAATTATTCTGATTACACGCTTTTGTGCAATGAATACTTTTTTACTCAATGTTGAATTGCCCCATAATATGATGCCATATGCAAGCAAAGAACAAAAATAAGTGCAGTAACCTAATTTACTGAGATTTGTTGTTGTTATGGTCTTCAGTCCGGAGACTGGTTTGATGCAGCTCTCCGTCCTACTCTATTTTGAGCAAGCCTTTCCATCTTCTCATAAGAACAGCAACCCACATCCATTTGAATCTAATTACTATGTGTGTCTCTTGGTCTCCCTCTGTGATTTTTACCCCAACATTTCCCTCCAATGCTAAATTTACGATTCCTCGATGTCTAAGACGTGTCCTACCAAGCGATCCCTTCTTTTAGTCAAGGTATGCCTGAAATTCCTTTTCTCCCCAATTCTGTTCAGTACCTCTTCATTAGTTACACAATCTACCCACCTAATCTTCAGCATTCTTCAGTAGCACCACATTTCAAAAGCCTCTATTCTCTTCCTGTCCGCATTGTTTATCGTCCATGTTTCACTCCTGTACTAGGCAACACTCCATACTAATGCCTTCAGAAAAGACTTCCTTACACTTAAATTAATATTCGATGTTATCAAATTTCTCTTTTCCAAAAATGCTTTTCTTCCCACTGCCATTCTGTATTTTATATCCTCTGCACTGCAACCGTCATATGCTATTTTACTACCAAGTAACAAAACTAATCTACCACCTTCATTGTTTCGTTACCTAATCTAATTCCTTCAGCATCACCCGATTTTCTAAGACTGCATTCCATTATCTTTGTTTTGCTCTTATTAATGTTCATGTTATATGCTCTCTTCAACACACTGTTCATTCCATTCAACTGCTCTTCCAGGTCCTTTACTGTCTCTGACAGAATTACGTCATCAGAAAAACACAATGTTTTTATTTCTTCACCCTGAACTTTAATCCCTATTTCAAATTTTGCCTTGCTTTCCATCACTGCCTGCTCGATGTGCAAATTGAATAACATCGGATAAAGGCTAAACCCTGTCTTACTCCCTTCCCAACTAATGCCGCCCTTAGAGTCTAATAACTTTGGTCTGACTTTTGTACAAAATGTAAATAACTCTCCTTTCCCTGTATTTTACCCCTGCTGACTTCAGAATTTGAAAGAGTGTATTCCAATCAACATTGTCAAAAGCTTTCTCCAAATCTACAAAAGTTAGAAATGAAGGTTTGTCTTTCCTTAATCTATCTTCTAAGATAAGCCATAAAGTGAAAATTGCCTCCCGTGTTCCTACATTTCTCCTGAATCCAAGGTTGGCTGAATCCAAGGTCGGCTTCTACCAGCTTTTTCATCCTTCTGTAAATAATTCGTGTTAAAATTTTGCAAACATGTTTGTTTGTATAGTTTATGAGACTAAACTACGGGGTCATCAGTCCCTAAACTTACAAACTACTTATGAACTACTTACGAACTAGGACGGCACAAATATCCATGCCCGAGGGGGGATTCGAAACCCCGACCATAGTGGCCGTGCAAACCATGACTGGAGCGCCTTGCAACCATGACTTATTAAACAGATGGTTCTGTAATTTTCACACCTGTCTGCACCTACTTTCTTTGGAATTGGGATTATTACATTTTTTTAAAAGTCTGAGGGTATTTCCCATGTTTCATACATCTTACACACCAGGTGAAACAGTTTTGTCATGGCTAACTCTCCCAGAGACTAGTAGCTCTGAGGGAATGTCATCTACTCCCGGAGCCTTGTTCCGACCTAGATCTTTCAGGGCTCTCTCAAAGTCATCTCTCAGTATAATATCTCCTATTTCATCTTGATCTACTTCCTCTTCCCTTCCTACAACATTGTCTCTAATTCCATTTCCTTTGTAGAGCTCCTCTATGTACTCTTTCCACCTTTCAGCTTTCCCTTCTTTGCTGAGAACTGGTTTTCCATCTGAGTTCTTGATATTGGTAGAGCTGTTTTTTTTTTATTATTATTATTATTTTTTTTTTTTTTTTGTCCCCAAGTGTCTCTTTTATTTTCCTGCAAGCAGTATCTACTTTTCCCCTTGTTATACATTCTTCTACAGATTTGCATTTGGCTTCCAGCCACTCCTGCTGAGATTTATGTAAACAAATTTTGCATTGACCCTGATAGCTTAAGTAGCTGAATTCAGATGTTTCAGCAGATCTTCAAAGTGGTTCTTCCAATTCAGTCCCTCAATGCAAACACCTAAAATTTTTGGAAATTCTACCTTAGCTACAGATTTCTGTTCAAAGTCTATAATTATTAATAGTGTCATGCCATTTACTGTATGAAACTATACAGACCTATAGTGGGTTTTATCAAAGTTTAATGAGAGTCCATTTGTAAGTAAAATGATAGAAAGAGTGAACAAAGAGAGTAATGAACTATGCAAAAAATTTATATATGTGGACCTATTTATGCAAGCAAATTAGAACCAGTCATGGCCTACAGCCACGGTGGAGTGATCGAACGCATTTAGGCACTATGCTCTGAAGCACGAGGCTGTTCCCTGTTGGGGGTTCAAATCCTGCTTCCGGTATGGATGTTTGTGCCGTCTTTAGTATAAGGTTGTTTATAAGTAGTTTGTAAGTTTAGGGACTGATGACCCCACAGTTTTGTCCCATGAGCTTAACAAACATCTGAACATGGGCTACATTTAAATTACTACATTAAACAATTTATAACTGAAGAAAGCTGTCATTTAGTAAACTCTAGTCATATGAGGATGTCCATGAAACTGTTTAATCTACCTTAGACAAATGGATCTTAAGAAAGGATCAGATGTATACACTTGCCAAATATTTGTTTCCCATGAGAGAAGAATCCTGTACTACTGGAAGACATACATTCACAATGGAAACAACTTTTCAAACAGTAGCCCACATCACTCTGACATCAGAAGAAACTGGATTTAAAGAAATACACCAGAAACAACACCAGCCTCACCAAGACCAACTACAAACACTTCAGCACATCCATCTAGAGGCAGACAATTCATCTGAAAGACTGTCTACAATCAAAAGCAGCAGAAACAGTTCCAAACAAGCAGAATTTAAACTAAATGTTAGTGGTGCTGTAGGTATTATCACAAATTCTGTAATGAAGATCTTAAATCAAAATGTTGAGTTCATAACTAACAAAGTTGAAAAATTGAACATACTAGTAATGCAGATAGTAATGTGTCTTTCTGAACACTGACTTGACAATGCCTTAATTAAAATCCGTTGCCCTTAAAATTTTCTCACTGGTTGACTACTACTGTAGATTTGGTAGTCACTATGGAGGAGTTGCCATATTTACTAAAGATAATATTGAAGTTACTAAATTATCAAATAATGCCCTTCAAAGTTGTGAAAAAGATTGTGTTAGCAGCAATGAAAATACCAAAACTAGGTTTAATGATGGCCACAGTATACTGTTCCCCTTTAGGAAATTTTTCTGGAAAAAATGGAAAGATTCTTAAATAAATTGAAAGCTACAAGAAAGTGATTTTATACTTTGTTAGAAAGTCTATATTGAAGCCACCACAAACAGAAATCTGCTCTAGCCAATCTCATCAGTCCATGTAACCTTACTGTCACAGTAAACAAAGCAACAAGGCTAACAGCAATGAGTCAGACAGTCTTGAATCAGATCCTGATAAATACAGATACATTTAGGTGGTCAAAAAATGTATTCAATACAGGATTCAGTTACCGTAGAGCTCTAATTGAGGACTGAGGTCTTGAATGAAATAACAGTGTTAGTCTAAGCTGTTACTGAATAAACAAATCCTTGAAACTTTTGCTATTAAACAAGCCAGCTCTTAGTTCCCTGTGATGGTCCCAGAGGCTCTAATAACAACATATGGAACTAAGAGCCAGCTTGTTTAATAGCAGAAGGTTGTAGAATTTAATAACTATTATTTATACAATACTAGCGTAAATAGACTAACACTGTTATGACAAACACCATTGAAGGTCAATCAAACAATAATACACCAAAGACTAAATGTAGGATACTTAGTCATGAAACTAGAAATCACTTTAATTTTTTATTACAGAGGAAAGATTGGTCCGTTATCAATGAAACACAAAACGTTGAAGTTTGATATCTTTAGTTTTTTTTAAAAAAAACTAATGTACAACTTTCATACATTCTTAAAAAAAATGTTCAAATGTTTGTAAGGCTTATGGGACTTAACTACGGGGTCATCAGTCCCTAAACTTACAAACTACTTATGAACTACTTACGAACTAGGACGGCACAAATATCCATGCCCGAGGGGGGATTCGAACCCCCGACCGTAGTGGCCGTGCAGACCGTGACTGAAGCGCCTCAGTCCCCTCGGCCACCGCGGCCGGCTACATTCTTCCCTCATAAAAAATAACACAAGAGACAAGGGCTGGATCACTAAGGCAATTAGGAGAACTGCACCAAATCTGCAAGGAAAATAATATCTCACCCACAAAAGATCAGTTTAAAGGAAGACATAGAAGCCATTCAGAGGCGAGCGGCTAGGTTTGTTACCGGTAGGTTCAACCAATGTGAGAGTGTCATGGAAATGCTCCGGCAACTCAATTGGAGATCGCTGGAGGAAAGACGACGTTTTTATCCGTGAATTTCTGTTGAGGAAATTTAGAGGGCCATGTGTGTGTGTAAGGGGGGGGGGGGGGGGGTAAGTTACAAAACGCTTCATAAATGTCCGAAATTGCATGCAAACTTTGTTGCAGGTCCCTAACTACTCCCATTTTCCAATAATTGATGCATTAACCTGGGTATTCTCACATGGTGGCCTTACATTATTTATGATGTCATATCCCCTGAGCTATGTGTCATGCTCTTTTGTTCTTGGGTAAAAAACCTTGTGGGTGTACGGTGAATGGTTCACCAAAGTTTCATTGCAATCGAATGACTGGTTTATGAACACACAGAGGACATACAGACAAACATTCATTTATATATACCGTCTATAGATATACAAAAATAGTATAAAGTAATAAAACAGGGAAAAAGAAAGTCACATGATTACATGTACATAAATAAACACTACAAATAAAGTAAAAGCTATGTGGGACACAGGCAGATAGAAGAAAACTAATTGGAATATTGTGCTGTCACACACACACACACACACACACACACACACACACACACACACACAAAACAGAGAGAGAGAGAGAGAGAGAGAGAGAGAGAGAGAGAGAGAGAGAGAGAGATGAAAATCAGCAAACAGGCATATTTTAGACTTAACAAAATTGTCCGATATGGTGAATCACAAAACCCTCCTAGAGAAGCTTGAATGCTAAGATATTAGAGGATTGCCAAATCAATGGATTTGCTCCTTTCTCAGTGAGCGAATACAAAAATGTCTGCATTAGACTTGCACATGATATGAGTCAATTGAAGACGGGGTTATCATCCATCGGCTTCGATGAATAACGTCATATTTTAGTGCAGTCAGGTTCGTAGAATTTATTTGGGAATTCAAATTGCTACCAGATTGTGATTTGGAGAAGTACATTGAGAACCAATCACTACATGGATGTAATTAGTATGCCTTAGATAATGTAAATTGACCACATTTATTTAGTAATAACTTCCATTCCTATGACGTTATTAGTCAAAGCCAAGGGATGTATTTGTCTAGAGTTATGCCGATGATACAGCCCACACAGTCTCCAAAACCTATCCAAATCAATTACAGGTACCCAAGGGTCAGTTTTGGGACTACTTCTTTCCTTTACATGTAGGCCTATCAGTGATATAGATATGCATATTGAGGCACACACAATAATTGTCTGCAGATGAGAACAATATTAGTAAAAACACCAAAAATCAAAGATATTCAACAAGAAGTAACCTCTGTTGCAAACCAAGTGGGTGAATCGGTAAGAACAAAGCAACTCATGATAAACAACAATAAAGCAGTACCGTAGCATTAAACTTCCACAATAATCATAACAAACTGCAATAGGCAGATATCACTATAAAGCACCAATCTGTTACGAATGAAGAAATAACCAAATTTCTAGGCAATTGGATACAAAGTGACCTAAAATGTGACAAGCATGTAAATACAAAGTTGAGTAGCCTACTGGCTACTATCTGATAAGAGCTCTAAAAGGATGCATAAATGCACAGTCACTAAGGGGAGCCTATTATGCATATTTTATTGCTCATTTAAAATATGGTCTCATATCCTGGGGAAATTCCCCAGTTGCCTCCAATATAAAAAGTATACCTTAATGTATATGAAAGATCCATTAGAGAATATCTGCAATACCATTGCTTCTATTCAGTAAATGAATACTTAAAATACAATAATTCTATGGATCAGGAACTTTGTAAGAAACAGGTATGTCTTATACCAGTACTGGTACTTGTAAACCCCAAACATTTGAATATTTTTTCCTATTGATATGCAGGACATGCCTAGTGATATCCCACCTACTAATAGTATCCACAGGAAGTAAACCCCATGTCCGACCTAGAAACCACCCTGGGCAGTTGATTTAACTCTGTAACCATCCATACAGAGCTGTTCAACTGAGGCCGATTATAATGCATGAAAGCAGTCACAAGCCCGTCATTTGTACGATTCATTGTAAAAGCTATTTTACCATTTCACAATGTTGTTGTGTTGATCACTATGAATACTGTTTCCTACACTATGTACTATAACAAAATAATCCTGCTTTGTGAAGCCCTTGCACAAAGATCCTCTATCCGCTACTACCAGGATAAGGCATGTGCTGGGCTTCAACAAGTTTTGCAACCTGTCACCTAATTTTTCCTGAAATATCTTGCCCACACCTCTGCCATAGCTACTGTCCCTTTAAAATACTTCACAATAAATTGGAAGTCTCGTTCATGTCACCCCATCCATATGATGCTAAGTACTTTCTCCAGAGCGAGACCATTTGTTATGAAAAATTTACAGAAACCCAGAAATAACTTTCCTACAGCAGTCCAAACATTTTGCATTCATGGTTGTTTACAAATTTGTTCACGAGATTTATTACAAAATTAGTATCAAATGAGACATTGAAGTTATGTAGCACACTAATTTATGTGGCCTATATAGGCTCTAATGTTAGTACAGTAACGTAAATGCAGTTAAAATTGCGTTACAATGCCAAATCTGAACACCCGAATAATTCGGACTAAAATTACTGGAGCTGTGTAGGCCTTAAACACGTTCGAAGTATCTAGAGCAAGAAAATTAACGCTACGTTGCGTGAAAAATAGTAATGAGAATAATAAAGAAATACGCTGTACTTAACTTATCAGAAGAGAAAATTAACAATTAAACTAGATTATTTAAACTGACTGTGCTGAAATGAATACACAATGATGGTGTAGACAAAGGTAGAGAGGGCAGTAAGGCATCATCGTGATAACTTCATCTAGAAAATCAAAAGCATTTTTAATGGGTAACTTCCTATTACCCATGTTAACGACAATGTTATTTTCACTGTAGGCTACAATTAAAATCTTCGGCTACCGGTACACTAATGAAAACAGTTGACAGGAATGATGGGTCTAAACACTACTAAATCAACAAGAACCAAACATGGTATAGAGTGTTCTAGGTAATGCCAGTCTAATAGATTGGCATTATTCTCTTTAGTTTTTAGTGATGCTTTTAATTCTCTTCGTGCCATGTGACTGAAAATGTAGCCGAAACACCAGTAAACATTAACCTATAATGAGGTTATTAATCGTTCTACAGTCACGTTCTCTTACTGGACTTTGTGGCAATTTAGCTATGTCATTCTGAAGATCACGCAAATATCTATACTGTTTAATTATTGCAGTAGCGTACCTTATCGTCTGTTTGGCTGCATGTAATTGCATCGCTAAATATCTTCACTTCTTCAGTACGTTTATCTCAATTTCGAAAGTGAACATGCTAACCTTTCATCCTGAAAGGTGGCCCTACATTACTATGAATTGAAGTCTGAATTCATCATTCATAAAGAAAATAGTGCTAAGACACGAAAAACATGTTTAAAACTGAAGTTTTTACGTTTCGGTTGAGGAAATCCGAGATTCTTGTGGGTTTCCCTTCCTTGCCGAATGTATTTCTAGGGACAATTGCTTTAATATTCACATCTCACGAATTAATTGAAGATGTAGGGGGCACTCCACTCCTTATGACAGACAGTAATCAAAGCACTGGATTCCAGCTTTTAAGGTGCACATAAATCACCAACCTTCCTCCTTTATCCGGGCTTAGGACCGGCAACAGCAACTGCTGAAGTTACTGAGTAACTACCGCAGCAACTGAAGGCGGAGTTAAAGCTATTACAGCTATTAATTATTGCTACTAATTACAATACAAGTTTACAGTCGCAATGATTACACATTCGAATACGCTATCCAAGTGCTACCCGTTAGAAATGGAAATTTATATCTTGTTTGGATGACCATTTCCGACGAGAGTAGAAGTATTACATTGGTAATTTTTGTCTTATAATTCCATAGTCCTGGCATGTCTTTAACTACTTAATTTTTTTAATAGTTTTGATCTAGGTTTTTGTCATACAATGTATTAATTGCACAGAATTTGCTGGCAAATTGTCTCACCTAGCAAATCTGCACAAAGTGTTTCTCAATTGGTATACGAGATGGCAGCACAGTCACATGACTGCTAGAGTGACTAATCCTGTCAAAATATTTCAGCAGTGGAAGAAGTACCACTTTCTTTTAGGACACAGCACAGGTAGCATCTTGGACGCAAAGTTACTGGCGCCATGTTTTAATTTTTTTTATTGCATATATTTTGACTTTTAACCTTACGGCTATACAGCCATATTTTTCTTTTACAAAGTAATGTACATTTACCAAAAAATTCATTCCTAGTTTTATAACGAGTTTATTATTTTGATGCAGGAGAGCTGACATGGATGCTGGTAGTAGTGAAGAGTGATGTAATCTGATCAGCTGCCGAATAAAATCATTTAGTTGGTTTGCTAATAGTTTGCGTTCAAAATTATTTGATTGATATCGCCCACTGTAGTTCCATCTCATTCACAATAAGTCTCTCTCTCATGTATTCAGGGGATGTGACTATGAAAAGATCCATGGTTAAATCTCATTTGGATTATGGAGCTTATCAATTTTTATTTTCGTTAAATGAGCTAAACCAAGGTTTTGATGGAATTTTTAGCTTTATCTGTTCTTTGTACATTCTTTTACTGAGTAGGCTATAGATGACTTATTCATTGTCCTACTGTCACCTAATGCTTCTATGCTAGTATAGGTTTAAAATCTGATGCTGGTAATAACATAATTCTAAAGATGCCATGTTTAGCAGCGGTTTTCAGTAAATCTATTTCATTATATTTAATATTGGCATGTCCTTTGCTCCACATATATTTTACATTCTTTCAAATGTCTGTAAATCTATCGGTCCAAACTGCGTGGTCATCAGTCCATAGCTTACAAACTACTTAAACCTAGGTAAACTAAACTACGGACAAACACACACACCCATGCTCCAGGAAGGACTCGAACCTCCATGGCAAGCAACCGCGCGCTCTGCAGCAAGGTGATTTAGACCGCTCTGCTACTCCACCACGGCTTACATTCTTTCCAACAGTTTCATTTTCATTAGTAGATAGCTTTAAGTATGTCCATTGTCAATGGATTAGGTTTCTTGAGAATGGTGGGCATCTGCATGTTTTGTAGTAAGCTTCTGCAGTGTGATAAAATGAATACATTTGATTCAGTACAAGTCTGCAAAATATTTTAAGGCTGTAAGACTTCTAGGCCCTACTGAAAAACTGGAAGTTTCACTAGGAAGTTTATATCATTTCCGTATGACCAGTACTTGGACATAAGAAAGCATACCCCATCTTGATATCTTATGAGATTTTGGAGCCCTCAGTATAAATCTGGACATATTGCGGGAAGTACTCAGCAATGCTCGTGTATACCGGTACCTACTAATTGTTCTGCTCCAATAGCTGTATTGATTGAGAAGTAGAAGACATCTGCTACTGAAATTATTCATTATAATGGTACCTACAGTACTCTAAATTGGAATATGTTGACATTCTTTGGAGATTAACCAGATTGTCTAATCTAGCGAATATGTTTGATTTTAGATGTGTGTTCATTGTCTATGTATTCTTATCTTCTTCAATCCATCTATAAAGTTTTAGCTCTAGTGGGTGGGCAATTGTTGCAAATTTCTTTGTAGGAATATGTCAGTCAATAGTTTCCAGCATAAGGCTTGGGCAATTCTACAGCTTCTGCTGAAAATGTGTTTGTAAGTGTGGAGCTCATAGCTCCTAGGGAAATTCTGATACAACTAAACTGGAGTTTTTCTAGTTTCATAACTGATTTCCTGTAGCCATTGCAGAACAGCACACTTTCATGATAAATATGAGATCTAATTAGATTTCTGTATATTAATAGTAATATGTTATGTCCTGCTCGCCCACCAAACTCTTGTAATAGAGTGCAACACAATGAGGCAAGGCTGAATATTTTCTATGAGATTTCCAATGTGCCCCACCTATGACAGGGGTGAATCCATTATCATGCCTGAAAATCTAGTCTGACTCTTCACAGGGAAATTCTGACATTTAATTTCATATGCGTTAGATCTTGTGGAATCTTTCACCTTCAGGAAATAACAATAGTTGTCTTAAGGACTGAGAGCTGTAGGCCTGCATTTGCCAGCCAGATTTGTAGCTGGGATATTGGGGTCAAATCTAATCTCCGATACCGCTTCGACCAATGACGTCACGTTTTACGCCATTCCGTCCCGTGCGTGGTTTCAATACGGGTACAAACTGTTTATGTGTCTGATATTTTTGAAGACACTCTAACTTTCACTTTAAAAAAGTTACCTGTAGCATAGCCCTAAAAAGGTTAGGTATAGGTTAAACAAGATTTTTAGTACATGAGGGCGCATAGCGCCCAAATCTCCAGTTCAAAAACACTCAATCATTATACTGTTGTATGTTCGACATAAATATATCATTTCAGGCCGTACAACTTCGAGTGCAAGCTTTCTTTAAAATTACCTAATTATTAAATGTATTTTGAAGACGTGGTATCATTAAGTATCAACACAATACCGTGTTGTGGTAAAGATGTGTTCATAGTATACCTCGATTATGTACGATGTCATCGGTCAAAGCGGTATCGGAGACTAGAGTTTATCCAGATGTCGCTGAACACTTTCTCCTTGTTTTGTTGAGGCTTAAATGTGAGGTATAGAAACATATATCATTAGCAAATTGCAGTACTTGAACAATTCTGGGTAATTTGGATTGCAAGTCCACTATGTAAATATTAAAGAGAATGGGGCTCAACATCGAAACTGTGGAAGACTAATAGTGGTGTATCTTGGGCCAACAGTTTTATTTTTTACTCACAAGAGTACTGTTCTTCTAACAAAAATAAATAAATAAAAGCTTATCCAATAAATGCAATGGTAGAGAAATCCAATATACAACCCTTTCTGACATAATATATTCAGAATAACATTGTTGTGTGTTGCTTCTGTGCCCACAAACATGGCTGTAACCTACTACTTTTTGTCAAAAGCTTTTCATATGTCCACAGTGAGTAATGTCAAGTTACCTTATCTAATATAGAGTGTTGTTTTCTAAATCCATTTTGATCATCTGCCAGTAGATCACTAGTTTCAAACCTATGTTTAATCATTTTCTCCAAGATTTCGGCAATGTAGGAGGAGAGAGCTGTTGATCTGTAGGAGCTGACAGATGCTGGGTCCTTTCTTGGTTTCTGTATTGGATAATTATGTCAGTAATCCAGTCTTCAGGTGGACCATATTCGGTTGAAAGTTTCCAGCAGCCTATCTTTCCCAGGTTCAGATAAGTTCCGTAACATTGCATAATAAATATCGTCCACTTCCAGAGGGGTGTGTTAATGCAATCGACAGTTCTTCCTTTGTAAATGGTAAGCATAAGAAATGGTCTGACTTTTCTGCTGCAGCTATCAAAAGTCCTGTCGGTGCTAATGGACATGCTATTTTGACTTGGAATGAGTGTGCAAAAGATTGATCCATTCTTTTGTGTTTATATTTTCTAGTTCCTATGATAAAAATCATTATTATACCTCCATACATCTCTGATATTGGTGTCTTCATTCAGTTTGCTACAAAACACAATCCAGCTTTCTAGCTTCTTTTTCTTTTAAAAGACATTTTACTTGGGCATTTATTTCTTTGTATTGTAAGTACTTACCAAACCATTGGTTTCACTAATATTCTCTGAAGGCGTATTTTGTTGCTGTCACTGCTCACGAACATTCTGCATCCTAACAAATGGTTGGATTTTTTCTTTTATTTTCTTTGATGTTTTCCTAATAGGTATTGTTTAGGAAGCTGCATTATTTATGAGGTTGATAAGTGATTTATATTCATCCTGCAAATTGTTGTGTATTGTTGATTCCAAAATTAGGTGCAGAGTACGTGTCTTATACTCTTCACATTGGGCATCTGTAATCCTCCATTTTACTCTTATCTCTACCTCACTGTCTAAGATAGGTGTTATTCCAAGTTTAATTTCAATTTGAAGGTGATTTGAACCCCTTGTGTATCATTCAGTACTGATCAGTGAACTATAGTAGCTAATACTGGCAAGCATATGGTTAATTCTGTTGCTGACTGTTGTTTGTATGGATTAGATACTAAAGTAGGTTTCCCATTATATTCAGTTATCTCTTCCAGATGTCTCCTATAGCCACCTGTTTCTCCAACAAAACATTTTGGGCATTAAAGTCACCACATAACAAGTATGGCGACTGTACCTGAGTTAAAATATTCCTCTATGTTCTATCCTCAATTCTAGTTTTGGGTGGGCAGTAAACAGAGGTAAGTGAGAAGTTATACTTATGTGAATGGATTCTAACAGCTACAACATGAAGTGTTTCCTCCGGCAGTATCTGTACAGGTAAGATTATGAAAGAAAGATTCCTTTGTACAAAAATCGTGACACCTTCCCATCTGTCCATTCTGCCCTTTCTTATTACATTGTACACTGTAAATGCTATACTTGAAGTAGGCAGACTGCTGTGATATTTACTTGGTGTAATTCTTGTAGGGTGAAGTGGGGTAAGTGTAACCACGGGGTTAGTGTAACGACGGCTTATGGCGCCTTAAAGAAGCTGTATTTTTACCTCTGACCTATCATATATGATAATTTATTCCTTTCTTTGTTATATTTAACCATACATTGACAAATCTGACATAAATTGGTAATTAGTTTTTGGACTTTGATGTCTACATTTTCACTCTGTGTGTGAGTGACATGGTCAGAATTTGGTGGTCTGTCATTTTCTCAGTATTAAAGATAATTTCACAATTTTTTGGTTAAAAACTGAGTTTTGCATGATAATTTCAAATATGACATTCGTTTTACTTTACTGTTAAAGCTCTTGATATGCCAGTCATGGTTACACTTGTCCCAACTTTTCCCCATGTGGGGCAAGTGTAACATTTCATCTGGGGCAAGTGTAACCAGGGGGGTCATAGAAATTTCTGAGGGAAGGGGGGGGGGGGGTGAAAAATGATTTAGGAGATCGAGAAGTGATTTTCCTCAGATGCAAAAATAAGACAAAACATGGCACCACATTCTACTAGCCTGATAAAAGAGATGAGATAGAAGTTCTACCCTCCGATGTCATTTCAGTGCTGCCCAAGCCTACTCAGTGACTAAATAATAGTTAGGGACTACATGTGAATATAATAAGTTGAATCAGAACAGTTTAGCATTAAACACAAATCGTCAACAACTTTAGTTCAATTACCATGAAAAATAATAGTGTGTGATTGAACTTATAAAGTGAATTTTTCTTTTCTCTTGATATTAGATATTTTATTATTTTAGTTAAATTGACTAGTAATGAAAAAAAACCATGGGGCAAGTGTAACCTCACAACACAAAATTTTGAAAACAATTATTTGACCATATAATTTTATTTTTCAAAAACAAAATGTATATTGTTTAAAAGTCAATAAGTCAAACTTTAAGCATGAGAAATTTCAAAATCATATCTTCATTAAAAAGTTGGAAATTTGGTGTCAAAGTTGAACTATGCCAAAACGTGGTTACACTTACCCCACTTCACTCTCACACATTTTCTTTATTTGATATTGCTGAATGTGCATTCTGTTGTAATTTTTAAGCATCATCTTGGTTTATAAGATGCTCGATAGTTGTCCTGTTTACTTGTAACTGAACATTGTCACCTGCCATTGATCTGATTTGCTCCATGATGGTCAATATTATTCTGAGGGTACTGTCCACTAACCTCTGACTGCCTGCTGTCTGCATCTTTAGGCATTTTTATTGTCATATTAGGGTGCGTATGGGTTTGAGATTATAGGTTGTATTGGACACTGTGATAGAATGTTAGTTTCTCTATATGCACTCCAGCTGCTTGTTTTGTCTTGTGTGTAGGTTTCATATTTATTTTCATGCTGTGGCGAGTAGTATAATGGGCTTGTCTCAGCATCAGTTTTTGTTCTTTTGTTGGAGCACACCATCCATTCTATTCACTGGAGGGAATTCTTGAGTATTATTTATTCAGTACTGTATTCCAAGCTCATTATCTTGGAGAATCTTTCCTATTACATTGTCAACTGCAGTGGCATAACTGTGTGAGTTTATCCTGCTGCTTGCTCCATTAAAAGATATATTGTTGAAGATGGTTATTTCTTGAATTTGCTTCGTTCTGGTACATAAAGACCCGTATATATTATCTTGTATCTATTCTGTGATGTGTGTTGTTCCGGTGGAACTATTTACGATCCTTTCTGTGCGTTATCACTGTCGTTATCCCCCCATTTAAGGCTTGATGTGTTTAGTGCAATGTTTCCTGTATTTGTTTCCACTTGAAGCTTTGCTAGGATTTTCTCTCGTTGTTCGATCCCATTTCTTATATTAACTGCCCTTTTATAGTTAGCAAAGTCCATCTCCAGATTGTGTGCCATCTCTTGAAAGTCTATCGAGCAAGGTGGCACAATGGTAACACACTGGACTCACATTTGGGAGGATTGTGGCTCAAATCCACCTCCAGCCATCCAGATTTAGGTTTTCTGTAATTTTCCTAAATCACCCCAGGAAAGTGCTGGGATGGTTCCTTTCAAAGGATGTGGCTCATTTCCTTCCCCTTCCTTAGTCATACGACCTGAGTGTAAGCTCCATTTGTAATGACCACACTGTTGATGGGGCATTAAACACTAATCTTCCTTCCTTTTTCTTCTTTGTTATGTCCTGCATTAGAGGATAGCTTACCTCAGCTGTGTGCTGCTGCCATTATTGATCTCTTATCTGGCAAAATTTTTTCTGTCTCTGCTTGTCGTTTTCTTGATGACACCATGTCCTGAACCTCCATTTTAATTTCATCTTCTTCCAAGACTTGCACCATATTGGCAACTATTGCCAGTGTGTTAAGATTTTTGGACGTATTTTGTTGTCTGCCCTCTCCATACTCTCGAATGTACATAGCAGAAAATTCACTATAGTCCTCTGAAGACCATAAAATAATTTTTTTCACTTTCAAAATCCTAAATAAATTACACACTATGAGTCTGCTGGTTGCTAACCAGAGATACAGAGGTTACAATCAATTGAGGCACCATTTTAAATTCAGCATTTTAGGAATGGTGAACAAAAACTTGCAGTGTAGCATTACAAAGCCTTTAAGAGGTGCCAGGAAAATGTTTACTCTAGGATATGTATTGGCACAAGTATCTGCAACATGTATATGCAACTTCATAACATGTCTCATGACTTCTATGACTTGCCAAGTAGCAACCTCATACATGTATGATTGTGTGTTTACATTTGTTGATTTGTATCAGTTAGTGACGGCTTTCGACAATGATGTCAAAGAAGTCACATTTTTATGTGCTGGAGCACTTGCTCTTTTGGAAAATGAAATGGAAACAAAGAAAAGGTGGAGGGAGTTCAGTTGGTGGCAACAAGAGTTTCTCTACAAGTGTGCTACTCACAGGGCTTACGTGATGTTCCTTCAAGATTTAACTCTACAAGATAGCGTGTATTTTAGAAATTATGTTAGGATGCTGTTTGTTTTGGCTCCTCAATATTTTATAAATTATCTGTGGATGCATTCACCAGTTCCACGTTTGCCTCCTGGAAAATTTATAAATGCCATTTTCTAACTTGCCCATAATTATAGTATGGTGATTTTCTTCTAAAATCTTAATTTATTTGCCTCCAGTTCACCCAAAAGCATATATTCATTTTCCTCCCAGTCAAATGAGCAACTTCTGCTATTTGTCAAATTAAGTGGCAGACAACAAGAAAGACTGGTACTATGTATACCATGTTGCATATGTGCCAAAAAAGCTATGTACAAAATGTATAGGTGACATGCATGCACAGGAAGGTCCACAGACAAGTTCAGTGAACTTTTGTATGAGGTGATGCATCACGACTTGTCAAACTGACATGTCGCTCATACAAGTTGTGATATATGTGTCCCATTGTAAACATACCTTTACAAATACATATTGGTCGGTTGTAGATAAACAATGTAAATCTTAAAGTATAGTTACAAATTGATATATACATATAATTCACTTGCTCTTGTGTTTGGTTGTACGGTAGTGTAATGGATAGTGTTGTGGATTACAAACTAGATATGGAGAAGTCATCATTTGAGACCTTCTTTGGGTTCCACTTTTCTGCAGACAAGACAGTCTGTATGAACTTCTAGTGGTGCATAGTGTTTCTCCCACCGACTCTCGATCTTTGTCCAGATGTTCTCCCATTCGTTGAAACAAAAACTCCTTGGGACTCACGTTTGACAGGAAACTTTGTTGGTCCTCCCGCATCTCCTCTTTGGTAGTTCGGTGTACCTGCTCACTAAAAGTTCTCAAGAATACTGTGCAGCACTTCATGGGGTGCAGAATTGTCTACCCATCTCAGACTGTACCGCTCCCTTGTCTGCTCAAAACTAGACTATGGGTGTATGGTGTAATCCTCTGCACGATCATCTACTTTACGCTGTCATAATATGAGTCATCATCAAGGGAACTGTTTGGCAATGAGAGCATTCTATACCAACCCTGTAGAAAATCTCTATACTGAAGCTGCTGAATTACTACTATCCTACCAAAGGGACATCCTTCCCAGTTGATATGCAAGTTAATTGTGATTGTGTGGCCACTCAATATATGCTATCTTTTTGATGACTTCCTCAACCATGTGTTGGCAGTACATCCATCATCTCTATTACCTTCCGGAGTCTGCTTTCATTCATTGCTTTGGTAACTAGACTTTACGCTCCCTACCACATTCTCAATGGGTGTCAGCTCCTACCATCCATGGCTCTATCTGGAGATATGTGTCAACTTAGGACTTCATTTGCTTCCCAAGGACACTACTTGTGGCACAGTCTACTGCAACAAGTTTCTTGCACTCCACACACAGCTTGCCGACCATGGTGTTAGGTGTGCCATTGTACTCGGTGATTAATCCTTCCAATATTGTCTGCCTGACCAGTGCTCAATCTTCACTGTAGTGCTCTTTGCTCTTTATCAGGCCACCCAGTACCTTAGACGACACTCGCCTACTCATAGTGTCATCTACTCAGATTCCATGAGTTCTCTTCAGAACCTCTGGGATCTATACCCAGTTCATCCCATGGTACATCAAAATCATTAATGTGCCCACTCACTAACTGCCTATGGGATGATGGTGATGTTATGGTGGGTTCTTGGCCATGTTGGAATGTTGGGAAATGAGATCTTGGATGCTGCTGCAAAGGCTGCTGCTTCCCTTTCTTGGCTTGCTACCCATACTGTTCCATCAGATGTCCTCTGTGCCATAGTCTCTAGGTGTATGGCATCACTCTGGAATATGCATTGGTTTTCTTCAAGGCAACAAGCTTCGGGAGATCAAACACCTGCCTTTTGCATGGTCAACTTCCTCCCAGCCCTCTTGGCACAAGGAGGTCATTATAGCCCTCCTGCGCATAGAGCACTGTTGCTTTAACCACCACCACTTACTATGTGGTGATCCTGTCCCAACCGAGCGAGGTGGCACAGTGGTAACACACTGGACTTGCATTCGGAAGGACGGTGGTTCAAATCCACCTCCGGCCATCCTGATTTAGGTTTTCCGTGGTTTCCCTAAATCACTCCAGGAAAATACCGGGATGGCTCCTTTCAAAAGGGCATGGCCAATTTCCTTCCACATCCTTACCCAAAACTCCGAGCGTTAGCTCCATCTCTAATGACCAAGCTGTCGATGGGACGTTAAACCCTAAGCTTCCTCCTCCTCCTCCTCCTCCTCCTGTCCCACTTTGTAGCCACTGTTCCCAACCACTGACTGTGTGCCACATTCTGGTGTAGTGTCCTATTTTAATCATCTCCATCAAAATTTGTGTTTTCTGTCTAATTTGTCTGATGTTTTAGCTGATCACCCATGCTGTGTTGATTGTGATCTACTTTTTATTCACAACATTAACATGGAAAAGGAAATTTAACTCTAACCTTGCTTAATCCTTACAATTTATATTTCATCTTGGCTGCTTATGACCACAGTAGTTTTGCGCCCTTAAACAACACAAAAAAAAGATCACATAACTATGCAGTTATAGGTAGAAAGCCTTCCTCATATAGGCTCTCTAATTATGGGCATCCAGCCATTATGAATCGTTGAACCTTCCACTGTGCAGCTAGCCCCCAATCCCCTTGCTCTGCTTGGAATTACAATTGGCCCTGTTCGCCACCACCCTGTCCAGCTACAATACCTCGTTAACCACCCTACTAAACAACTTATCCTCAGACTGTTCCTTCCATCACTTACTGTCAATTGTGCCACCATCTACATCTGCCCCACATCTCATCTCCCATATGACTTCCTTATCCATTCTGATCAAACCTTCGTGACCAATGTGGTAGCTACTAACCTCAACCTTTCCTCTTGATCCCCTGTCAAGCTCCAGCATTGGCATCAGTTCATGACCACCATTCAGGGTAACCATGTCACCTCCCAAGACTCACCCACAATGAAAGCAACACCACCTCCAATGCTATCTTCACCTCCCCTAACCTCCTGGCCCACATCATGGTGGAAGTCCTCGACCTTATAGGCAGTGATCGTGCCCCCGTCCTACCCACTGTTGACCACCACTGCTGGCCCACACCTTGGATCATCCCACAAATTTGGACCATTATTATGCCCTTGCTGACTGGGATGCCTACTGTCACACCATTCATACCAGAGTCTCTAGCCACCTCCTCTTACCATATTCCTGCAATACTGACCTTTCCACCACCTTCCTTTACCAAACCTTGACTGACACCATCCAGTCCCACATTCCCACCAAGGCCACCCAACCTCTGTGTCCGACATTCCCTCAACAGGCAGTCCCTCTCTGGCATTAATCCCATTGAGTCTATTGATCCTTCTTCCCCACCCATGACCAGGGCACACTATGATGCCACTGGTAGCTACAAAGTTACACCTAAAATCTCCTCATAAAAAAAAGAATAAAAAGAGAGAGAGAGAGAGAGAGAGAGAGAGAGAGAGAGAAACCACCGGAACTGGTGAAAGACACACACCCATATTAACAACACACTCTTCATAATCTTCTCGGGGTACTGGCAAGAGTTCCACCATCTTATTGGCAGTCACCCCATACCCTCTCCTTGCCAATGAGGGTCCCTTTCCTGACAATGCTAGTAAGGTCAATCACTTCACCACCTACATCACCGACACCTTTTCCGTCCCTGAAAGTCCTCGTTTTGACTACTCTCAATTCCCTTCCATCCATGAGCACACTGATACCTCTGCCCTGCTACTTGCCCCCAGCTTCCAGAACTTGGTACACATGCATCCTACATAACTAAACACAACTCTCACTGCCATAGACACCCAATTTACACTCTGCACTAAACGCAACACTGCTCCCAGTCACGACTGCCTTACCATACAACAAAAAGCCCATAACTGCCTCTGTCTCCTCAAACTCCTGAATGGTGCTTACAGAATGCCAACATGGAGGACAATAATCCAAAATAAGTGGTGAAAACCAAAATAAATTCTGTGGAAGCAGTTGTTTTGACAATTCATGGTGGACTTCAGTAAAAAATGACAGCTATTTATCAGTGATAGCACACTTTGTTAAAGATTTTGAGCTGGTTTCTTGCCTCTTAGAGTTTTTTTTAAATATGATGAAAGACACACTTCAGAAAATTTCGCTGAAGACCTATGACATATTACTTGGGAATGGGTTATTAAAAAGACTTTCATTACAACACTTTCTTGCAGCACCTCGTTATCTAGTGGTGTCCTGGACTGAAAAAGGAAAAATTTTTCTTCTGTGAATCTGTTCATGATCCAAAAAGGATCTCATTTTCGAAATTGCACTCTTCTCCTGGAGACAGAGGTGGAGATTCAAGTTTATCTGTCTGATCAGGGAGTCACAGGTGTCCACAGAGTCATAAGAAGCGTCGATAAGGACTTAGTGCCAACTCGTACCTTATTTCTGACTTTTGATTGAGTAGTCCTTCCACCAAAGATTAAAGCTGGCTACCAGGTCATTACTGTGCGACCATATATCCCAGATCCCACACATTGTTACTAATGCCAACATTTCAACCATACTCGACAATCTTGCAGAAACACTGCTAAGTGCGCAACATGTGGCAGGGATGATCATGAGGCCGACTGTCCACCCTCGTCCCCTCACTGTGTCAACTGTATGGGTAATCATACAGCCTCCTCATGAGACTGCCCTGTATTTCTTGATGAATGAGCTCTGCAGGAGATAAAAAGTTCCGACACCTGTAGCTCAAAAAATCTTCGCTAGTTGCAAACATAGTGCACCACCCTCTGAATCTTAAAGCTCCTTTGTTGCCACAATTAGACTAACAAGAGAAATGGCAACTCAGACTTCCGACCTATAGTTTAGTGGTTGAGTCGTGTCGACACCCAGACCCACAACATCATCATCTTCAATCACGAAGGGCATGCACTGCCCTACCAATCCACCTCATGCACCACCGAAAATACAGTCCTCCCAAACAGAAAGCAGGAAATCGATAAAGGAATACTCCAGTGACAATTTCCTGCTCACTCCTACCCAGCTGCTATTGAGTCATCTGTGACCCGTCAGGATTCAAAAACGTCCAGTAAGAAAAGGTCCTCACCTTCACATTGTTCATCCTCAATGGCATCACCTAGCAACACGCATCCCCAGTTGCCTTCCGTACCACAGGGGCATTCCAACAATAGCTAGTCAGGAGGCCACCACAAGGTGGATCCTGACATACCAATGGAACTCGTGGACCAAGATCTTCTGGACACAGACAGTTGCATCTCTGAGTATACACAAAGAGGCAGACAGCAGTCACTTGGATGACTGCTCTTCTTTTGACCCTTATTTGTGATGTCAATCCTCCAATGGAACATTCGCGGTGTCTGGTCCATTAGAACTGAATTGCAGCTTCTCGTGCAAACCTATTTGCCAATGATTTTCTGCCACCAGGAAACAAAATTAAACCCTCATGATCATTTTAACTTCCCACATTTCAACTGTATCCGTTTTGACCTTCCCCCCACAGCAGGGATGCCGACTTATTGGGGCAGTCATGCTACTGATACAAGACGATATCCAGTCACACTATTTCCCTAGATACACAGATCCAGGTTATCGCTGTTAGCCTCTCTCTCCCTATGTTTAACTTTTCTCTATGCAACGTCTATACACCTTTGTCGTCCACTGTCACTAGGGCAGACTTTTTGGAAATCATTGATCAGCTCCCCTCTCCATTTCTGCTAGTTGGCGACTTCAATGCCCATCATTCCCTCCACACCCCTGTCAGAGGCGCACCCTCTTGGTGGATATCTTTAACCACCTTAATCTCATTTGTCTGAATACCAGTGAACCAACATATCTTTCAGATTCCACACATACTCTATCCCACCTGGATCTTGCAATCTGTACCTGCAGCTTGCCCTACGTTTAGAGTGGTCTGTTCTCTCCAAGACTCACTGAAGTCACCACTTCCCATGTGCCACAAGTCTGCTAATGCCTCATCCATCAGCACGTCTGTGACAATGGCAGTTTGTAAAAGCAGCCTGGCAGCTTTATTCCTCTTTGGCAACTTTCCAAGAACACCAGTTTTCAAGTATAGATGAGCACGTAGACTACCTAACTGCTGCAGATGTCACTGTCGTGGAATGTTCTATCCCTTGTACCCCTGTGATGTCGTGACATACACTGGTTTTCTGGTGGACTGAGGTGTGTCGTGATGTTATCAGAGCTCAGAGACGTGCCCTCCACGTCTTACAGTGCCATCTCACTTAGGAGAACTGTATCCAATACAAAAGGCTGCGTGCTCAGTTCCGAAGCTTCTGTAAGGAGTGTAAATGGGCTGGTTGGATTGCATTTACTAGCTTTTTCAGCAGTTCTACTCCTTCTTCAATTTTTTGGGGCAACCTCCGACGACTTTCTAGAGCTTCAGCATACTCACCGATTCCCAGACTGACTGTGGCAAATGAAGTCATGTTGGATTCTGTAGACACCTGTAACATTTTTGGCCACCATTTTGCTCAGGTCTCCAGTTCCACACACTGTCCCTCTGCTTTCCTCCCTCGTAAACTGGCAGCAGAAGCGAGGGAGATATGTTTCTCCTCTCAGAATGGTGAATGCTACAACACCGAGTTTACTATGAGGGAGCTTCATCACGCACTCTCTTCATCTCGGCCCTCATCTCCGGGCTCAGATGACATCCATGTACAAATGTTGAGACACCTTTCTCCTCAGAGTCTGCATTTTCTTCTTTGAATCTATAACTGCATCTGGATGGGCAGTACGTTCCCTAGTCACTGGCATGAAGCCATAGTCATTCCCATACCTAATCCTGGGAAAGATAAACATCTTCCTTTCAGCTACCATCCAATTTCCTTCATCAGTAGCATTTGCAAAGTGATGGAACAAATGATTAACAGTCAGTTGGTATGGTTGCTTGAATCTTGGAATCTCCTCACTAATGCCCAATGTGGTTTTCACAAACACCACTCCACCGTTGACCACCTTGTCACCTTTTCTACCCGTGTTATGAAACATTTTTTGCGGAAGTTCCAAATAGTAGCTGTGTTTTTTGATTTGGAAAAGGCATATGATACCTGTTGGAGAACAGTTGTACCTCAGGGCTCAGTGTTAAACATAATTCTTTTTGTCATTGCAATAAACCCTAACATGGACTGTCTTCGCTAGATGTTTCGGCTTCTTTATTCCCTGACTTTGCAATTTACTGTAGCTCTCAGTGAACTTATCTACTTGAGCGGTGCCTTCAGCATTATCTCAACCATCTCTCTTCGTGAAGCATCAATAATGGCTTTCATTTTTCTGCTGACAAGACAGTGTGTATTAATTTCTGGCCGCGCACTGAATTTCAACCACCATTCCTTCATTTTGGTCCACTCTCTCTTCAATTTGTCAAGAGAACTTGATTCCTGGGGCTAGAGTTTGACAGGAAACTCTGCTGGTCGGCCCATGTTTCTTACCTGGCTGCTAGTTGTACCCACTCTCTAAATGTACTACGTGCACTGTGTGGTACTGTCTGGGGAGCTGACAGGACCACCCTTCTTCACTTGTACTGAACCCTTGTCTGCTGAAAACTGGACTACAGGTGTATTGTCTATTCATCTGCATGCTCATCCATTTTAAGTCGTCTCAATATGATCCATCACCATGGGATTCATCTAACCATAGGGGCTTTTTATACCAGTCCTGTTGAGAGCCTTTATGGTGAAGCTGCCGAATTACCACTGTCCTATTGATGGGAAATCCTCCTTAGCCGCTATACGTGTCGATTTTCAGCTAAGCATGGTGATCCATCTTGGGCTATATTTTTCGATGATTTCCTGGACCATCAGCACGCAGCTAGTCCGTCTTCTCTACTACCTCCAGAAGTTTGCTTTCTGTTGCTGCTTCAATGAATTGACTATACACTCCCTCTCTTCAGACTCTGTTGGTGTACATCCACACCGGTTGGCCATGCACACCAAGGCATATAAGTGATCCTGTTGTTCATCATTACTTGGCATGGGTTCTTCACCTCCCTGGCTCTGCCCTGACATCTCTATTAACCTTTCACTCCATTCACTCTCCAAAGACACTACCCCAAATTGGGTGTATCACAGCCAGTTTCTTGCCCTTTGCACACAGCTTCAGGAAAATTTTTCTCTACACCAATGGTTCCAAGACAGACCATGGTGTTGGTTGTGCCTTCGTACCCAGTGATGATTCTCTCCAATATTGTCTTCCTGACCAGTGCTCAGTCTTTAATGCGGAACTCTTTGCCCTCTATCAGGCCATACAGTACATCAGGTGACATGAACTCTCTAATAGTGTTATCTGCTCAGATTCTCTGAGTGCTCTCCAGAGGTTTTGCGTGCTGTATGCGGTACACCCCTTGGTACAAATAATCCAGGCATGCTTTCACTCTCTCATTGACAGTGGAACCAAAGTGGAATTCCTGTGGGTTCCTGGCCACGTAGGTGTGTCAGGGAATGAGAAGGTGGATTCTGATGCAAAGGATGCAGACCTCCTCCCTTGGTCTGCTTAACTATTCAGTCCCTTCAGATGATCTCCACGTCAGCGTCTCTGGGCAAGTGATATTGCTCTGGCGCTCCCATTGGTCTTCTCTTGAAGGGAGCAAACTTCGGGACATTAAACCTCTTCTAACTGTTTGGCTAACCTCTCTCAGCCCCTTTGTCGTGAAGAGGTCATTCTCGCCCAGTTACATATAGAACACTGTTGTTTCAGCCACCACCACTTACTAAGTGGTGACCTTGCTCCTATTTGTGGTCACTGTTTCCAACAATTGACTGTATAAGTGATAAATAGTTTAGGATTTACATAGAAAAACAGGAATGGTTGATGTCCACACTGTATACATGGTGTAACTAAATATGCAGAAATTCGATAGAGGACCTGACAACAAGCAAAACAGGACCTGTACACATATGATTTATTTGCTTTGGTTACCTTGTTACAGACATTTGTTGGAGTGTACATGATACAGACCACTTCACTAACAGGTGGGTGATTTGTGTTGATACGGTAAATTTACTACTTACAATTCTCTGTAGAAGGTGCTAAAATGGCTACCACAAGCTGTAATGCAGGCATCTATCACTGTCTCCTAGGTGGTGTTGCATCTATCCAACACATTGTTGACTGTCCCACTTATTCCCATATTCCAGGTGTCTGTCATATCTACCGACACCTCTGGTCTATTTGCTAATACAGCAATGCACATTATGAATAGTTATGGCATATGCAATGAGCCCCATAGGTAGAAGTCTAAGGGATTGAGGCCAGGAATTGATGCAATAATCGCATAGAGCAAGGGTGTCAACAGATACAACAGGCACCTGAAATATGGAAACAAATGAGATTATCAGTGATGCATGGCACAAACACCTGCATTACACCTTGTGGTAGCAAATTTGAGCACCTTCTGTAGTGAACTGTACATAGTAAATTACACTGTTTCAACACAAATGACCTACATAGTGAAGTGGCATGTTTTATGTACACCCCAACAAATACCTGTAACATGGTAACAAAAGCAAAGAAACCACATGTTCAAAGGACATATTCTGCTTGCCAGTCTTCTGTGGTGACTGCTCGACCTTAGCCTTGATAGTTCAGTGTGAAATGTCTTTCCGGGGCATCTTTGGGGATACAGCCTCACTGTGCCTGCCAGCCTTGTTGTCTCAGTTCTGTATTACTTGTTGCTGTGTTCACAATAAAATGTATAGATCAGGTACATGTGGTTTTTATTGGGGCTGCAACCCCATGCTAAACCCATATTGGTGACCCCAAGGTTGAGTACAGCATCAAATCATGCAAGTTGTGCAGCGGTATCTGTTTTTTGTGTAAATTTCGCTGTGAAATATGGGAGTCATTGTCTCGCCGGTTACTACAATGACCACAACAGTGGCACCTCTGCCTGAATTTTTCACTGCAGCAACTTCACCGCTGCAAATTCGAGGTCTTCCTGTTTCTAGTGCTTCACATTTTCTTTATCAGAATGAACACTCATAAGACATGTTCACCATGCCTAGTGCTCTGTGTGCCACCAAAAACTTAACCGACTTTGGCCTGGGTTCACCGCTCATGTTTTCTAGTGTTTCTCCTGCAAACACTGTTAATCATGTGCCACACCACATCTTGTGTGTTCAGAACGCTCAGGTTTTGCAGAACATGATCTTATTGAATTTGCAAAATTTGAACTTTAGGCCGGCAACACCCAGCCAAGTGTGTTTGTGTATCCTGCTGACCATATGCTCCACCAACGAGGTGTGGTTTCCTCTAATCAGTCTAATTTTTCTGGTGCTTCTTGACTAAGTCTCTCTTCTGAACACACCCCTCACAATGCATTCATCAACTGCTCGGTTAATTATGGACAATTTATTCGTGATCCAGGTGCACCTTTTTCCGTCCACACAGCCAACCTGGGCAATTCAATACTGTGTCAACTAGCCTTGTGCAATCTACACCACCGAACATTTTCAGTGATTGTCTGACCACGTCTGCTTATCCTTTCAGTAGTGATGTAGGCTCAATTTTTTCTCAAGTTGCTGATGTGTCCCATCTGCTACCTGCATCACATGATCTTCCTGCTGAATCATGAATTCAACAATCCATTGTATCACACTGTTGACACACAAAAACATTCTCTGCCGCACTCATTCGTGCATCTGCCCACTTTCATGGCATACACTGGTGCTTCAACCATGCTGGGCACCTGCGTCATCTCACCTCTTTCTGCCACAACCCACTCGCTTATCTTTGAAGCACCGCTGGGGACGACTGCCATGTCGGAGCTCTCTCACGACACCACAACATGTCTGTGTCAACACCTCGGCTGATGGTCCGGAGGCACCACCGTCACTGCCACCTGGGCACCTTCTGATGCTGCTGCCTTTCTCCAAGAAGCTCCCATGACATGGTTCACCATCTCTGAACAGATATTCGACCACTACTCACTTGACGATTCAGCCTGTTACTTATGCCTCATCACACATCTTCATGGACATGTCAACTTTATCTGTGACCTAGTGACCTCTCCTCCACCGGCTGACTGGTATTCCATCACCAACGAATAATCCTCCAGAGGGTTACTCGCACCCCCGAAGATACGCTCAGACACATCATCTGTGAAGGACACCTCAAGGACAAGAAGTCATCACAGTTCTGCTGCCAACTCCATCTTCTCGTCAATGAACCAACATTCCGGATTCTACCCTCATGGCTATTGGTCAACCAAGCTCCCGCTCACTGTCCACTGTCCAGAGTGTCCTCACATATAACATTCTCCCACCTCCGAGTGAATGCATCCGCATTGCAGACATGGTGTATAACACCTACCTGTGTGAGGCACATGATGTGCATCCTTCATCCAAGACTCAGCCTCCACAGCAGAGCAGGAGGCGCTGCCTAAACCGTCCTGCGCTCATCGTTCGGGTAGTGACACGGTGAACAATACTTCCTTATCGCGAACATGAACAGGTGATCAAACTGTGCCATGAAAAAGAGAACATTGTTCATGAGTGCTTCGACACCAATAAACAATCCAAATTGCTGTTGTCAAAGTGGTCGAGCAAACGTGAATGTGTGCTCCGTCTCCGTTGCAACAATGAGGACATCGCTCACAGGTGATCAAACTGTGCCATGAAAAAGAGAACATTGTTCACAAGTGCTTCGACACCAATAAACAATCCAAATTGCTGTTGTCAAAGTGGTTGAGCAAACATGAATGTGTGCTCCGTCTCCGTTGCAACAATGAGGACATCGCTCACTGCCTTGCAGACACAGAATCGCAGCTGATGTCCACTCTGCACCAACTGTCATCTCTGCTGTCACTTCAGAGGGACTATTGCTCCAAGGTTAGTTGAGTGTTACCTCAGCAAGTGTTCCCAGTGCCGTCGTGCCCACGTATGGTGTTTATAGTGTTTGTGACACTTCTCCCCCTCCGTGCAGCTCGTATGTGGAACGTTTGCAAACAGAACTCAGTTTCCATGCGATTGCATTGCCAGGACACTTAGCCCGTGTGGTGTCCCCCTCTGGTGGCCACTTCTAACACTTCCTCTTTCTCTCAAACCTTACGACCATCACTTGTTTCCGCTCCACTAGTCGAGCAGTCGGTTACCGCAATGCGTGCATCTCTGTCAGCTAGCAGCCACCCGAGGAACTTTCACGCGACACCATCTTGCTCCAGAGCACCTGTGGCTCCCCCAGTTAAACCCGTGGCCAGAACTGTAACTTCCCTGGTGCCTCCTTGCAGACTTCACGTGAGTCACACTGAGCTGCGCCCCCTCTCTGTGCCCACCCACCCTGTCACAACAAACAGCAACTACGCATATAAACAAAATTTTCCCCCCACTTTTCACAGTGTCTCAGTGGTCATGAATGGCACGGTTCACAAACTCCATCTTGTTGATGGGCCCCCCATCTCTAACAAACCGTGCCATCTTAGCCCGGAGAAATTGGCAGTCGTCAAAGAACAAATTGCAGACCTTTTAAAGTGGGGTGTCATTGAGCTTTCATCCAGCAGCTGGTCGTCTTCCATTCATTTGGTGCTCAAGCAAGACAGCTCTTGGTGAATGTGTGGTGATTACCACAGGCTCAATGCTCGCACCCTCACGGACAGTTATCCTATTCTGAACATTGCAGATTTCATGCAAACTCTGGCAGGTACGAAAGTGTTGTCGGTTGTGGGCGGGAAGTGTGCTTACCGCCAGATTCCAAAGGCTCCTGAGGACATTGAAGAGACTGCTATTACTACTCCCATAGGTTTATTCCAATATCGATTCACGTCTTTCGGCCTTAAAACACCACACATACTTGGCAGCGTTTCATCAATGAGATTTTATTTCCTTTGTAGTTTTGTTTTGCATACCTTGATGACATATTAGTGTGCACTAATTTTCTTGAGTAGAATAAGAAACATTTACAAATCCTTCTTGACACTTTGGCTGCAGCTGGCATCAAACTTAACAGCAAATGCCAACTACCTCGATGCTCAGTGCTTTTCCTTGGTTTCACGGTTTCTGCCGATGGGATAACCCCGCTCCCCCTCCTGAAAAGATTGATTACATCAGGAACCTACCACCTCGAGGGTGCGGACAATGTCATTACTGATTTTCTCTCACGTATTGATGCCATTTTGTCTCTCTTAGATCTGTCTCTACTCACCACTCTTCAAGTGACTGATAACGGCACAATGCAACTCATTCAAGACTCTTCCTCTTTTTTGCGACCTATCTGCACCACGTTCCTTGGTGTATCAGGAGAGGTGCGCTGCAATGTATCTACAGGCACTGACTGCCGCTACACCCTCACTGCCTCAGGCACGAGATCTTTAATAAACTGCACAATCTTGCTCATCCTGGTGTAAAGGCCTACACCAAGTTAGCCCTGGACTGGTTCATCTGGCGAGACATGAGGTGCAATCGCCAAGCCTGGGCTCGCATCTGTGTTCCCTGCCAAAAAAACCAAAAATCGATACACACACCTTCCCTCCACTAGGCTCTTTTCCTGTCCCTGCTGGCTGTTTCCAGCATGTTATATTGATCTAGTCAACCCCCTTCCCCCGGTTGACAGTTTTCGTTACCTCCTCACTGCAATTGACCGCACCACCGGCTTGTCTAAAGCTATGCCCATTCTGAACATCACTGCAGAAACTGTCGCATGTGCATTCGTGCACTCTTACATCTCCCGTTTTGGCTGTCTGGCTGCCATCACCACCAACCAGGGCAAACAGTTCGAATCTGCTCTATTTCAAAACATGTGCAACCTGTTTGGAATTAAACACATCCACACTACAGCCTATCACCCTCAAGGAAATGGCTTAGTCGAGCATTGGCACCACACTCTCAAAGCAGCCCTCATGTGCCATGACACACTGTGGCTAGAGGCTCTCCCCTTGGTCCTCCTTGGTCTTTACTCCACTTACAAACCAGACCTGAAGAACACCATCACAGGGTTTGTAAAAGGACAAACCCTGTCCCTTCCCAGTGAACTTGTCCACCCCTCCCCTCTACCTCTCCAAATGCACTGGCAATATGCACACATGTCTTCCTCTGTGATGACACTGCCCCTCCCCCTCTTCAGCCCTCTCCAGGTCCCGAAGAGGTGAGACAACAACTTCATTATTTGTGTGAACAATACACCTATCAATCAATAGGGTTAAACCTGCATACAGCGACATCATTTCTCCTCCTCCTCTGCTAGACTCTGCCACCTCTCCCCCTCGACCACCAATCTCTCCCTCCACCCCTAATCTCTCCCTCCACCCCTAATCTCTCCCTCCACCCCTAATCTCTCCCCCCACCCTGTCATTCCCATCTCTCTCTACTACTTCTCCTCCATCACCTTTCCACAGTTTCTTCCCTCTTCCCCTGCACTAGAATTCCAGGTGCCTGTGCCCCCTCCCCTTACCACAGACATTTCTATCATTCTTTGCAATCTCTCGGCCTTTGTTCTCTGTCCGACTTCTCACCCCCTTCCGGCAATGAGTGACAACTTCTTTAACACATCGCCCTTCCTGCCACTGTCATCTCATCAGCTGTCCGTGTTTTCCTCCTGCCGAGGTGCTCGTCATCACTCTGCTGAGCTCTACCAACACCACCTGGAGAGAAGGCCTTACAACAGACCGTGCTACGTCACACTGACCAGGCCGCGGCCGCCAGCATACTGGTTGTCCGCTACTAGGCAGTGGGCGTGCCCCAGCAGCCAGCCATTCTGCTGGTGGCTGCGGCCTGGTCAGTGTGATGTAGCATATTCTGTTGTAAGGCCTTGTTTCTAGGTGGTGTTGGCTCCGCCTACCTCTCAATGCATCCAGCCTGAACCGTCCACCGCCCTCAACATCTTGCGGACTTTGTTGTTGACGCACCAGCACCTTGTTGCTGCTCACACACACTGCTGCCTCCAGATACCGTCGAGGTCACTGTCACCTGGATACCGAGGCATGCGCCACCTGAAGCCTTGGTCTCCCTGCCCCCCACCCCTGCCCTCTAAAGATGTACTCCACACCACTGTGGGTGGGGGACGGGGCCTGTGTGGCGACCACTCGACCTTTGCCTTAGTAGTTCAGTGTGAAATGTCTTTCCAACTGGCATCTTTGGGGACACAGCTTCACTGTGCCCACCAGCCATGTTTCTCAGTTCTGTATTACTTGTCACTTGTTCACAATAATGTATATAGATCAAGTAGAGTCCACCCAGGATACAGTGGGTGATGAGCAGAGATGAGTTTTCATCCGCAGTGCCGGGCAAGTTCATTCCTTCATTCGGAAGGGGAGTCTGCATCAGTCCACTTCCACCTGCTGGCCAGTGCACATCAAGTGAGCTCACCATTATAAACAGCGTGGCAGCACAGTCTCCAGCACTACAGGTCCACGAAGAGTTCTGCATAGCCAGCCACAAGAGATTGTTTTCAGTGTAATTAAATTTATGTCAGAAGAGGCAAAAGAGAGGATAAAAATCCAATTAAAAGTGTTCTTGAAAGAGTGCATGTTGCTACTGGTGTTTCATTTTGGACAGTAAAAATAAATAAATAAAATAAAAGAGAGAGAGAAAGAGAGAGAGAGAGAGAGAGAGAAATTAGTTGCCAGTAGTTCTGAAGGTTTCTCTACTCCAAGAAAACGCGGAATACAGAGAAAAAGGTCTTAGATTTAGATGATTTCCATGAACAAGTTGTGTGGAGATTGATAAACAATTTCCATGAGACAAACAAAAAGCAACCCCACTATAAAGTAACTGTTTTCCTGTAATAAGTGAGAATATGTCTTTCAAGGGAAGTAATTCTGCTAATTGTGGTACCTACTTTGAAAGTTAGGCTTTAGGTACATTATTTTTTTTTTTTAATTTTAATGTAATACTTACATCCTTTATTTTTCCTGCAGTTAACACGATTAATATTTAGCAGGTGGCACAAAAACAGGTTACAGGAAGGTGCTTTGTAACTTTTAGAAATACACAATAAATGTGTTGATTATTTAAATTAAATAAAATAGCACTATGAAGGAGGTTGACCTCTCATATATGTCAATGAATCATACATTCACAATTTGCTTACTATGCCCAATGATTGGACAGATGGATCAAGTAAGGGAGTAAAGGTGACTCTTTCAAAAGGACAATATCTGATTATAGTACATGCAGATAACTGACCCGGACAAGTAGTTCTGCTGGCTATATTGCATTAATGTTCCTAAAGGCTAAAGGAAACATTTACATTTTCTGGTCTACAATACTGTAGAACAGGAAAAAGTGAGCATTCCTTTTAAATTTAAACAGCTTCTATAATGCAGCGACAGAAATACCATTAGTTTTATTAATGCATTTTTTATTTTGGGTCTTTGATTTAGTATTGTTTCTGACGGATTGTTTAAGCTCTATCCAGATTACTGCAGTAAGTTGAAGACTAATGGAATTTTTTTATCTTTGCTAATTAAAGAGAAACACCATACTTTCTGCATGCACACCAGTAACACTAACAAATCAGTCCATATCCTGTATCACAAATGTTACAAACTAATGCTTTAACTAACATGTATTTCGAAGTAAGATAGGTAATTTTAATAAAATAATAAAAATAATGAAATATTAATAATATTGAGTTAAGTATTTAGAAAAAAGTATTTTTCATGGTACGGTTAGTTACAGAAGAGAGAATTTATAAAACTCCAGCAGGTCAAGTCTAGTATATGATACAATCCATCGGCTTTGACCAATGACGTCATTAGTCAAAGATGTTTGTGTATATATACATAGATGATATTAATTTTTTTTTGTATCAAAGATATGGAATTATTTGCATATGGTCTTGATGTAATTAAAGTTTGCCATAATTAAAATTTTTTATACACGATGTATTAGATAGCCTAAAATCAACTAATGACTTCGCAGTTATCACCTGTATTGGATTCTTTACTTAACCTCCACCAATCGAGTAAAGAATACGATACAGATATCTCATGAAATAGTGTCATATGGTATCATTTAAAAACTGTATTGTAAACTAAATTTGACCTCCCCCTGCTCAAGTCAAGAATACGATACAGACATCTCATAAAATAGCATCATGTGGTATAATTTAAAAATTGTATTGTAAACTAGACTTCACGTCCCCCTGCTCAAGTCATGAATACGATATAGATATCTTTTCAAATATCAACATATGAACAGAAAAATATATTATTATGCTACAATTTTATGTGAACATTATTATACATGTAGCTTTTAATGAAATCGCACACATTTGTAGTAGTATTTCTTAATATAATAATAAAAAAAGTATTTCTTGTATGTAATGTTGTAACTTTCTTTTCAGTCACCAGACTTGGAAGTCTGTCACCTCTAAAAAATCTATACTTTTCATTTATTACAAATTGTTGAATTATTTAAACATATTTCACTGTTGTTTTTTTTTTCAATTAATAAAAATAAAATAATGTAATTGATATGATGTATTTCATTTATTATACATATTTCTTAAACTAGCTAATAATTATATATCTGTAAAGTCATTTATAGTATTACGAGGGTTTGTTTTTTAAGTAAGGGCCGTTCGCGCGTATAGTCCCGTAGCTCGTGCGGATGCCACAACAAGCCACCGTGCCACTTGCCGGCATCCTTCCCATTCACACTGATGCCAGTTGCAGCTCTGTAGCTGACGTGTACGCATCACTGTGCTACTTTATAATGTTTACGATTATTGAATCGCCTGCCGTGTGTGAGATACAGTCAATGATACGTTTTTTGACCGTGAGAAGCCTATCAGCTGCAGAAATTCATTGTCAGTTAACAGAAGTTTATGGCTTGAATGCAATGAGTGAAGGTAAAGTGCGTCAATGGGTTAGAGAGTTTAAAAATGGCCATCAAAACGTCCATGATGAAGAACGCTCAGGTCGGCCCTCTGTGATCACTGATGATTTGGTGGCTGCAGTCGAATGAAAGATTCGTGAGGACAGAAGATTCACAATTTCCACTCTTTCTTTGGAATTTCCACATGTTTCAAGATCAGTTTTGTACAAAAATGTGTCTGAAAACCTAAACTTTAAGAAACTGTGTTCTCGGTGGGTACCCAGACTCCTCACAGAGGACCACAAAGGGAAGAGATTTGCCACTTCATATGACTTTTTGATTCATTATGAGGAAGAAGGGGATGATATGTTGAGTCAAATTGTCACTGGAGATGAAACATGGGTATCCCATATCACTCCCGAAAGCTAGCGACAATCAATGAAATGGCAACACACAACCTCACCCGTCAAGGTCAAAGCCAAACAGACGCTGTCAAAGTGCAAGATTATGGCAACTGTGTTCTCGGACCGATGCAGTGTTTTGCTAGTGGACTTTATGCCACGAGGAATGACAATCAACTCAGATGCCTACTGAGCAACTCTAAAGGAGCTCCGCAGAGCAATTCAAAACAAAAGGCGCGGCATGCTGACAAAAGGAGTTTTGCTCCTGCACGATAATGCTAGGCCTCACACCTCTCAAAAGACTTGGGATTTGATTGATTATTTTGGCTGGGAAGTTTTGGACCATGCACCATACAGCCCCGACCTTGCTCCTAGCGATTTTCAACTTTTGCGGTTCCTGAAACACCATCTTGGCGGACAGCACTTCAGTAACGACGATGAAGTGAAAGTGGCCGTGAACTCTTGGCTGTCGGAGCAGGCGGCTGAATTCTTTGAAGAGGGAATTAAAAACTTAGTTGTACGATATAACAAGTGCTTAAATAAAGAAGGCAACTATGTAGAAAAATAGGTAAATGTGTGTAGAATCAGAAAATAAAAGTTTTTTTTACAAAAGTATTTGTATCTTTTTAAAAAAATAAAAATGGCCCTTACTTAAAAAACAATCCTTGTATCTTTGGTATATTAATAATCAATATATTTTTTGATTGACATCATATATTCAAATGTTATTACTTCCATATCTTCATTTCATATATGACGTCACTGATCAAAGCCGACATGTTGTATCGTAAGCTTCAGTTTAGTGCAACACTTTCCCTCCAGTGCTGATCACTTCCCCTCACTTCTCCAGACGCTACCCCCACCACTACTGCTATCACCATGCTTGCCCATCCATCTGTGCATCTACTGGCCACTTTATCCTGCATGCACTCTACATGAGGTTTTCATTGGGGCTCCAACTCAATGCTAAACCAATACTTCTTGAATCCTTGTTGATATCCCCATATTTAGATACACCCTCTGTAACAGCTCAACTAGTCTTTATTCTCTCTGGAACAACTACTGTACTTACTGCTCAAGAGTTGAGTAGCACCTAAAAAGGTTATGTGGCTGTCTCAGTAACTCTGTTTCAAAGAATACTTTTTCATGATAAAACCACAAAATTTTGTAAGGCAATACATGGAATGATGTATCACTCTTTACCTCAAATATATATTGATAGCATATGATAGATCCTGGTTTCAACTGGAAAATCTTTGCATTGTCCATCAGTGCAGAATCTAATCCATGCTGATTTGTATCATATTTTCCAAGTGTCTGAGTTCACTTTTATTTCTTGGTGAACTTTTGCTACCTGTTCTTTCTCTGTATTGTTCATATTATTTTCGCCATGAAACTTCTGCTCCTTGAACTCATGGTGACTGTCTTGGTGAACTGCAGTTTCAGGCAGCTTGCTGGAATCTGCACTTTTATAGCCTTGTTCATCAAATCTGATTCTAACTTTGTTTGTACCCCCTATAATCAACTCCCCATATCCTAGCTTGGGTATTGCTCCTGTTCTAAGAGAAAATTACTTCAATTATGGTGTCTGTTGTCAATTTTAAAATGAAAAATACATCCACAGTCAGTTTGTGTCCTTGGCATTCAAATTCTAGATTCTGCTGTGATATCTGACTACATTATCCAATCAATGAACCTCATACTTTTTTTAGCTGTATTAAGAGTCAGTCACTTTACTTTTTCCTTATACCTTGGAAAAATCCTGCCTGATATGGCTAAGAGCAGCTAATCTTTACTATGGACTGTTGACACAGTCTGCTTGTGGGAAACATAGTGCAAATACTGGCAAATTGATTGAATGAAGTGAAATTGTATTGCACATCACCTATGCATCTACCTAGCCCCATGATTATGAAAAACACCAATCATTTGAAACATCAATCATTTGTGTTGTCTTCACACTTCAAGGTGAGAGTAAGGATGTCCCTTTGTAAAGTTTCATCCCTAGAGCTGGCCTCCTATTTTGCTAAGCAAGTGATTTCAGCCACCTTCATTTTCTGGTATGTTTTGTTTTAGACTTCCACTATCAGTACCTCTCTGATGTCATATTCAATTATACTAATATGACTGGGTCGTATTTTGCTCACAGATTCCTTTTTAGTCATTTCCATGGTGTTGCTCCAGCCAGTCCCATTGTCAATTGCATTCCTGATGTTTGGAGCTTGTGTTTGGTGGGCAAATCAAAACAATCTGAGTGCTGATTTAATTATGGTTCAGTGACCTCCAATTTTGTTTAAAAAGCCTGATTCTTGTTTGTGGATTACTCAAATTGCTGATGATTCTCATATCCAATAGGCCCATTCCCCCTCTGTGGATTCTTTCAACATTGATTCAAATTATTTTGATTATCCTACGTAGCTGCTGTTTGTTCAATTTAGTTGCCAATTCCAACTTTTTTTTTTAATTTTCATTATTCCTATCTCTCCTTCCATACTGTAGCTATTTTTGTTTATTAAATGAAAATCTCAATTCTGTAAGCATTCTTTTGAATGCCTGTACCTCATTTTCACATCTGTCTGTAAGTGTCTGTTGATATGAGAGTGGTAGTTTTATGTAACATAAACTTATGATCTTTCCTGGGCTTATGATCTTTCCTGGCCCTTCTTAGTCATTTGTTCAAACAATTTTGCAGGATTATGGGACCCTGAGATTTCAATGTCCATAGAAATAATAAGTTCTTGTTTAATTCATTCCTGTGTCTCTGTAGACCAGTATTTATTTAAAAATTCATTGAGGAGCTCTTTATAATGTTTCACATACTTTCTGCAGAGGCTCCCTCCAAATGTGCTCATACCTTATATGTCCAAGTCATAAACTATACTGCATATTTCGAATAATCAGCCACATAAATAGCTTTGTCATTTGCTGCAATAAAGTCTGTTACTGTGCATGTTTTTCCTATTTTTGTGCACGTCATCATACATTGTTAATCTTGTATTGCACTGCACTCACAAGAGTTGCTCTTCTTGTAGCCCCATTTCTTCATGTTCATATTGCACCATGTGATTCCAGTTCTTAGGCGATTAAGCGTCCCCTGTGTCAGAAAAGGTAGATGATTCCCAGAAGGCAGTTGTTCTCTAGTTCTTATTAGTGACTGATGTACCCTGTTTCGCCATAGGCTGGTCATTCATGTAGATATTATATAAAACTGGCAATAGAACACTGCCTTTGGGTAGGTCATTCTTTTGCCTTCTCCATCAGCTGTTTCTATGCTATGCTGAGACAAGAAAGTTTATATATATAGTTACTGTACTTGTTGTTGTTGTTGTGGTCATCAGTCCGGAGACTGGTTTGATGCAGCTCTCCAAAATACCCTATACTGAGCAAGCCTCTTCATCTCCACATAAGAGCGACAACCTACATCTGTCTGGCTCTGCTTACTGTACCCATCTCTTGGTCTTCCCCTGCGATTTTTTCCCCATACACTTCCCTCCAACGCTAAATTCACAATTCCTTGATGTCTAAGAATGTGTCCTACCAATCTATCCCTTCTTTTAGTCAAGGTATGCCAGAAATTTCTTTTCTCCCCAATTCTGTCCAGTACCTCCTCAATTAGTTACGCGATCCACCCACCTAATCTTCAGCATTCTTCTGTAGCACCATATTTCAAAAGCCTCAATCCTCTTCCTGTCCGCACTGTTTATCGTCCATGTCTCACTCCCATACAATGCAACACTCCATACAAATGCCTTCAGAAAGGACTTCCTTAGGCTTAAATCAATATTCGATGTTAACAAATTTCTCTTTTTCAAGAATGCTTTTCTACCCATTGCCATTCTGCATTTTATATCCTCTGTACTGCGACCATCATTTGTTATTTTACTGCCCAAGTAACAAAACTCATCTACCTCCTTTATTGCTTCGTTTCCCAATCTAATTCCTTCTGCATCACCTGATTTTCTTACACTGCACTCCATTACCTTGTTTTGCTTCTGTTAATGTTCATCTTATATGCACCTTTCAGCACACTGTCCATTCCGTTCAATTGCTCTTCCAGGTCCTTTGCTGTATCTGACAGAATTACTATGTCGTCGGCAAAACGCAATGTTTTTAATTCTTCCCCCTGAACTTCAATTCCTTCACCAAATTTCTCCTTGCTTTCCTTTATAGCTTGCTCAATGTACAAATTGAACAACTACTGATGGTTCTGTAGTTTTCACACCTGTCTGCACCTGCTTTCTTAGGGATGGGGATTATAACATTTTTCTTAAAGTCTGAGGGTATTTCACTTGTCTCGTACATCTTACACACCAGGTGAAACAATTTTGTCATGGCTGGTTCTCCCAGAGACTTCAGTAGCTCTGAGGGAATATCATCTACTCCAGGGGCCTTGTTTCGGCTTAGGTCTTTCAGGGCTCTGTCAAATTCTTCTCTCAGTACAGTGTCTCCTATTTCATCTTCATCTACATCCTCTTCCCTTCCTACAATATTGTCTCGAAGTTCATGTCCTTTGTAGAGCCCCTCTATATACTCTTTCCACCTTTCAGCTTTCCCTTCTTTGCTGAGAACTGGTTTTCTATCAGTGTCCTTGATATTCATATAGCTGTTTTTCTTATCTCCAAATGTTTCTTTTATTTTCCTGTAGGCTGTATCTATTTTTCCCCTATTTATACATTCTTCTACATCCTTGCATTTGACTTCTAGCCACTCCTGCTTAGCCATTTTGCACTTCCTGTCAATCTCATTTCTTAGTCGTCTGTACTCCATTTTGCCCGTTTCATTTACTGCATTTTTTATATTTTCTCCTTTCATCGATTAAATTTAGTATCTCCTGTGATATCCAAGGATTTTTTGTAGGTCTTTCCTTCCTACCTATTTTGTCCTCTGCTACCTTCGCTATTTCATCTCTCAATTTTACCCATTCCTCCCCTACTGTTTTATTTTCCCCTGTTTCTGTCAATTGTTGCCTAAAGCTCCCTCTGAAATTCTTAAGAACCTCAGGTTCCTTCAATTTATCCAGGTCCCATCTCCTTATTTTCCTACCTTTTTGTAGTTTCTTTAGTTTCAGCCTACAGTTCATAACCAATAAGTTATGGTCAGAGTCTATATCTGCCCCTGGGTATGTCTTACACTGTAGAACCTGGTTCCGAAATCTATGTCTTACCATTATAAAATCTATCTGGTATCTTCTGGTGTCTCCTGGCCTCTTCCACGTATACAACCTTCTTTTGTGATTCTTGAACCAGGTGTTTGTTATAACTAAATTATGTTCTGTGCAAAATTCTACCAGGCGGCTTCCTCTTTCATTCCTTTTGCCCAGACCATATTCACCTACTATCTTCCCTTCCCTTCCTTGTCCTACTACTGAATTCCAGTCTCCCATAACAATTAAGTTTTCCTCTCCCTTAATTGTCTGAATAATTTCCTTTAGCTCCTCATATATTTCTTCGATTTCCTCATCATCGGCAGAGCTAGTTGGCATGTAAACCTGTACTACTGTTGTCGGTGTTGGCTTCGTATCTATCTTGACAATGATAACGCGATCACTGTGCTGGTCATAGTAGTTTACCCGCATTCCTATTTTCTTATTCATTATCAATCTTACTCCTGTGATACCCCCAATTGATTTTGTATTTATAATCCTGTACTCACCTGACCAGAAATCCTGTTCATCCTGCCACCGAACTTCACTAATCCGCACTATATCTAACTTCAACCTATCCATTTCCCTTTTTAAATTTTCTAATTTTCCTACTACCCTGAATTTTGCTTAGCCACGCAGGAAACCTGGTTTCGTGCCCAGCAGACCACTTCCCTTCTTGGATATCGGGGTTATTTTAAGAACTGCGTTGATTATGATATGGTCTCTGGAGGTGTGTGTGTGTGTGTGTGTGTGTGTGTGTATACGCCCTTGCCACTGTCCCCAGTGGCCCTGTGCCTCTCTACATGGCCCTAGAGGCAGTGGTTGTCAGGTTCAGGGCATTACAAGACATTCTCTCTACCTGCCCCCAGATGAGGTTGTTTCTCCCGCTGACCTCACTGCCTTGATTGTACAACTTACCCCTCCATTCTTCCTACTGGGGATTTCAATGCCCACCACCCTTTGTGGGGTAGTACTTAGACCTGGGGTCATGGTAGGGATGTTGAAGCTTTGCCGGCACAGCAGGATGTTTGCCTTCTGAATATCAGTGCTCGTATGCACTTCAATTGTCGCATGTGGCACATACTCTTCCACCGATCTGTCAGTATGTATCTCAAAGCCTTCTGCCATATCTTAGTTGGATGGTTCATGACTACCTTTGTGGAAGTGATCACTTCCCTGTCCTTTTGTCGCTCCTGCAACTTCAACCCGCAGGCCACCCACCCCGGTGGTGTCTGTGATCTGAGTGACAGGGTTACACCTCGGCTGCTGTGGTTCTTGCTTCACTTCCAGCTGACACAGATACAGCAGTTAAACAGATCACTGCTACCATTGTTTCTGCCCCTGAGGCTAGTGTTCTGGCCACTATTGGCTCACCTCGGCGCAAGTGCAAGTTCGTTTCCTGGTGGACGGTGGTGACTGCTGAGGCCATCTGGGATCATCAGCAAGCACGCCAACACCACCAGTGCCATCCTGCTATGAAAAACCAAATTGCCTTTAAAAGACTATGGGCCCGAGCCCGACAACTCATTCGATGGAGTAAGCAGGATTGTTGGGAGAGGTACGTAGCCTCCATTGGTGCTCGTGCCTCCCCTTCTTGCGTTTGGTCTCAGGTACAGCACCTCTTTAGATACCACCCATTGGTGGGAATCCCATCTCTGAACATCAAAGGCAAACTCTGTACTGACCCAGCCATTATCAATGAGTGTATGGCAGAGCATTATGCATGTTGTTCCACGACAGCAAACTATAGTGTGGACTTCTGCTCACTCAAACAACGGGTACACACACGCGCGCACACACACACACACACACACACACACACACACACACACACACACACACAGCCAGGAACTGGACAATGCTCTTTTACTGAGTGGGAGTTTCAAACTGCTCTTGCTGCATGCCCCCATACCTCCACGGAACCAGACCACTTCCACAGCCAGTTCATCTATCGCCTTTCAGCAGAATTTCAAAACCAACTGCTCGACATGTTTAATTGTCTGAGCAGGGGGTGTTTTCCCATGCCAGTGGAGGGATAGTATCATTATCCCTGTGATGAAATTGGGCACAGATCCACTGGCAGTTGACAGTTACCACCCCATCAGCCTATCTAACGCCCTGGGTAAGTTTGTTGAGCATATGGTGAGTCACCGGCATATGTGGATACTTGAAGATCGAAGTGTCCTTGCCCCACAATGGGGATTTCTGTCAGGGCTGCTCCACTATTGACAATTTAGTGTCACTAGAGTCTGCCATCTGTACAGCCTTCTCTAGATGTGAGCACCTAGTTGAGGTCTTTTTTGACCTCCAGACACTACCTGGCGCCACCATATTCTTGCTACACTGTATGACTGAGGCTTACAGGGTGCACTCCCAATTTTTTTTAAGAACTTCCTTTCACTCCACTCTTTTAGGGTTAGGGTTCGTACCTCCATCAGTTCAACCCATGTCGAGGAGAATGGCGTCCCACAGGGCTCCGTCCTCAGTTTACCGCTCTTTTTAATTGCAATCAACAGTCTTGTGGCAGCAGTGAGGTCATCGGTTTCTTTTTCCTTATTTGCCAATGACTTTTGTTTATATTTCAGTTCTGCTAGCATTGGTGTTGTTGAAAGGCATAGTCATGTGCCTCAGCGCATGTCTTTATGTACTCAGCATCTAAAACCCGGGTCATGCACTTTTGTTGTTGATGGGTTGTTCACCCTGAACCAGAACTCTACTTAGCTGATAAACAGCTTCATGTTGAAGAAATACATCAGTTTCTCGGTATGGTGTTTGACAACTGACTCACTTGAGGACCACACCTTCATCAGTTGAAGCAAAAGTGCTGGCAGTATCTAAATAAACTGCACTGCCTCAGCCGCACTGCTTGGGGAGCTGGCCGTCAAACTCTGAAGCACCCCTATAAGGTTCTAATCCAATCACACCTGGATATTGGGAGCAAGGTTTATGACTCTGCATCACCTTCAGCATTGCAGATCCTCAATCCCACTCTTCATGGTGGTGTTTGTTTAACGACGGGAGCTTTCTGCACCAGCCCTGTGCCAAGCCTCCTCACTAAAGCTTGGATTCCTTCCTTGAGGTTTCACTGGCAACAGTTGTTGGCCTCGTATGTTGCCCAAGTTCATGCTATGCCTCATCATCTAAATCGCAGGCTTTTGTTTTCAAACACTGCCCTTCCCTCTCCACAACATCGACCCAGACAGGGTCTTCCGATCACGGTCCGGGTTCGTACTCTCCTTTCCTCACTTGAGTCCCTATCTCTCCCTACTGCATTCTACTGCCAATCACATACCCCTCCTCACCTACAGCTCCACTTGCAATTGTCCTGAAATCCAAAGGCGTCAATTTCACCATGAACACTTCGTCACCAGTTTGTGGCCGTACTTGACACGTTCTGTGACCCAGAAGTAATATACACTGATGGCTCCCAGGTATATGGCAGAGTGTGTTATGCCTATGTTCATGGTGATGACATAGAACAATGCTCCCTGCCCCATGGCTGTTCTGTCTTTATGGCAGAGCTGATCGCAGTAATTAGTGATCTGGACCATCTTCATGCATGCCTCAGGAAGTTGTATGTCATCTGCAGTGACTCCCTGAGTGTCTTACAAGCTCTTGCCCTGTGTTTCCTCCTGCACCATTTGGTACAGTCCATCCAAGACTCTGTGTTCAGTCTTGGCATGTCTGGCCATTCTGTGTCCTTCATTTGGACCCCGGGCCACATTGGCATCCCGGGGAATGAACGGGCTGCTCAGCTGGCCAAGTAGGCCATCGCCTCTAGGCGTCTGGATATTGGTACCCCAGAAAGGGATATCCAATTGGGTCTGCACTGCAAGATCTTTGTGGCCTGGAATTCAGAATGGTCAACACTGAGCATTCTGAATAAGCTCCATGCGATCAAGCCTTCAACAGTAGCTTGGAAGATTTCCCTCAGGCCTTATTGAAGGGACTTGGTAATCCGCTGTTGCCTGGATATATGCCATATGTGGATAACGCACAGCCACCTCTTATGTCGAGAATACCTGACAGACTGCCGTTGTGGAGCTCTGTTGACCGTGCTCCACATCTTGTTGGACTGCCCACTGTTAGCTGCATTGCGGCAGTCTTTTACCCTGTCTTCTGTGCTTCCTTCGATTTTAGCTGATGATGCTTCTGTGGTTGACCGTGTTTTAGGTTTTATTTGTGCAGCTGGTTTTTATCGTATTATTTAATGGTAGGTACCTAAGCCTGATCTTTCAGACACCCACCACCCACAGTTTTAATCTGTTGTTACTTTTGTATTGTCAGTCCTGTTTTTGACTGCCAGTTTTAGTATATGCAGTATATGGCTCATCCATTATTATTCTTGTGATTAGCCAGCTGCAATCTTCTGCTGTGAAATTTTATCACCATTGTTTATTTGGTCCACTACTTTTGTGTTTTTTTTTTTTTTTGTTTTTTTTTTTATGTTATCTTAGCACTGCACTCATTGTCTCTCTGTACATCTCGTGTACTGAATGTGGAGTGTTCGGTTTTCAACCATTAATTTAATGATGTGAACTCTTAGGTGGCAATGGGGGACTGATAACCAAGCCGTTTAGTCCCCTTTAAAAAAAAAAAAACAACAACAACAACAAGCTACAAATTGCTATACACAATTTGCAGGCTGATTGGCTTAGTAAGAAAGAGTGTGAGTATGAAGCAAATGATTATGTTATGAGAGTTGAAATGATTAGTCTGTTAACTCCATAAATGTGAGCAACAGAAAAATGCAGTATTGCAAGGAAGTTGTGTAGATGAGTGAAAGATAACCTGAATTCTGTGCTTCTTTCGATGTGATGTTTTGTAGTGATATAGAAGTTGAACATACAAGGGTGTCACATATTAATACTTTGTATGTTGATAGTTTTATAAAAAATGAAAATTAGGCTATAAATGTAATGTGCAGAGAAAGTTCAGTCACTCATTAATGTTGTAATTGATAGTGTAGTTGTTGATTGTCTTTTTGATTATGAAAGTAATATATGTTGTGTTTCAAAGTAAATTTATAATAATGTGAAGAATGAGGACACTGTAACATATCCAAGTCCAGTGAAATGATTAAATTTGCTCGTGTAAGCTACAGTAGGCCAATCAAAAAAGAAGTGCCAGAATGAAACTTTCACTCTGCAGCAGAGTGTGCGCTGATATGAAACTTCCTGGCAGATTAAAATTGTGTGCCGGCACACAATTTTAATCTTCCAGGAAGTTTCATATCAGTGCACACTCTGCTGCAGAGTGAAAGTTTCATTCTGGAAACATCCCTTAGGCTGTGGCTAAGCCATGTCTCCGCCATATCTTTCTTCCAGGAGTGCTAGTCCTGCAAGGTTCGCAGGAGAGCTTTTATGAAGTTTGGAAAGTACGAGGCGAGGTACTGGTGGAAGTAAAGTAGTGAGGTGCCATCGTGAGTCGTGTCGGGATAGCGCAGTCAGTAGAGCGCTTACCCGCGAAAGGCAAAGGTCCCAGGTTTGAGTCTCGGTTCCGGCACACAGTTTTAATCTGCCAGGAAGTTTAAAAAAAATAGTGATTTTTGAAGTTACAATTGATGAAGAAATTTCTGTTTACGGGTTTTTAATTGTGGCTAATTTGTGTGCAAAAAATTTATTTGGATTAGATTTCATGGTCAGATATGTATGCAACATCACTTTTGAACAAATGTTAATTGAACATAATGCTGAAACTGACAGCAAACATGTTAGATTATCAGAATCAGTTACTGGGAAGAAAATGGCTACATGTTTGTTTATAGCAAGAGATTAGAATTTTTGGCATTTCATATCAATTTTCTGTGTTTTTATGCGTAATTTGATATAGTTAAGATTTCAAATTAATTTTGATTAGCGAGAGAGGATTTGATTAAATCACTGTTTGCAGGGCCATATTTTGGGTATGTGATGCCCCTGTGCAGTAATTTTACACCTTCCCTGGCATCTAGGATTAAAAAAGAACCCTCTCAGAATACGCCACTATCAACACATCAACCTGAATTTCAGAATTTATTGCTGAAATGAAAACTGTGATTTATGTAAAAGGACTGCTTTTATAATTTATTTTCAATTAAAAGACCTTGTTTGCCTCAGTATAAATCTCTTTATGTATGCAGTGTTGTAACTAGCATTCTTTTTTATGAAAACACAGATCTTAGCATTAAAAAATATTTATCTTGTTTTCAGCATTCTGTTTTCTCAATGTAGGCTGAAGTTGTACTGGAAGACAGGATAGCTATATAGTAATGACTTTCCTGTATTATGTGAACGAAGCAGTGCCGCATGGGGTCATGTTGATCCTACCTGGTGCTAGAAGGGTAAAATGATGATGCCCACCAACTTTATTGTTTTATGAAAATTTTCAGATGTTGCTGAATGAAGCCCAGGCACATGATGGAGACAATACATTGAATTCCTTAAATAGGATTCAAGTAGCCAAAGAGAGGCACTTGTTTTGCTAGTTTAATGATTAACTTGTGGCGATGTGACCACCATTGATCATCACAATAGCAAAACCTCTGTGTGTCATATCTTGCTGGCCAGCATCTTTGGGGCAACAGTTTCTCTGTGCCCCCTGGCCATCATGTTTCAGTCTTGTGTTGTGCTTTGTAGTATGAACAATAAAGTGCTTACTGTTATCTGATTTATGTGGTTTCTCTGGGACTTAAACCCCACATGATTCCCATACTGGTGACCCCAAGTACAAAGTGCATCATCTTACCATGCAAATTGTGCAGTTATGAATTTTTCATGCAAGTTATGTCTGTGAAATATGGTGGTCGTCGTTTCACCAACTCGCTACAATGACTATGCCAGTTTGACCTCCACCGGTTCTTCTCGTTGCATCAGTTTCATCACCTCAAGCACAGGCCATGCCAACTTCCTCCAGTTATTCACATTTTCATTCACAGAACGGACTATCACTGGACATGTTCGCCATGCCGAGTGCTCAGCGTGTCGCCAGGAACTTAACCGACTGTGACTTTGGCTCGCTGTTTGTTTTTTCACATGTATCTCCAGCAAGCAGTGCTAATATTTTACTTCATCATATTTCATCTGCTCAAAACTTTCAGAATGTGCAGAAGTTGGACTTATCAAACTTTCAAAATTTGAATTTCAGACTGGCAATTGCTCTGCCGATCATGTTAGTGTATCCTTCCTCCGAGCACGTGTTCTGACAATTAGGTGTAGTTTCAACCCATTCAAACACCTCTGGTGCTTCATGACTAAGTCTTTCTTCTGACAGCACTTCCCATGGCTCTTTTATTAATTGCTCGGTTAATTCCAGACAGTTTCTCGCACTTCAGGTGCACCTTTTCCCATCCGCACTACCAACCTGGACAATGCAGGTGTTGTGTTGGCAGTTTTAGTGCAACCCACACTGCTGATTGTGTTCAGTGATGTTCTGATGGCTCCTGGCCATCATATCAGTGGTTACACAAACTTGAACTTTTCACAAAGGGACGGTGTATTCTGTGTGCAATACACATCACATGATGCACCTGCTGCGCTGTGACTGCAACAGTCACTCCCGTCCTTTCACACGGCTGACACACAGGCTCAGTCATGGTCGCATTCATTCGTGCATCTGCCCACTTTCACGGCACACAGTGGTACCTCGGTTATGTAGGGCTTCTGCGTTGTCTCACCTCTTCCTTTCGCATCTCGCCCGCTCGCTTCTGAGGTCCCGCTGGGGATGCCTGCTGCGCCAGTTTCCTTCATGACACCGCCTCAGCATGTGTGCATCAACTCTTCAGCTGATGCTCTGAATGCGCTGCCGTCTCCGCCTCCTGAAGGCCTTCCCAAGCTGCCAGCTTTACTCACTCAATGATGGGGCTCGCTACCTGTGTCTGATTACATATCACCAGGAGCATGTTGACTTAATCTGCAACCTGGTGATCTTTGCCCTGCTGGCAAGTTATTCAGTCGCTAAGAAGACTATCCTCGAGAGGGTCACCAGCACTCCTGGGGACACAATCAGGCACTTCAATCATTAAGAGCATCTAGGATAGAAGAAGCTGTCTCGAATGTGGTGCCGCCTCTGCCTGCTGGTCAGTGAACACGGTATGCCTGAATCCACACTCTTGGCAGTCTGGTGTAGCAAACTCCTGCTTGCTGTGTAGACTGCCCTCACGTACAATATTCTTCAGCCTCCAAATGAAGGCATTCACATCACCAACAGTGTGTATGATGCCTATCTTCACGTGATACGTCAGCCACATTTTACGTTCATGGCTCAGCCTCCGTAGCACCTCCCTGCTGCTGCTGGGTGTGACTGTCCATGCACTAAGGAGTCCTCATGCAAGCAGCCAGGCACGGACAATCACCTATATTCAGATTGGGTGACAGCTTCCTCATCTCCATCTTGCCCTCTGGCACTGCCTGCTTACAGCTCTTCCAACACCAACAACAGCCCACCCCCACTGACCGCTTTCCACAGGAACAGGCTCCTCACTACCTTTATTGTTATTATCATAGCCCTTTTGGTGACACGACAAGAAAGTGTCATTTGCTGCGTTTTTTACCTAAATGCAGAGCGCAGGAGTGTTTAAGTGCCACCTCCTATCTTGACAAGAACGGGCGACAATGTGTGCTTCATTATGTTTGCGATGCCTCTCTGTCAGGTGACTGTACTTACATGACTGTGTCACCAATGCACGCTTCCTCACTGACATGGGTGCCAATGTTTATCTGCTACCTACTTCCATGGCTACTGGCCCCTCTCCACCCTTACAGTGCCATACTTCAAGCTGTTAATACCACTCAACTGCCACGTATGGGTTCTATGACATTCACTGTTAACTTGTTGTCAAAGTGCAAACTTACTTGGAATTTTTTGGTGGCTGACTCCTGGAATCTATAATGGATATAGATTTTTTTATCAGATCAAAAACTCCCTCCCAGTGTTGTGCAACACTCAGTGTTCCATCATCCTTTCAACACACATTTTTCTTGTGCTCCATTGAGCTCTGGATCTTTTTCTGTTTGGACAAAGACTCTCTGTGAGTGCTTCAAAATGATTAACAAGTTCAACTCACTTTTGTGAAAGTGGGCCCGCAAAAATGATCAGGTGCTTCGCCTGTGCCATGAGAAAGAAAACAATGTCCATGAATGCTTTGATACTATCAAAACATCTGAGATGCTTTTATCAAAGTGGTCGAACAAACACATACAGGTGCTCTGTCTGCAGCATGAGAATGAAGGCATCACTCACTGCCTCGCAGATGCCGAGATGCAGCTGGCATCCACTGTGCATCATTTGTCGACTCCTCAGTCACCTCAGAAAGACTGCCACTCCAAGATTAGTACTGATGTTACCACTGCGAGTGTTACTAGTGATGTTGCACCCATGCACAAGGTTATCAGTGCTTGTGACATTTCTGTGTCCCCATGCCGCTCGTACGCTGATGTTTGTAAACAAAACTTTGTTTCCATGTCAACACCCTGCTCAGACGCACCGCTTGCGCTGTGTCCCACTGTAGTGACCATCTCGGGTGTTATTTTTCTCTCATGCACACGCCGATCCTCTTTTAGTCACACTCTCCTGCTCTGTTGGTCGAGCACGCTTCTGCCATTTTGTCTCCCATACTCGTAGCGATCATCTGTGTGCGACCATCCCAGGAACTGTTTAAAATATTTTCATGCACCACCATCTAGCACTTTCTCAACTGTGCCTCTTTCGCGTGCGCCTGCAGCTGACACAGTAACTACCTCGTCACCTCGGTCTCCTTTTGGCTACCCTGAATGCTTCTGACGTCCCGCCCATCACTGAGCTGCTGTTGTGCACACTGGCGGCCATCACGGCTACTGATTAAACACCTCGGCTTCCTACAGCATTTGCAAGTTTGTCCGAGCCGTCCCCCCTCCTCCAAGATTCCACGTGACTCAATTGTGCCATGTCTACTCCCCTGACACCTCCTTCCCCGTCATAAAAGATGGCGTGTATGTAAGTAAACAGACACTCCACACTGCACCCAGCAATGTTTTGGTAGTCACAAACGGCACTGTACATCAACTTCATCTCATTGACTGGCCTCCCATCTCCAGAAAACTGCTCCGTCTTTGCACGAAGAAACTGGTGGACGGCCGTCGAAGAACAAATCTCCAAACTCTTGGAGTCAGGTGTCATTGAGCCTTCATCTAGCAACTGGTCATTCATTTTGTATCCAAGCAGGATGGCATTTGGCACATGTGTGGAGATTATCGCAGACTCATTGAACATATTCTCAAGGACAATTACCCTGTACCAAACATTGCAGACTTAATACAGATCTTGGCTGGTGCAAAAGTGTGCTTATCATCAAATTCTTGTGGTTTCTGAGGACATTGAATAGACTGCTATTCCCACTCCTATTGGCTTATTCCACTATCGGTTCATGCCATTTGGTCTAAAAATGTGACTCAAACCTAGCAAATTTCATTAATGAGAAACTCTTTCCCTTAAAATTTTGCTTTGTTTACCTTGACGATATATTAGTTTCATTGACTCCGTCAAGGATAACCAGAAACATATTCAAATCTTCCTTTAACACCACGGCCTCAGTTGGCATTGAACTCAATGACAGGAAACAGTTGTACCAATGCTCGGTGCTTTTTTTTTGGCTTCATGGTTTCTGTCGATGGGATAACTCCCAGTCGTGAGAACATTGACGGTATCAGGATCGTACCCCTCCTCTCGATTTTAAAAGAATTGCAACATTTTCTTGGAAGATGCCATTTACCTGGTGCAGCTAAGCTTCGAGCCTCCCTTACTGATACTCTCACCGGCAAGCACACCTCTGGTGCTCATTCCGTTCCTTGGACTGATGCTATGACTTTCACGTTCTCTGCTCTCAAAGATCTCCTAGCTCAAGCTGTCACCATTGTTCACTTTCATCCCAAGGCCAAACGTTTCATCACTAGGGATGCAAGTAACAATGCTGTTGGCGCAGTTCTCAGCCAAACTTTTGATGGCGTCACTTGTCCTTTGCAGTTTTTCTCAAAAAACAATAACAACACCTAAAAGAAGTATTTTGCTTTTGATCGTGACCTCTTGGCCATTTATGAAGCTATCAAACACTTTCATCCACCCATTGAAAATTGCTCTCTCTATGTCCTCACTGACCACAAGCCACTGGCCACTGCCATCAACCCCCCTCCCCCCCCCCCCCCCCCCCAATGGACCCACTTCCTTGCTGATTCCACTATTTTGATTAGATATCTCAATTCATCACCAATGTGTGTTACATCAAGGGTGCTGATAAAGTTGTTGCTGATTTTTTGTCACCCAGTGATTGGATCTTGTCCTTTTAGACCTCTCTAACCTCACCGCTCTTCAGGCTGTGGACAAAGACACTATGCAACTTCTTCGTGACAGTAACTCTTCCTTCAACTTATCTGCACCACCTTCCCTGGTGTCTCTGGTGTCATCTGGTGTAATGAATTGATGGGCACATCCTACCCCCTATATTCCACATTGCCTTCAACATGAAATCTTCAACAAGCTTCATAACCTAGGTCACCCTGGTGTTAAGGCTAGTCACTGATCATTTTGTGGGGGCTGGGGGGGGGGGGGACATGAGGCAGGATTGTCAGGTCTGGTCTCATACGTGTGTTCCCTGCTCAAACTACCCTTCCCTTAGGCTAATTCACAGTCCCAGCCAGTCTTTTCCAACATATTCACATCAAGTTCATTGGCCCTCCTTCTCCAGTCGATAACTATCCTTATCTTCTCACTGCCATCGATAGCACGCCCCACTGGACAGAGGCCACACCGCTTCTTAACCATAACTGCTGAAACTGTTGGTTGTGCTTTCTTGCATACCTAGATTCCTTGCTTTGGCTGCTCTGCTGTCATGTATCAGGGTAGACAATTCGAGTCTGCCCTCTTTCAAAGTCTCTGCAGCCTCTTTGGCACCACACTCTGAAATCTTCTTTGATGTGCCACGACTCTCTCTGGAACTCAGCTTGGGCCAGGCTTCTCCGGCTGCCCAATCCTCACCCCTGTCTCTCCCTCCCCACCCGCATCCTCATCTGTTTCATCTCCCTTCCTCAACACTTTCCCGTCCTTCTCCATCCTCACCATTCCAGGGTTTCTTACATTTCCCCCTCCCCTCCTCACCGGCTCTCGAGTTTGTGGTGTCCGTCCCCTCTCCCCCTCTCCTCTTGGTACAGACCTGTCGATCATTCTCTGTGACCACTCTGGTCTCATTTTGTGTCCTTCGTCCATTGCCACCTCACCTTGCCCCCTTCCCACATCGAGTGGCACCTTTTAAAATGTACCTCTCTACCAATCGAGGTCAGCCCTTCAGATGTACAAGCTTTCTTACTTCCCTCCACCAAAGTGCTTATTTACACTCCACTGGCTCCAACCCCAGACTTGTCACACCCAGCCGGTGCCGTCCGACGAGCATGACGTTAGCATGACTTTGTCGTGGATCCACCACCAACGTGTAGCTGCCTGCTCATGCTGCTTCCTCCAGACACCACCGAGCTTTCGAATGACGTGCATGCCAAGACGTGTCACCCAACACCTTGGTCACTCTAGCCCTCTCTCCACACACTCAAGGTGTACTCCATACTGCAAGGTGGGAGGGGAGGGGAGGGGGCTGTGTGGCGGCATGACCACTATTGATCATCACAACAGTAAAACCTCTGTGTGTGTGTGTGTGTGTGTGTGTGTGTGTGTGTGTGTGTGTGTGTGTGTGTGTCTATATATAATGCAATATGAGTCACCAAATATGCCAGTGCAAGGTAGGTAATTTTTCTATGTATGAGACTTCTTGAGAATACTAGCAGCTTAGCAGAAAACTGCTAAATCTTTATAATGACATATTTTAATCCTGCCACCAATTGTAGTGTTTCATCTGTCTACGCTCTGAGTAGTTGCAAGGTTACTTCTCAGTGTTATACTCTGGTTTCCCTTCAAAAAGAATAAATCTTTCTTTCCTCACGTTTCTGCTTAAGCAGGTCATTGACAGAGCCTCTTCCAAGCTTTTATGAAAGTCAATTATCAATGATACTGCCTGCACCTAGTGTTAAATAGAATTAAATGGCAACACATCAAAATTAGTGCTGGACTTGTACTTTCCATTCCATGTGAGTAACGCCATGAGGTAATCAAGTATATACAAGCAAAGGGACAATGGACTCTGGAGGGTTGCATATAAGAATTTACGGGGGATGGGAGACATATATGTGTAGCCAAATGGAAACAAGATGCTGTCATAAATGTTGATTTAGAGCTTTCAAAATGAAAAAAAAAAAAAAAAAAAGAAAAAAGAAATGTAACACTAAGGAATATCCATAAAACGCCTTGAGTGTAGGTAGGCTGTATTCCACAGTTGGACAGACTAAAGAGAGTTATTAAAAAGACTAGGCAGTTTGTGCTAAGCTGTTAGTATGCTCAAAACATCCCTGACATGAAAAAAAGGCTGTTTTGTGCTTGTACATTTAGTAATCACATATTGCATTACATTTTGGGTCATATCACACAAATGTATTTATCATGGAAAGTTAATATTTAAAATAATAAAACAAATGCCTCTCTTGTGGAACTTGGTGCATCTTTAAGTAATTCAATGTATTGTCACTTCTGTGTGTCTACATTTATGAAACAGTGTGTATCATTCAGCAAAATTTGTATATTTTACTAAAAATAAAGATGGTAGGTATTATCATTTAAACTGATCTTCCCAGTAATACATTTATAATTGAGAAACGACTATATTATGAGCACAGCAATGGAAGGTACTGTATATGGGGGAACTTTTTATTTATGTCTATCAATAATGGTAATTCCTGACTGGAGATAAATAATGGAAAGACACTCTCCTAAAGTAGATTAGTGTGTGAATCACAGCAACATGTAACAGAAAAGAGCATTTATTATAGCTTTTGAGCATGTAGCTCCTCTTTTGGCAGTAGTACACATTCACACTCAAAACCAACTAGAAACTTTAAGTGTCATTTCTGTTTCTTTAATTGTTACTTTATATGTGTATTTAATGTGTACCATTGTTTTTTTAACAACTCATTTGCAGATGTAACAATTATTGTGCAGGGCAAGGTTTTCTACTGTGTACAAATTCTGGGGATTGATCAAGGACAGGATATGGAACAAAAATGGTGTAGTGAACTTGTCTCTGGAAATGCATAATTTCCATGCTAGAGGACATGCTAGGACTAATACACACTGTACAATGCAACCACAGTTATAGTATGTGATGAAAATGTTTTCCATGTGCCTCAACGCATGTGTGTACATGTTGTAGCATGTTCTGTCTCAAATTTTCACATTGGCCAGGCTGTATCAAACAGTGTGAAAGACAGCATGGATATATTGGTCCTATTTTTTCACATCTGGAATGGGTTCTGTATATATGATACTTTTGGATGGCCTTATAATGAAAAATCACATGGGTTGAAATCTGGTGCATAAAGAGGCCATGCAACTGGACTTCCTCATCCAATTCATCAACCAGGGAAGACACGATTGAGATGCAGCCAGATGTTAATAGTGAAGTGGGCTGGTGCACCATCATCTAGCAGCCACACAGATCTTTGAATCAACAGTGGAACTTCTTACAGCAAGGGAGGCAAAATCATCCACAAGAATTGCACATAGTTACAGCCTGTTTGGCAAGGTCACCAGTTATCCCGGTCCACACATTTTGGCTGATGTTAATGATTTGCTGTCGCCATACCATAGGGGTTTTGAATACTATCTGACAGATGACTGGTATCAAAATTGAAGATAACATATCCTGCAAAAGTGGCCTTATCTGTGATCAGAATGGATGACGCAAATCCCAGAATTGTTGTTTCCTGATGAATAAACCATTGGGAAAACTACTCCCAATGTAGAAAGTCTGTCACTAGTAAGCTTTTCACATGCCTTGATAAGTGTAGTAACAGTTGTCATTGGGAATGTTCTACGTGGTCATCTGGCTTACCCTGTATTGGTAGGACAACTACCTGTTACTGGCACAGTGGTTGCCTTCCACAGTGTTAATAACATTTTCCTACAAATCTGGTGTTTGAACATTTCAGGTATGCCCTTAACAATTTCCTGCTGTTTAAATGACCATATCTCAGACAATGTTGCTAACATTGAATGCTGTGGTTATTGTCAGTAGGGATAGGTCTCATAATACAACCTTGTTGCCCATCATTTGTTGGATACAACCTTGCTGCCAATAATTTGTTGCTATTTGCCTTTTCACAAGTAAACATGTTGATAAGCTCTTGACTCAAATACTGAACAACTGTGTACAACACAGTATCACATCTGCTACAAATTGAGTCCACAAGAGAAGTGAATTGGACACAAGATTACCAATTACTATGGCAGGAGAGTGCACTATGGCAGGATGTATGAAGGACAATACCACCCTCTAGGAGCAAACCATGCATTCAGAAACTGTGGCTGCATGGACAGTACACGTTGCATTTCATTTATCTGCTTTTAGCACTGAAATCAAGCATTTCTGGGAATAAGTTCATTAGACCTTGTTTATTCCATATCCTCTTTGATCAGTTTCTATTGTTCATAAATAGTGGAAAATTTAACCATTTATATATATATCTAGTACATGGTGGTGCAATTTTTTACTTCATATGCCTAAAGGCTTAATGTAAAAATATATTTTAAGTGTATTTACTTGTCATTTAAATGCATACAACTGTCCTGTGGCTCTTCCCAGATGTATGTATGATAACAAACTATAAGAATGAGTGAAATACAGTGATGAGCAAAAAGCTGATGTAATTAGGTGTTGCCATAGTGGAGTGGCTGAGCGGATTGAGGTGCTATGCTCAGATGTGCAAGGCCATTCCCCGTCGGGGGTTTGAATCCCCCTCGAGCATGAATGTTTGTGCTGTCTTTAGTATAAGTTAGTTTATAAGTAGTTTGTAAGTTTAGGGACTGATAACCCCACAGTTAAGTCCCATAAGCTTAACAAACATTTGACCACTTGTAATTAGGTATTATGGTTAAGATTTAACCACCTGAAAGGTTTTACAGATTTTTGGGTATTAAACATTCACCTCCCCTTTTCCTTGTTTTGTAGAACATTGTGAACAATGTTGAAAGTGATTTATTCATCCAGTCATTCATTTAATTTTTTCACACACAATCTTTCATAAAGGAGAACCTCGAAAAATGTGGAAGAAGTGAAACAATATATTAATATGCAGAAGCAACCGCTGCTGGCTAACCCTTTAATTTATTAATAATTATTGTGACTAGTATTAATCTACTCAAGCTGATAAGTACAGTAATTACTTTTAGATTCTTGGTAGTCTCTTTGGTTTTGTGGCCAGATCTTAAAATCAGCATGCTTCAATGTTTTTGGCAATCCATCTATCTGCATTCCACCCACCACAGTTGCTAACTTCAAAACTGGGTTGGTGGCTTTGGCTCTAATAGGAAAACATCAACAGTCATGCTATTGCACTTATGGAATATCTCCAACCACTTTGGCTAAGAATATCAAAGAATGTTATGTTTTGATGTATGACAGTTTGGAGTTTCATGTCCTGCTAAAAAGAAAAATTGTGTCTTTATTAATCAAATCATCTGCCAACCTAATTTCAGTTGCATCATTATAAACACTTACAATTACTGGAAGTACTGGAACTATCAGAGTCTCATCAAAGTTCATTTTGTGCCCCATGTTTACAGAAATTTTGATAACTGCTCCTTTGTCAGGCTGTTGTAGCCTCATGTGACAGTAACATTCCACACACCTCTTCTGAACAGTGTGAAGTGAACAGCTAACATAAACACCCACACATTGACATGCAATTTTATTAATAACAGGCTTCCTGAGGCCCAAATAATTTTTGATGGAGTCTAGGAGTGCCCTAATCTTGGAAGGTAGAAAGAATACACCCTTAATTTTAACATTAAAAGGTAGCCTGTAAAAGTGATACTTTGTTGGCAATAGTGTTATATTGTGGTCAGTGCCACCAGCCCAGTTTTGGAGAAAGCAACTGCTGAAGGATTCGCATGTGCCATGCATAGTTTTGAGGCCTATATATAATAATGATCTGCAGCCTTGGCATCAGTTACCACTGTGGTTCAGCAGTAGTATCAGTCCCCTGAAGATAGCAACAGGTGTATCACAAAATATTAAAGTCATGTTGATTTTAGCATCCTGAAGCAAATCCGAAGAAACTGTCAGGAATTATTATACCCATCAGCTCTATGCCTATGAAGGAGCCCAAAGAATACTTTAAACATGTATGTTAGAGTAACAACAGATACATTAAGAAAACCACTGATCCCCCTCCTATATCACAAAGCTACCATTATTATATGACACTCCCATCAAAGTTAACAAACATCATGATCAGACAGTTATATAAAGGTAAAATAAGTTTGTATCTTATACAACTACAAGAGTTATGCATAATTTACATTCCCCAGTCCTGGAATTCTCATAAATTGTCAAAGTAGTGGCTAAGGAGTTATTATCATACTCCATTTCAAATATTTGGGGATGTTCAGTTTCCTGCCTACAGTCTAACTCTCATCTGTTTGTATAACTCCATTTTGAACAATAAAGAGGATTATATATTTCATATAAATGTATTTCTAGATCTTGTATTGTGATTCTAAATTGCTGATATAATTATAAATTCACTCTTGCTATTAACCATGAATACAACTGGGGAGCATACATTTTGGCATGTAAGTGTAAGAAACCTTTGGTCCCTGAAGAAGTATGAGCATGATATTTGGTTACTGTCTTTTAACAACACAGTATACACATTTGTTAATTTTAAATTGTACTGTGGATATTTTAGTACATTTTAATGATTAATAAACATTTCAATCCACAAGGTAAAAGTTTATTTTAAAATTAATCTAATTATGATGCCATTTATTTCATTTTTGTGGTGTCGCACAAGTCCAAAGTGTGCGCCACCTACTTTCGCCGCGCACCGCCATGCACGCACGGCGCGGCGTTCTTACGACGTCAGCCACAAGCGCCCTCTGCTACAACTCCGCTCGTGGCCACCACTGAACGACATCGTTCACTTGGGACTGAGATAGCAACCAGTTAGGACCTTCGGAATCAGATAGGCACCGGCAAAGACTTGGCTATCGTACAGGCACTAGGCAGGACTCTAGCTCAACTATGTATCAGCCTTCTGCAGTACTGATCTATGTTAAAGTTAAGTATTGTATAAATTCTGTGCAATATATATCTCGTTCTAATTTACTCTAGTGTTTCTAGTTGCTGGCTGCTCCCCTCCGTACCTGCACCAGCGTGCTATCTTTATTCCTGTGTCGGTCTCATTCCACTCGGCCACCGACACCTACGACGGAAACGAGACACAAAAGCGGCGACGAGGCAGGGACACAAAAATTTTGATGCTCTGAGATTGACGAAAATAAATGAATACCAATACTGTATCTTAGCCCAATTAATTTTGTGAGGAAATAATGTATGAATTGTGTTTGAGTCTGTTCTGATATGACACTTTTGGCAAAATGTTTAAACAGCTGGGAGAATGTTAAGAGACCATGGCATTGTTAAAACATTAATTCTGGTAGATTTATCTAGAATGATATACTTGGGTAAAGTGGAATGGAAAGGTTTTGGGCTAAACTTGCTTGGTGACCTGACTTATATTATCAAGAGTATAAAAGTCGATTAGAAAGCATGTTTCAATATGTATGGTGATCAGTTGCTGTGTCACATCTTACTTCTGTGAGTGAAAAACTTATTGGTAGTTCCTGCCTCAAATATAGTCAGATTAAATTGTTATGCATTTCTGATCTTCTAAATGTAACCTTTGTCCAACATCAGTGGAAGAATAGGATAAGAAAATGTTAAAACTATTAATAGTATGATAATATAAGAATGAATGTTTTATGTGCCCACACTAAGGGGTGGCAGATGGAAAGTGCTGATATGATGACTACTGATGCTAAGTTTTATAGACTTATATTGCCACACATTATTAAGTTGGGCAGAAAAAAATCACTATTATTATTCCCACATAAACTTGGTGTGTGCTCTAATTATTGGGCTGTTACCCTCTGTATACTATGTCTGCCTTAGAAAAGTTTCACATGTAGTGAATTTTTTGATGTCAATACTGACAAGGTAGTGATCATTCATACTGGTTTATTCAATTTTGTATGTAATAAAGTAAATTTATAGAGAAATCCTTATTTTGATAAAAGCACCCACGAAATTGTATGATCTGCAACATTTTTCTGGGTTTTCCCACTGTTAATTATTGCAATTGCTTTAGTTAGTAATTATCATGATGAACAGTAAATGAACAATCTAGATTATTATACTATACTCACAGACATTTGCAATTTTGTCGTAATCAAGTAGTGAGAGGTTTCATTCATCTTGGATGACATATCCCATGATGTATGTGGCATATGTTACTACTCCCTCATTTTGAAAAGAAACTGTTTCTTTCTCTTTTTTTAAAAAAAATGCTTGTTCATTAACATTTCTCATTAATAATTTTCAAAACATTACAATATATACACAGTACAGTACAAAAGTTAATTGCTTCTGCTTGTATGTACAGAAGCAGTTTGCACACTTGCCCAGTTGCTAGGACACTATTAACTTCTTGGTGAATGTGACCACCACTTGCATGTTCTCTATGTTGAGATGGAAGGTTGGAAGAAGCTTTCAAAGTTTCCTCAATATGCCTTGTTAATGAAATCATCCTGCCCATTTAACACTTTCGCTGCGGCTGATGCTATCCTACATTGAGCGCGGACGCTTATAAGCATCAGCCGCAGCAAAAGTGTTAATGTGTTACCAGATTCTTGCAACTGGTGTGTAAAGATCTGTTTCTTCCAGCATTGGAAGGAGGCATCCTTTAGGTTCACTATGCACCACTTCCAGATGTATATGTACATGTGGCGTCTGTTCTGAAAGAACAGATGTCACTTCTGATCCTGCAGTTGTTATTCTTTCATATTCAAAGAGTATACAACATCAACTGCGAATGGGCAAGGCTCAAAATGTGTACCCAACTGGGTATATCAGTTATATCATGTAATATATGCAAGTTTTAATACAACTACTAACTATTTTTTAAGCCATATACTTTAGTAAGTCTATTAAATATATCCCCACATCAATACTCAAATGATTAGGGTCCACTTATTGTTATTTTACTATACAAAATGTAGAATTATCAGTGTTGAGAGCATTTCTACCATTAAATTGTGTAGCCTTCCCAGTTACAGAGTTTAGGCATGTCTGTAACTTATCCTTCAATGTGGAACAGTCTTGGTTGATATTCAGCCAGTTGACTCCAGTAATTATCTGCAGGATTGTATCACATTGGCCTTAACATCTTTGTTTCCTGTCTGTGTCTCTTGAACTCCATTACAGGATCAATTTTGTCTGTTGGTCATTAATTCTTCTAACAACATGGCTTGATGCATAACAATATTTCCACTCTTATATCTATAATTACATTTACAAGCCAATCAAGATAAATGTATTCTCTGACAGTTTATAGTACCTTGTCTTTGGGTTAGTCTCATGCACTGTTTGTTACACTCAACTTTGTCAAGGAAAGCTTCATGTTCAGTCCTACTACCTGACATTCCAAAGTGAGACCAAATACAAAAATATCTACTTCATTTCCAAAAATACTACATCATCTGCAGATTTAAGGGTTAAGTCTTTTTCTACTAATTGTAATTCCTTTTTCTTTCCAGATGAATTTTGACATTGCAATTTTGAGGACAACAGTGTACAGCTTGGGAGGGATATGATCACCTTATTTCACTCCTCTGTGCACTAGGAGCTGTTGTGTTGATTCCCTGACACTAATAACACCTCTCGGAAACATATATATAGCACACCACCTTCTCTAAGGTTTCAGTGGAAGTGGTTGGCAAAATGCAGTGGCAGATTTATCAGTAGGCATAGGGTAGCAGATTTTAGGGATGGCAAATTTGGGGCAAAAAATTTTTAACTGTAAGTGTAATAAAAGAAATTTAATTATGTTCACTGAATGTATATTATTGTATAACTACTCACACATTATTAATAATATATGATTGACTTAAAACAGTAGAAGAGGAATGGGTAGCATTGAGAGATGAAATAATGAAGGCAGCGGAGGACAAAATAGGTAGAAAGGCAAGACCTACAAAAAATCCATGGATATCACAGGAAATACTACAGTGAATTGATGAAAGGAGAAAATATAAAAATGCAGTAAATGAAACAGGCAAAATGGAGTACAGACGACTAAAAAATGAGATTGACAGGAAGTGCAAAACGGCTAAGCAGGAGTGGCTAGAAGCCAAATGTAAATCTGTAGAAGAATGTATAGCAAGGGGAAAAGTAGATACCGCCTACAGGAAAATAAAAGAAACATTTGGAGATAAGAAAAACAGCTCTACGAATATCAAGAACTCAGATGGGAAACCAGTTCTCAGCAAAGAAAGGAAAGCTGAAAGGTGGAAAGAGTACATAGAGCAGCTCTACAAAGGAAATGAACTTAGAGACGATGTTGTAGGAAGGGAAGAGGAAGTAGATCAAGATGAAATAGGAGATACTATACTGAGAGATGAATTTGACAGAGCCTTGAAAGACCTAGGTCGGAACAAGGCCCCAGGAGTTGATGACATACCCTCAGGGCTACTAAAGTATCTGGGAGAGCCAGCCATGACAAGACTATTTGAACTGGTGTGTAGGATGTATGAGACCGGCGAAATGCCCTCAGACTTTAAGAAAAATGTAATAATCCCCATTCCAAAGAAATCAGGCGCAGACAGGTGTGAAAATTACAGAACCATCAGTTTGATAAGTCATGGTTGCAAAATTTTAACACGAATTATCTACAGGAGAATGGAAAAGCTGGTAGAAGCTTATCTCGGGTAAGATCAGTTTGGATTCAGGAGGAACATAGGAACCCGGGAGGCAATACTCACTTTACGTCTTATCTTAGAAGATAGATTAAGAAAAGGCAAGCCTACATTTTTAGCTTTGGTAGATTTGGAGAAAGCATTTGACAATGTTGACTGGAATACACTTTTTCAAATTCTGAAGTCAGCAGGGATAAAATACAGGGAAAGGAGAGTCATTTACAACTTGTACAAAAGCCAAACCGCAGTTATTAGACTCGAAGGACATGAAAGGGAAGCATCAGTTGGAAAGGGAGTAAGACAGGGTTGTAGCCTTTCTCCAATGTTATTCAATTTGTACATCGAGCAGGCGGTGAAGAAAAGCAAGGAAAAATTTGGAATAGGGATTAAAGTTCAGGGGGAAGAAATAAAAACATTGCGTTTTGCTGATGACATTGTAATTCTGTCAGAGACAGCAAAGGACCTGGAAGAGCAGTTGAATGGAATGGACAGCGTGTTGAAGAGAGCATATAAAATGAACATTAACAAGAGCAAAACAAAAATAATGGAATGCGGTCTTAGAAAATCAGGCGATGCTGAAGGAATTAGATTAGGTAACGAAACAATGAAGGTGGTAGATGAGTTTTGTTACTTGGGTAGTAAAATAACATGCGATGGTCGCAGTACAGAGGATATAAAATGCAGAATGGCAGTGGGAAGAAAAGCATTTTTGAAAAAGAGAAATTTGCTAACATCGAATATTAATTTAAGGGTAAGGAAGTCTTTTCTGAAGGCATTTGTGTGGAGTGTTGCCTTGTACGGGAGTGAAACATGGACGATAAGCAGTGCGGACAGGAAGAGAATAGAGGCTTTTGAAATGTGGTGCTACAGAAGAATGCTGAAGATTAGGTGGGTAGATCGCATAACTAATGAAGAGGTACTGAACAGAATTGGTGAGAAAAGGAATTTCTGGCATACCTTGACTAAAAGAAGGGATCGCTTGGTAGGACACATTCTTAGACATCCGGGAATCGTAAATTTAGCATTGGAGGGAAGTGTGTGGGGTAAAAATCGCAGAGGGAGACCAAGAGACGCGTATAGTAAGCAGATTCAAGTGGATGTGGGTTGCCGTTCTTATGAGGAGATGAAAAGGCTTGCTCAGGATAGAGTAGGGTGGAGAGCTGCATCAAACCAGTCTCCGGACTGAAGACCATAACAACAACACATGATTGACTTTTATTAGCTCAGAAATATACACAATAACTATTTCTTTTGCAGTCTTGACCAAATAGTAGGATTGTAAAAATAATCTAGGAAGTGACTCTTTGATCCCCTAGTTCAGAGTCATACTAATTACAGAAGAAATGCGGTATAATTAGGACATTAGTGTACAAAACATAAAGCTACAATTTCACAGACAAAAATTATAATTAGTATGATTGTGATGAATTGTTGTTGAGGGCTGCAAAATTTAAATAGCCTGCTGGTGGCAAATATGAAATTCCATCAGTGGCTAAATGAATGAAAAGATCCTTTCCTTCAAAATCTACAATGAGCTGATAAAATTCATGGGACCCCTAAAATTGCCCAGCAAAGTGCAGCAACTAAACAAGTCATTTGAAGTCCACTTTAGGAATGTCGAGCAATGCTGCCTTTATGGTCACCCATAATTGTGAAAGTGTTTCCAGTGCAGGATTTTGTACATCTGAGCTCAAGATTATGTCCTATTAATGTTCAAATGTTTTTAGAGCTTATGGGACTTAACTATGGGGTCATCAGTCCCTAAACTTAGAAACTACTCATGAACTAGCTACAACAAATATCCATGCCCGAGGGGGGACTCGAACCCTCGACTGTCGTGGCCATGCAGACCGTGACTGAAGCACCGCAGTCGCCTCAGCCACCGCAGCTGGCAATGTTCAATGGGATTCATGTTGTGTGAGCTAAATTGAGAAATAATTTGCTGGAATTGTTTGGAATGTTCTTCAAACCAATCACAATCAATTGTTGCCCAATGACACGGCACATTGTCATATACCAAAATTCTGCTGTTGTATGGGAACATGAAGTATGTGAATGGTTGCAAATGGTCCCCAAGTAGCTGAACATAGCCATTTTTAGTTCGAGCAGAAGACTTAGTCCATTTAAAGTAAAAACAGTCCACACCATTACGGAGCCACAACCAGTTTGCATACTCCCTTACTGACAACTTGGGTCCACTGCTTTGTGGGATCTGCACCACACACAAAACCCTACCAACAACTCCTATCAGCTGAAATAAGGACTTACCTGACCAAGCCTTGGTTCCCAGTATGTCATCGAGCCCAAGGGCAGCCCCGCATATGATGTGCCAAGCTGTGCTGTAGTCACTCATCTCCTGAAATTATCCAGTTACATCTAATTATGCTGCACTGTGATAATAGATACATTTGTTGTATGTCTCACAATGATTTCATTGTGGTAATTTCACAGAGTGTTGCTTGTTTGCTTGCACAAACATGTCCACAGAAACAATGCTGCTATTGGTCATTATGTGTAGGCCATCGCCCACTGTGTTGTCTGTGTTCTTGGTACACACTTGAGATTTTAGAGGTGAGAATATTGAATTCCCTAACAATTTCTGAAATGGCATGTCCCATGCATGTACCTACAACTGTCATTCTGCATTCAAAGTCTGTTGATTTTTGTGTGTGTGCCAATAATCGTGTCAGAAACCTTTTCACATGAATCACCTAAGTACAAAAGACTGCTCTTCCAATGCATCTCCCTGTTATACCTTATGTATGCAATACTGCCACCATCTGTCTCTGTGCATACTGCTATTCCATTACCTGTCATCTCATCATAAATGGTAAACACAAAGGCAACTATAAGTGTTTACTCCACTTTTGACTTCTTAGAGAAAAAAAAGTATGGTCTAGCTTTCTGAAGGCATTGCAGAATCCAGCTGAAATATTAGCTAAAGTTAATAAATGGTGATGCTTCAATACTCGTAATTTTATTTATTATGAAAAATGCTATGAAAATATGAAGGTCCACTATACTGTTCCTCATTAGTTGGAGATCTGCTATTAAATGTTTTTGTTTATTTAATTCAGCTGTTAGAGTCTTGAGTTTTCCAGTATTAAGTATTGAGTTTATATTGTGTGTTGCTATTTAATTTATTTTCCTATATTGTATATGCTTTGTGTGCCTTAGTGTGCATCTGGGTGTTTGCTAATGCTGATTCATTTGCTGTTCTAGGTGATTACCCACTAAATCCAATGTAGCCTAGACCTACCTCTTTGGACAGGATAGAAGAATTTTTCTTTCTATAAGACCTATCCACATTTGACTTTCAAAGGTAATGAACCATACTTGGAGCAAGATCTAGAATACAACAATAGTTATTAACCACAAAGGCTGTGTTTGGTCCATAAGAGCTATTTTATTTCACTCAAGAATGCCAGTAAGCTGGCGAGAGCCCTCCAATCTGCCACCATGAATACACCACGTAGGAGTTGTCCTGGTTCCATAGTGTGTTAGGTTTGTGGCTTTGATCCCAAATCAGCATTAAAATCTCAAACATTAATTTAAATTAACCACCCCTCACTTTTTCACATTTTTGATAATGATCTTAGAAAGGAGGGCAATCTTTTCCTTCATAACAGTTGATATGGAAGCATAGACCTATATAATTTCAGTTTTGTTTAAAACCGGATGATACCTTATCAGTGATATTTCTAATGAAATAAATCACAATTTGCGATCACTTATGGTTTTCACTGTACTAGGTTCAGATGTAATACCAATGTGCGGTGAATGGTAATTTGTGCCTAGCCGAGATTCGAACCCCGGATCTCCTGCTTACTAGGCAGACGTGTTGACCACTCTGCCACCAAGGACACAGTGACCAGCCCGACAGCAGAGGACTCTTTCCTGCACGACTCCCGCCATACCCAAATCTCCATTCGCCACACTGTCTCTTTCCTATCACACAGTCTCTTAATTCTGTAATACTCGCAGCCACAATACTGTATTCCCACATCAGGGAGAACAGACCATGAGGTGTTGAGACACAATTAATTGTCGTCAGGAGCCCAACCTCGGCTTGTATACAATCATATATTTTTGACGACATTACAGCGTTCAGTTTTAATGAAATAAATTGCAATTTGCAATCACTTATGGCTTTCACTGTACTAGGTTTAGATGTGCAGGGAAGAGTCCTCTGCAGTCGGGTTGGTCACTGTGTCCTCGATGGCGGAGTGGTCAACGCATCTGCCTAGTAAGCAGGAGATCCCGGGTTCGAATCCCGGCCGGGCACAAATTTTCATTTGCCGCACATTGGTATTACATCTAAACCTAGTACAGTGAAAGCCATAGTGATTCCAAATTGCGATTTATTGCTGTGTTGCTGGCCTAGCATGTTGATGGAAATGAAGGTTAGGAGTTGTGTGGCATTGTCATTAGCCCATCGCGTTTAGTATGTGGTAGTTAAGTAATGAGATTCACTCAATATTTTTTATGCAGAATATACAAACACATTTTGTTGTCTCACATTGAAGGTTTTCTTTTGACACATTTTGGCATAAGAGCTAATGCTGACAATGAAAAGTCCTTTTTTTTCCTTTATTGTTTTTTCACATCAGCGATTACACCAGTAGGCTGGCAGCAGCTCCAGAGGCTGCTCTTCAGCCGAGATAATAAAATACATGGATGAGATGAAAATTAAAATACAAGACAGGAGAAAAAACAACAGAGGAACAATGACATAGATATGGTGACAATCACTACGTTTACATGCAACACATCTTCCGGAAGACGAAAACCGATTTTCGTAAACCGTTTTTCGCTGTCGTGTTTACATGGCATAGCTTGAGTCGGATTTCCTAGCTCACTTAACATGGCGGCTGGAAAACAGCTGATTCAGTTCCTTATTTAGTCTGCACAATCACTTATTTTTCTTTATTTAAATACACAGATTTATGCTCACTCTAATGTTTATACTTTTATTTCACATTAGAAAATATCACTCTTTCCATATGAGCCAAACATTCTTAACAAGAAAACATAATCTGACAAGCCAAGAACGCTTCAAAAACGGTTGCGTTTACATGGGCACGAAAATCGATTGTGGAACTGGAAAACCGCTTTAGAGAAGCGGATTTCCAGAATCGATTTTGGAGTGTTTACATGACCAACCAAAAGCGAAATTGGGAAATCGGTTTACGAAGTCCGGTTTTGGGAGCCCATGTAAACGGGGTGAATTTGAAGTACAAACAGTTGACAGATGATCAAAATCAGATTTAGTCAGTTAAAAATCAGGAGCCACGGTGACCTAAAAAGCACATGTAGGACGACAATAACACAGGACGGCAAGTACACGGAGACACTAATTAAAATACACAGTGCGACACTTGTCTGGTTGCGGTAGACGCGTTTAAAGGACATACACTTCACTGGAGCACAGCACACAACACTTGACGTAGCATTGTTAAAACTGTCGGTCAAGGACCCTGAGAAGGGGGGGGGGGAGGGAAGCGTGGGGGAGAGAGGAAAAACGGCGGGGACAGGGGACGGCAGGGAGGAGCCGTAGGGACTCCAGGGCAGGGAGGGGGTAGCCAAGCGGGGGAGAGGGGGCACTTTATCTATGGGTGGGGGATCAGAGCTGGTAGGACGGGTATATGTCGGAACGGAGGATGTCATCAGGGAGGGGGAGGCGGCGGAAATTACCGTGGGAGAGGACATGGAGGGTGTGGAGATGAAGGGAAGGGGGTATAACACGGTAGATGTGTGGCGGAGGCCCTGGGTTGGTACGGATGGGGTGGACCAGGGGGTTGCGGGAGTCTATTTTATGGGTGGTATAGAGGATACGGATATGCTTGAGATATTCAAGGAGGTGGGGAAACAGGATCAGGTCATACAGGATCCGCGTGGGGGAAGGGAGCTGGATGCGGTAGGCGAGGCGGAGGGCGTGGCGCTCGAGGACTTGGAGGGTTTTATAGTAGGATGTGGGAGCAGAGATCCAGACAGGATGGAAGGTGCAAAGGACAGGACGCATGAGGGACCGCTAGGTGTAGAGGATGGTGGAGGGGCTGAGACCCCACGTCCGGCCGGTGAGGAGTTTGGGGAGGTTAAGGCGGGAGAGGGCTTTCTGTCGGACAGTGCGGAGGTGGGGGGTCCAGGAAAGGTTACAGTCGAGGTAGGCCAAGGTACTTCAAGGTGTGAAAAGTCCCTTTTTTTTTTTTAATTGAATTTTTAATGCCCCAAGGCAGGCTGGCAACAGCCAATGATGCTGCTCTACAGCCGAGCGAATGGTAAACAATGGACAAAACAGAATATAAAATGAAAGGTGATAAAAAGGCGCTTTTACAATTTCAAGATGAAAATTTGGGAGAAAGTTAAAAGACAATATGACAGCGGACAGAAAAATACATGGTTGTTAAAACAAGACATTGCCACGGTGGATAAAAAACACTCACTGCAGACAACAAGACATAACAATACGGTAACATTGAGGTAAAAAACACTAAACACTGGTGTACGCAACGTTAAAAAACACTGGGCGATGAAACACTATACACACGAAGCACTGAACACTTAAAAACACAACACTGTACTGGCCCTGCAGGGGAAGGGGGGGGGGAGGATGGAGAAGGTGCGGGGGAAGGAGGTGGGGGAAGTGAGAGTGGGAGAAACTGGAAGGAGGGGGTGAGCCAAGTGGGGGACGGGAGTGGGAGGGGAGGGGGAGGGAGGCGGCAGTGGCAATCCACAGAGAGGGGTCAAAGTTGGAAGGAGGGATAGATGTCAGGACGGTTTTGGAGAACGTCGTCAGGGAGAGGTAGGTGGTGGAAGCCACCCTCGGAGAGGACGTAGAGGGTGTGGAGGTGAAGGGAGGGAGGGATGTGGCGGTAGAGGCGTGGCAGGGGCTCGGGATCCAGGAGGAGAGGAGATACCAGTGGGTTATGGGACTCTATCTTTTGGTGGATGTACGTGAGGCGGATGTGTTGAAGGAATTGGACCAGCTGTGGGAATGGGATGAGGTCATAGAGGATCCGCGTGGGGGATGGGGAGATGGATGCGGTAGGCGAGGCGAAGGGCGTGGCGTTCGAGGATTTTGAGGGATTCATAATAGGAGGGGGGAGCGGATATCCAGGCAAAGGACGGGACATATGAGGGAACGGTAGGTATACAGGATGGTGGAAGCATTTAGTCCCCATGTCCGGCCGGAGAGGCATTTTAAGAGGTTTAGGCGGGAGAGGGCTTTTTGTCGGACAGTTTTGAGGTGAGGGTTCCAGGAAAGGTCTCTGTCTAGGGTTAATCCGAGGTAGCGGAGGGTCTTCATTTGCGGGATGGGGCGACCATGGAGAGTGAGGTACAGGTCTCAGTGGCGAAAGGAAGGGGTGGTGCGACCTATGATGATTGCCTGGGATTTTGTAGGGTTTACAGTAAGAAGCCACTGGTTACACCAGGAGGAAAATTCGGAGAGTTGGAACTGAAGGAGATGTTGGGAGCGAGCGAAGGACGGGGCAAGGGCAAGGAAGGCGGTGTCATCAGCATACTGAAGAAGATGGACAGGAGGCTGAGGTCGGGGCATGTCTGCTGAATATAACAGATAGAGGAGGGGCGAAAGGACGGAGCCCTGGGGCACCCCGGCAGAGGGGTAGAACAAACGGGAATTTTGGTTATTGACAGTGACATAGGATGGGCGTTTGGAGAGGAAGGAAGCAATGAGACGGACGTAATTAATAGGAAGGGCGTAGGTTTGGAGCTTGAAAAGGAGACCAGAATGCCAGACACGGTCGTCTCAATGTCGAGGGAGACGAGGATGGCGGCGCGACGGGAATTAACCTGGACGGAGAGAAGGTGAACAAGGTGAAGGAGCTGGTCATCGATGGAGAAGGACGGCCGGAAGCCACATTGGGAAAGGGGAAGGAGTTGGTGTAGACGGAGGTGTTCATGGATACGGTGTGTGAGGATGGATTCGAGGACTTTGCTGAACACCGAGGTGAGACAGATGGGATGGTAGGAGGAGGCTTTCGAGGGCGGTTTGTCAGATTGAAGGAACATTAGGATACAGGAGGTTTTCCAGAGGTCTGGGTTGAATCCGGTGAGGAGAATGACATTGTACAGTGAAGCGAGGGCGGAATGGAAGGAGGGGGGACAGGCATGGAGATGCCTGTAGGTAATGCGGTCGTGACCGGGAGCAGTGTTACGTTTTGTGTGAAGCGTGTGTACGATGTCTTGTGCTGTGATAGGTGTGTATAGGTCTGAGGGGGGAATGTGGTCCAAATACTGAAAGCCAGGGGCGAGTGGAGGAACTGAGGTATCGGTGCGCTCATGGACGTCGGGGAAACGGGAGTAGTCGAACCTGGGATTGTCGGGCAGGTCGAATATAGTGGATAGGTGGTCAGCAAAAAGCTGTGCCTTACTGGCATTGTCAGGAAGAGGAAGGTTATTATGGAGAAGAGGGTAAGCGGGGACTGAGTGACTGCCAGTAAGGCGGTGGAAGGCTTTCCAATATTTGGAGGAGTTGATGGGGAGTGTAGTGTTTAGACGGGTGCATGTCTGTCGCCAATCCTGGCGTTCCTTCGCATTCAAGAGGTTTCTGATGTGTCGTTGGAGTTGCCGGTGGCGGAGGAGTGTGTTTCGATCACGGGTCCACAGGAAGGAATGGTAAAGACAACGGGATTCTCGGAGCAGGAGGAAGGCTTGTGGGGGGAGGGGGGACGGTGAGGATGCATGACTTTGGTGGGGATATGGGTTGCAACGGCGTCAGCAACAGTCTGGTGCAGGAAAGAGGAGGCATGGACGATATCATCAGGGGTATGGATGGTGAGGGGGTGGCTAGCGACCGAGGTGTTAATGGAACGACGGTAGGCATCCCAGTCGGCGCGGGAGTAATCATGGACTAGCCGAGGAGGGGTACGGGTCCCGGCCGCGGGGGTTGAAGGTGAGGAGTACGGGGGCGTGGTTACTGCCAATGAGGTCAAGGACTTCCGCCTGCAGGCGTCCCAGGAGGTTAGGAGAGACAAGGACAGCATCAGGAGTGGTATTGCTTTCAGGGCGTGTAGGACTTGGGAGGGGAACAAGGTCGCCCCAAAGCATGGGTAGGAACTGATGCCACCACTGGAGTTCGGCTGCACAGCGGGAATGAAGGTTTAGGTCAGCGGCAATCACATAGGTTGTGAAGGAGTTGTCTATGTGGGAAATGAAATCGTATGGGATGGGAACACGGGCGCGAATATAAATGGTGGCTAGGGTAACGGTGAGGGAAGGAAGGAAGAGGGTCAGGATGAGGTGATCGGCAGGATTATTGACAGGGGGTTGTGGCCGGACAGGGTGGTGGCGGAGGTGGCTAATCGCCACTCCACCTCGAGCCAGGGGGGGAAGACCATCCGTGCGGTGAAGGGTGTAAGGAGTGATAGAGACAGAGTGACGGGGTTGGAGGAAGGTTTCATTGAGGAGGAAGGCATCCACACGGTGTTGGGAGAGGGTATGCATGAAGAGGGGTTTGTTGGCAGGGAGGGAGTGGATATTGTGGTAAAGGATACGATGGGGCGAGCCTGCCATAATAGGTACTACTGAGGAGGGGAGGGTGGGGAGGGGGCGATGGGAAAGAGGTTAAGGGAAATTAAAACGAGGGTGGCGCCGCGGGAGAAGGTGAAGTGGGAGTCATTGCGGGAGAGTGTGGAAATTGTTTCCAATTGCCACACGGAGCGGGCGGCGAGAACGATCTGTTGGAGGGAGTGTGGACGCTGGAATGGGTGGATATTCTGAATGACGGTGGTGACGAAGCGGATGACGTCCTTGACTGTGGGAGGGGGAAGCAGGGAATGGTTGGTGTGCATAGGAGGGTCAATGGGACGGACGAGAACTGTCAGCTCAGGGGAGGTGGGTTGAGGGCGAGCCTGACATTTATAGGAGTAGGTGGGGTGGGGGCCACCACAGGTGTTGCAGGTGGGGGGAGAGGACAAATTGAGGCATTGCTTAAGGAATTGGGTGGATTACGACATTTTTCGGTGAGGTGGTTGTCATAGGTGAGTCATTTGCCACACCTATAAGACTGGGGAGTGGAGCGGGAAGGATCCACCTTGTAGCGGCGGTTGTAGATTACCGCCCCCTCGGTGAGGAGGCGGTTGATGGAGGCGGGGTCTTCGGAGAAGACCCGCATGAGGTAGGTGGGGCCATGGTCATTGTTGATCCGCTTGGCGAATCGGATGTGGAGGTCAGGGATGGCTCGGAGATGGGCCAACACCTCACCCTCCGTGATCACTGGGCTAAGCTTGGTGATCACGGCGATGAGGGTGGGTGGGCGTCGAAGTGTTTGTGGTTGAGACTGGGATGGAGTGGCGGAGGTGACATGAGGTGTGAGGTGAGCACGCTCCCCAAACGTAATCAGGGGAGCGTGCCAGAGAAGATCTGTGTGGAAGGAGGGAGAGGGGGTTTATATGAGGACGGAGTCCTTCCGCGGGATGAGTTGAAATGGAGGTGCCGAGGGGAAGTATTTATAAATTTCACGGGCAGGTGGTGGTTGTCTAAAATCTGAGGGGTAGGGACGTAGGTAAAAAGCTGAGGAGCCGAGGTGACAGAAGGTTGAGACGGGGGAATGGGGGAGGTGTCCATTGTCAGGCTGGGGGGGGGGGGGGGAGCGGAGCAGAGGCCGTGGTGGAGGGGGCTTTTTGGAAGTGCTGGGAAGGGGATCCGCGCTGGTACGTTTGACTTGCTTTTTTTGAACTGTTGAGGTGGGGATACACTGGGGAACGGGTCGGATTGGAACCTGGCGGGGAACTGAAGGGCCAGACACGCGAAGTTCGGGGTCGGGCGGAGCTGAGGACTCTGCCACCGTGACACGGCGGTGAACGATGGGGGCGGGGGGCGCAGACAAAACGGGGAACTCATGTGGGGCGGTGACGATGGTAACTGGGGGAGGCAGTGGAGCATCAGGGGCGAGGGAAGTGGCGGAGAGGATGACATTTAAGGGGATAGTGGTGCGAGGAGGGGAAGAGGGGCTCCACGTGATCGTGGTGGAGTGAAGAGAGGGGGTGGTGTTGAGAACAACGGACGTGGTGGTGACGGGGGCAAAGTCATAGTGGGGACGAAGGTTTGTTGCGAAGACGCCGGTTGTGGAAGTGGTGGTGTGGGCGTGGAGGATGAGGAGGTCGACGACGATGATAGTGGTGGTGGTGGCGACACCATGATTACAGCTGCTGCAAGGGGCAGTCCAAGCGGTGTAGGCGACGGCAACGGCAGCTGGAGCCTGGCTCGGAGCGGCGGCGGCTGCTACGGCGAGGGCGGCGGCGATGACGGCTGGAGCCGGGCATGGAGCGGCGGCGGCGAACCGATCCCCCAGGCTGGACCGGGGCAGCGGGGCGGGGAGGCGAGCAGGTCCGGCAGGGCCTCCTATCCTGGCGGCGGCGCCTCCAGGCAGTGCTGGGCGGCGACAGCGGCAGGCGGCAGAGAGCAGCCTACGTCGACGCAACAGCAGGAACGGGAGGAAGTAACGAGAAGCAGGTAGCCAACTGAAGAAACTGAGATCAGCCCAGCAATATCTACAGTTGGAGGATGGATGGTGATGAAAAGTCCCCTTTACAATCATAATTAATTGAGTAACACGACAAGGGTACATAAGAGAACCTGTCAACCATACAACAGGAACAGCATTAATTATTTACATCAGTGTCAACACAAAGGATTATTTCCTTCATACATAAAATTCATAAAATTGTACTAAGTCAAAGAATGTAGGGTATAATCCGTTCTTTTGACCATGAGTTAGATAATTAATGCTGCTCCTGCTCTAATGTTGACAGGTTCTTGTATGTACACTTTTCCAGTCAATAAATTAATTACAGGATGTACAGAAAAGGACTCCCCGATTTCAAAATTAAATATCTCGAAAACAAAGACCGATAGAGGAATGCAGTAAACGGTATGTTAATTGTGAAAGCTGTAAGAAGTTTATACAGCAGTTTGAAATAATAGTTACAAAAGCTGCTAACCGATGGCGCTGTGTTAGCCATACGTAATGCCTAGTATAAATAGTGATCCGAAGCCCAGAGTGATCATCGAATCCCCCCGACTGTAGCTATTGCCGAGCTGATCTCGGCTACTTCTGATCCCTTCCCCGTAGCATCAGCGCCCCTCCCCTCTCTCCCGTCCCTTTCCCTTCCCGCCCGCTTGGCTACCCCTCTCCCATGCCCAGAGTCTCGTCACTCCTTCCCTCCTTACGCTCTCTTCCCTCCCCTTCTCCCCCTCCCCCGCACTTCCCCCGTCCCTGCCCCACCTCCCCCCCCCCTCCATCCCCCTCCCCACCCCCCCCCGCGGGGGCGTCACGACTTTTTATCTACGTGTTCAGTGCAAGTGCCTCCAGTGTCGTGTGTTTTACTCAGTGCCTCCATAATCGCCGTCCCCATGTTTTATTTTGTACGCCGTCCGCTGTCTTCATGTGTGAACTTCGTGTCTCCGCAATGTACTTTTAAACTTGTCCCCGTGGCCGATCGTTTTTACTGACTGTGTATGTGTTTTATCACTACCCGTCTGTTTTTTTGTTCTCTGCCGTATGTTTTGTCCCGTTTGTACATGTCCGTTTTAGTCTGTCGAAAACTCTGTATGTCAATGTTTTTAAATTTCCGCAAGTTTGTTCATCTTTTTATATTTTATCTCCTCTTTGTCAACATTTTTGTATGTCACATGGCTGAAGAGCAGCCACCGCAGCTGCTGCCAGCCTGCCAGCTGTTTCTACAGCTGGCTTTAAAAAACAATAAAGGAAAAAAAACCAGAGTGATCAGTTTCACTATTGAAACGTGAAAGGAGGTTAGCATACCGAAGGAAGAGATTAAAACCATGTACTCTATTGAACAATGCGTTTTTCTGGTACTAGAGTACCACAGGTTAGAAAAGAGTCCTACGGCAACAAGGCGAAGTTTTCAAGCACGATTTAATTTCCAAAAGGACCTGATGTGAAAACCATTTGTACGCTCAACGAACAGGCAGCGTAACTGATGATCTAGTGGGGCACATTGGCCGCAAGCAAACCACAGTTACACCTTAAAATATCGCCATAGTTTCTGGAATTATTCAGCGAAATACAATGTCATCCGTCCATAGAATTGCATCTGAGACTGGTTTGAAGCATTCCAGCACGCAGAAAATACTGAGAAAGAGCCTACACATGCTTCCATTCAAAATTCAAACGCACCAGGCCATACCCGTACGAGCAGTGCAACAAAGGGTTGCTAATAAGATGCTCACAATGATTGATAGTGAAGGATTTGATGTTGGCTGCATCTGGTTTACAGATGAAGCACACTTCCACCTGAATGGATACGTGAATAAGCAGAACTGGTGATTTTGGGGTTCTGAGAAGCCATATTGGTGTGAAGCGAAACCCCTACATTCTCCTAAAGTTACTGTGTGGGCTGCAGTATGCAGCAGAGCCATTATTGGCCCTTTTTTCATTCGAGAAATGGTCACTGGTGCACGTTACGTTGCAATTTTGGAAAAATTTGTCGCCACACAGCAAGCGTTAGAGGATCGACCAGGTACTGAATGGTTTATGCAAGATGGAGCCCAAACACATCGGAACGAACAAGTGTTTCGTTTTATTGAGGAATACTTTGGGAATCGAATCATTGCTTTGGAATATCCCAAATTTACTGGTGCAGGCATGGATTGGCCTCCATATTCGCCGGATTTGACTCACTGTGACTTCTTTTTGTGGGGCACAATGAAAGATATGGTCTACCCGTAACATCCCGCCATGCTGGACGAGCTTGAATCGGTGATCTCTGTGGCATGTGAATGCATTTCGCTTGAGACAGTACGAAATGTGATGGCGAATTGCATTCTTCGTTTGCGCCACCTCTGTAGTGCCAATGGTGAACATTTTGAAAACATTGTGCTGTGATTGTTTGCAAAGAGTACTTTCATACGATTATTTCACTTATTTATGGTGATATGAGCTGTATAGCGTACAGCATCATCTGTTAGTTGCTTTTGTAACTATTATTTCAAACTGCTGTATAAACGTCTTACAGCTTTCACAATAAACATACCGTTTACTGCATTCCTCTATCGACTTTTGTTTTCGAGATATTTAATTTTGAAATCAGGGAGCCCTTTTCTGGACACCCTGTATCATTGTAAAGAGAACGTTTCGTGTGATCACTACATCACTGTCACCCAATGTAAAACTTAATGATGCCATGATTCATCAGGATGTGTGAAAAATGCATTGAACCAGTGGCACAGCCAGGATTTGGTTCTGGGGGGGGGGGGGGATTAATTCTTTAAAAATAAAGCCTATTGAATTTATTAATCTATGACTTATTTTTACACTTTTTATAATTTAACAAATTATACTACGAAAACAATTGCACAAGAAACAAAATTAGTAGGCTTGCATTTGAAACTGGAAGAGGAGCAACCTGCTGCAAATGGAGCATATATAATCAGCTCGTTAAATAATTAAGCAGCTTCTTTGTTACTAGCCAAAGAGAAACGTCTTTACAGTTTAATTAACACGAGACTCAATGTGTAAAAGTTGAACCAAAAAACACTATCGTTGTTCATAAGATTCCACTTGGTGGTGCTGCTGACCTGCTAATCAGCAGATTGCCGCATATGAACAATCAACTTGTAACTTCAGCATCGCAGTAAAAATAGTACCAGCATCAAAGCTGGTCGTGGCGGCGGCGTTAAAACCACTCGCAGTAGCAGCAGCAGCACACGATTTCAGTGGCATATTCTTAGTGTTAGTGTTACACTAGTAGAAATAAACAAATTTTAAAAATTGGACACACAGTAAATACATCGAGTGAAACATCTATATAAAATGCAAATACCACTTGAAAAGGAAAGTAAAACATTTCATTCCCAAATAAAAATTATTTAGAGCAGTCAACCATTTACATAAAAATATAAGTATTCTATTGCATAACTATTGCAAATGTATCTCAATAATGTTTTTTCCATAGTTAGAGTATATTCAGAGGTAGATGAAATGATCTGATGCTAACCAGATCACAAGTCTAAAGCACGAAACAATTCCAACCTATTACTGTGCAACCAACTGTAATGCGAAACACTACTTCCACTTTCACATAAATATTGCACTATGATTAACCTCAAAGATAATGAGTTCGTCTTATATCTTGATGTCTCTATAATGAGGCATAAAAAATACAAATACGATAGTTATTCTATACGATAGTTAGAATTCTTTCTTCGTGTGCTAATTTAGAATATTTGCAACAGTATATTTTATATACATACTGTGCAATTAAAGATATCCTTGGGGACACTCAGAATATTATGCAATTATATCTCAAGTCTTTGTGACATGAAGAAATGAAAAGTATAAATTAATGAGAATATAATAATAACTCAACTGGAATCCTATCAGCTACATAAAACGTCTTTCTGTAAAACTGAGAAAAGCAATGAATTTAGCAATAGTTACAAAGTGTAACTTTTACACTCAGCAATTTCTTCATTATTTCTATCAGTCAGATACTTTATAGGATTCCCATTTGTGCTGCAAATTGACAAATGTCCTTTTTCTTTAATTATTCAAATATGAACATGTAAATTTGCATTAATTCTGCAGTCAACATGCAAACCACACATTGAAGAAAGATTTTCAGAAAGCAAGCATTTCTAATAACCTATTATAATTATTAATTTCTCTAATTACAATAGAAACTTCCCATAATATAACATTTCAAAAATATGAAACTTCAGATATATTAATAACTTAAAATGAAGAAGACAAAGAAAAATATTTACAGTCATTAGTGGTGTAATAAATAAAACTATTATCCAGAATAAAGGAATTATTCCATTACTTTTGAATTGTAGTTTGCATATTATTTAGCTTTTTACACATGGAAAAATACAAATGTAACTATTTTTTTTTTTAATTTTTATATTTCAGAGAACTGTATTTGAAATAATCCAGTTCAAGAGAGGGAGAGGAATTGTGTTTCCCTTAGTAACGCTAAATGTATTATATCATCAATGGAGGCTGACTGTCATACTCTTGCAGCACCAAATATGTGATGGTCACATATGAAAAATAATTTGATGTAATTATATAAGATGTAACTCCTTCTTGCCGTTATAGTGAGATAACACTTTCATATATTACATTGCTTTTAAATGTATCTACGGGAGAGTGCCAGTTAAAAAATGATTTGACATATTTGTCATATGCTATTAAAAGTTCTGTTTAGAAACTAATTTCTTTACCGGCAGCTACTTTTCCAAGATTAAGAAATACATTTCTGTATCTAAGGTTCACATTCTGTAAATGAAAATATACTCCAAATGTGATAGGTACCTATAATTATTTTCACAGACACCTTTAAGATTTGTTGTTTATGTGTTTTTAATGAAAAGTCAGATGAGTACAAAATATTACTGTAGAAATCTGATGTGAATGTTAAAAAAAACTTTACCTAAAGAGTTACCTTTATACACAAATTTTTATGATTGTAAAATATTGTGAAGTATTACCTCATAAGGAAACCTCACCTACAAACAATGCAGTATATTTGTTTTAGTTGTGAAAAATAAGTAGTATTTCTGGCGAATTCAATTTTATATCTTGAAACAGTAGTTATCTTTAAATTCATATCTATTTTTCATGTAGTTTTTCTAACAGCTGTAACGTACTTAAATAATAAGAGCTCTTTGTAACAAATTATTTATTTACTGTATGAATGTACTTAATTTTTAATATTAAAATCACCAACTGCTGTTGTAAATTAGTCATCTAGTCCATGTTTCTTTGGAGTGTAACAGTTCTGCATCTGAATGTAGCTGACAATCTATGAAATAATATTGCAGTTAATTATCATTTATAAACTCTTTTCTCACATTTATATCTTTTTCTCTGTAAAGTGTGCCCTGTCACATTAAAATTTCTTTTCCTCGTCTTCTTTAAATCAGAGTGTAGAATAGGGCTACATGTATTCAGCTATTACTTTATTTTTGTGTTACAAAGAACCTGCATGGTAAATCAAAATTGTGTATTAATATTAAAGTAACTTTTTCCATTTTTTAAATACAGTACACAGTATACATGTACAAAAACAGACATATTTTATAAACTGCAAACCTGAGGTATGATATTTTCCTGAGAAAAGATACTTTAAAAGTGATATAGGAATTTTGCACATCTTAAATATTACAGACTACACACTACATAGGTCAGAGGCAGCACATCAGTAGTTACCAGATGGATTAGTTACAATGTTATGCCACTTAACTATTGCAGTCATTCTCTGCATTCATTTTGTGAGCCCAATATTGACATCAACATCCAAAGCAGAAAAATACATACATAGAAATGTCTGGATGGATATGTATTATCATTTAATAAGCTACAGATGTATGACATACACTAAATCATAGATTAACTTTTTTTAATTTTTTACAATGACATTTACCTTTCGTGCTTCCTTTAGGAAGCTAAACAGTAATACCATTTTAAAGAGGCTCTGGGTTATCTTTGTGACTAATATTTATGCCCAACAGCCACAAAGCAAACAACATTCACCAGAGTGTTTTCTTCACACATTGCTACTGTCCTTGGACTAAAACCTAGTACAGTTATTATCCAGGCCATAACTGTAGGGACGAATGATGAACTTTGTTTTATAAAATTTAAGTAATAGTACTACTAACACAAAATATTTTTTCTTATTCATATACTTTTGCTGAAGAATATTAAATGAATTAAACAACTTTTTGTTAATTCCTTTTTCTGGAGGATAAGTAAAACAATCTTGTGTCTAATTTTACAACAAATTGTTCATATTATTGTAATGCTTCAGATTAATAGACATATATAAAATGCACACATAATACATATTCATAATATATCACGATATTTTGAAATTTTGCCTTTACTGGACATTTTACATATCACATGCAACATCTTGAGATTTTTAAATTACATACACAACAGACAATTTCAATAGATATACCCACTGTTACAATAGAACACATATTTAGAGAAGCATGAAAAGCAACTTGTTACTGGTAATCACCATATTAGAATAACTAATAATTTGACAAAGACTGTTATGAATTTTTGCATTTAAGTTATGCTTGCTGTCTGAAGTCACTATTAACTAAATTGAATGTAAACATAATCTTCAGTTATTTGTTAACTACAAAACTCAAGAATAATTAATAATTAGGTAGTAGCTTTTATGAGAATGTCTTCCAGGGTCCCAAGATTACATTTCAAAACACTTAAAAAAAATTTTAAAAAAAATGCAGAATCACAACTCTTAAAAACTTCAAATAAAATTTAGACATTGTGTCTACCAGTACTCTGTCATATTAGCTACTATAAAACACACCCATATAAAGAATAAAATATATTGGAACGTGTCCATTTGTTAGTTAAAAACAATTAAGCAGATTTTGTACTAGAATTACACAGGAGCACCCACAGGTCAATAGGGGCAAAGCATTTTCCACATTCACAAGGCTTACACATTGTTGCTTTATATATTTTACACCATTTTATCCGTATTTTGCACATTCTCCTGTGACAATTTTCTAGCTATTTCAAATCAGAAAAATCAAATCTCTTTTACATACTCATAAGCGAATTCTCACCTGTCCACACTGGCAGGCCCCTGTAGGCACCCCTAGTCAGGGCCGGCGCAAGCCCAAGTGCCGCCGCGTGCAAGCTGCTAAATTGCCGCCCCCAGTTATTTTTTCAAAACGCTTAAACAGATCTGTAGGAAATGTCAGCAATCAATCGCAATTTTTGTTTTTACTTTTCAGATCTACCTAGGTTTCGGCCACCGAGTGACCAGTATCAAAGCTTTCAATATGTCCTTATATCTAAACCGCCATGTTGACAGTTACGTTCATCGTGACGGTATCGATGTAAGCATAACTCAAAGCATTGAGAATAGTCACAATTGCGACTGATTGGGGACATTCACTAACAGCTCAAAAATGGAGTCAGACCTGATTGAAGAAATCTAGCTAATTTTAATAAGTCTTAATAATTTACAAAAATGTTCAAATGTGTGTGAAATCTTATGGGACTTAACTGCTAAGGTCATCAGACCCTAAGCTTGCACACTACTTAACCTAAGTCATCCTAAGGACAAACACACACAACCATGCTCGAGGGAGGACTCGAATATCCGCCGGGACCAGCCGCGCAGTCCATGACTGCAGCGCCTTAGACTGCTCGGCTAATCTCGCACGGCATGAACTTACAGTTAACGTAAATAAACATTTTTCAGTGGTTATGAACAGAAATTGTATTCAACGGAAAACAAAATATATTTACAATTTAACGATAATTTTGTTTGAATAATAATATTTACAATAACTATTCAGTGTTAACAAAATAGGAAACAACACAGTAAATAGCCAACACTGATCATAAAATAAAAATAAAATAAAAAAATACTAGACAAATCTAACCTGTCTTTTGCTTGTGCAAACTCTTTCACACGGTCTGTGTAATGTAAGTTCTCTGCAAGCTCGTGCTCAATCGATATTGTTGCAAGATGATTCAAACGAGTTTTGCTCATTGTTTATCATCAATTTCAGTTTTGAGAAACTCCTCTCCAGTCGCAACTGTCACTGGGAGTGTTAGGAGAATTCTCAGAGCAATGTTAACATTAGGGCAAAAATTATGTCTTCCTATAAACTAAAGTGGAAGTGTGCGAGAGTCTCTTTTGGACCTATTCCAGGTTTCAACAATGTTGAAAGCACTTTTAGTTCTCCCCTCAACTCCTCTGCGTCATGATCTTGCAAAATCTCTGCGAGGTTTCTACACCTTCTGTCCAGGCTGTCAGGAGGTGCATTCTTCAGCTCGTCGATGTCGTAGAGAAAATCAAAATAATCACAATGATATTTCAATTGATTGAATCTCTCATCCGAAGATGTGGTTACTATATGTAAAACGTACTAGTAGAATACAATCTAGTAACGTTGTGTTGGGTCATCTATTGTCTCAAACCCGCCCTTCATAGGTAATATAAAGTGTATTGGCTTCTTACTTCGACGCCGGTAAACACTTATCCGTGGTAACGTTAGATCTTCTACCTCTAATTCTGGAGCCATTTCTTTCGACTCCGTCAAGAAAGACACAAATTTTTCTTCTGTTCTGCAGATCATAAAACATGCTTTCGTTTTTTTTTTCCAAGCATTTCCACGGCCTCAGAAACATTTATGTCAATGGTCTGGAGGGTTAACAAAGTGATAGTGTGCGAGTAGTATTGTCAAACCAAGTACCGGTCAGAGTTTAATTGCTGTTCATGCATGCGGAGACAGATGTTTCATGGATCAAAAACCAAAACGTCCGACTATCACTCTGAAACGGATAGCAAAAATTTTCAAAAATACGTCGAAACCCAACTTATTCCAGGCTTACTACCAATGTCTTTATCCCTTGTAATTACTCGCAGCGTGTTTACCCATTCGGAATACTTCTAGCCATTGTAGGTGTTGGACATGTTTGACGGAAGTAATGTTCAATTATTTTTTTCCACGATGCGGGAAGAATAAAACTCTCGGAAATTGCCATTGAAGGGCCTAGCAAAATTGCTTCAGGATTAACATGTAACCGCAGTATCGGACATTTCATCCGAATTTCCAAATTACATTTCGTCTTCTGCAAAATTAGTTGAGAGTGAATGCACGGCGCGTAACAGGCTGGCAGCGCTCCTCTCATAAGAATACTGCAGTGTTGCCAACCTGGTTCCATGGAAAGAAGTAGAGGCGAATCGTAAAAAGAAGCAGAAAAAAGTAGAATTTCGAATGGCAATGCTAAAGCGATCTCTGGGATGACGACTAAAGAAATCGAGTGTTTCATCAAATTTCCCTGACACATGTTAAATTCCCTGACATTTACCTGAATATCATTTATTTACAGCTTATCTATCATGTCTCATGAGAGACCAAATGAAAATCACTTCACCATAATAATGAATATGACTGACTGCCTTCCTTATCGGCTGCAAATAACCCTTAAAAATTAAGTAGATTTTCACGAATATTAAAAAAAAGGTTTTGCATTTTCGTAACAAGTAGATGCCCCCCCCAATAGTAGATCTCCTTCTAAAGAAGTAGACATAGCAACACTGGAATACTGGCATGTGAGCCGGCCGCAGTGGCCGAGCGGTCTGCGGCGCGCCAGTCAATCTGCAGGGCCGCTACTGTCGGGGATTCGAATCCCCCCTCGGTAATGGATGTTTGTGTCGTCTTTAGTGTACGGTAGTTTGTAAGTGTAGGGACTGATGACCCCGCAGTTAGGTCCCTTGAGCTTAACAAACATTTGAACATTTTTTTGGCGTTTGATTCAGACTGCTTCCCCTCTCCGTTCTTCCGGCGTACACACGACGGTGCTGCCACAGTGGGGAGGAAGACATTAGTCCTCCTCCGTCCCGTTGTTCAACAGGGGCGTCCGGCAGGTAGTCGAGGCGCCATGCCACAGTTCCCGAAGCCGCTCCTACGCCTCTAGGGCATGAATGTTGAGTTTGTCTTAAAATAATAATAATAATAATAAAGGGGGTCGGGGTGTCAGATTTGCCGCCCCTCGGAAAGTGCCGCCCTGTGCGGCCGCACGTTTCGCACGTGCCTTGCGCTGGCCCTGCCCCTAGTATTACATTACTTCACATCATATATAAGCAGTTCAATTGACAGCAATTCATTCGAAGAATGCTGCAGGTAGTTATGTGGATCACTTCAGAGATGAACATTGGGGTTCCAGCACTAAGCCTTCCATCAGTTTTCTCTTGCTCATTCTGGTCATACTCACAGTCAAACTATCAGCTCTGGCAAAATAAACAAAAATGTAAGCCATAAGTTAAACATACAGTTGAGAATAACACAGAAACACAAGATTAATTACATAAAATATTAAGATAATATACAGGTAATGTGTGGTTAATGTCTCTCCTCGCAAAAGGAAGTAAAATAATGTGTTAAGCAACCATAAAAATATTTGGACCAAATAGTTATAGAGTTGTAGAACTGTAATGAGTTTTGCAAATGTCTCCACTTATTTTTGGACTCAAGATCAGAGATAATGGTGTCTATTTTCTTATATGTAGGCCTACTGAGACTTTAATATGCAAATTTCTTGTTGGTGTGAACAGAGAAAAAATATTATTTTGAATACATTTTGGTGTTTCTTGTACAGAGAAAAATGTGCACCCAGTTCTAAAGTAGCTCTGAATGAATGCACAATAATCACACTGATTTTCAGTCTTCATTTCTTCATCAACATTCGATTCAATTAACAGAGTTTAACCTTATTATTGTTGTTCAGGAATTAAATTTGTGTTGGCAGTTTTGTAGTAATATTTTATTTGTAAATCATAACAGTTTTTAGACAGGAAATTTTGTACTGTACCATAATGGATTTTACATAAATGACAATTTATAATTAAAACATAGTAGTCTAAGACTAGAACGAGATTCTCACTGCTTCCAAATTTATGTGCTATTGACTCTTTAGGCTATGTACAAATTAATTAATTGTATTTCATATAAAATACGGAGAAACTGTAGATGGTATTAAAATACAGAGGGCTGAAATTTTACTTCAGTCGGTCCCTGAAACGTTTCCTTAAATTGTATCCACAATTTCATGTAAGATACGGTACGTAAACAATTATGTCTCATAGGCTACAGAAACATAGTCAGCCATTATTCCCAAACTAAATTTTTGAGTGTATCGGGGAATGGAATGTCTGTAACACTTCTAGCCTCCACCATTCAGCGTATCTGGCTTGGGGAATATGTATGCAGATGCAGCATTTTCTCCCATCGTAAAACTCGATCCACCGATTCCAAACGAATAGTCTTTCCTCAGATCTGACATGTAACAGAAGAGTCGCAGATGAAGTTAACTTGTTTTCCAAAGCTCTATTTACCACTATGTAAGTAGGCCTAAATAAAGCAAGAAGTGAAGACTGGGATAGTAAAGGAAGGTAGTCAGAAAAATCTACTTTCAACCTAGAGCTAGCTTTCGGCAGAGAGGAAGCCCTTCGCCGGCGATGTAGCACTATAACGTTCAACGACTCTCAACTCTCCTGCTTGTCATGGCAGCCGCTCGCACATGGCCTCAGAAGAGTGCTTTCACATGCAGCCTGGCTGACACGAATCTACATGCTGTTCAGAGGTGATCCAGTACATATTTAATGCATATGTCAACCTGCCGGTAGCTTGCAAATTTCATCTGAGAACTTGCAAACTGCTGGACATATTACGCCCACTTTTTCTTGGGCCTCCAAAACTTGGTAATGATTGCCCTTTCATCCAATTCGTTGACATTTCGAGTGATGTTCGTAAAACAGCGGTTGCCGCTTACAATTTTCATATATAGTTTGATAAGAGCTGTTAAACTGTGTGGATTCCGTCACTAGCATTCAACAAGTTGTTCCAGGCAGTTACGCATACTTGCATTAGTGTCAAGCGTATAGATTTGATGGGCCATTTCAGGGGGGGGGGGGGGGGAGGCAGGTCATGGGGCTGCAGTACCCCCCCCCCCCAAGGACAACATTTGCTTCATGTCTAACATCATTGTAAAATATGATCTAAAGATAATAAATTATTATTATTATTATTATTATTATTATTATTATTATTATTATTATTATTATTTAATTTTCATCCGTAGAAACTACAGATGGTGCAACAATTGAAGGAGAACGATTACTTGTTACTATTGGGATTCTGTCAACAAATGATAACAAAAATAAACTATGACGATGAATTTCTAAACGAGTTGTGGATATCAGATGAGGCACATTTTCATCTCACAGGGTATGTGAATAAACAGAACTATCATTACTGGACAAACACAAATCTTTAAACGCTCGTAAAGTCACAGTATGGTGCACTGTTTCATCACATCGGATTTTCGGACCGTATATTTTTGCAAATGAACAAGGAAACAACAAATATCAATGCCGATCGATACGTGGGGATGTTACTAACTTTATGTGCACCTGCATTGAACAACTTTTCAAACGTTCAAGAACCCTGGTTTCAACAGGACGGAGCGACATCACACTCTGAACAGCAATCAATGACATGTGTGTACATATACGAGACTATATGCCTACTTTTTTCCAAATAAAAAATTGCAAAAGAAACAAAGACGACCACAATACAAGAAATAAGGAAAATTATCATATCACTAGAAAAAGGCTAACACTGACAGATAGAGACTCTGTAAATGCTGGACTGCCTATTAGTATAAAGGAACTAAGTACCTTCAAAAGTAAATTGAAGGAACACCATATCGCTGGATGTTGGTATAATATAAATGAGTACTTAACAGAAAATTGAATTCACAACAAGTAACGGAGCACTACACTTACAAATTACGAAAACGAAAGAAAAAGCAACATAGATCGTGTGTGATCTAGTGTAATTTTGTCAAATTATTACTGAAATTGTCTGAAATTATATATATATATATATATATATATATATATATATATATATATATATATATATATATATATAATGTTAAACTTCTAAGAATTCGCTTGCTATATGTAAACCTGAAAACACTGACATGTTTTATGATATGTTACATGTCTAACATCATTGTAAAATATGATCTAAAGATAATAAATTATTATTATTATTATTATTATTATTTAATTTTCACAGAATATATGACATCAATTGCGATTGGTCAAAGCTGACCCCTACCCCACAGTGATCACCGCACCTGCAAGGACTACCTAAGCACGCCTCCCGTCAGAGGCGTCAGCGCAACTGCCTAGAAAGGACACCCGGGTTCGAATCCCGGCTGGGTACACATTTTCAGCTTTGCCCAATGGCAGTTGATGTCATATATTCTGTGAATATTAAATAATAACAGCTGCAGGATCAGAAGTAACGTCTATTCGTTCGGAACAGACGCAACATGTATATATATTATTATTCGTTAACCGTGTGATCTCACGATTCGGTAACATTCCCTGGCCCCCGAGATCGCCACAATCATCCGTTTGTGATGATTTTGGCCCACTTTAGGTTACGGTAGTAAAAGTAGTCTTTTGACAGCTCGAAATTTAAATGAAAATAACGGCTTAACTATTCATCTGACACGAAAATTGAATAACCGAATTTGTAGAGGGGAAAATTCTCTACAACTGTGCTCTCTTATGTTTTTTTCATATCTCGTAGCGTTTCAAAGATATTTGCAAAAATAACGGCGATTTTGGGGTGTATGTCTGTCTGTCAGTCCGTCCGTAACGTGTTCCCTGTTTCTAAGACGAACAGTTCAACCGATCAGAAAAATTTTACAGACATGATTTTAGGCCGCCAGAGACCAGAACCTCCCTTTTTCAAATTTTTCGGACAAAAAATACGGTAGTAAAAAAAAAAGCCGTTTGTAATATAATTGTAATTGCAAACGAACCGTTCATCTGACACGAAAATTGAATAACCTAATTGGTAGAGGAGAAAATTCTCTACATCTTAGCTCCCTTATGTTTTTTTCATATCTCGTATCGTTTGAGACATATTTGCAAAAATAACGGAGATTTGACACCCTCCATTGAATTAACGAAAACCAGCCGTTAGGAGATGTCACGTGACATTCCTCGCGTATTTGATGATTTTCTTATTGTAACTTACACGTTGTCATTTCAAAGCAACGGCACACTGAGTAATTAACAAAAACACATCGTTCTTCGCACGATAAATGATAATCTAATGTCTACCAATGCCATATTAACATCAATCAACATCGGCCATCAATACTATAAGATTAAAGAACTCCCGTTTTGATTTATAGCCGTAGCGTAGTGGGCAAGGTGCTGGATTGTGACGTATAATGTCGGTGGTTCGAAACTCGCCACTACATAATTTTTTTCCTATAAGCATTTCAGACACTCTTATTAATTATTTTATTATTATTTAGATTATAATTTTGGTCCAAAATGTTTGCAAAAACTTATAAAACTACAAATCTAAAGTGGGCCGTAAAACACGTCAGTGCGATTTTTTTCTTGTGGGGCTACCTCAAGAGCAAAGTCTACATGACTCGACCAAGAACCCTGGATGAGTTGAAACAGAGAATTCGATATGAAAGCCACAGTATCCCAGCTGAGATGTTGCAGCGGTCAATGAGGAATCTCCACAGGAGGACGCCATCTAAAGGACGTAATTTTTTTTAATCATAAACGACATCAAAGTTTCGTAAATGGCAATGTCGGAAGATTTCAATTACTGTGAATTAAATTTCTTTCCTTCATCACTTCTAGTTTTATTGGCTTGTGGAAATATTTCCGTTTTTTGTGTCACACTGTATTTAGGATCGTGCCTGATTGATGTTAGCCAGTTTAGTTTTCTGAGCCACTGCAAGAGGTTCTGACGCAGAAAGAATAAAAGGATATACCCCATCCGGCTCCAGCAACAGCTTGACTACACGGATATTATAATGCAGTCATTATGAACAAACAAACGTCAGCTACGGAATTTCACCGCTTCCAAATTGACCCCCCCTCCCCCCCCCCCCCCCCCCCCCCACGCATTGGGCCTGTTGCCGTGACGATCAATCGCCGATGTTATTCCAATATCAAGATAGTTCTGTGTCCGATTTTTGTGATTACTTCAGTGGAACTTATCATATTTGAAGTGTTTATACATAGAGACTCAATATTGGTTAATCAATCATTATTGCGCGATAAGCTTCATCTGTAATGAATTTACATGCGTTGTAAAGAAGTATAGTTTACTTGGACGGCATCACTAGTCCAAGCGCCATATGTCATAACTGAAATAATGGAATCTAAATTTTACATGTTTTTAAAATATATTTATTTATGAATGTTTCTCACTTTTTTGTACCAAAGAAGGGTTAGTGTACCTTCACTTAGTAGTGAAGTCTCACTGTACATAACTACTAAACAGCACTAATTGCGCTCACATCAGAAATATAAAGTAACGGTGCTTGGTCTTGTCATGCATAACACGGTCCACTTACGCTTGCATTTTATGCTGATCTGACAAGTGTTATTTGCATGCAAACTGGGACCATAAATTATTGACATGAGTTTTCACGTAGGATACATTGTTCTATGTTGTTGAGAGTGCATTATGCCTGAGTAAAACTGAATTTTATTGTTAGAAAACTATTGATGTTCGTATGGTAGGCGCTTTGACAATCAAGCTAACAGAAGTGTTTATTGTTTCAAGAGAAATCTTATCGTAGATTATAGAGCTTATAACTAAAGCGGAAAAACAACATCCGCTATACCACAACGCGAATGCATTAGTGTAGAATCACTGTTGCGGACGATTACTGAAGAGGACTGTGATGAATAACAAGAGAATGTCATCTGAAAATAACACAGAATGATCCACCCGTTAATCCTATCAGTGTCAAAAGAACACGAAAGGAATTCTTTAATCTTGTAAAGTACAATTCCAAAACCCGTCACTACTGATGCAAATGCCTGTAAGTGAAAAATGTGGTGGCGAACTCACAAAACGTGCCATGTGGACTAATAATACAAAGTCATTCGGTCGGTGAGTCTTGATTCACACTGTTTGCAACTTCTGGCCAAGTTTACGTCAAAAAAGAGAAACACGGACCAGTAACGCTTTATGAAACCATTTCGCCGCATTCCGTAAGTCCCATGTAGTGTGTAGTGGCGGATTAAAGAAATTTTATGGGGGCGAGGCGGTTGCCTCGAAGAGAAAGAGAATCTGGCTGTGACCCCCTCCCCCCATCCAAAAAAAGCCTGTAAACTGTAGCATTTCATGTTTTCTGAGACTTAAAAAACATATGAAAGAAGTGGAAAAGACGTGCTTTACTTTCTGGTTACAGACTAAAAAAATTCTTCAAATGTCTGGCCACCAAAGTTTTAACATGGGTGTTTACATGTACATAATTGTTAACAGGAAAGCAGCAAGTTACATACGCGTTTTGTAAACACAAATACTTTATTTTAAAACAATATCAGTAAATCCGTAAATAAATCCATAGTCCTTATTACGTTTTCAATTTCTAACACAGGACCTCCGGCTAACTACACCAGTGCGCCAACTGTCTGACCTTCTTTAACTCGTGAACTTCTGCACGTATCGTGATGTGGTTTCTTTTAAATTCTTCGCTACATTTCTGGGACCAGTTTAGGCTATATTTGTTTCAATACAATTACTGAAAATATAAATAACGATACTAACGTAGAATGGTTTACCGTCAGCGCACTTTCTTAAGGTAGGCTGGCTAAATTATAAGAATTACGCCAAAGTATATGTTACATAATTGTAGAACTCAAAAAGATCTAGAAAAGGAGTCCGCGAGAGCATATGTTTAACATTTACTGTTGAACCACAGTTACCATTTTTCCCTTTTTAGAGCCTGCCAATTGTGGTTTTAGGAGAGCTGTAAAAGATAAATATATGTTCTCGCAGACATTTTTTTAATCTAGATCTTGCTGAGATATTTAATTCTGTACTGTGTAGTTTTATGTAGGACCTAAGGTTCACAAAGTGCACCGCAAAAAGAGTACACTGGCGTCAAATTTTTGGCCGGCATGATTGACTATAGTCGACATGGCTTCTTCTGTTTGTTACCTAAAGTAGCAAAATAAATACTAAAACACAGCCAGAGCATTTATCTGTTAATTAAAAAGATTCCTATCAATCGCATAAGTTATTCAAAATGTCTGAAAATTTGTAGTGATGGAATAAAGCTTCATGTCAGGCATCACATCTGACACAAAGCTTTACGCCATAGTTTAATAGATGTGGAAGTCCTCAAAGACCCTTCTGTTTGTAATTTTCTAGTTAGTTGACTGAAATAAGGGGGCTTATTTAGAAAATTGGAATGAAGCTCATCTCAACGATGCTAATTACTGATGTCTTGTACCGGAACCATCTAACAGATTCGAAGGTATATTTACCATTTTAAAAATATATACATGCTGCATATAAAAAAGATACACTTGGTTGGATAACTGGGGTAGGCTAGGGACACGCAAGTTGCCGAAGCGGCGTCCAATTGAAAAACTTGCACCAGGCCAATGAGCCACACGAAATTATTATTATTATTACTTGTGCATATTTCCATTTGACACTGATATTTCAGGTGCTACTGCATCAAAGTATCTTACGTGTTAAGTAGTCAAACATTTCGGTTTTAGATCATGGTGCGCAGGAAATGAGCATGTTTTCGAAAAAAATAAATTATCACATTTAAGTGATATATTGTAATTAAGCCTAAAGGTCACACATTGGATGATTTGGCATGGAACATGAGATTTAAACGTATCCTGATAGGTAAATTGCCACGATAGTGACAAACTGATGAAGCAAGAATCCAGTTCTGTTTCTTTGTAAATTTGCTGCCACCTACCATGAGTTGTTGTTTGTTAATTGTACAATTTCATAGATTAATATAGCAATCGTAATTTACCGTATTTATATCTATCGGCAATAACCAACTTTGCAGGGTCCACAACTTGGCACGCAAGTGCAATGCCAGTCCTTTGCTATTTTAGGAATGACGGGCGGAAGCAACAGTCTTTCGTAATAATACATTGTTGAGACTTCATATTCAAATGTGAACTAGCGATGTTTGGTTGATAATTTTATAATACATTTTCTGTATTCGAAGAATAATAATTTTAAATATAGAAATTATAACAAATACTAATTTGTAATTTTAATCTTGATAAACAGTAATTTACAATCAATTTAGAAATATTTTTGTTTAAATCTTAATAAAACACTATGTTTAAAGCTGTAAAGCGATTGAAAGAAGAGGTTTTCAAGATATGAACGCTTTTATAACTCATGATAGTTAATCTTGATAATATTGCACGAATTTTATTAATTTGTTTTTTAATTATACATTTCTTACCTGAGATCTTCATTTCCTGACCTATGTGTTGCCATGCTTTGGCGATCAATCTTGGTTGTGGTGATCTATCCTGGTAATCACGCACAACTCAGGTCTGGCTTCCACGAGGGCTACAAGTTTGTCAACGTCGATAAGCATATCGCCGACCACGCCATCTTCCCCTACTTCAGTCACTACGCGATACACTTGAGTAGAAGACAACGCAGGCGCCTCTGTAAGGTCAGAGCTGCGCGCGACAGCTGTGGTGGAAGGGGGTTGGCGCATGCGCAGAATGTTTTGCTCCCTGAAACATCAAGCATCGTGCTGCTTCGGATCCAGGCTTCGAGCAACTGCTCAAATGTTTCAAGAGGTTCGTTCCAGCTAGTGATGGGCGGTTCGGATCACTTCACTATTTCGAAACATACGGATCATTTGAGCCTAGTGAGTCGACTCACTGTTTCGGCACACGTGCTGCAGCGCCGCGCTACCCCCCCCCCCCCCCCCCCCCCCCCGATTCACGTGAACCGCGACAGCTGCAGGGCGCCGTACTGAGTCCACTCACCGCTTTGGCACAAGAAACATCAGGCGTGCCGTAGAATCGTGCGTCAAGCTACCTTTCCTGATTCACGCTGAACCGCGCGTGTCAAGAAAACTACAGGGGACGGCACAGCAGCGCCATACAGCAGAGACGAAATATCTTTGAATTATCAAGGGGATCTTAATATGTAATCAACTAGACTCAACTGAATGGCACAGCATTTTTTTGCTGCTATGATTTTACATTCGTGTTAAAGCGTAAACGTTTCCCTCAGTTATTTTCACACAAACAAATATTGTAACAAAGGAAGGACAAAATCCCACAATTAAACAAATATAAAAAGGAACAATGATTATGGTTCAAATGTCTGTTCATCCAGAAATGAATAAGTTCTCTAACTAATAAATATAAACGTGTTTAATAAAATCAACAAACATTACTACAAGTATCAAAACAAAGAGACATTTCACAACGAACGTGCTGAAATCTGAAAACTAAACTAAATCTTTCAAATGTCCTGACTGGTATTCTCATAATCTGATTAATTGTCAGTTACCCAATTAAAAGAGAGATTCAAGTACAGTTACTTTAAATTGAAATTCAAAAACATTATTTTCGACATCTTCTTACTGTGAATGCGGGTTCGCCTCACTGAAATGATTTGTCCTTGCTTAGAAAAGATGCGTCCACACGGCACGGATGTCGCAACAATGCATAAACGCCGCTTCACAATTTCGAATAACGTTGGAAACATTTTTTCGGTGCTCATTCCACCAAAGAAGAGGGTCCTCGGTTCGGGGCAACAGGTGCATGTCAATGTATTTATCGACTTCAATAATGCTTGCTGCTCTTGGATTATCCACCTGGTTTCGGCCACCAGTTTCTACATCAGCGTCGAAATATTTCCAGACAAAGCTCGAAGTATCGCCCTTTTCAGCTGACTGCTGTGCAGGTCTCGGAAAGTCCCTTTGCGTTGTCGACTTGAGCAACAAGCAACATTTGTTAATTATGTTTGAAACCACTTGCTTGTAACATTCGTCCTGTTTGGATTCAAATCCATATTCCTTGAAACGGGGGTCAAGGAATGTTGCTTCCCAGAGAGGTTTCAACTTATTATACCTTTTAGACATTTTCTCCTTTAACTCCATACTTAGACATCTAATGAGAGATGAAATGTTCCCATCTGGATATTTCCCAGGTGGTTCAGATGTTTCAGTAATGCTTTGTTTAGCAAGGGAACTTTAGATAAAGTAACGCAGTTTTCACTGCTTAGTTCACGTGAAACTTCCTCGAAACAGCGAAGAACTTCACAACTTTTTTCGATGGTATCCCAGTCTTCAAATGTGAGCTGCTGTAAGGAGCCAGGGTTCAAAATACGTAAAGTACTCTGTAGAGGTTCTCTGATTGTCGTTATCCGGCGCATCATTTCAAATGTAGAGTTCCATCTTGTGGGACAGTCTTATTTAAGCACCAGAGGGGGAGAGTTCATCTGCCGTTGAATGCTATTCAGCTTTTCAGTTGCCTGCGGACTGCATTTAATAAATTCTACAATGGATTTTGCTTTCGTCTGAGTGTTCAAATGTTCAAATGTTTGTATAGTCTATGGGACTTAACTACGGGGTCATCAGTCCCTAAACTTACAAACTACTTATGAACTACCGGTACTTACGAACTAGAACGGCACAAATATCCATGCCCGAGGGGGGATTCGAACCCCCGACCGTAGTGGCCGTGCAGACCGTGACTGGAGCGCCTTAGTCTCCTCGGCCACCGCGGCCGGCGTCTGAGTGTCTTTGATGGTCTGTAAACTTGTCTGAACAACCAAGTTAAGGTTATGAGCAAAGCAAGGCAGGTGCCACCAATTGCATAGTTCGATAGCTTTGATCATATTTGCAGCATTATCTGTAACACAGCCTACGACTTTAGAAGAGATGCCCCATTCTGCAGCAACTCTCTTAATTTCAGAAGCTATATTTTCTTATGTATGTTGACCAGAAAATTTGAATGTGGAGAGAAGGTAAGACTTTAGACAACAGCCGTCATCAATAAAATGTGCAGTGATTGCAATATAGCACTCATTCTTTAAAGATGTCCAGCTGTCAGTTGTAAGGCACACGTACGAGGCAAGATCAACTTCCTTTCGTACATTCTGGAAAACTTTGTCGTATAATGCCGTTAACATGCTGTTCGATAATGTTTTCCTACTTGTAACTCATAATTTGGAATTATCATTGAAAACAATTTTTTGAACTCTGGCCCGTCAACAATATTAAAAGGATGAAATTCTTTAACAATTGTTCTCAGAATCTGTTCGTCAATTTTTTGTCTTTTGTTCACACTTAAGGGTTTGGCTACGAATCTATTTAACGTTGTTTGAACAATCGCTTGTTGTGGCCTTACCCCAGTTTCGGATGATGGTGCTGGTGCTACTGATCCTGATGCTCTCAGCTCTGCTGTTCCTGATGTTTGTGGCCCTGTTGCAAAGGAGAACCTGATGATCTGCTGGTTGGAGACATAACATCATCCACTTCTTCTATTTGAATGGCCGTTACCCTGCTGTCTCTGATGTTAACTGTAGGGTGTCTTAAACGTAAATGTCTCGTCATATTGGAGGTACTGGAACTTTTACAAGACATCACTGAAAAACACAGGTTACATCTGGCACTTTCTTTCGAAATTCGCGTAAAAAAATCACACACTGGACTTCTTAGGGACATGGTGACACGACACAGCGTATATTTACGAAGTTACTAACTGGATCACAGACACCGCCTGAGACAATAGCTGCTGGGTCAGGGGAACCCCAGGCCATGCACGCACGCCACTCGCCACATTATAACTTATTTAACCTTACACTGAATGAATTTGTATTATATATATATATCCGATTAGATATCAGTAACATGTTAATATTTTTTTTAATTTTTTTTGTCGTATTAGTTTGTAATTACAATAATGCTCAACATTGAATAAAATCCGGTGGAGAGCTATTTGTTGCATTTCTCCTCAATCCATGACTGCACTGCATTCTATGGAGGAAACGATCAACTAATTGCTTAGAACAGACTCCAGTGTATACGATATGCATGGTGCTGCCATCTGACAACTGTATACCAATGCACTTGTTTGTCTGTATAGAGACCAGAAGAAAGGCACTCAAGTGCCCGAAACCGGTCGTTAAAGTTAAAAATAAATAACCACAAGCAACTGGTTGCTGCATTTCATTAATTTATAATCTGAACAGTTGCTGAAATGGATAAAATACTTCAACGAGAAGTATGTCTGAAAAAGTAAGAAAAAATCGCGTTGCCAAACGGCAACACCGTGCGGTGTGGGGTTAACGTATACATGCTAACCGAGTTGCAGCAGAATACACTGTAATTTCGTTTCTCCCCTTTTTTCTTTGCTGTACCAAATTTAATTATTCAGTTATGTGTACGACCATCAGCATGGCGATTTTGAGAAAAAGCTACAATGGGATATTTTTAAAATCAAATTCTTGTTAGTATGTTTTTGACAGAAATTAAGGTGGCAACGGAATACAATTTTATTGAAAACCAGAATAAAAAAAACTGCTGCATCATAAACACCCTATAGAACGCCGCGAAATGTTACGCCGTAAATAAAGTTTTCAGGGACTTCAAGTTATGTTTTTATCTGTATGTGTGTCACACATCGATGGCACTACCTAGCGAAATGATTGGAAGGGGGTTGATCAGCTGACACATTTGACTATTACAGGAATTAGACAAAGTCTAAAAATATTCAAACGTTTGTAAATCTGCCGGGCTCAACTGCTTGGTCATTAGTCCCAGCTTACAAACTACTTCATCTAAGGTAAACTAACCTAGGGACAACACAAACACCCATGCCCGAGGGGGGACTCGAACCCCCGACGGCGAAATGCAGCGCGCACCGCAGTACGGCGCCCAGCGCAAACGGATAATCCGCCGCGGCTGGACAAAATGTATTAAAGGATGTTGCAATCCATATTTCATTTGATTTCCGAAAGCTAGCAAGGATATCATGCCTTCTTACGTCGTTTGGAGATTATAGTCGTTTAATGCCTCAATGCATCACATCTTTCCATGTGTTTTTAGAATACTGCTACTCTGTTATGCTGAAGAAACTCGGACACTATCAGTTATAGTTATGCATCTTTATACTTTCTTTTAATGTTCATAATGAGTTGACTTCCATTTCTTGTTGATTGCCGAGAAGATGCTGAAAAAAAAAAAAAAAAAAAAGAGAGAGAGAGAGAGAGAGAGAGAGAAAGAGAGATATTTTCCCACGAGGTTATATTACACGAAGAACGAAATAGCAACAGTGCCAGGGATGGCGATTATTTAAGAATTCCCTTTATACTTGTGTGAAGCAAGTTAGAACCGCTAAATATTCTCATTTTGTATGATCACCGGTATACGTCGCTTCTGGGATTTTGACTGTGATCGTTAGTTGTACTTTGGTATAGCACTTCATGTAGGCTATATTACTCTTTGCAGTAGCTACTGCTTTATTAGCTTCTTCGTTACAAATTATCAATTTTCAAACACCACTCACGTTCATGCACGCATTCTTCACACTAAAAACTAACAAATCTAAAGAGCGGTATCAACCTCAATTGAATGCTATCATATTCTAGGTCCTGCGTGACGCAACAGTGGAACACTCTAGCGGTAAAACTTCAAACCCGTTGCAAGTTCGGCGCAGTGTCGAACTCGTCCAGGCCGACGGACAGCGAAACGCATGTTAACGATACCTAGCGTCCGATACGTGAATCACAAGATTCGTTGTTTCCAAACAGTGCCGATTCAAGTTTCGACTCAGTCGAACAGTTCGCTGAGCCGAGTCACTGAGTCGAAACATTAACTCAGTAGCCAACACTAGTTCCAGCAGCTGCCAGACGGCTACTTTCAAGCGCTAAGAAACAGGTGTTACTGCGCATGCGCAGCTACTATGACGTAAAAACCCTTGTTTGATACTTGTACTGCTGGAACGCTTTCTGGCTGCAGGCGAAAGTGAGTTTAAAGGAATAATTAAAATACTTTCCTTCCCAATAACGAAGAAGTGTAAACAAGATATATCTGATCAAGTGGGATTGCAGTGACTTCGAAATAATTGAAAAACACGCTACACACACACACACACGTATCACGTGATGGCTACCCCCCTCCCGACTCGAACTCACAAGGGAAGGCCGCCAATTGTGAAATTCAGATTCGATTCATACTGCGCATAATGAAAGCTCATGGCTAGTAGTGTAATTTGGCAAAGCACCAAGATGCACTTCTCAGCTGTTGTCGAGAAATTCGATGATTAAAAAAAGCCGTTGCGGTGAAACACTCTCTACGATCGGTAATATTGTACAGAGGCGTGGCGTAACGGTCAGCGCTCGGGTTGGTAATCCGAAAGTCGCCGTATCGAATCTCGCGGCAAGCAGAGAACAGCACGACATCGTGCACATCTGATAAACGATGCGTTTTTATAAGAACAATTGTTTTTTAAATTATCTGTTGGGAAACACACCTTATTGACATTCTGAAAAAATGTTCTATCGTTCGTCAGGTTTGACTTACACTATACGTATTCGTTTCGGAATGTCGTTTATACTTCTTCCGTTAACTATACATGGTAAACATTATGAAGACAATTAATAACATTTGTGAATTACAACTTTGTTTGCGGAAAACATAATGATGTTCGAAGTCGCCAATTGCATATAATAAGTTGTTTGAAAGTCGTTTGTCATGGAAAAACTGGCGACTTCTAACATCAAATGTTATTAATTGTCTTTATATTGTGTGTGTATACATTTGAATTACAAAAAAACAAAAATTAAAAAAAAAAAATTTGCATGCCGCAATATTCGATCCGGCGACCTGTGGATTACGAACCCGAGCACTGACCGCTACGCCACACCTCTGTACAATGTTACTCAAATGTTCAAATGTTTGTATAGTTTATGGGACTTAACTACGGGGTCATCAGTCCCTAAACTTACAAACTACTTACAAACTAGGACGGCACAAATATCCATGCCCGAGGGGGGATTCGAACCCCCGACCGTAGTGGCCGTGCAGACCGTGACTGGAGCGCCTCAGTCTCCTCGGCCACCGCGGCCGGCACAGTGTTACTAATCGTAGAGAGTAATTCACCGCAACGGCCTTTTTTTAATTGTCGATTTTCTCGACAACGGCTGAGAAGTGCACCTTGGTGCTTTGCCAAATTACACCTCTGGCCATGAGCTTTCATTGTGCGCAGTATGAATCGAATCTGAATTTCACAATTGGCGGCCTCCCCTTGTCAGACCTTTCTGCACATGCGCAAATTGGCAGCTTGACCGCGCCAGAAATATTTTTCCGGGTAGCGTCTGGCTGCTTGCGGCCACTACTGGAACACCAAACAGCCACACTCCAAGTAGCCAGAAGTGGGAGAAGGCGCTGCTGGAACACAATTTCAGCGTTGCGCATGCGCGTCAAGCAGTCTGGCAGCTGCTGGAACGAACCTAAGGTGTATCAAAACGCCTCGCAACGTTTGCTTGATCAGTGTGCGAGCTCCCATTGAAATACATGGAGTACTCGTACCCAGCAAAAAAATTGTGTTTCGCTGAATCAGTGTGTTGGCGGCCTTATTCGGTCAGGCAGGACTCTGGTAGGTACCTGTATCAGAATCATTGTAGAATCCAAATTCTTTCATCTTCTCTCTTTCTAATGTGTACCGGTATGTGTCAAAATGACTGCGAATCCATTATTCGTTTAGTTATTATACATTTTTATGTGCCTGCTGCCTAATATTTAAAAGCAGCTCGTACATTTCACAATATAGCATACAATAAACACACATTCTTTAACGTTACTATTGAGATACTCTAACGAACAATAATATAGGATAGAAAAAAAGAAACGAAATCAGTATGTCGACTGTAACAAAGGAGTAGTAACTGATAAAATGAGAAACGTATAGCAGTCTTAAGCACGCGACAGGTATAAGCATAAATGGAAAGAAGCAACAACGTAACACAGGAATAAGCTTGATTTTTATTATTATTATTATTATTATTATTATTATTCCAGAAATTCCTCGACGGTATAGAAAGAGTGTGCCATTTAACCTCTTGGAATCAGTGAAACTACCCCAAAAGATAACACATACATCTTAAGCGAATGAAAATACGCCAAGTAGACAACTTTTCGCGTTGAGCTATCACTTATTCCAGAAAAGGTTAAAATGGTAAACAACGCAGGTTTTAGCTTTTGAACAAGATAATGAAAATGGGTTTTCCACAACAGCTTACTATCTGAACGTCTAAAAATTTGGGTTGTTCAGTCTCACTTATGGGTCCATTATGTGTAACTGAAATGTCAGTTTTTGTTGAATTGTGTGTTATAAACTGAGTCTTACTGTGATTCAACATTATTTTTTACTAGCCATGAACTTATTTCTTTAACTGAATTATTTGATACTGTACCAATATTGCCTACAACATACTAGTATCATCAGCAAACAGAAATATCTTAGAACTACCTATTATACTTGAAGGCATATCATTTACATAAATGAGAAACAACAGTGACCTCAGAACAGAATCCTGGGGCATTCCTCACTTAACGTGCCCCATTGAAAGTGCATATCACAGCTGTTTTCAACACTGTGGACAATCTTATTTTGCTACTTGTTATTGAAGTAAAAGAAAACCAACTGTAAGCTACTCCCCTAACTTCATAATGTTCCAACTCCTGCACTGTATTTATGATAAACACAGTGAAACGCTTTTGTTAAAGAATACGCCTAGCGTTCCCAATTTTTTATATAATACATCAAGTGCCTCACAGGTAAAAGAGAATATAGCATTTACGGCTGTTAAACAACTTCCGAAACAAAAATGGGCATCTGAAAGCAAACATACTGCTTTTCAATAACTTGAGCAAAACCTGGTGGCACAAAAACAGGTCTAAAGTTGTCTACATTATCCTTTTCTCCCGTTTTATAAAATGGTTTCACTTATGAGTATTTCAGAAAACTGACCATTCCGAAAAGAAAAATTATAAATATGGCTAAGCACAGTGTCAACAGAGGCGGAACAATATTAAGTATTCTGATAGATACTCCATCATATTCTTGTCAGTATCACGGAGGACTACCCCAGGCAACAGTCTCGGAATGCTGTTTTCTAAGAGAGTTATTTGATTACCTTTAGGAGATAAGGTTCTGTTTAATTCACCTGCTATACTCAGAAAGTGATTATTAAATACTGTACATGTATCTGACTTATCAGTAACATAAATATACACTATACACTGACTATATATTCTCAACTCTGTGCTGCTGACCAGATACTGCCTTCAAAACTAATCATATGGTTTTAATTTTATCCTGTTTACCACACACTCGTAATTTTTGCCTTCTTAATGAAAAGTTTGAGAACCTTACAATACTATTTGTAATGGGCTAGTTCAGTTTGATTCTGACTGCTTCTAATATTTTGATATAATTACCGCTATGTTCTTCTCCAGTGTTTTTCAGTCTTTTCGAATATGTGATCCCCTTTCAAGTAAATATATTCTGGAGACCACTTCCAAATAAAGATGTGGCGATCCCCCTCCCCCCAATCCTCATGGACCGTACAATTTGTAATGAAATTTTTTTCCGAATTTTTCAGAATACCTTAATGCATCATATTCTTTTACTTATCTTTAAGTTCCTGAAAATATTGTTCAGGCTTTGCACTGAGTGATCATTAATGAACTGTATTAGAAAACAATCATAGTGATCTATTGAGTTCATAATGAATGTTACAGAAGGAACTCCGTAATTTTAAGATTAAATAAATTTCCTTTAGGTATATGTTTCTGTATTGCTGATCCCACAGTTACTTTATGGTGCAAGTACTTCTTCCTGCGACGGCGACCTCCTGATCAAGACTTGCGACACCTCTGGGAAATGGAAATGAGCGTATGGCTTTCTTGGTCGGGAGATCCCTAACGGGATTGTTCGGCCGCCTGAGTGTAAGTCTTTCTATTTGACGCCGCGTGGGCGACTTACGTGCCAATGATGATGAGATGATGATGATTAGGAGAACACACAACATCCAGTCCCCTGCCGGAAATAGAACCCGGGCTTCCTGCGTGGTAGTCAGCGACGCTTCCATTTAGCTACGGAGGCGGACACCCCCCCCCCCCCCCTGGGGGTCGTGACGCACAGTGTGAAAAACATTATTCCTGTTGTCAGCCACCCAGGCTGTCCGTTAGTCATAGCACCTTATTTTGGGCGTTCTAACGGAAAGCAACTTGCAAAGGGCATGAGAAAGGTGTTAAGGAAAGTATTATACTTATCGTAAACACCCTGCCAATCTTGTTTCTTAATTACAAATCAAATCTTCAAATGTTTGTTAAGCTTATGGGACTTAACAACTACGGGGTCATCAATCCCTAAACTTACAAACTACTTACGAACTAGGACGGCACAAATATCCATGCCCGAGGGGGGATTCGAACTCCCGACCGTAGTGGCCGTGCAGACCGTGACTGGAGCGCCTCAGTCCCCTCGGCCACCGCGGCCGGCTCTTAATTACATCTGAAAAGCGCTCTATTGCAACTGGATTAGCTTTTTTAAATAGTTTATACTTACATTTAACAGATGTTTGAGCACAAAACCCTTTTAAAGTTAAAATTTGGGCATCGTGGTTGTGGTGCCGCACAAGTCAAAAGTACGCGCCACGTACTTTCGCCGCGCGCCGCCATGCACGCACGGCGCGGCGTTCTTACGACGTCAGCCACGAGCGCCCTCTGCTGCAACTCCGCTCGTGGCCACGACTGCTACATCGGCCACTTGGGAATCAGATAGGCACCAGTTAAGACTTGGCTATCGGATAGGCACTAGGAATCATCAGTAGGCAGGCCTCTATCTAAACTATGTATCAACATTCTACTAGTCTGCTGCTCTCCAAGTTAAGTAATGTATTTCTATGAAATATATCTCTTATACTAATCTAGCTTAGTGTTTATAGTTTCTGCTGTCCCACTGGCTGGTCACCTCCGTACCTGCACACGCGTGCATCCTATTTTCCTGTGTCGGTCTCTCTCTACTCGGCCACCGACACCCAGGACAACCAGCGGAAACGAGACACAAAAGTGGCGACGAGGCTGGGATACAAAAGTGGCGACGAGGATGGGATACAAAAGTGGTCTAAAAGTCCATTCAGTATTCTGTTAATACAGGGCCGGCCGAATGGTGCACACTGTGCAGAGGTGCGGAAGTGCTGCAGCGAGCAACAGCGTCGTCTGTTATTAGACGCGTGTACATAATTAATGGTGACGGCTCCACTTCCTGGTTTATGCGGTACAAACGGGAGTGCAACACACCCAGTCTCGTTTACCCCTGGCGAACGTAGTCATACACTACATGTGCAGAGACTGTGAGACTGCCACTGCCGCAGAATGCATGACTTGACCCCAAAGATGCACATGTGCAGCAGCACCGCACGTGTACAGAATTTCTGGCCGGCCCTGCGTTAAACCTTTCAGACCCTCTCGCTACAAATGTGAACATAACTTCTACGGTGTCTAAGATGGTTCAGAAGCGGTTTTTCTCAATGAAAAGAACATGTATACGGCACCTGAGTGTTCAATCATTTCATCATGAACAATTACTGTCACCTGCGGAAAATCTCTATAAAAATATTAAGAAGCGGGTATTGCACTGCGAAGCAGTTTGCGAACTTCAGAGAACACGGAAATTGTGGGTTACTTGTATTCCACTGTATAACTGAAAGTAGTAGTTGTTATTTTGCGATGTAGTTATTGAACGATCCGTTGATTTAGTACAACAGTTGGTACTACAAAATTAATTAATTTAGTCCTTAAAAAAGCCTTGTTTTTCAGTATACGCAGTGTTGTAGAATGAAAATGGGCATATAACTGCATAAATCTTGATTCTAAAATCATTGAAAATTTAACTAAAGAGTATTACAGCATTAAAAATAATTTCCTTCACAGAGAAAAAATTCAGGTCTGAAAGGGTTAATAGAACGCCCCTCTAATGCCAAAGAATAAACAAAACTGTTGTCTACGGTTGTGCTGCTGTTCCCCTTGCACTCTCGTTGCAAAGAATACTGTTTGTAACAGATAACAAGAATTAAAGGGATCTGAAAGCATCCTCTTACTTGTACAATCACTTACACAATGCTGAATTCTCTCGTAAACTATTTTTTTTTTTTTTTTTTTTTTTTTTTTTTTTTTTTTTTTTTTTTTTTTTTTTTTTTTTTTTTGCACTTCCTATAAATTGAACTGAGAACCATCTCCAGCTTGATCAGATATGTCTTACGGTGGAGTAGCCGAGCGGTCTAAGGCACCTCGCTGCGGAGCGCGCGGTTGCTCGCCGTGGAGGTTCGAGTCCTCCCTGGGGCAAGGGTGTGTGTGTTTGTCCTTAGGTTAGTTTACCTAGGTTTAAGTAGTTTGTAAGCTACGGACTGATGACCACGCAGTTTGGTCCGATAGATTTACAGACATTGAACAGAAATAGAGTCAGGGATCTATAAACAATAATTAGAAATTTAGCTCCACTGTAATGGGCCACTCCTGCACAACATTCGTATATCTTTTTATTGCAGTGTTAAGAAACATTAGTGGCCTCAACTTTAACACTGTTCTTCACGTACATGGCCGCTGCCAAACACTGCAAAGAAAACCTGGGTAAAGGAAGCCTTTGAATTTTGACATTATTTAAAAAGTGCTGAAATAGCAATAACATCAGAGTCCACACCTACATGCAGTTCATTAGCTCTGTCTCTGATTCCTTGTATATTTTTGTGAAATACGCTAATTCCTCCATTAATTGTATACGTGGCATTTCCAGAATGTGGTTCCTATGTTAGAGGCACTTCTTTTAACCAGGAACAGGCGCGGCTCGTGGTTTTCATACTAGGGAAGGCTCTGATATTTACCGATCGGAACAAACCTAGACCTCGAGCAACGTATCAGTCTGTAACCACGACGATTTCCAGAAAGGGGGGGGGGGGGGGGGGGCAATGTCATATTTTACCTGAAACTTTGCGTACTACACCTTCTTCCTGTTTCAGAAGCAATTAAAAATCAAAGGCTAAAACCAACATAAAGTCCTCTGATAGCTTTTATTTACTGATATTACGTCTCAAGACTTTATCGCAATAAACAGTACTAAATGACAACGTTTGCAGGAATCTTTAAAGTGGTGTGGATAAACTACGCTGCTTGCTTAATGTTATGATAATTTCAATTGTAAACCTGAGGTGTAATATATAATTATGAGTAACAGTGAATAAAGCGCGCAATTTGATACACTTCTTTCATTCTTATCCGAACTCCATTATTGCGGCCACTCATAACAGGAGCACTGTCGTAACAATGAGCTATCAGTTTTTCCGGTTTTTGATTTATATTCATTTTCTCCAGCTCGCAGAAAATTGCTGCAGTTACATTCTCTGCAGTGTGGCTTTTCGCTCGTACAAAGGAAATAAATATTTCATTTATTTTTCCCAGTAATTCATAGCGAATTATGAAGACCAATTGAGACAAATTTGCAGTCAGTCGTTTCGTCTACTTCGATTGCGAGGTAATTTGTCTGCGACAGTTCACTCCTTATGAGATTTAAGCATACTTCATAAATCGATTCTAGCAGATCATTCCGAAGTAAAAGTGACTAAAACTTAGCCACAATACACGCACAAAAGACGAAACTAATAACATACGATAACCGCAAACTCAAATCAGCGAGAACGGAATCGAAAGTAACGGGACACATTTCTCGCGCTTTTTTATTAAATCATTCGCAACTCTCTCGCTAGGTGGTGACACTTTACGGTACCGCATTGTAGTGCACTCTAGTGAGAATTTTGCGAACTTATTCTAACACCGGATACAACAGCCAATATCAGAAACAAAAACTTATCTAAAACTCTATTAAAACAGTAAAACTAACGAGTGGTAAACCGCACACCAAAATATAATCGACATATACAGAGACAAGAGATTCGATAGTGGAGTTTCAGCCACTCTTCATTCACTTTTGAAGTAAGCAGAAGAAAGTGAAAGTAGTGTGGAGGTTGGTAGGACACTCTTAGGCTACAAGCTCGGAGCCTTCGAGTCGCCCATAAAAGCAATACACCAACGAACCCCCAATCCCAAGCCTCCACTATATGGAGCTAAACGACACCTCAAGGCGCAGCCTTAAGGCTGCTACCCGATTGAAAAACATCGTTCAATATCAACAGTTGCAAAAACATTCATCTTCATTCTTTACATCCGTGTGACGGAAAAATGCTAAATGATTTCTGATGATTATAATTCTGTAATCTGTTGTTGATACATATACTTCAAATATTTTTTTGGGGCGGCTCCGCCTCAGAGCCTTTAATTACGAGCCGCGGCTAAATGTAAACGCTAAATGGCCCTCAATGCACGGCGCAAACAGACACAAATAACACACCACTCGAATCAAAAACGGCAGAACAAACGCTGAGATAATAGTAAATCCACTAATAAATAACTTATAGAGAAAATATTACTACAAATTCTCGTATAAATAACTAACTGAAACCAAAAACAATATAAAACTTAGAGAGCGATTTGAACCGAAGTCCAGCAGTTTCCTGCACAAAACAAACTAACGAAAACACATTTTTCCCAATACAGACTCTAATTGAAACCACCGTATTCCAAGTGAAAAATTTCGGAAATCAACGTGTTATTAATTGGAATGAAGATAGGAAAGAGAGTACTCAAATTTATTGTAAAGAGAATGAAATGGTTGGTGGGGAGTACATAATAGTAGAAACAGGAATTTCCGTGCTGCAGAATACTGAGGCAAAACAGTGAGTTGAAGTACCACAAACACAATTACATGTGCTATTAAGACAATATGAATTAAACATCCCACTGATGATGCTGCAACGCCAGCGAAACATGTATGGGAGAAACCAAAAAACATTTGTGTTCGCTCAAGGTGGACCTTACCTATAAAACAAATTTAGTACTAATATATTCAGGAAATTAACGGACTCCATGGGATATTTTCACTGAATGATAGTTTTCGATGGTATATCTATAAGGGGACAAAGAACCTGACCATAAATCACAAATAACGTCCAAGGAAATAAATATTGGAGAAAATACAAATGCAGTACAGAAAACGGGGCCTGCTATTAAAATATGTTTGTAAAACTTGCTGACGAGAAATTTCTTGAAACTGTATAGAGCTAACTGTTCTCTAAAATGATACTTATGAGTGGTTTTTTTTGTCGTCTTCACCATACTCATTCAAATAAATATGAATCACACAACACTTCGCAGTATCGTGTGCCTTGTAAGGATCTTTTAATTACAGACCACGTACCTTCAATACTACTTGTGTGTGCTCCTGTTTCAGGATTCTAGAAATGAAGACTATGATTTATAAAGAGTGTTTGAATCTTCATCTTTAAGACACTTGCACAAACTGATCAGTCACTATTGTTGTACCAGGTAATATGTTATCATTTATTATCTCCAGGTGTGTTTCGTTTGAATTTTTCGTTCACAATATGAGAAAAGGACTTTCAATAGTCCCAAATACCCATTGCCCCAGTAGGTTATTGCCACTGCTATATTTCTACAACTACATCTTTCCCACCAAATCTTTTATATTCTCTAAAAAAAAGTTCAAACGTTTGTATAGCTTATGGGACTTAACTACGGGGTCATCAGTTCCTAAACTTACAAACTACTTATGAACTAGCTAACACTAAGGACGGCACAAATATCCATGCCCGAGGGGGGATTCGAACCCCCGACCGTAGTGGCCTTGCAGACCGTGACTGGAGCGCCTCAGTCCCCTCGGCCACCAACAGAAATAAACATATCGCTGCAGAACTCTTTCGAATTAACAACCTACTGAGTGCAATTTTGTTTTACTTGTGGGAAGTGTGTTACTGACTGACCACAAGCCATTACAATCTTTTGCAAATTGTTAAAGGAAGGGAAGGAAGAAGGATAGGAAAGAAAGGATTGACAGTGGCCGCATTTGGGCATTGATATTAAGCAATGGCGACAAGTGAAAATGTGAGCCGGACAGGGAATCGAACCCGGGTCTCCCGTTTCGGGCCAGCGGTCGCCTTAACCACTTGGCCACCCGTGCTCGCCTCCCGTCCGTCCCAAATTCTCACAAGTCGCACGCTATATTTGTAGCGCCCCCATCGTCCATGTCCTCTTACACTCGCCATTACGGATTTCTGTGCGAGGTCGGACGTATGACCGCATCTGCGGTGAAATAACTGAAGCTAACGCCGTCGTCGCGTTTAATACTTATTGTATTAGTGTGGTGTCTGTTCTTTCGGACGTCCGAAAGAACAAACACCACACCAATACAATAATTACAATCTTTGTTTCAACCACACAGGCCTCTTCCTGAAAGGACTGTTCATAAATTGCAGCGTTGGGCTCGTAGTTTGACTTCGTACATTTATGAGATTGTGTATCTCCCCACCTCGAAGCACGCCAATGCGGATTTCTTATGCCACCTTCCGACTGCCCATGATTCTGTTTTGGATTCATCGCCGCCGTTCTGTTTTGCTCTCGACACTCATTTTTTGATTTGCTTGCTTCTTTTCCCTTGGATTACCGCAAAGTTGCCCAGGCTACCGCTGTTGATGCCGATTTACGAATTCTTTTTAAATATCTTCGCTCTGGATGGCCGCATACTGACCGCCTCATTTCCAGTTCCAGTGTTCGCCGGTTCTTTGCGCGCTTCTTCGGGGTCATTTTGCTCCGCAGCGGCGCCGATAGGACGCGCGGTTTTGTGCTACAGTGGCTTCCGCCCCAGGTTTTTCGATAGCGGCCCCATGGCACAGACAAAAATATACAGACGGGAAACCTCCGGGGCCCGGTCACACGCTCAGGGGTGCGGGAGGGAAGGTTCCTTAAGATGTCCCATGATGGCTCTGCGATCTGAAGCAGCCCTTTAAACTGCCCAGAGCAGGCAGCAGGTAGCAGCTGTCCACACCACCACTTCCGGTCAAAAGCCGGCACACCGGACACAGCCGTGGCCTCGCGGAAGGTGGCACGAACTCTCCCCTCAGCCTCCCCTCCACGCTACCCTCTGATGTGCGAGAGGCATCCTCAGAAGCACCTCTAGTGTTGTCTACCGGTACTAAGCCAGGGAACCACCTGACGTCTGCTGGCATCTTACGGAACTTCGAGGGGAGCGTAGGACAGAGGTTTAGGGGGGGCTTCTTCTCTGTGTATGTTACTCTGTGACCATAGCCACTGTGTTTTAATATGGGCGAAACAACTGGCTCACCGTCACTGTACATAGCATGGCATCGATTCCGACAATCAACGTATGATGTCACATTGCTCCATCTGTGCCGACACAAATCTGCTCCTCCGTAACGTTTCTTTGCTTGTCCCAAAGCGTCTTCCCTCCATCAGGGCATTCATCTCGATTTTGCAGGATGTTTCTGGCATATCCATTGGTTTTTGTTGGTAGACTCTTAATCATTTTCCGTTTGTGGTTCCTAAGTTGTCTACCACGGCTAGTGGCACGATTAAAGTTCTTCAATCGATTTTTTGCCTTGAAGGTTTGACGCAATCGATTATTACGGGCCGGCCGCAGTGGCCGAGGGGATTGAGGCGTTCCAGTCACGGTTTGCACGGCCACTGCGGTCGGGGGTTCGAATCCCCCCTCAGGCATGGATATTTGTACGGTCCTTAGTATTAGTTAGTTCATAAGTAGTTTGTAAGTTAAGGGACTGATGACCCCGTAGTTAAGTCCCATAAGCTATACAAACATTTGAACATTTTTGATTATTACGGAGAACAGACCTAAGTTTACTTCCTCTGACTTTGCCGCCTTTTGCATGGGGTGACGATCCCCATTTAATCTGGGCTACCGTCATAAATATGAATTTATAATGATATTTAATTTGAAACTTAGACATGAGTTCACTTTGAAGAATTTTTATTTCTATCACAAATTCATAATGTACAACAACTTCAGCACCAGAACTCGTCAACAACAACCAACCCAAACCATCCGTTCGTCTGACTTATATAGAGTTATTGACAATTAACATTGTCATAACAATGACTTGTAATTATTGGTATATAATTAAATGTTTGAAAATACAATAGTTTGATGAAATGTAAACTATAAAATCATTACTAGATATTTAACTGGATAGAAACCGTAAGACAAAATAGTTTTATGTTACAAGAAATTGATAAATTACAGCATTATTTAACAGTAGGGTTGTATTAAATAATCGAACTTCTAGAACATACTATATTGTCACTTAAAATATGTAAATAATGCTTGACAATCAATCGTGAATAATTGTTTAATTTACTATATGTACTGAAATCTGGTCAGGCCATAAATACTACGAATTTTATTGGAATTTAATAAAGGGAATAAAAGGAAAGGGATTCTTAGAGGTAGAAACAATGTGGTTGATATAAGGTAGAAAGGAAGAAAACTGGTATCCCGAGCTTCACTATAGGAAAAAAGGTATCCTGTACTTCAGTAGACCGTGGCTCATGTTGTCACATTACAATGGGCAGTGGTACTGACCATGTAACGAGTGCTCTGTTCCATCCACAATCGAAAGGAACAACAGAATGTGTCGTTCGCACTTTCAGAGGCCATGTGAGCTGTCTTCGTCGTGATCATTTCCTCGAACAGGCTCTGCTCGTCTTTCTGGTAACATATCAATTGCAGCCACACGACGGCCCTTCGCTAGTGCACGGCCACCCACATCGCACTTCATAGTCCAGTCAAATCGTGCACAAAAAGGGGCCTAAGTTGAAAAAATTGGTGTAGTCGTTTTAGTGTTTAGTTTCATGTTTATTGGGTGCCGAAAAAGAATCTGAAGTTGTGCAACAAAAATTTCTACGGCAAATATTGGAAATCCTCAAAAAACCACAAAATCTCACATTTTTAGTGGTTTTTAAGCTTATAATTTGAAAAGCAATCTTTTTACACAAAAGTGGCCCTGTAGTAAAATAAAGAGGAGAAAATTACCTACAATTTATGCCGGTAACAGTTTTTGTTTGTTGTATGGTTTCCACGTAAAAAAGTGTTGAAGAATCGGTGAAATCAGTAAATTTTGGAAAATAGAAAAAAATGCAGTTTTCTGTTAAAATGAATTATTTGATCGACAGTTCCTTGGTTTTCAACATGTTTACCATGCAAACATGGAAGTAGCTCTACTTTTTGTGACGTTGAGGTCAGCTTCGCGGCCACTTCGCGCTGTCAGCACCACGCTTCCCCGCCCCACTTCTTCTGGCGCTGCCCTTAACTTGGGGGCTCTTCCTACTGAGACAGTTCCCCAGTTTGTCTACATTCCCTACCGTGTTCGTGTCATTTCTCTTTCCCTGAACGAGCCGGCCCCGGTGGCCGAGGGGACTGAGGCGCTCCAGTCACGGTCTGCACGGCCACTACGGTCGGGGGTCGAATCCCCCCTCGGGCATGGATATTTGTGCCGTACTTAGTATTAGATAGTTCGTAAGTAGTTTGTAAGTTTAGGGACTGATGACCCCGTAGTTACGTCCCATAAGCTATACAAACCTTTCCCTGAACGATGTGAAGCTATTTTCGCTTTTGTTTGTTTTCTTTGAGATACAGTTTAGCAACTCGGGAGCAATGTCGAGTGATAAGTGTTTTGTTTGTGAAAGCAGTGAAAGTGGTCAAGGAAAAAGGAATAGAAACTTTACGTGATGCTAGTAAAAACAATGATAGGAAGTGGCTGTTTTAGCGGGTAAAACATGTTAGCGTACATGTTTCATATCAGAAAAGTTACATAAATGAAATAACGATAGCTGCGTACTTGAAGGAAGCTTCTCAACCAAGCACATCTTCGCGAAAATTAAGATTATCCTCTGAATATTTCCATTGCAAAACATTGTTTTGTGTGTGGAACGGGTATTCTTGAATATTACGCAAAGTCACAACAACGACTACTTCCTCATAAACGTAATTTGGTGCATCTGGTGACGGAAATAAAGATAAAAGACACCGTTATGAAACAGGCTCGTGGAGATGATATGGTGCAGCAGTTATCGCTGGATCCAGCTGGTAACAGACATGGTGGCTGCTGCCTTTAGGTATCATGATAAATATTTAAATATATCTTTACACTAGGTGGCCCAATGCTGATAAAAAGAAAACCGTTGGCACTCATGCTGAAGACAATAAGAAGGCTATGAATGACATTCTCATTTTTGTGGAAAGTAATGACGAGAGTGTTCATTAGACTAGCTAATAGCTCATATAGAGGGCAGTAAATCCCAGAGAGAGGAGCGATAGCCGGTAGCAGTGGCCTAGCTGCCTGCGGCGCGCCAGTCACAGTCTGCACGGCCGCTATGGTCGGGGGTTTGAATCCCTCCTCGGACATGGATATTTGTGTCTTCTTTAGAATAAGGTAGTTTGTAAGTTTAGGGATTGATGATTCCGCAGTTGAGTCCCTTAAGCTTAACAAACATTTGAACATTTTTGAAGAACGATAATACAACATTTATTGGATAGATACGGGAAATATTTTATCACAGAATACAATCGTATCTTTCAAAAATTCAGCCCATAAGACTATAACTGCTGGGTGTTACATGAAAGATGTTCATCAGAACGGGAAGATCATCGTCGATTAGTTGAGACAGCAGCTGACGTAATTACTGAAGAGATATGATCAGTTCCGGATGCTATTGACGACTGTCCTGCTAGAGATTTTTTCTTGGATGAAAATGACTGTCTTGTCCCGGAGGTTCTCAAAGTTTCTTAGGAAGACTGATACTCAAGAAAAAGCGAACAAACACTTACAAGTGAAAAAAAAAAAAAAAAAGTTTTTAAATCTATCGGACTCAACTGCTTGGTTATTAGTCCGTAGCTATTAGTCTACTTAAACTAAGCTAAACTAACCTAAGGACAACACAGACATCCATGTCCGAGGGAGGATTCGAATCTCCAACGCGGGAGGCCTCGCGATCCGTAACATGGCGCTCCAGACCGCTCGGCTACTCCCATGTGGCCAATTCCTTCCTTTCCCCCCTTAAAAACTGTGGTATCAGCTTTCTTTTATAAGAAGTATAGTTCACGAAAACTGATTGATGTGTGATCCTTGGAATTTTGCTCCTCTTATTTTGAAGCTGTTCTTGAAGTGTCAGCAATCGTGAGACAATCACTACAAATAGATCCGATAGCTTTCCGTCAATTTCTTCATGACAACACTGATTTTAACACACGTACAGTGGAAGGATATAATACCTTCCATGCAGTGAGGGAAGTACATTTGATAATCTCTATAAATGCAACGGCTTAGGATCAAAGAATTGTCCGAGTAAAGAGAACAATACCAGCTCAACTAATTTGTGAGATGGGAGTTGTTTCCTTAAAACATTTTGAGTATCCAGCTTCTCTTGACTGTAGTCAGTGCCGATGCTACAGTCACCAACACTAAAAGCAGTTTTAAACATATTTCTTGCAAATATATGTGCCTGAACTGCGAGAACAGCTGTAATAACATAGACGTTGCAGAAATTGAAGAACAAAGAGATGACCCGCAGTTCTCTGAATTACTTGAAGGTAACTATGCGGAAATAATTCTATCGCACCTATATTTCTTCACTTACTACTGATTTTTTATTTAAAAAAGATTTCTTAATAAGTGCTGCTGTCTTACCTATTCAGTAAATATGAACTATTTGGGATTACGAAACTGTTTGTTTTAGGTGTTGCATAGCTAGAAGGCAGTTCCGGAGAAATTATGCAACCCGTATCAAAAAAGGACCGTTCAGAACGTAAATACATGTAAAACTCTACAGAAATTAGACTCTTTTATTAGCATTTACAATAATGTTTAGTTGCATGAAACAAAAATTATATATCAATTTTATATTTTACTGTTTTCCATATATGTTTCCCCTAGTATTACACCACTGTGTGGAAATCATAGGACTTACAAAAAAATGTTACAGATATGAATTTCAGATAATTTTCTCCTCTTTATTTTAGTACTAGGCTACTTTCTTTTTAAATAGCTTACTTTTCAATCTATAAGCTGAAAACATTTATAATGTATTTTTAGTGATTTTTTGACGATTTCTCATATTGGCGGAGGAATTCTTCGTTTTTGAAGGCGAAAAAAAATAAAAAATAAAAATAAAAAACGCCTTGTGTTTGCTGCAATTGATTTTATTTTTCCCAGATGCTTTTCGCCTTTTATTTTAAAGGTATCTTCAGTGGGATCTACAAGTACAACTTTTTTTTTTGAGAGATGTATTGTTTGTAGATTATAAACAGTTCATATATTTTTTTACATAAGGGAAGAAGTTTTTACTTACTTTTCGTTGTCTTTTCAGCGATCTTCTACTGTTTCCTCTATCTGGTCAAGGCCACACGTTACACATTGTATAACTAACAGAATTTTGCACATTTGTACAGACACACACACACACACACACACACACACACACAGAGAGAGAGAGAGAGAGAGAGAGAGAGAGAGAGAGAGAGAGAGAGAGAGAGAGAGAGAGAGAGAGAGACTCTCTCTGCTTCTTATTCTTCTGCTTCAAATAACATTCTTACTCTTTTACTTTGTTCACACACAAAGGTTAGCAACCAACATACAGTGGCACAGCCTGGATTGGTTCTGGGGGGGGGGGGGGGGGCCGCAAATATTTTTAAAAATAAGTCTATTGAATTTATTATTAGACTATTTATAATTTAACCAATTATACAAGACATCAAAGTGTGAATGGCTGTGGCGAAAGAAGCGTTCCAGGAGCAAGGAAGACTCCTAACCAGTGGTTTAAAGAAAGAATTAAGGAAGAGACTGGTTAAGTGTCTAATATGGAGTGTTGCCTTGTATGGAGCGGAAACGTGGACATTGAGAAACCAAGATGAGAAGAAAATTGAAGCTTCTGAAATGTGGATATGGCGTAGGATGGAGAAGATCAGCTGGATCGATAAAGTCAGAAATGAAGAAGTACTGAATAGAGTTGGAGAGGAACGGAGGATGTTGCTGACGATAAAGAATAGGAAACTAAACCGGCTAGGCCACAGCTCAAGACGAGATTGCCTTCTGGTAGAGGCAATTGAAGGTTGCGTTCCCGGAAAGAGAGGGAGGGGCAGAAGAAGGTACCAGATGCTGGATGACGTCAGCAAGCCATTAGGAGGGTACCAAAGAACGAAGATGATCGCAAAATACAGAGAAGCATGGAGGGCTATGCAGTCTAAACCTGCCATACCGCAGACAACCAAATGATGATACAATAGCACAAGATGTTCAAAAATGTTCAAATGTTTGTATAGTCTATGAGACTTAACTACGGGGTCATCAGTCCCTAAACTTACAAACTACTTATGAACTACTTACGAACTAGGACGGCACAAATATCCATGCCCGAGGGGGGATTCGAACCCCCGACCGTAGTGGCCGTGAAGACCGTGACTGAAGCGCCTCAGTCCCCTCGGCCACCGCGGCCGGCTAGCACAAGAAATAAAATGAGTAGGCTCGCATTAATTTGAAAGTGAAAGAGGAGCAACGTAGTGCACATGGAGTGTATATAATCAGCTCGTAAAATAATTAATCAGCTTCTATGTTACTAGCCAAAGAGAAAGGTCCTCACAGTTTAATTAACATGAGACTCTATGTGTAAAAACTGAACTAGAATGACACTATTGTTATTCATAAGATTCCACTCGGTGGCTCCGCTGACCTGCTAAGCAGCGGGTCGCCGCATAACAACAGTCGGCTCGTAACTTGAGCATAGCAGTAACAATAGCGACAGCATCAGAGCTGGTCGCGGCGGCAGTAAAACCGCTCACAGTAACAGCAGCACACGTTCTCCGTGGCGCCATCACGCTGGCGACCCACTGTCACGTTCACTTGAGCTTGGCAAATTATAGTTGTGATTTATTACATATGCACTATTTCAAATTTCCGGTGCCGAGGTGTTAAAAAAAATAAAAACAATAAAAATAACAAAAGAAAAAAATCTTTAGGAGATGCTGGGGAGACTTCAGCCCCATTACCCCACTGCCAGCAAACATTTCGTTATGTTGGCAACAAAACAAATTAAACACGAAAATACAGAAAATATACGATGGCTGCTAAACACCTCCAACTGTGCGAAATTCTATTAGTTATACTATGTGCAACATGTGGCCTAGACCAGATGGAGGAAACAGCAGAAGATTGCTGAAAAGACAACGAAAAATAAGTAAAAATTTCCTCCCTTGCGTAAAAAGAATAAATAAATAAATAAATAAATGAATAAATAAATAAATTTACGTGAACTATATATACACGTGGCGTCTATTCCGAAAGAACAGACTTCACTTCCGAGCCTGCAGTTGTTATTGTTTTTTTTTTTTTTTTTTTTTTTTTTTCAGCCGGCCGCGGTGGCCGAGGGGATTAAGGCGCTCCAGTCACGGTCTCCACGGCCACTACGGTCGGGGGTTCGAATCCCCCCTCGGGCATGGATATTTGTGCCGTCCTAGTTCGTAAGTAGTTCATAAGTAGTTTGTAAGTTTAGGGACTGATGACCCCGTAGTTAAGTCCCATAAGATTTACAAACATTTGAAACATTTTTTTTTGTTATTGTTTTCATATTCACAGAATATATGACTTCAACTGTGAATGGGCAAAGACGAAAATGTGTACCCAGCCAGCATTCGAAACGGGTTTCCTGCTTTCTAGGCAATTGCGCTGCCCCCCCCCCCCCCTTTTTTTTTTTGCTCTATGGGTAGTTCGCTTTTCAGCTTTTTTTTTACAGAGAGCGTTCAGCAGCCCTCTGACCGGGCTCTCTCTGTAATAAAAAAAGCTGAGCCAACGACCACGTAGAATGAAAACGAACAAACACGATCAGCGTCCGCGTGGGCACGAAATACACATAGAGCAACAAAAAAAAAAAAAAAAAAAAAAAAAAAAAAAAAAAAAAAAAAAAAGGGGGGGGGGGGGGCAGCGCAATTGCCTAGAAAGCAGGAAACCCGGTTTCGAATCCTGGCTAGGTACACATTTTCGCCTTTGCCCGTTCGCAGTTGAAGTCATATATTCTGTGAATATGAAAACAATAACAACTGCAGGATCGGAAGTGACGTCTGTTCTTTCGGAATAGACGCCCACGTGTATACACCACTTGGGGACACAGTGTTCACCGCACCTGACGCCTCCCGTCAGACACAAATTTCCAGCCTTACCCTGCCCACAGTACTCAAACTCGTAGACACTTTGTACTAATTTCCGATCCGGAAGTGACGTCTGTTTTTTCGGAATAGACGCCACACACACACTGCCAGTGACGGGCAATGATCCTTTCGTTACTGGTGAGGGGTGGGCAAATTTGGAGCCCTTATTCGTACGGGAATTAGTACATAGTGACTACGAGTTTGAGTACTGTGGGCACGGTAAGGCTGGAAATTTGTGTCTGCCGGAAGGCGTGCTTAGATAGTCGTTGCTGGGGAGGTGGTGTAGGGGCAGCGCAACTCCCTAGAAAGCAGGAGACCCGGGGTCGAATCCCGGCTGTGTACACATGTTCGGCTTGGCCCATTCGCAGTTGAAGTCATATGGTCTGTGAATATTTGCGTGAACTGTTTATAAACTGGAAACAATAAAAATCAACTGCGGCAAACACAAGATGTTTTTTTCACCTTCAAAAACGAAGAATTTCGGCGCTTGATGTGGAAGATGACCACCCAAACAAACTTGTTGCGGAGGAAATTTTTGTTGCACTTGCTCCAACCGCCGGCGCACTTTGCTGCAGCCGAGCTCCGCCTTCGACACATGTTGTTGCTGGCCCCTCCGTGGTTTTGGACGCTACAGCTAGGGTTGCGAAAACAATACTCGTGTTCGAACATGCTCGGGAATTCCCGATACAACAGAGAACTCGATACAGGATAGAACTGTTCGAACACTCAGATAATAAACGATACGCGAGGAATTTCGAAGTTACCGGGCTATCACTTTGCTCAGAACTAACTTCACAGGAAGGAGAAGTACATGTAAAAGAAATTAAGGGCATAAATGTGAAAAACTTTACATTTTTTACAAACAGTCCATACGAGACCTATCTTGTATCACTACAAGATGTGATCCATTGATAAAATATCTACTACTATAACAGAAATACTGCATCATATTACTGAAGGCTAACATTGAAAGGAAAAAAGTTAATCCTTTATAAGTAGAAATTACATTTAATGTTTCCAGAATGAAAATTCCACTCTGCAGCGGAGTGTGCGCTGATATGAAACTTCCTGGCAGATTAAAACTGTGTGCCGGAAACGCGACTCGAACCTGGGACCTTTGCCTTTCGCGGGCAAGCGCTCTACCGAGTGATTTACATTTAATGTGATTATAAGAGACAGGTTGCAAGTTACCATTCCATTCCCTGTTCATACTGTACAGTAACAGGTAAAAATGTGACTACCTTTTAATCGCCTTGAAAAGATTAAGATATGAAACAGGGAAAACATTAGAAATTTAATACCCAATAACGGAAATAGGTCATATAAAAATAAACTGCAATTGCTACCTCGGAATAATCGGTGCCCGAGCTATTGTGCACGTAGTATCAACAAGCGTCTCTAAATCGCAGCACTAGTTTTAAATCGCGATTGCTCTCGTTTACTTATAGCCTATATTCGTTACTGGTTTTACTTATGACGTGCACCCTAGTAGCTATTATAGTCGGAATTTCACACTTATTAATCCCCATAGTATGTTAATGATACGGTATCTTCGTTATAAATCGTATGCTGCACAGCACAGAAAAGATTTATGAATATCATCGTTGTAAATCGTAGAGATAGTACCTACTGACATTGCTAGATAGCGTCATGATCGAATGTTCGAACATTTCCCGAACTGTGACGTAAATTGTTCGAACAGTTTGAGTCATGAGGTTCGTTCCAGCAGCTGCCAGACGGCTACTTTCAAGCGCTAAGAAACAGGTGTTACTGTGCATGCGCAGCTGTTATGACGTAAAAACCCTTGTTTGGTACTTCCACTGCTGGAACGCTTTTAGGACTGTTTCTGGATGTAGGCGAAGACGAATTTAAAGAAATAATTAAAATACTTTCCTTCCTAATAACGAAGAAGTGTAAACGAGAAATATGTGATCTCAAGTGGGATTGCAGTGACTTCGAAATAATCGAAAAACACACACGTATCACGTGATGGCTACCCCCACTCTAACTCAGACCTTTCTGCGCATGCGTAAATCGGCAGCTTGACCGCGCCAGAAATATTTTTCCGGGTAGCGTCTGGCTACTTGTGGCAACTGCTGGAACACCAAACAGTCACATTCCAAGTAGCCAGAAGCGGGAGAAGGCGCTGCTGGAACACAAATTCAGTGTTGCGCATGCGCGTCAAGCAATCTGGCAGCTGCTGGAACGAACCTATGTTCAAACCCAGCTCTATAGTCCAGGGCCGGCGCAAGGCACGTGCGAAACGTGCGGCCGCACGGGGCGGCACTTTCCGAGGGGCGGCAAATCTGCCGCGCCCAATTTTTTTTTTTTTAACGACAAACTCAACATTCATGCCCAAGAGGGGATTCGAGACCAAACGTCGGAGGGAGCGCTTCGGGAACTGCGCCATGGCGCCTCGAGTACCTGCCGGCCGCACCTGTTGTACCAGGGGAGGGACGAGGACTGATTTCTTGCTCGCCACTGTGCCAGCACCGACGTGTTTACGATGGAGGAACAAAGTGGGGGAAGCAGTCGCCTGTCAAATTGTCTGGATACCTTGCACGCCAGTATTCTTATGAGCGGAGCGCTGCCAGCCTGTCACATGCCGTGCGTTTATGCACAACTAATTTTTCAGAACTTGAAATCTAATTTGGAAATTCAAATGCAATGTTCGATACTGCGGTTACATGTTAAGCCTGAAGCAATTTTGCTAAGCCCTTTAATGGCAGTTTCCGAGTGTTTTATTCTTCCCGTATTATGGAAAAAAATGGTTGCACATTACTACAGTCAAACATGTCAAACACCTCCAATGGCTAGAAGTATTCCGAATGGCTAAATACGCTGCGAGTAATTACAAGGGATAAAGATATTGCTAGTAAGCCTTACATAAGTTGCGTTTAGACGTAATTTTAAAAATTTTTACTATCCGTTTCTGAGTGATAGTCTGACGTTTTGGTTTTTGAGCCGTGAAACACCTGTCTCCGCCTGCATGAACAACAATCAAACTCAGATCGGCACTTTTGTTTGACAATACTACTCGCCCACTATCACTTTGCCAACATTTATTTACTGTATAATGCAGGTGAATCCATGTTTCATCTAAGTAAACTACTGGTCGCTTTGATTCTGATGAACTCCTGAGAAAGTATGGTCTTTTTGCAACAATGAGGAATGCCCTCTCGTCCGCAAAAAACAAAACGTTAATTTTGACACCTTCTGAAACGTTTATAGGAAGACATTATTTTTGCCCTAATGTCAACGTTGCTCTGAGATTTCTCGTAACACTCCCAGTGACAGCTGCGAGTGGAGAGAGGAGTTTCTCAAAACTGAAATTGATAAAGACGTACCTCCGATCAACGATGAACCAAATTCGTTTGAATGATCTTGCAACAATTTCGATTGAGCACGAGCTTGCAGAGGAGTTAAATTACACAGATCGTGTGAAAGAGTTTGCACAAGCAAAAGACAGGAAGATTCTATTTGTCTAGTATGTTTTCAAATTTTTATATTATGTTCAGCGTCTTGTTTATTTATTGTGTTGCTTCTTATTTTGTTCAACATTAAACAGTTATTGTAAATATTATTGTTCAAACCAAATTATCGTTAAATTGTATATATATTTTGTTTTCCGTTAAATACATTATCTGTTCACAACCAATGAAAAATGTTTATTTACGTTAACTGTAATTCATGCCACGAGGGACTAGCCGAGCGGTCTAAGGCGCTGCAGTCATGGACTGTGCGGCTGGTCCCGGCGAAGGTTCGAGTCCTCCTTCGGGCATGGGTGTGTGTTTTTGCCCTTATGATAATTGAGTAGTGTGTAAGCCTAGGGACTGATGACCTTAGCAGTTAAGTCCCATAAGATTTCACACACATTTAAACATTTTTGTTAATTCACAAGGCTTATTAAAATTAGCAGGATTTCTTCAGCCAGGTTTGATTCCATTTTTGAGCTGGTGCCCTCCGACTGTCTTGTACAAATCTGTAGAGGATGTCACCAATCACTCGCAATTTTTTCTTTTCTTTTCCAGATTTATATAGATGTCGGGCACAGTGTGACAATTCTCAATGCTTTGAGTTATGTTTACATCTATACCGTCATGCTGAACGTAGCTGTCAAAGTGACGGTTTAGATGTAAGCACATATTAAAAGCTTCGAGACTGGCCTAGGAAGATCTGAAAAGAAAAAAAAAAATGCGATTGATTGCTGAGATTTCCTACAGATTTGTTTAAATAAAATTCCACAAACGTTTTGTTTAAAAAAAACCGGGGGAGGGGGGGGGGGGCGGCAATTTAGCAACTCGCACGGGGCGGCACTTCGGCTTGCGCCGGCCCTGCTATAGTCGAGCCGCCGAAAGAACGACTCTGACAGCTAGCGGCTATGTTGCCAATGCTGCTTACGCGGCTGTTTGTTGTTACGCCGTGCCAGTCGCCGGCATACGAATATCATGTTCGAATATTTTGGAACCGTTGCTATGTACTACTAAAGAGTGAACGAACAATAACAACCACGAAGTGATGAAAAACATTTTTTTCCTTGCAGTTGAAAAGAAAGGCTTAGAAATATATGTAGAGTTAAAGTAAAGCTTCATATGTTCCAGTATTCCATTAAATATAATGTATAATTTAGTCTTCAGCCAAAGATCGTTAGTTGAAGAATTTTGTTTATAAATTTCATCTTTAACCATTTTCCACAAACTCGGTCTTATTACTCGGACACTGTATTGTGGCAGTCTGCCGAGAGGGTAAACAAATAAGGACTACCACTTTACAAGTAGTGAAATGATTTGTCTTCTTACATAAAAAAAAAGAAGTGTTTTTTTTCTTTTTTTTCTGCCTCTTTCATTTACGGTCGCTATTGACTGACATAGTACAGTGTCAGAGTAATATCATCAGATCAGTTTCGACAGCCATTCTATTGGTCACAGAAGTGACTTTCTTACGGTTAGAAGAAGAAGCCATCTCACACACGTCTGAAATTAGCGACACGTAACACGATACGAACAAAACCGGTAACGATGAACACACGACAGATGCTTTGCAGCGACTGTATCATGCCACCCCGCGCGACCTTGCGTGGCTGGGTGGCAACGCGGCACCGTTACCCTGGCAACGTTTACGAATTCCAGAGCTCAGGTTGGTGCTCGAGTGTCCCCCCCCCCCCCTCCGGCCCACGTGCGAGAACTGTCAGGGTCGTTCTTTCGGCGGCCCGACTATAGCTACAGCGCTGGCAGCAGGGTGGCATCGGGCGCGCGGTGTTATACTCCGCAGCCAGCTGCCCCTTTGAATTTGTGCCGCCGGCCGTAGCTGCCTCCGCCGCCGCCTTCCCGTCCAGTTCCGTCGACGCCTGCGTGCCCCGAGGTTAAGCCCGTGCACGTCGCCGTTCTCACTGTTCCACGTAGGAGCCTGCCAGCTACCGGAAGTGGAGCCGCGCTTTGCCGCCGTCTTCGTTGCGATGTTTTCGTATTTGTGATAAATATGAAACGTTTGTGCAAAATATCGCAAATAAATTTTTTACAAATTACTCTTTAATAGAGGGTTTTAAAAGTGAAATACGTTTATACAGTGGCGGCTTGTACAAAATTACAAAAGTAAACAGGAAGCAAATTATACTAAAATAAAAATTCAACCCTTGTATGCTTGCCTTTAATTAAATATCAATTAATACTGTATTGACAGTACGACCTTTAGAGGAATCTATAACAGCGCTGCCAACTGCGTGTATTCACTGCAGGTAGTAAATATAACGTTTAAAAATATTAATTTTAGTTACAGAAATTAAAAATGTAGACTCAGAGGTATTTGAATACGAGCCTCACACAGGTAGGTTTCAGAGACAACGCGCAAGACGCCTGAGCCAGCGCGCTATTTGACTCTGTATGCCGCAATATTCGTTGTATACTATTCTTCCGCAGCCGTTACGCGCAGCGCGAAGAGAAATATTGATCTGCTGCTTTAGTCGGTTTCAGCACACACGAGTCGTCAGGCATGTCACGTCTGCGCATGCGCACTAGCGAACAGACGACTGCGCCGCCTTTCTGCACACGTACCAGCGCCGCTGAATCCCATTACAGCACACGGAGCCTGTTTCCAGCTATCGCGGCGAGAGCGCTCCAAAATGCATTTTCATCCTTATTACTAGCATTCTAATACGCATTGGAAAGGAATTGGCATAATTTTATTGTGATATCTGGCTCGTATTCCAAGAGAAAGGATGTAATTTTATAGCGATTTCTCGCTTGCATTCGAAGAGAAATGGCATAATTTTAGTAATATATTTACAGTGTGTTGCAGCACATTAACACATTATCACCAGCCGCCACTGCGTTTATATTGAATTATGTTAACAGTAATCCGCTAAATTAAATATTATTATTATCTTTTTAAAATTAACTTATACATGTATAGTCCACATCTTCCGTACTTCATCTACACTTTTCTAAACTGCGAGTATTGATTTGCTTATTTTACGTTGCAGTATATTATATCAGAGTAGAATACGTCGGTTTCATTCATAATCGACACATTGAATGCCTATTCAAAATGCAACTCATTGCGAAGTGGGCCTTCGATATTAATCATTTCAAGTGTTATAAGTGTTTCGACGGACGATTTCTGATTTTTGTTTTTATTTTGTTCATGCAACTAAACCAACTCTCGCAGTCAGCTGTGTGCAGGGGAATACTGCAGGCATATCCTATATTTAAATCCATTGTAGGGAATTGTTCGTTCATCTCGCTAACATAAATGAAGTCTACCAGCTCTTTGAAATTCATTCCATTGCATCAACTGTTCAGCAGCTTCTTAAACAATGCCAATTCCAGTAACAGATTTAAATTCATAGATCTGGCAGAATTAACTGGTACATACTACATATATTTATGATTTGCTTATTGCTATTTTTTCGTAGATTTTTCCAGTTCCACTGCGACTAGGAGTTAGTTCCCTTTTCTTTCTCAAAACAAATGTACTCATCGCTTCTTCAAATCTACAAACATACACAGCCTGCATTTGACAAATATAAGCGTTCCAAGGAGAACAAATCAGCAATGAGATCCACAAGCTGCGAGGGAAAGTGGCGTATTGTTACGGCCTAAGGTAGACAAAAGAAATCTTAAGAACATTCCCATTTAAAAGCAAATAAAACTTGCTACCAAATATAACTCTTAGAGCGTTATAGCATCATCTAAATAAAAATAAAGGAAATATTTTACAACAATTATTTACAATGATCGCATTACTGCACAAGATTTTCATTGAACTCAGACTGCACACAATATTCACATTATGCGAATAATAACATACACTTATCAATCAGTTCTGCTGATAAAGTCATCAATCAGGTAGAAAGAGTTCGCCATCAATAAATCTCTTAAACTCTTCTCTAACGTATCTTTATTATGAGTTAAACTGTTTATAACTGCTGCCATTTTATGGAACACGCGTATTGTAGAATAGTGGAACCTTTGTGAACCAAAGTAAGTAACTTTAAATCTTTGTGTGAGTTATTTCTGATTCTGGTATCGATTCCATGAAATGAGCTGTTGCTTTGAAAAAGCGAGCCCTCGTAAACGGAATTTGGCTTTAGTCAGTAGCGAGTCAGGGTGTGCATCGGACATACAAAAGTGCCACGATCCCCCTTGAAAATGTCCTCCACAGTCGGGGACGAAACGTTGGGTTTCCATAATAAATCCTTTAGACCACGGCATAATAGCCCGGAAATGTTTAGTAATTTTCACCAAAAGCTGGAACCCCAAGTTTCGAGGTCGAAAACTTATATTTGAATACCCGTACAATACTAAACGATCCTAGAGAAAAAAATCTTTGGTCGCAATTAACGTAAGCGGAAGCACTTTTTGGATCTTCTATATGCCAGGGTATTTATCCCACATACACTGTACGCAGTGGCGTGTGGGTCAGAGCGGCGAGCAGGAAGAGGAAGAACGCCGCTTGTCAGGCAGGCTAAAACTGAATAATGTCAAATAATGACACATTAAATATTTGTATTGTTTGCCTACACAGTTATTTTAATTAAGATGTTGATTTTGCGATTTTCAAGTCACTTGTAGTACACACAACGTTTTGTACAAAGTTAATAATTATTTGTGAAGTTTTAAGTTATTTTAATAAGTCTAGATATTTACGTTTTTGACACAGTATTTGTCTGGGAGTGGTGTTTTTCTCAGACGTTTTTCACAGTTTTATGTTTTTTGATACTTTCAAATGTTATGTTTTTTGTACTTTATTATTTGTACTTATTACATTTTGACAGGACAGTTCACACCATTGATATATATGTTTAAAAAGAATTTAGATTTCTTTTTTGCATGTTTTAGCTATATACAAAATGATCATATAATTCTACAATTCATTTTTTTTCACAGTGATAAAATTTACGTTACGTAATATCTCTATTATTTTGAGCTTGAGGTGTCGAAAATTATCCTTTTTCTTTAAGGAATTCAATAAAGGTTTCTAATTATGTTAAACAGGTTAATGCAACAGTTTTTCAAGAAAGATATGTATTTCTGCTTATCACATGAATACTGCGTAATGTGCTTATTTCATTAAAGAATGAAGTTATTGCTTTGGCGAATGAAGAAATGTAGCAAATATATATTAGTGCTAAAATCCCGATTATAAAAGTGCTCTACGACATTGCCATCTCCTCTTAGTAGCTTCACCGTGTTGCAAAAAATGACTCGCTTCGTTTCCCCCTTGCAGCGTTTGACACATAGCCGTGTCACTGCCACACACGCTGCAGGCATTGCAGTGGTGGGGGAAGTAGTGCGCCCGGCAAAGTGGCTAGCGCCCGAAGTGCGCTAGCATATTTTTAGAGGAACTGGGGGAAAATGCACCTAAAACCAATCTCTTTTGGTATTTTTTTTATTTGTGTTTTAACAAAACATATGTACTTGTAAAAATGAGACTCTATACCCCTTACATAAAATTATTTTTAAAATAGCATATTTATGATACTAGTTCATTTAAGAAACATATAACTTTCAGAAGAAGCCTGCTGTATATATGACGAGTGTGCATGGACAACACTAACAGAATCAAATTTGTGTCACAAAATTGCTAAGTTTTTCTTCGATTCGCGTACTGGATATTTTCTACAGCTTTGCATAGTGATTCTGCCATACCTAAACAGTAAATGGTTCGCTTGTTTTGCCGTTCTTCGACCACATTACAGAGCTGCGCTTCCTCTGTTACTTGGTTTACGTCGGACCTGACCGCGGGACAGTCCAGCGCAGAGCAGTGCTGCGCGGTCTCTCTCTTTCCGCAGCTATCTCTCTCGCTCCATTGCCGACACTAGCGACACGCGGGGTTCGTTCAAAGAGCTGCAGGGCTGCAACCGCGCATGCGCAGTACAGAAATTCGTGTTCAAAGAGCAGTCCTGCAGCATGCTGGAGCCTACCGGCTGTTCAAGGAAGCTCCCGGCTGCAGCGTCCTGCAGCTTTCTGGGAAATTTCCTCCTGCAGCCTGACTGACGTCATCGGTAGTGTCTGCTTTGCTGCTGCAGGAAGCTGCAGTCCTGCAGCTCTTTGAACGAACCTACGGTCGCGGCTGGGTCGGTGAACTACAGTGTACTCCGTCCGCGGGGCGCGGGCGTGCCCGCCGGGCGGAAATGTTGGCCATGCCTAATACAGTGTCAAATTTGTCGTGCGCGACGAACCCTCGGGCGCTTTGCAAGAGTCTCCAACACACAAAGACTCTAAAGATAACTATGCTTCTGCTATTTTCTCAAAAACTGACATTTTGAGCCCTTGGCTGTGAATGAAATACAGGGTGATTCTTACAATAAAGAAGACAGCAACCAACCACTTTTGATTATGCTATTTATTAACTAAATATCGCCGTTATCGGTTTCGAACCTTTATGTTCGTCATCATACGGCTGTTCACGTCCACACAAATGTCCCTTATATTTTTCTTATGCAGCTAATTTTCCTTGTGGCGAAAAGTCTTATGTTGTGTGGTGCCCTACAGTACAAAACCTGATTGTAATTGCTTACTCGAGCGTAAATGCGACTCATGATACCGACAATTGTTCACAATATTTGTCGGGATCATGAGTCACACTTACGCTCGAGTAAGCAATTACAATCAGGTTTTGTATTGTAGGGCACCACACAACCAAAGATGTTTCGCCACAAGAAAAATTATCTGCATAAGAAAAATGTAAATGACATGTATGTGGTCTTGACCAGCCGTCAGATGACGAACTGAAAGGTTAGAAACCGGTAACTGGTAATCAAAAGTGGTTGGTTGCTGTCTTCTTTATTGTCAGAATCACCCTGTAACTATTCTGTTCTATGCAGTGGATCACAAGTTATTGCTAGAAGAGTAGCCAATAACACAGAGCCACAGGACATTCTGAGTTTGTAAAAACGGACTTACAGACATTGTACGTAATTCAGTTTCTGTAGTAAGAGTGTTGCTTACTCTTCCTGTGTCTGTAGCCAGTGGTGAGCGCAGCTTCTCGAAATCAAAACTCATGAAAAAATTTCTGCGATCCACAATGAGTCAAGAAAGGCTTGTGGGACTGGCAACTTTAGCAAATGAACGACAAACAGCAGACACAAATTGATTTAAAGGATATAGTCTCAGATTTTGCAAAAGCGAAGGGAAGAAAAATGAAATTTTGTGACTCTTTGTATAATGAAGCTTATAATTGTATCAATTACTGTAAACTATCAACTAAAACTTTTTTATAAGACAAAATGTGAAAACGATACATTGTTGTATAAAAGTGTATGATGTGTCCCATTTTAATGGGGAAATATGTTTATGTAATGTATAGGTTGTGATTATGTATTTGAATAAAAAAATATGCAATGTGTATTTTACATTGATGTTTTATTCCGATGCACGGCCGTTGGATAATGTGTTACACTGACATCCAGTTATATCCCCTCCTTCGGCTGCTCAGATTTTTATACTTGTAGATGAAAAATCTCGTGAAGTTGCAACACTAGTTTTCTTTAGACGGACAACACTCATTCAATTATAAATTAAGAAACCCTGAGACGGTTTTTCGACTCAAATATGTCTATGACATTGAAGATGAAGGCGAAGCAATGAATTAAAATTTGTGGTGCGGCCGGGAATCCACCCGGACCTCCAAGCTTTGTAGGCAGACGTCTTACCGTTAGATCACCACACCACTAACGATTAATGCGCCTCGGAATAGTCTAACAAGGAAAGTACTTGGGCTCGAACAAACATATCTGTATGAACGTTTGGTTACAGTATCTCTACGTACACCTCAATGTGCTGGTGGGTGTTGTTGTTATGCAAAACTTTGCAATCATGCTCTAGATAGCACTGTAGATGTAATTGTAGGCGCCATATGTAATGCAGATATCTGAACTATAACTTATGTAATAGCCGGCCGCGGGGGCCGAGGGGACTGAGGCCCTCCAGTCACCGTCTGCACGGCCACTACGATCGGGGGTTCTAATCGCCCCTTGGGCATGGATATTTGTGACGTCCTTAGGATTAGCTAGTTCATAAGTAGTTTGTAAGTTTAGGGACTGATGACCCCGTAGTCAAGCCCCATAGACTCTACAAACATTTGAACATTTCAACAACTTACGTAAATAATCGTCGTATATGTTCTCTAGCGTATTGTCAACGAAAGCCGTGATGATAGTTGCAACTTTAACCTTCTTCTCGGAAGACTTTTTGTATTCATTGCCACTGCTTCCATCGCCTCTTCCCGCACTTATCGTAGCACTAACGCTAATAATGAGTTCTTCGTCATTATGATCATTATGTGTTAGTGTTACAACAGTATCTAACTTATTCTCATATTTCTGTACCATAACAGATACGAGAAAGCATGCGAATGATTCATCTCCTACACTAATACCATCTTCACGAGAAATGGTTCTTCGTAACTTCTTCTCAACCAATCGCAATTCTTTTGCAGGATTGATTGTCAATCGCCGCTCCATCTCAAGCTTCTCCACACAAATGTCACAAAACGCAACTTCGGAGGCACACTGCACCGTCCCTACTGGCGAACTGACAGGTCAAAGTGCAATGTGGCAAGGCAAACGCAGAGGCCTCTAACGGACGACTGCAGAGTTTTACAGATGCGGGAGTGTCACTAGTGCAATAAGGGATCTTTACATTATCTCTCATACGATTTTGATATATATGTGTTTGTTCGAGCCCAAGTACTTTCCTTGTAAGTACGACTTACCTCCACGTCACGCCTTGGCAGTAGTGGCAATTATTTATGGAACGAGGAAGCTGAATTAAAGTGTGTGACGTGGAGGGAAGTCTTCCTTAGACTATTCCGAGGTGCCTTAGTCGTTAATGGTATGGTGGTCTAACGGTAAGGCGTCTGCCTAGTAAGCCTGGAGGTCTGGGTTCAATTCCCGGCCGCACCACAAATTTTGATTCATTGCTTCGCCTTCATCTTCAATGTCATGAACACTCATTCAGCCTGTAGAAGGACCTGGAGTATTATTATGCACAGATGGAGAGCTTTGTTCAAATGTTCAAATATTTGTAAGGCTAAGGGTCCAAACTGCGATGGTCATTAGTCTCTAGACTTACAAACTACTTAATATAACCCGTGCCCGAGGGAGGACTCTAACCTCCAACGGCAAACAGTCGCGCTCCACAACAAGGCGCCTTAAACGCACGACCATTCCATTGGCGCGAGAGAAATTTGCAATGAGACGTAGTACGTTATAGACTTTTTCATCAAATTGAAAAAAAAATGTAGGAAATTAGGAACTGATATTAACTAAGTATGTAGTTTCGCACACAACGCAGTGGTTGGATAGTGTAAAAAGTCCTTCATGCAAATATTGGGAGGATATTTTGCTGCGAAACATGACTGTAGTGCCTAGAGCAGGGGTGATCTCGTGCCCAGCAGAAACGCTAAATAGGTTACTGAGTGTCGTCAGGAAGGAACCCAGCACCTCCCGGGAATTGTAAATGCTGTGGACAGAAGTCGAAGCCACGATTTCGTGGAAGCCTTAAACTATCCGAAAAAGATCGGGGAGCAAGGAATTCTGTATTGTCAGTCAGCAAACGCATTCTCCCGTGCCACTTAGCAGGGCCCGTATAGTTTCTGCAGGGGTGGCATCATCAACAGAGTTCTCTGAGGACTATTCCCACAGATAAACAGTACTCACATATCGAATTTTGTTATGGGACTCTCAGAAATAGAAGCTAACTTCTCACAATTTGATATTCCTTTTCGCACAAACTAATGAAGGTCTAGGAACAGTATTCCATGCAATACCGTGAGACTGAGGGCTCTCTCTATAGATACATAATCTGTAGCTGGGCTTCATGTAGGTACTTGGTCTTCAAGTACAAGAAAACACACTGATTTCTGCACATCATTTTGGTACACTCAACTATGATCACATCTACAGGCTGCAACACTGCTATACAAGCTAACAGCTACTCACGTATTCGGAGAAAGGGTTACCGCTGAATCGGCTCGTTGGATAAATCCAACTTTTCGTTTTATCATGCATTCATGAGTACTTTTTAAATACATCGGTGCAGAATTATATTCATTGATCTCTTTCTTTAACAGCTAGAACAACTATTCAACCATTGTAGGCATTCGCAGTAATTTCTTATAGTACAATATTAATTTGTAATGAACAACACTTTGTATGTCGAGCATTTAACTTCCTTTACATTAATTATAGATACTTAGTTACACTTACGTTGAAATTTATATTGTTACTTGATAGAGATGTGATTTTATACTGTAACGTACAATAAATTGGAGGGGGGGGGAGACAACCCTGAATTTTAAGTTTGAGTCTATGCCTAACAAAGTCGAATTCGCGAATATCATTCTCACACACACGTGGGGCTTTTGGTGTTAAATCATTCGAAAGATACTTACATGTTATGCTTATATTTCTGTTCGTTTTGTCTTATTAAGTTTGCTATAAATTGAGGAATCAAATTATGTGTTTGTATGTGAAATGTTTATAATGAAAAAGTTCACGGGTGTGCGGCCGGATCCCTGTGTCAAACTGGCACAATATTTCGGCAACCAGACCTGTTGCCATCATCAGGTGCTCTGATGAACTGACTGCCTAACATGCTGAACTTCTGAGGGCTTCTGATTTGCCCGAAATTGGTGCAGTATTAACCCGAAGGTTCCGCCTGCTAGTAACTATGTTGACATTCCAGGTAATTCTCTTGCTATTGGGCGTCACGTGCCTCGAAGGCGCGGCCGTAGGCCCTTGTTGGGAGGCGGTGCCCTCTGCCCCGTGTCCTAAAGTCGCGGGGTGGGGGCAGGGGCCGCCTCGGTGGCGGAGGACTTAACTTCCGTCGTGATGGTTTCTTCCTTGGTGGCATCCTGTCCTGTTGGGCCGGGTTGATCTTTGACGTCGTCCACCTGGTGTACATTGTCTTGCCAGGCCGTGGGGGCTCTAATATCTTCTCAGAGTCCGCTACTCGGAGCCAGCAATACCCAGGAGGTCCCGGAGAATAATTTCCCATTGGTCATGGGTGAAGACAGGACACCGACATAGGAGGTCAAGGTCGACTGGAAAGTTGTTAAAGTATAACCAGGAGTGGATTCTGCTGTAAAATTCTGAGAGAATACCGACGCGCAGGAAAGGTAAGGGTGGCAAGGCATCTCGGGGTGTGAAAGGGAATGGCGTGTCCCAATGCGGGTAGGTGCCGTCGTCGATGGAACGTGAGATCAAGGCGAGTGCCTGAGGAACACTGTGTCCTCTGGGGAGCGGCAGGTAATCGTCACCCGCCTCCTCGTCATCGTCTTCGTCGACGTCTGTCGAAGCACCCGAAGTTGCCAACGACCCCCTCCACCCCGGGGAGGGGGCAGTGACATCCGGGAGTTCCTCTTCTGGTAAACTCACGTCCATAGTAGCTTGAACCGTCGCAGGCTGAACGTCGACGTGTGTTACCATTTCGACATCGTGCAGCGCCGACGTGGTGGGCGCCGCTGTGTCTTCCGTTTGTGTCGCAGCGTCTATTCCCGCCCGCGGCCCCATGGTGGGGAAAGCTGAGAGAGACGCTAACTTTAGAGATCTTAGTTCAGTTCGCAGGCTTTGCAGCTGGCGATGAACAGCAGCAAGTTCAGATTTCCATGCCTCCCTTTTGGCTGCGAAGGCAGCTTTGCCCACGAACTGACTGCCTAGGAGCGGTAGCGACGCTTTTATCCCCTCCCTCCCTCCGCTGTTTCATACGCCGTCCGCGCCCGCCAACGTCTGCTGGCGGGTCTCCGCGGCCCCTCCCTCCCTACGACGTCCGCGCCTAGCGGCGTCCGCTGGCGGCCTCTGCTCTGTAGCGCCGCCTCCGGCCGACGTCAGTTCGTTATGCGACATCTTATTTCTTTTCTTAACTATGCTGAGTGCAGGTTTCCATGCTTCACTAAGTGTGTAGCCGCTGTCGCGATTAATCTGCGGTTCCCTCACTCGCATCTCAATGGACTCTTTAATTATACAGTCCCAGAAGCTGGACGTCTGGGTCAGAACTCTCGTATTCTTGTAGTCCATGCCCTGTAATACAGAAAGACTGACGATTTGTTTGGCTGTTGTAATCTTGTATGTCGCTGATGCTCACGACAGCGATCTTCGACAGTACGCAACGTCTGACCAATGTAAGTCTTACCACATTGACATGGGATCTCTTAAACTCCGGATTTACGTAGACCCAGGTCATCCTTCATCCTGCCAAGCAAAGCCTTAGTTTTGGCTGGTGGGCGGAAAACCGTCTTCACTTGATGTTTTCGTAGAACCTGTCCTATCTTGCTGGATAAAGCGCCACAGTATGGGAGAAATGCAGTGGCAGTATCCTCCTGAGGTTACTCAACTCTTTCCGCCTGTGGTGCAGTTGGTGTGAGTCGTAGGGCTCTCCGAATTTGCCACTCTGTGTAGCCGTTATTACGGAATACAGTCGTTCAGTGGTCAAGTTCTTCATTGAGACTCTCACTGTCCGAGAGGGTATGCGTCCTGTGACCAACGGTCTGATTGCCGAAATATTGTGCCAGTTTGACACAGGGATCCGGCCGCACACCCGTGAACTTTTTCATCTAGAATTACGCTGGGAGAAGCTAAAGCATCACAATGTTTATAATGTTTTCTGTCTTTGTGAGTATATCTATCTTTGTCATTCTGATCCACGGTCTAGTTTAGTTAAAGATTTGTTGTGACTCATCTATGATAATAATTTGATCTTATGGTATTGTCACGTGTGTTTTCCTTTTCAGACAGTGAAATGTATCATTGTTCTTATCATTTTATGTTAGTTATATAATTGAAATACAATATAAATTCAAATATTATAAAAATATTATTTCCACTGCAGTGTGGTACAGCGCATCCTCATATATGCTATTATTTTGGGATTATGTATTATGACATCAAACTTTCCCCTCAAATTACTGCTTCAGTTGATGAATAACACAAAATATTTAACTTCTTACAAGTAAACTTACCTAATTGTCTCTCTCCGATTTTTCTGAAATTTGGATATAATACATGAAAAACTAAAGGATACGTATTTTTTTAGGGGCGGTGAAACGTATTTAAGGGATGATACGGTCCCTCCAAAATTGCGGCCAAAATGGATAAATTGCGATAACATAGACATCAGTGAAGCGATTTTAATGATTTTTTGTATGTATCTTTCGATAAAAGACCAAAATCGACCTAGGTATATTGGAGGGGGAGTGAAAAGTAGGGGGCCAACTACCCCTGAAGTGACCGTTTTTTTGCTGAAAAAAGTGTTTTGATTTAATCGAAGAAGAATCTCTTAAAACTTAAAAAGGGAAGATAATTAAGAAATATGTATTTTTTTAATTATCAATATTTGAGGGGTAAACAACTCTTATACTGCTGCCCTCGTTTGATAATGCCCATGTAACACATTGTGAATCTATATTTCTGAACTGTTTCGTCTCCTTAACATACCGGTATTTAATGTCGCTGAATCCGAATCTGAAATCAGATTCTCAAAATTCAATATGGCTGATTCAGCATAGCGGACGAAAACTCGACAAAATGCTTGAATATCCAGTAACTCGACATCCGACATTCAAAACACTGTAAAATCTACTTTTGAAATAATAGTGAGTAAACACATGTTAAAAATGTTTATTGGTTTTAATCGCCGGCGTTAGCGTTGTCCGTGATGTAGCGCGTGGAAGTCACATGGTCGGATTTTCATCTATCCCGGCTGCTTGACTGGGATGAGTCTCCTTGCCTCTCACAATTTTCTTTTCGTGTGTCAGAACACGATTCATTGCTTGAATGCGTACGTGGAGGTAATGACAGATTCTTTTAGTGTTGTAAATTTTTTAAATTAAAATTTTATTTTTTGTTGCCGCCCTAAGATATTTCAAATAGAGTTTCATATATGAGTGAGTTACCAACCCATACGTGAATCACTCAAGCAGCAACATCTTTCAACTTACTTAAGGTCGTGTTGCTAGCAATATTTCTATATTACAAGGTTGATGAGCTTCATTAGGGCCACATTACATAGCACAGTTAACAAATGTAAGCTGCTATCCACCTCATTTTTATTGTTATTAGGATTTTCTGATTATTATTTTTCACGTCCACCATCATTATAATTCGTATACTATAATTGATATGTTACTCTTGTGACTTTTTTGTAGGTGTTTTCTGCTCATTTGACTTTTTGTTCTTATCAAAGCGAGAGAGTATGAATGTATATGTTATTTGTATCTCTGCCTGGTTGTACTACGGAAGAGTAAGAAAGGTTTACTTGGGAGATGTTAAACATTTTGGTTACCAAAGCACATTACATAGTACAGTACTAACGTTCCATCTCTTTATTAATTGTTTCTGTTACTAAACAAAGTGTTTTTGTTAGATACAGTAAGTGCAGAAACAGTTTGTAGCTGATTATACAATATGTATTTTAGAGATGATTGTGACATCGGTTGTGCTTGGTATGGAAGTTATTGCATAATTTTCTCGTGCTGTTTCATTAAGTGCCGTGACTGAAGAACACAGACTGTGAGTTCGATTTGATTTAATGATAAAATAAAAATTCCATTCATATGTTCAAAGTGAATTGCGTCATGCAGTAGTTGTGGCAGAAATTAAATGAAATTGACACTCCGGTCAGAATTTTATGATCAATGCTAAAATTTCTAAGATTTCATATACAAGAAAGCTGTAATTCACCCTGCGAAACCAGGATTCGAACTGAGGACTTTCGAGTTTCTCGAGCAAGCTCTCTACGGACTGCGCTACCTGTGCACGTTTTACGACCCGTCTCACAACTTTAGATCCATCAGGACCTCATCTCCTACCTATCAATATTCACAGAGTTCCCTTGTGAACCTTGGAGAACTAGCACTCATGGAAGAAAGTATATTGTGGAGACATGGCTAAGCCATAGCCTAGGGGTTATTTCCAAAATGAGACATTGACTCCACTGTAGAATGAACGTTTTATTCATACCTTAGGCTGTGGCTGAGGCACATGTCTAGAAGATCCTTTCTTACAGGACTGTTGTTCCTGCGAGGTTCGTCGAAGAACCACTGTGAAGTTTGGGTGGTAGAAGGCTAGGTGGTGCCTGATCCAAAGCTATCACGATGGATCGTGAAGCGTGCAGAGGTAGCTCAGTCGTAGCGCGCATGTCCGCGAAAGGCAGAAGTCCTGTTTGGCACACAATTTTAAGCTTCCACGTAGTTTCATGATGAATTCTTACCTTACATAATCAAACAGAGACTTTTTTCTCAGTTTATGAAGATTGTTGGTTAATTGAACCATGTTCAAAGATGAAGGTGTTTCCAGTCAAAAGAAGATAACACCATCGCTACTTTAATTACTGATTTTTATCAAAAACATAGTTACTGCAAAATTCATGTTCTGTTCATAAGCACATCGTTTTCATGAGAATACAGATAACAAGATCCAAATTAACTATGTTATGCATACTGATAATTCATTGTAGTGTAATTGATACTGGTCTAGTTTCATGATTCATATAATACATTTCACGTTTAGAGCTCTGTTGAGTTTCATTGTTACTATCATCTTGAGTGCTTCATGTGTTTTTGCATTCTCCTGAACTTGTTCTGACTTAGGTATGTGAACTACCAGTAGTTTATGGTATTTAATACCGATTTCAAGTTGAATGGTCCCATTAATACTCCTCAATATTGACAACTAGGATCTTCTTGTTCTCTCTATGTGATTACTAAAACTGCTGGATTGTGTTGCCATTTTGGTATGCTGCAATAACTATCTGAACATTCTTATAATTATACTTTTAAAAGTTTATGTTGCACAAATATTGTAAAATTTATTTGAGAACTAATGTATTGTGTGTGTTTTTAAAACTTAAGATGTTAGCACTGTGTGAAGAGAATAACATGGTCTGGTAGTAAGAACTTCCACATATACTACCTGCTCAGTAAGATTGGTTGGTTGGTTCCAAAAACCAACCAACCAATCTTACTGACAGAATCCTGGAGGAGTCACATTATTGCAGAACGACACATTGACCATAGCTGTTTATTTTTTCTCAATGCTACCGGTTTCGGTCAATTTACCATTATCAAGCGTTAGCAGAGATTAAGTAATAGCTTAACATGTCGTAACACAAAAATTCAAAATTGTAACATAAGTATTTGTTGTCATTGCTCTAATCATTGATATTACTACAGTGGTTGACTTCTGAAGTCTTTAGCAGTCAGCCACTGTAGTGATATCTATGGTTAGAGCAATGACAACAAATACTTATGTTACAATTTTGAATTTTTGTGTTACGACATGTTAAGCTATTAGCTAATCTCTGCTAACGCTTGATAATGGTAAATTGACCGAAACCGGTAGCACTGAGAAAAAATAAACAGCTATGGTCAATATGTCGTTCTGCAATTATGTCAAAGCTGTTAAACCCCACCTGTTCACCTTTCTAGAGTCACATTATGTTACACAGGATATTTAATAATGTTCTGTTCTACCTCCGTTGTAAATTTTGGATTACGAGAAGCTACAAGCCCCTAATTATGTCACGAACTGTAGGCAATACTTCGGTTCTACTTTTATCTTTAAAAATCTAAAGTGTCTTGGAGGTAAAGTCATTCTTACACAGAAGGAATTTTTTATTTCAATGGCAGACTTCTTGTACAGAGTAAACATACAAGTCTGGTTTGTAATTTGCAGTAAACTTGGACAGAAGCAAGAACGAGCTGGAATGTTTGAATAGATGATGAGACCTGCATGCAGAAAAGATACAGAACCAACATATTTATAGTAAAAATTATTCTGTGACAAAGTTTCTTGCTGTTCTTTAACAATTTAGAGATCAGAGCCATATGCGTTGTGTCTGCTCAAAAGAGCCTAATAGTTCTTAAATATATATGCACAGCCCATTCTGACATAATTATTTAACTGTTTCCACACCAAGGTCAGAACTAATTTTCTAAATTAGAAATTTTATCTATTGTATTAGAGTGGATATTAATAAAATTTTGAGGTTAAATCATGTCGGTGATGGTTGTTCTATTCGAAGAAGGGGTCTAGGATTTGAAATAGCATAATAAATTAAATCTGTTTCTCTACTCACTGCATCAGTTCCCATAACATCCATTGAAAAATAATGCCACTTATCGATTTTCATGCTGGATATGATTATGAAATACTTATGAAACTTTAAACCACAGTACATACTCATTACTTTAAGTACTATATATGGCAGATTTCTCTGTATTGTTGTCATAAATTTTGTTATGTTTGTGACATTGTGATAAAACAGTAAGACACAATGGTATTGCTTTATAACTAACTAAATATCCTTTATTCAGAAAATATACATTTATACAACAGTAGAACGCCAGTACTGTGCATCATTACAACAAATATGTATTGCTGATAATTCTAAAATCATCAGCACAATGAACAGAGAAAACCTTCCAACGCTATGAATGTACCACAACAAATCATTACCACAGCAACAATGTCTAATTTCAATCACTTTTTTTTATTCACACCATATTGGAAGATTTTATACGAAATTCAAATTGTAATGAACAGACAGGTCTGATGACCGCTTGATGATTGTATCATATCACCAGACAAAAAACCACAGAACATGAGGCGTTAAAGTGTTGGAAAGTCTTTGGTATACTAATATGTACAGCTTCCCCTTCAGTGTCCCTTTCAATTTTGTAGCTGTAACTTGCTTCGAATAACCATTCATTTTGAGGTACGTTCAAATGTGATCCCATAATTTCTTTCTGGGGAAACTACATATGGACCGTTGATTTGCTCACACGGAATGACATCTCATTCAGAAGTTCAAATGACACATAATTCTCTCCTGGAACTCCACGTGCGCCGACAGCGTTTATCTGCGGCGAAGAAGGACGTGTATTCGACAGGAGCCATTAGAACCTGCAAAGAGCAAAAATAACGATCTTATTAACATCTGTGGGAAAGTATTATACTTCTAGGCCTGCGTATCTAGGAACACATGGCGTTTTCTGGTCAGTGTTTCAAATTAATGATTGATTTTAGAATCACGTGAAGGAACACACATTAGAGACCACCCTAATAAGTTTCCGCTGTTAACTACTATTTCGTTGTGCTCTTAGAAAAAGAGTTTCATTGGAAGGAATTATCCGACTGTATGTGTACTTATAATCGTATTGTAATTACAGCTTCAGAAAAACTGGATAAATTAATCAAGAAAAATAGTTTAAAAATTAAGCAACTTAGTAACGCGTTAGGCAGAGAAAGAGTTTTACAAATTGATCCATTCAACGTCTTCCTACATTATGAGAGCAGTTATTGGAGTCGTCATAGATTGATACAGTTGCTGGATATCCTCCGGAGGGTTATAGTGCCAAACTGCCCAACTGGTACGTTATCTTCTTAACGTGCCGATGTGGTCTGAAGGTAATACGCAAATATTCCAAATATAGGGGAGATATTCGGCGATCTGTCAGGCCAAAGTAGGCTTCGGCAAACGCAAAGACAAGCAGGAGACATTCTCGCCATATGGAGCCGAATATTATCCTGCTGAAATGTACCCACAAGTTGGCTTGCCGTCAGTCGTAACAATGCGGTTCGTAAGACAGCGTTGACGTACCAATGTGCTGTAAAGATACCGCGAGTAACAATCAAACAGGTCCTTCCGTAAAACTAAGGGGCACCACAGAGCATCAGTCTCGGTTATCGGGCCGCATAACTTCTTTTACAGGGCCGGTTACGAACACAAGTCTGAAAAGTGTTTCACTTTAAAATAACTCTCCAAAGCGTGCTTCCGAAAATAGATAATTCACATAGAAAAGGAGTATGCACTATAGCTGAATTTCCTGCATTCAATTTTCTTGTCATACCGAAACTGAGACACAGTTCAGATCGTAAGAATGACAGAACAACCGCTTGAGTCAACTAAGCACACCCAACGTTACATACGAGGCGCATTTGAAAAGTCCGTACAAAGTCCCAGAGATGACATCACCGGCGCGTATCGAGGTCATGTTTAGTTAGTAGCATCTTTGGAAAGAACGCACACCAAGTTTCAGCCAAATTGGTCTATTTATTTGTGTATGGCGTTCGTGTGATCAAGGAAGTCGAGTAATTGTCAAAGAATGGAAGAAAAAGAATTTTGTGTGGTGATTAAACATTACTTTATCTAAGGCAAAACGCCTCAGGAGACGAAAGAGAAGCTTGATACACATTATGGTGACTCTACACCTTCGATTAGAACAGTTTATAAGTGATTTCAAAATTTTCTGAGTGGCCATATGGGCACAAGTGACACTTAACGTTCTAGACGCCCTGCGGAGGTTACCACTCAAGAAATCATTTATAAAATCAATGATATGGTGATGACATAAGCGTTAAGGTGCGTGAGTTTTCCGGCCGCGGTGGCCGAGGTGACTGAGGCGCTCCAGTCACGGTCAGCACGGCCACTACGGTCGGGGGTTCGAATCCCCCCTCGGGCATGGATATTTGTGCCGTCCTAGTTCGTAAGTAGTTCATAAGTAGTTTGTAAGTTTAGGGACTGATGACCCCGTAGTTAAGTCCCATAAGCTTAACAAACATTTGAACTTTTGCGTGAGTTTGCGGGTGCTGTGGACATTTCGAATGAACGAGTACATAATATTTTTACATAAACATTTGGACATGACAAAGCTATCCGCAAGATGGGTGCCGCGATTGCTCACGATTGACTAAAATCGTAATTGTGTGAAGTGTTGCCAGGAAGGTTTGCAGATGTCCAGTAAGAATCCGCAGGACTTTAAGTGTTGTTTCGTCACCGTGGATAAGACATGGATACATTACTATACTCCTGAGACCAAAGAACAATCCAAACAAGGGTTACCAAGAGAGAATATGCACCCAAAAAGGCTAAGACCGGCCGTTCGCCTGGAAAGGTTATGGCGACGGTCTTTTAGGATTCGCAAGGGATAATCCTCATCGACTATCTGGAACAGGGTAAAATTATTACAGGTGCATATTATTTAACGTTACTGGACCGTCTGAAAACCGAGCTGCAAGAAAAACGCTGACGATTGGTCCACAAAAAAGTCGTTTTCCATCACGACAATGCACCAGCACACACCTCAGCAGTTGTGGTAGCAAAATTATTGGAAATAGGATTCCAACTCGTTTCAATCCCCCTATTCTCCAGACGTGGCTCCCTCGGACTATTACTTGTTCCCAAATTTGAAGAAATGGCTGGCGGAACGAAGATGTCATTCACACAAGGAGGTGATTGTCGAAACTAATAGCTATTTTGCAGGCCTGGATAATTCCTATTATTCGGAAGGGATCAACAAATTAGAACAGCGTTGGACGAAGTGTATAAGTCTAAAAGGAGAGAAATAAAAATTCTTTTCCCCAAACACTTTAGTAGTTTTTATTTTTGCACGGACTTTTCAAATGGCCCTCGCATCAACGCTCTGATACGCTCGAGTTTTCTTACCAAGCTGTCAAACTACACGTAAGGTCCGAATTCTAGTTACCTACAGTGACACAGCCTTAGTACGTAATATTTTGTGCTTTTGTAGCTACCGTCTAAAATGAATACCTGTTACATCTATTAGAGTGACGTAAAGTTAACACACAACTCGAAAGACAAAACTAGAACGAACCAAGTGGAATGCTATCACTGGATGTGTACGAAGTAAAGGTTTTCCGCTAATTGCTAATCCTGCGTCTAATGCCGTACTATTCTTGCTTTGTGTTAAGATATTTGAACATTATAATAAGCAGTGATTACTTCTGGGAAGATGGTTTCACTGATTAGAATCTCGTGTATTTTATTCATCACTAGAAATGTCTGCTTTATCAAACTGCATTTATAGTACTCAGACACTGTAGAGCAGTGTTTTCAACCTTTTTGAATCCGCGATCTCCTTTTCGGAGTAAAAATGTCGGGCGACCCACCAGGCCCGTAATAAAGCTATGCCAGTGATTCCAAAGACAAAGTACGGTATATAATTTTCAAAAAAATGTTCAAATGTTTGTATAGCTTATGGGACTTAACTACGGGGTCATCAGTCCCTAAACTTATAAACTACTTATGAACTAGCTAATCCTATGGACAGCACAAATATCCATGACCGAGGGGGTTCGAACCCCCGACCGTAGTGGCCGTGCAGACGGTGACTGGAGCGCCTCAGTCCCCTCGGCCACCGCGGCCGGCATATAATTTTCTGCCTTAGATATTTCGATATACGGCATCTAAGATCTGCGCAGCCATTTACGTCTGGTGAAAGTAGCAGAAGCGGAAGCAAATCAACGAAAAAAAAAAAAAAAAAAAAAAAAAAAAAAAAAAAAAAAAAAAAGACTTCATGATTGCAAGTATTTGATGTATGGTTTTACTGTGATGCATAATAAATTTCAGTGAGTAATATGTGACGACGTGTTGTCATTTGCGAATATGAAACCATCAGAGCTGATGCATCACTTCTTAATATTTCAAGGATACTCATAAACTTTGGATTTCTTCGAAAGGATACTGGAAACCCTTAACCAGCCTCTAACTACCGCGATCCAATAATAAAATGGTATTTTTATTAGTTAATCAAATAAAATACGCATCAAAATTTCGTTACCAACTGCAAATTCCTGTGATCCAGTAGTAGAAAGATCTTGTTTTGTATTTATTAAAAATAATATTAATTGGTGATTAATTGTTTTTCTGGCGCAACAATATTTGAAAATATGACAGTCATACAAAAAGATTGCTACCATCGTAAATAACTGCACGAACGCTGTTAAGTCGCTTAATTAACAAATCATCTTTGAGTGTAAAACTGGCTTCATTGTTTCGCATTTCGGTCAGCCCATCAGAAAAAATCAAAAGTGCCATAGGTACATCGTATACCTGTGACACTTTTGATGTCTGATTAACGGACACGCGAAACAGCTCACAACAGAGCCTATTTTCCATCTACGAATGACTTGTTCACGTAACTCTGTCACCTCCATGTAGCACTTCTGCTATAGTAGCTGATCGTCACGAAACGTATATTTTCTGCCGAACATCCTACTTCATCCTCCTGAGACCGCGAGCCCCTGAGAAAGGCTTACCCACAGGTTAAAAAACACTGATGTACATTTACATCTACATTGCATACTCTGCAAATCACATTTAAGTGCCTGGCAGAGGATTCATGGAACTACCGTTATACTATTTATCTCCCATTCCATTCTAGAATAGCGCGCGGGAAGAAAGAACACCTGAATCTCTCCGTTCGAGATCTGATTTCTCGCATTTTATTTTGATGATCATTTATACCTATGTAACTGGGAGTCAACAATATATTTTCGCATTCGGAGGGTAATGTTGGAGATTGGAGTTCCGTAAGTAGCCCACGCCGCAACGATAAGCGTCGTTGTTGTAATGCTTCCCATCCCAGAGCCTGTATCATTTCCGGAACGCTGTCTCCCCTGTATCGTGACAATACGAAACGAACGGCCCTTCTTTGGACTCTTTCGATGTCCTCCGTCAAACCTGCTTGATAAGGATCCCACTCTGGGTAGCAATACTCAAAAACGGACGGACAAGCGTAGTGTATGCAGTTTCTTTAGTAGTTCTGTTGCATCATTTAAGGGTTCTGCCAATTGTACAGAATGACCAGCTAGTCTAAAATAGTTTAGGGAAAAAATTCAAAATTTTATTTCAAAACTTCGCCTAAGTTTTACAAGTGTTCTTCCGCCGCGACATACGCCTTGACAACGTGACCAAGGCTGTCCACCTTGCAGGACAGAGCAGGCCAGAACCAATATTGAATGCTGATTCTAAAATCACGCCACCCTTCTGGCGTCCGTGCTGAAACTACTGACATTTCCACGCTACCGTGGAGCCAATAGCAGACACCCACGTTTGATCACGTGTGCTACTGCTGGAGGACTGGGAAGTGTGAGAATCAGTTCCTTCGCTCTCTTCAGTTTGATTTCTCGTACAGAACAGACGCACTCCAGAGGTCTAGTCTCTGTGCGGGGCGAACGGCCGCATGCCGTCCGCTCCCGCCTAGCGGCTGTTCGGCATCAGCCACCAACTATGTGAACCGTAACCATTACCGTAACCTTCACCTTTTCCGTTTCCTAATCCGTTTAGACTGGCATTCATTCATTGCATCCGTCCCCAGGGCGAGTGCCGTAATGTATTCCGTACTTCAGAATATACCAAATATTAACTTGAATTCTATCTTTTATTTGCCATTCAGCCACCCTTTCCTAGGGCGCCCACAAGCCTTCACCGCTCCGCCTTCCATCCTGACAACGCTTCCAACCCATTTTATTTATACAGCACTGGGATGGGTTGTATAATTTTCGCATCATCCGTAGGATAAAGATTAAGTGCTGTACAATTTGGCGTCCGAAGTGCGATCGATAACCCACCTTTCGGCCCTTAGGGTGGCCGCAAAATTTTGGTTCACATTATGTTGTGTGGCTGGTAGACAGCCGCTATCCCGCCGAGCCACGGCACCGCCGCCGTAACATACTAGTAGCCGCTGCATCTGCACATTACGTGCCGAGTGCCAAGTCCAACGCCGCGCGCCTGCCTGCCGCAGCGCACGTGTGCGCTACAGTATGTGCGTGACGCGCGGCCTGCCGCAGTTGACCGCCGACTTGGCCGTGCACTACTCCCCGTGCGCAGCTCACCTGCGCGCTTGAGGCGTAGAAAGTTAACGCTTCGCGTTCGTGCTACTGTTTCGGCCCACCGAAGGCATGTAAATGCCTTATCCCGGTTGGCGCGGCCCACCTGCCGCTGCCGCCGCCCACATACGTCGCCTACCGACGCCTCTCGTCCGTAAGTGGTGAGCGGATGAGGCGCCGCCCCACGTCTTCTGCCGGTCCTGCCAAGGAGAAGAAGATGGTTCCGTACCGGGGCCGAACCACTCGCAGCAACCCCAAGCAGAGCAGACCACTTGCCGTCCCCACCGCCCACGTCGCAGCCACGCTCGCGTCGTGCGACCGCACATCGCCCGCCGCCCAGCTGCCGCCCCCGCCTGCTACGTACCACCGTCGTATTTCAATGTGCCACACCACGTCCCGACGGATAAGTACAGACTGATATTGCATGATTTATTGTCTTCTGTTCCGAGGTGTCTCGAACTAATAGAGTAATTTAAATATTAAGTTTCCCTAGGCTAAGTCATATTGTTTCTTCTCGCGAGTGACTGGATTAGCTTAGTTGGTTTTTATCCTGCCCATTTTACAGTTATAGTACAGAATAATACTCTTTTCCTAATATTACCAACGTTTGAGCATTGCCGGAAATGTGGAAGTTTCGTTTTTTAATTAATTTGTAGCCCGTCTAATGAATGACACAGTTTTATGATTTTTGACAAAGTTTTGTCATTAACGCTAGTAATAAGTGGCCTGGCGTCCACATTGTCCGAGATGCTCCTGATACTTGTTCCATTTAGTTTCAGTGTCACGATCTCTCTTTCCTTGATCTTTCCTATCAATATTTTCCGTGCCGTAAATGAAAGTAAATTTCCGCCCTCCACAGACGTGATGGATTAAAGCAAGGTATTATCCCCTCCAAGCCGCGTCTGGCAGAAATCGAAAAATCACTGGTACAAGGGAGAAGTAATTCTCAATCTTGAAAGAAGTGTGCTTTTGTTTTAAGATCAAACACCGACGCAATACCAGCGTTGAGGTTTTAAAAGAAAAACCACAAACAAAAAGTTTTCAATCGTGGTTGTGTCTACCAGATTTGCTGACGAGTTTAGACTGAAGTCCGCAGCCGCACAAACAGTCGTACACACGATTAGCGTCTGCAACCGTCTGAACCGTTAGAACACTGTGTCGATAAGCTACATTGTAAACGCGAGATTTAAACTTTCGTCCCTCCCTCCTCTACTCTCTATATGTTTCTCTTTTTCCTCCTACGTATTTCTTTCTGTATGAGATTTTCCTTCCGTAAAAGTGGTAGTTTTCGCAAACTGGTTGCCAAAGCATGTGACGACAGTGTGCTTCAGGGCACGAAATGTTAATCTTTTTGATTCGAAAATGTTTTACCGGAGAGAAGCCTGGTTGAGATGTGATAAGATAGCCTTTGAGAGATACCCGAATCCCTACTGCACCGTAAGTGACGTGCAAGTAAAAGCCTTTCAAGCTGTTACCTCCAGAGGGCAGCTAAAGTTGAGTAATGTTTTAGCCGATGTAATGGAGCCTATATGTAGTTGCCACATGGTGAGTCAAGAGTACCGCCTGCGAGCGTAAAATCCGTAAGAGGAGTATAAAGAAGAAAACTGTTGCACATCGCGAGAAGACCAAGAAAAACCACTTTTTCCTTATTTCTAATGCTGCCATTCTGCTTCTATATATCTCCTGATTTATGTTATACACGCCTTTTCTTTGTCAGATTCTGAATCTTCCATAACAGAGATCATTATGTTTCCTGTGTACCTTGGCAATAAATGCACGTGAAACACAACACACATCAGAATTATGAGAAGTTATTTCCAGTTGTAACGGCCAGAGACAGCCTAAGTTGATGTGTAAATAATTATTAAACCTGATAGAGAAGTAAAGTGAAGTTTTATTCCAGTACTCCAAGAGAGGTACTTATAATGTGCTATGATGTGTTAATTGTAAAGATATGTTGTCCTTATTCCGTATAGCGAGATCGAGTGCTATTTTGCAATGAATGAGTAACCCAGACGTTAGTAAATCCTGTTCTCTTTTAAAGTACCACATTATTAACCATGAATTATCAATTAAAATGTGCTCCAGTCACTCATAATATAGATTTTCGTAAGATGTATTAGTGATAAAGTTTTCCAGACGTGTCTGTCGAGTTCACACTTGTATTTTTAGAGTATCGTAATTATCCTTGAGAATTTTAAGTATACTGTCATTAAGTGAGGAAGAGTTAACATTTTGCTACCATTAGCGATTTATCCCTTCTTATTCGTCATTGTGAAGTATCACGTTTTGTTACCAAATCCATAGTATGCAGACTTCTGTATGGAGTTTATACTCTTTGCTTCCCTTGTCAACGAACCATTGTTTACCCTTTACATTACCAATTGTTACAGTGATTCGGTTATGGTTTGCCTTTCCTGTGCTACCTCATTTCTTTGAGACCTTTTACAGACTGTCAATTCAAATTTGAAGTTAGTGAATATAAGGATTCAAAAAGTAATTGCGCGCTTTTTAATTCTTAAAATCAACCGACCCGCCTTGTTTCCTCCAGTCTTTTTTCATAAAATTTAAACCCACATCCTATTTTCTGGCTTTAACTATGTCAATTCAGACGAAACTTATAGACTGTATCGACAATTTCGTCATCCTAGAGCTACTATGTTACGATATTTATGCAGATGACAGATCCTCAAAACGAATGGCCAACGTTTTGGAACCTTGTGCCTGCTAAAATTCAACGCATAGAAGTCGAGACGTATTGAAGTTTTAAAATGTGTACTTTAACTGTCTGATCTTTATCCATTACGTATCAAACTGAATTTAATATCCTTTCCATTCATCTGAATGAAATTCATTTCCAAATCTCTGATACGTTATTATTTTGTCCACTGTTCGTAGCCGATGTTATTGTGCTGCCGATTTATTTTAAGTGCACCTGTGCGAATTGCCGCCAGAATTCATTTCCTTGCATTGTTAAGGCGCGTGGTAATACGCCGTCACCTGACGTTAGACCACCTGCCTCCTTCAAGGCTGTTGCAGTCAGCTGTAGCCGCTCCACCACACTCCCTTCCTGCCTATCACGTGTCCCCCGCCTCCCTCCCCTCCCACCATGCGTGTAGCCCAGACTTGTCTCTCCTCTCCCCCCGCCTACCACAGGCAGCCATTCTACTTTTCTTATTATCACCTCCCCTACTGCCCAACGCACCACGTGCGCGTCTGACAGTAGTATTTGTTTACAAACAGTTCCCGTGCCGCGTAAGCTGCATTTACGCGAGAAGTACCTCTTCATAAAATAATACCAATTCAGCCTCACAAGTGATACGCCTTACGACGATTCTGTAAGAAATCATTAATTTTGTGATAAGCACTAAACTCTTCCTGTACCTAATGATCGTAGATGTTTACTGAAGGTAGTTATATTGGTAAAAAAAAAAAAAAAAAAAAAAAAGATTAATTTTTATCCAAGATAATATTATAACTATTTTTAAGAGTACCCTTTTTGCTGTTCTTGTCAGAGTATCAAGTAATTTAGTTCTTGCTGTGTTCTATATACCACTGAGACACCCATATTTAGTTCGGTGTTATCATTTGACGTCAATTGTGTAATAATCACTTTCAAAATGCAACTTTACCACTAGAGCAATGTTATTGTGTAGTTTTCCTACATGACCTATATGGAAGGATTGATCCCTTTTTAACTAACTTCCAATATTTCAAAGTGAATAATTATTAGTTACCAATTTATATTTTTAGATCTTGTGTATTATGCTAAGAACTAAGGTAGATAAAAACTCTGTTTTATGTCCATATTTTACTTCCTTACTTCTATCCCTTTGTTGAAAACACTTTTAATCCCACACATTTCAGTTGCATTAGTGTATTTTGTCACTTTCACAATATTTTATGTAAAAAGTGATGTTACTGGTTTTAGAAAAGGTTGTTACTTAAATTTGGTTGATCAGTTAATTAAGTTAAAACCAATATTACCTCTATTTATGACTTTACAATATAATTTAGTTCTTTTCTGCAATTACAATCTAATTTATATTTATACTGAATTATTAAGTCCTTGTTAATCTATGGAAAGCATAGCCTTTGTCTGAGTATAAGCATTTTAAAATGGTGTGTATTTGTCAGTTTCCATTGGATTGATTCCATTGAGTCTTATTTTACGCCGTGATTCAGTGAAGGAGAACTTATTTCAATTTTGTGCAGTAATCTGATCCAATATGGTTGTTACCCAGATGCATTAATCCTCTTATAGTTATATAATTCCTTGTGTGATTTTTCATTTGTTACACTGTGTACTAACGAGATTGATATTTGCCAAACAACACAAACATCTACACCTTTCTAGGAGCATCTGTAACCATTGCAAGACCCGTGCTGATTCAGTTCGGCCAGTGTCAACACTTTGATTTCATCGTATTTAGCAGTGACACGTAACATGTGAAACAAGCTTTAATTTTAAATGTAACATTCCAGTCCACTGTTAAATAGTTTGAATTTTTTCGTTATTCAATTCATGGTTCGACATATTTCTGAAGAGTTATGACATTTCCTAATTTTGTTGTTTACCTGAAAACCAAATGTGACCTCATGTAAGTCCCCAAACATTCACACTAAATGAGTTGGAATTGTAACACAATCCTCCCTTAGTTACTAGGTCCCCTGTCGGGCAACCCGTTCTTCCCAGGAGTGTCTGGCGTCTATGTAAACTTTGTGAGTCGCCACTTCTAGGGAAGGGGGAGGGAATGTACAGAATGAACAGCCAGTCTAAAATAGTTTAGGGAAAAAATTCAAAATTTTATTTCAAAACTTCGCCTACGTTTTACAAGTGTTCTTCCGCCGCGACATACGCCTTAACAACGTGACCAAGGCTGTCCACCTTGCAGGACAGAGCAGGCCAGAACCAATATTGAATGCTGATTCTAAAATCACGCCACCCTTCTGGCGGCCGTGCTGAAACTACTGACGTTTCCACGCTACCGTGGAGCCAATAACAGACACCCACGTTTGATCACGTGTGCTACTGCTGGAGGACTGAGAAGTGTGAGAATCAGTTCCTTCGCTCTCTTCAGTTTGATTTCTCGTACAGAACAGACGCACTCCAGAGGTCTAGTCTCTGTGCGGGGCGAACGGCCGCATGCCGTCCGCTCCCGCCTAGCGGCTGTTCGGCATCAGCCACCAACTGTGTGAACCGTAACCATTACCGTAACCTTCACCTTTTCCGTTTCCTAATCCGTTTAGACTGGCATTCATTCATTGTATCCGTCCCCAGGGCGAGTGCCGTCATCTATTCCGTACTTCAGAATATACTAAATATTAACTTGAATTCTGTCTTTTATTTGCCATTCAGCCACCCTTTCCTAGGGCGCCCACAAGCCTTCACCGCTCCGCCTTCCATCCTGACAACGCCTACAACCCATTTTATTTATACAGCACTGGGATGGGTTGTATAATTTTCGCATCATCCGTAGGATAAAGATTAAGTGCTGTACACAATAAAACGCGTTCTCTGGTTCGCCTTTCCCACGACATTATCTGTGTGTTCTTTCCAGTTTAAGTCTGAAGTAATAGTAATTCCTAGGTATTTTGCGGAGTTTACGGCCTTCACTTTTGATTGATTTATCTTGTAAACAAAGCTTAACGGATTTCTTTTCGTATTCATGTGGACGACTTCACACTTCTCATTATTTAGAGTCAATTGCCAATTTTCACACCATACTGATATCTTATTCAGATAGTTCTGCAGTTGGTTTTGATCTTCATATGATTTTACTAGACGGTAAATGACGGCGTCATCTGCAAACATCCTAAGAGAGCTACTTAGATTTTCGCCTAAATCGTTTATGTAGATAAGAAACAGCAGAGGACCAATAACACTACCCTGTGGAACGCCCGATATCACCTCTGTTTTAGTCGATGCCTTACCATCGATTACTACGAACTGTGTTCTCTCTGACATGAAATCCCCTATCCAATCGCAAATTTGGGGCGATGTACCATAATCACGCAATTTGATCAAAAGCCGTTTGTGAGGTACGGTGTCAAAAGCCTTATGGAAATTAAGAAATACGGAATCGATTTGCGAACCCTTATCGATAGCACACATCACTTCGTGTGAATAAAGAGCTAGCTGTGTTTCGCATGAATGATATTTTCTAAATCCGTGTTGACCTTGGGTCAATAAATCATTCTGTTCGAGATAATTCATAATATTTGAATACAGGATATGTTCCAAAACCCTGCTGCAAATTGACGTCAATGAAATAGTCCTATAATTTAGTGGGTTACTCCTACTGCCTTTCTGGAATATAGGTGTGACCTGTGCAACTTTCCAATCTTATGGTACAGATCCTTCTTTGAGAACGTATTCGGACCTGTCATTGATTATGTCAGACATAAATGTAGGAGTCGACTCCCGCAGCTGAACTGTTTTGTTTCACTGCTACAAAGTGAGTCTGAATGTAATACATTATACCTCGTGACATATCGTCTTAGTGGGATGATTGTTTTCTGTTGCTATCAATTTTAGGAGTGCTTGAAAACTGCCTGAAAGAGTAATAGCTGTGTCATTTGAGACAGCAAACGTAGAGGTCGTCTCTGTTAATCATCTCTAGGGGCGTAAATACAGGGTGTTTCTCTAAGTGTGTTTGCCTCTGTAACTTGTAAAATAATAGGTGACGGGAAATTTTAATGCGGTAGGTCAACACAAGAAATGTTACACTTTCTGCGGAGCTATGAACATAGTTTATTGTATCATTTTCCACAGAGTTACAGCACAAAGATATAAATTTTTAAATGGAACGATGGTTTTTTTCTATCGTGCATTGGAATCGTTGAAACCAACTGCGTCCAAATCAATTTAAACTGTATTCCTATCACTGTTAGTTTGGGAGCTACAACCCTTCAAAATTTCAGGGGCTGATACCACACGCTGTACATAATACATAGCTGTGTGGTGGGTGATGGATGTTATGATGGTGGGAAGTTGATTTATATGAGATGTTCAAATGTGTGTCCATGTTCCTCAATGCATAATGCATTGCGCCGTCGAAAGGATCTGCGGACGAGATGTAACATCGCCGGTGTGACGGAGCGTCATGCGTCCTCGATGCGCCGTTTTAGATCATCTGGGGATGTGGGCTCAGTGACATAAACACGATCCTTTAGATATCCCCACAAAAAGAAATCTAATGGTGTTAAATCGGGCGACCTTGCGGGCCATGAATGAGGACCATGGCGCCCCAACCATCTTCCTGCAAACCTGTTGTTTGGTTCTCCCACAACAGCACGCGCAGAATGGGCTGGGTGACCATCGTGCTGCATCCACATATGGACTCTCGTGTGTAGACACACATGTTCAAGGAGACCACCCAAACTGTCGGCTATAAAAGCGCGATATAACTCACCTGTCAGTGTACCTGGGAAGTAGTGTGGACCGATGATTTTATCCCCAAGGATTCTATACCACACATTAATAGACTACCTACGTTGACGGTCGACAGGTCGTACTCACAGAGGAATGTCTGCGGCTCAGTAGTGCATGTTATGGCGATTCACTGCACCATAATTTGTGAACGGGGACTCATCAGAGAACATAAGACTTTGTAAAGACTCCAGCGTGAAATTACGCATGGGCCACTCACAGAATGTCACTCTTGCACGGAAATCATTCCCATGCAGCTCCTGGGTCAGTGACAGGCGGTACGGGTGAAACCTGTGGCCGTGTACTATACGCCACACATATGTGAGACTAACACCAGCGACTACAGCAACAGCTCGTAAGCTGACATGAGGATCGTGGTGTAGTGCAGCTAAAACAAACACCTCCGTCTCCTCACTTCTTGCAGGTCTTCGTCTGTTACTGCAGCGCATTACGAAGCTGCCTGTTTCCCGAAGTCATTGTTCGGCACGTAAGAACGTAATGGCTGCCGGTGCTCTCCGCCTAGGATATCTCACGGCATACGCCGTGGCTGGTTCAGTGGCATCGTGTCGTCACTCGCCGAGCATCAGCAACATGTCAACGTACTCGTTGTTCGTATATACCATTGTCATCCGATGTCAGTAACTGTGGTGTATTGAGCCCCGGTTGTTTGTGTGGCTCCAACTGTCGGGTATACGGCCGTGTGCGGCGACAGTCGGCAGTCTAACAGCGCATCGAGGAAGCTTCTCGCTCCGTGACACCGGCGACGTTACAACTCGGCCGCACCACATTTAGAAGGCGCATTGCATTATGCGCAGCGCTTGTGGTATCTGCCCCTGAAACTTTGAAGGGTTGTAGCTTCCAAACTAACAGTGATAGGAATGTAGTTTAAATTGATTTGGACACAGCTAGTTTCAACGAATCCAATGCACGAAAGAAAAAAAAAAACTATTGTTCCATTTAAAAAAATATATATCTTTGTGCTGTACTCTTTGGAAAATGATACAATAAACTATGTTCATAGGTCCGCAGAAAGTGTAACATTTCTTGTGTTGACCCACCTCATTAAAGTTTCCCGTCACCTATTATTTTATAAGTTACAGAGGCAAACACACTTAGTGAAACACCCTGTATGTGCTGCAAGACACTGAGCTTAATAACCATCAAGTGAAATCGGATTCGATTAGTTGAGTTGGTTCCAAGAAGTGGAGAGGAAGGAGTGGATACTGACCTCTAGATGTGTGAGCGCGGATCCCTCCAGCTTGGCCGGCAGTAGCCGTCTGTCGCGTTACCACCCCGTTGGGCCTGCTGGGCTCTAAGTCGGCGTTCACGCAGAGCAGCAAACCGCGGAATGAACGGCTCATGTGGCCTGGAACAACGTACACGTGTCAGTTCCCTATTCTGATTAGGTAAGAAAGAGGCAATAACTTTATATAATACAAAATTATTTAGTTTCATTTTCAGACGTGCTCGTGGCAACTCAACGTAAGCCCACAGCAGTCTAAACATCGATGAAATTCCGAGAAAATAATAAAGTTTCTTGCATGTCCAAAAAAAGAGAGTAAATGGCATATCATCATCAACATAGTTGACTGGATAATCGATAAATAATATTAATACTAAGATACATCTACAGACACCTAAAGGTCGAGCCATGAAAACGTAAACAATAAGAGTTTTCTCTTCTTGTTAAGTTTGTGTTTGTGGGTGAACTGCCATAGCTTACAATTTAAATAATATTAATGACGATACTATTTTGGACCACTTTAGGTTACGGTAGTAACACTAAAAGTGGGCCTTTGCGATCGTCTTTTGACATCTCGAAATTTAAATGAAAATAACAGCTTAACTATTCATCTGAAACGAAAACTGAATAACCGAATTAGTAGAGGAGAAAATTCTCTACAACATTGCTCTTTTACGTTTTTTTCATATCTCGTATCGTTTCAGACATATTTGCAAAAATATCGGCGATTTTTTATGTCTGTCTGTCTGTCCGTAACGTGTTCCCTGTTTTTAAGACGAACCGTTCAACCGATCAGTACCCATATTTTACAGACATAATTGTAGGCCGCCAGAGACCAGAATCTCCCTGTTTGAAATTTTTCGGACACAAAATACGGTAATAATAAAAAAAGCCGTTTGCACTCTAATTGTAATTGCAAACGAACCGTTCATCTGACACGAAAATTGAATAAATGAATTTGTAGAGGAGAAAATTCTCTACAAATTTGTTCCCTCATGTTTTTTTCATATCTCGTATCGTTTGAGAGGTATTTGAAAAAATAACGGTGTTTTGACGCCCTCCATTGAATTAACGAAAACCAGCCCTTCGCAGATGTCACGTGACATTTCTCGCCCAGAACTCTCTGGGGCATACGCCATCTTGCGTTGCGTATTTGATGATTTTCGTATTGTAACTTACATGTTGTCATTTCAAAGCAATGGCGCACCGAAGAATTAACGAAAATACGTCATTATTCGTAAGATAAATGATAATCTAGTGTCTACAAATGCCATATTACCATCAGTTAACAACAGCCACCAATAGTATGAGATTATTGACCACACCTCGTAACTATTAGCCGTAGCGTAGTGGGCTATGTATTGGACTGTGATGCTGAAGGTCAGTGGTTCGGAACGCGTCACTACCTTAATTTTTTTCCTAAAAGGGTTTCATACACTCTTATTAATTAATTTTTTATTATTTAGATTGTTTTTACTCTAGTAGTGCCTGATCATAAACATGTAATTTTAGAACATGAATGACGAGCCCTATCTGTATTTCTTGGTCGCAATGTTAGTGTATGAAGCAAATAAAAGCTTATCCCTCATCAGATTTGGTTACTATGCTTTATGAATGTATCTGTAGTGTGTATCCATGATAAACACCCAAACAGTATATAAATATGAAACTTCCTGGCAGATTAAAATTGTGTACCGAACCGGAATTAGAACCTGCGACCTTTGCCTTTCGCGGGCAAAGCGCTCTACCGCCTGAGCTATCCCGGTACGCTTCAAGGTCCATCCTCACAACTTTACTTCCGCCAGTACTTCGCCTCCTACTTTCCAAACTTCACAGAACTTCTTCTGCGAACCTTGCACAACTAGCGCTCCTGGAATAAAGGATATGGTGGAGACATGTCTTCGCCACAGCCTGAGAGTGAAAGTTTCGCTCTGGAAACATCCCTTAGACTGTGGCTAAGCCATGTCTCCACCATATCTTTCTTCCAGGAATGCTAGTTCTGCAAGGTTCTCAGGAGAACGTTTTTGATGTTTGGAAAGTAGGAGGCGAGGTACTGCCAGAAGCAGAGTTGTGAGAACGGACCGTGTAGCGTGCCGGGATAGCTCAGTTAGTAGAGTGCTTGCACGCGAAAGGCAACGGTCCCAGGTTCTAATCCCGGTTCCGGCACACAATTTAATCGCCTTGAAGTTTCATATCAACGCACATTGTGCGGCAGAATGAAAATTTCATCAATATATAAATATTTTGAAAATTGATCTTTATTTAAGCCTGAATGTATTGTGCTCTACATACAGGGTGCATCAGGAGGAAAGGCACATGCTTTGAGAGGTGATACTACTGGCGATTCTGAACAAAAAGCTTCTAATTAACACACGCCCTTTTCTTATCCGTTCCCAAAGTAAACCAGTGAAAACAAAAAGGAATGGGAAAACTGCAAGAGACAGTAAATTAACATGCTACTCGTATTATGTTATGGTTTGTTTCATTGTGTAAGTTTCCTCACAGAAGATGTTCAAACTGAGATCCGATAGGCGACACAACACATTCTACAACATCAGAAACATACATTGAAGCTCACGGTGGACTGCTTAAACATCTTCTGTAAGAAAACTTACACAATTAAACAAAGCATAACATAGCAGTACCTTAATTTATTGTCACCTGCACTTTGCCCGTTTCTAGTTGTTTTCATTGGTTTACTGGGAAACCGTTAAGAAAAGGGCGTATGTTAATTAGACGTTTTGTGTTCAGAATCACCAATAGTACACCACTCAAAGCGTGTAACTTTCCTATTCACTCACCCTGTATATTTCGTTTTTCTTTATTTCAGAACTCGAAAAAATTTAGAATTACTTCATTTAGTTACGTGTAACACAGTAAATATGTATTTTCTTTTTGAAAGTGCAGTTTTAAGTGCTTCTCAAAACTTTTAGAGGCAGAACCCTTTTCATGCTTTCACTTAAAATGTGAGATCTCATAAATAGCAGCTGATGTATAACGCAAGTTACATCGTTTTACGCTACGGTCGGGGGTTCGAATCCCCCCCTCGGGCATGGATGTTTGTGTCGTCTTTAGTATAAGGTAGTTCATAAGTAGTTTGTAAGTTTCGGGACTAATGACCTCTTTGTTAAGTCCCTTAAGCTTAACAAACATTTGAACATCTTTTTACTGAAGGAAGTTGGAATATAATAATTTTCACAATACTGAATAAGAAGCGCTGCTCACTAATATTGCAGTACTACATGGATGTAGGCCGTCGTTTTTAAAAAAAATAATTCTAGCGAAATTTTTCGACTCTATTATGTTATACTAAGACACAGATTTGCACTGCATATTTTAAGCCGTAAAACAGTTTCAAGTGTGGACGTGGATTATAAACATAATTTCCTCGTTGTACGTTGATATTAAAAGTGAAGATATTATTTAAGGTAGGATAATAGGGTATGCTCTGGATATGCTGGAAGAACCATAAGTTTTTGGGTGTTCGAGAGAGTGCACGAAGGAACCATTTATAGAAAATGGGGAAAATAATACAACAGAATATAAATGGGCAGCTTTAAGAGATAAAAGGCAGCAAAGGGCGAAGTAGGAAACAGAACTGGTCTCAAAAGAAAACCATTGAAAAACGTAAAGTAGACTGAATTTAACTGAAGGGAAAAACACATATGACAATACAGAGAATGAGTTAGACAAGAGGGATGCGTACAGAAAAAACCATTCTACTGAAATGGAGTATAAAACGTTGAGTCAGTAATTGCTAGAGGGGAAGTCAGAGTTGTAGAAAAACGTATAACATTGAAGTAGATGGTCACTGCATGTTGTTAAAAGAAAGAAGCTATTATCAGTATGAATGTTAGGATCATAGATACAAGTTAGTACGGATGTAAGGGGATGGTTGGAAGAAGGAAGAATCATATGGATTAGCTATATAAATAAAATGAATTTCAAGCCAGTATTATGAAAAGAGGGCATGCAGTAAGTGGAAAAGTGATGAAATATTTGGTACTTTTTGGCACTAAAAGACCTAATCAAACCAACTCATCTGGAGTAGACGATATTTCCTCAGAATTACTGAGAAGCCAGCGATAAAACTATTCCATTTCTTTTCAAATGTTCAAATGTTTGCATAGCTTATGGGACTTAACTACGGGGTCCTCAGTCCCTAAACTTACAAACTTATGAACTAACTAATACTAAGGACGGCACAAATATCCATGCCCGAGGGGGGATTAGACCCCCCGACCGTAGTGGCCGTGCAGACCATGACTGGAGCGCCACGATTATGTACCAGGAAAAATATTATACATTTCAACTATCTTGGTCACATTATAATATTAAAACAAAAGGAATATAATTAGTACTAACACTCTGTTGAGTGATTATAATATTTTTTGCCTATTTAAATTTTCTACTACTTTCTTAAGGCACTTGTTTGGAGTGTTGCCTTGTATGGGAGTGAAACATGGACTATAAACAGTGCGGACAAGGAGAGGATTGAGCCTTTTGAAATGTGGGAATACAGAAGAATGCCGAATATTAGGTGGGTGGATCGCGTAACTAATAAGGAGGTACTGATCAGAATTGAGAAGAAAAGGAATTTCTGGCATACCTTGACCAAAAGAAGGGATCGATTGGTAGGACACATTCTTAGACATCAAGGAATTGTGAATTTAGCGTTGGAGGGAAGTGTGCGGGGTAAAAACCGCAGAGGGAGACCAAGAGATGAATATAGCAAGCAAATTCAAATGGATGTACGTTGTCGTTCTTATGAGGAGATGAAAAGGATTGCTCAGGATAGAGTAGGGTGGACAGCTGCATCAAACCAGTCTCCGGACTGAAGACCACAACAACACAACAACAACTACTACTACTAAAACAAAAATCTCTTTTATTAATGAGGTGGTTTTTGTAGTAAACGATATGAGAATGAATTGCAGTAACTTGAAACCAGTTAGAAGCTTGTTATGCCATTACATTACAAACAGTACCATTAAATGTAAGAGTAGGCCTCTGTGGTCGTTGTTAAAATCAATAATACAACAGGGTGTGATACCGCATTGTCAGTCTTTAAAATCGTTCAACGTTTCGGCTACTGAGGCAAGAAGTATGTTATAATAATTATCATAAAAGGCGGTTTCTGACAAATGTATTAATCTACGGTTTAGATTTCATAGTTGAAATTCACTAATATGCAAGGTATACAAAGAAATGAAAATAAATGGTAGAGCATTAGCACGAGGTTAATAATTTTGACTTATTCAGGGGTGCAGAAACACGAGAGACTATATTGATACTATGAAATATCTTAAGTAGAGAAAGATTTTGTAAACTCTGATTCCATTACACTCTCTGATAATCTCCAGCCAGTAGGGGTAAGATACACAAAGCGAAAGGATATCTACAAGTTGTACAGAAACCAGTCAACAGTTATGAGAACCTGATGAGATGAAAGGAAGGTAATAGGTGAGATAGAGTGAGATATGTTTTGTAACGTATTCGCCTTATTATTCAGTGTGGATGTTGACAGAGCAGCAAGATAAGTCAAAGATAAAGTTAAAAAGGAAACTAAAATTGAAAGAAGAAACAAGAACTTCTAGGCTTCCGAATGACATAGTATATTTGTCAGAGACGGCAAAAGACTTGGAAAGAGTGGATATATCTTGAAAAGAGGGCAAGAGAGCGACAGCAACAAAATTATAACAGTGGCAATGAAATGCATGCTCATTGAATCAGTATGTCGACTGCAGAAGAAAGAAAAGATCTTTTGACACCGACAAATGTGTAATTATGAAATAAAAATCTGATTGTCTAGGAATGTTTTCTATTGGTATTTATCTTATTCTTAGCCTTTTTCGGACATAAAACTTTGAAGATAAGCAGTTCAGACAAAAATACCTTAGAAGTTTTTTTAATATGTTGCTTCAGAAGAATAAAAAAAAGCGATTGGTAGTTTTGGTAACTAATGAACGGGTGCTGAAGAAAATGGAGAAACGAAATTAATGGCACAACTCAACTAAAGCTAGGAATCAGATGGTAGGATGCTTCCTGAGCCATAGAGAAGTATTTTCTTTTGTTATGGAAGAATACTTCATGGTAGCTTTTGTAGAGATCAAGGCCTGATTTAAATAAGTAAATTAAAGTAAGCCTAGGTTGCAGTAGTATTGCAGAGATGACGAGGCATGAGATGGGCAGAAAAACCGGCCCCACTGACTGAAGAATACGAAAACAGGACAGCTTATGGGCCGAGGCCACACGACTGTAGCCGCATCATGTGATGGAGAAGTGAGAGGGAGCCGTATTCTGAGGACGTCTGGCTGAATTTCTTCTGTATTAGATGACTTTGACGCATGTAGACATCTGCTAAGAGAAAGTAAAGGGTGTCCAGAAAAGGACTCCCTGATTTCAAAATTAAATATCTCGATAGAGGAATGCAGTAAACGGTATGTTTATTGTGAAATCTCAAAATTGTTCAAATGTTTGTATAGTCTATGGGACTTAACTACGGGGTCATCAGTCCCTAAACTTACAAACTACTTTTGAACTACTTACGAACTAGGACGGAACAAATATCCATGCCCGAGGGGGGATTCGAACCCCCGACCGTAGTGGCCGTGCAGACCGTGATTGGAGCGTCTCAGTCCCCTCGGCCACCGCGGCCGGCTTGTGAATTCTGCAAGAAGTTTATACAGCAGTTTGAAATAATAGTTACAAAAGCTGCTAACAGATGGCGCTGTAATCGCCATACGTAATGCCTAGTATAAATAGTGATCAGAAGCCCAGAGCGATCAGTTCCACTATTGAAACGTGAAAGGAGGTTAGCGTACCGAAGGAAGAGATTCTAACCATGTACTCCATTGAACAACGCGTTTTTCTGGTGCTAGAATACCACAGGTTAGAAGAGAGTCCTACGGTAACAAGGCGAAGTTTTCAAGCACGATTTTATGTTCCAAAAGGACCCGATGCGAAAACCATTCGTACGCTCTTCGCAAAATTTCAACGAACAGGCAGCGTAACTGATGATCTAGTGGGGGCACGTTGGCCGCAAGCAAACCGCAGTTACGCCTGAAAATATCGCCACAGTTTCTGGAATGATTCAGCGAAATCCAATGTCATCCGTCCGTAGAATTGCATCTGGTTTGAAGAATTCCAGCACGCACAAAATACTGAGAAAGAGCCTACACATGTTTCCATTGAAAATTCAAACGCACCAGGCCATACCCGTACGAGCTATGCAACAAAGGGTTGCCTTTGCTAATCAGATGCTCACAACGATTGATAGTGAAGGATTTGATGTTGGCTGCATCTGGTTTACAGATGAAGCACACTTCCACCTGAGTGGATACGTGAATAAGCAGAAATGGCGATTTTGGGGTTCCGAAAAGCCATATTGGCGTGAAGCGAAACCCCTGTATTCTCCTAAAGTTACTGTGTGGGCAGCAGTATGCAGCAGAGGCGTTATTGGCCCTTGTTTCATTCGACAAACGGCCACTGGTGCACGTTACGTTGCAATTTTGGAACGAACAAGTGTTTCGCTTTCTTGAGGAATACTTCGGGAATTGAGTCATTGCTTTGGAATATCCCAAATTTACTGGTGAAGGCATGGATTGGCCTCCATATTCGCCGGATTTGACTCCCTGTGACTTCTTTTTGTGGGGCACAGTGAAAGACATGGTCTACCCGTAACATCCCGCCACGCTGGACGAGCTTGAATCGGCGATCTCTGTGGCATGTGAATGCATTTCGGTTGAGACACTACGAAATGTGATGGCGAATTTCATTCTTCGTTTGCGCCACCTCTGTAGTGCCAATGGTGAACATTTTGAAAACATTGTGCTGTGACTGTTTGCAAAGAGTGCTTTCATACGATTATTTCACTTATGTATGCTGATATGAGCTGTTCAGCGTACAGCGCCATCTGTTAGCAGCTAACCCCAAAATGGCCTGTTCTGCTTATTCACGTATTAATTCAGGTGGAAGTGTGCTTCATCTGTAAACCAGATGCAGCCAACATCACCTCCTTCACTATCAATAATTGTGAGCATCTGATTAGCAAAGGCAACCCTTTGTTGCACTGATCGTACGGGTATGGCCAGGTGCGTTTGAATTTTGAATGGAAACATGTGTAGGCTCTTTCTCAGTATTTTGTGCGTTCTGGAATTCTTCAAACCAGATGCAATTCTACGGACGGATGACATTGGATTTCGCTGAATAATTCCAGAAACTGTGGCGATATTTTCAGGCGTAACTGCGGTTTGCTTGCGGCCAACGTGCCCCACTAGATCATCAGTTACGCTGCCTGTTCGTTGAGCGTACGAATGGTTTTCACATCAGGTCCATTTGGAACATTAAATCGTGCTTGAAAACTTCGCCTTGTTGCCGTAGGACTCTCTTCTAACCTGTGGTAGGCCTACTCTAGTACCAGAAAAACGCATTGTTCAATGGAGTACATGGTTTAATCTCTTCCTTCGGTACGCTAACCTCCTTTCACGTTTCAATAGTGGAACTGATCGCTCTGGGCTTCGGATCACTATTGATACTAGGCATTATGTATGGATATTACAGCGCCATCTGTTAGCAGCTTTTGTAACTATTATTTCAAACTGTTGTATAAAATTCTTATAGCTTTCACAATAAACATACCGTTTACTGCATTCCTCTATCGATCTTTGTTTTCGAGATATTTAATTTTGAAATCAGGGAATCCTTTTCTGGACACCTCGTAGGTCAATGCCGATGGGACCGCAGGACCTGAAAGGTGTATTCATTAGACATAAACGAGCAATTACTACTGGCAACTAAATAGCAGAGCATATATCGTGCTTCTTACCTATTGTGGCGGGGTGTAGGTAAGGGTCCAAAATGAACCTGCACTGCTGCATCTCGTGGATTTCCACGTGCCCCACCGTAGGCCGACAGCACTTGTTGTCCAGGTGGTCTGGCAGCTGTTGGAGTACCTGCTACTGCATTTTGTAAAGAAGGCCCCCCTTCAGCTGTTTGTTGATTGACATGGTAACCTACACCCGAATTTAGAGCTGAAAGACACCAGGAAACAACATTTGGAGAGCTTAATAATAGCGTATTTTCTGGTATAGGAACTACAACCACTGGGGCTAAAACGTGGTGCAGTTGTCCATTCAGATGACCAGCCCGGAGATCCGGTTTCCGTTGCTTCATTTTAGCAGTTGCAGTACCTGACCGTATATTCCTGTTGCCACATAGTCTGCAGATTGGAGAAGTACCAGGGTTGGCGGCTCTTCGTTTCTGAGACGCCGGCTTCTTATGCTTCTCTGTTAGGTGGCTACGAAGCTTCTTATCACCTGTTTTGGGCATTTTAACAGGACTCTCAGTTGAACGGCTGTGAATTATTGAGTAAATTGGATCTTCAGCAGTGAACGAGCCAAATTTGAGAGTGTTCTCTATAGTGTTCGTGGCATCACATTCACATCGAGCACTACCGTTTTTCGTGGGGGTTGAGTCTGCTCCTCGATTGTCAGCACCATTGACAGCTACACGTGGACTTATTGTTGCCGTAGCATTGCCAGCAGCGTGCGGTGACGGGTTATCTGAATGAGGCGACTTGGTACCTCCAGTTGATGCAGTAGTTGCTAAGGTTCCTGTTTTCTGCAACTTCTCTTGCTGGACATCTGTTTGTGTCGCCTGATCTGTCTTCTTAGTTTTCAATTTTCTACTCGGCTTCTTAGTGACGACCGTTGTACGCGTAGCTTCAGACTGTGCATGGCTATTGCCACCTACATTATTCACTGGTGGAGGTGTAGATGTGTTTGCATCTGGTATTATTGAAGGCAAACGGATGGAGAACGGCTGTTCATCAAGTCTAGCTGACAGCATGATACGTGGCATATGTATTTCTTCCTGTAACATGCGACTAGGCTGTTTTACCTCTCTCTCTATCGACAGTGAAGCAGCACACTGTAGCCCACCATCCTGATGTACAGAGTCTTCTGGATATTCAAAAGCACAATAGGTAAGATTACGACTATAATCACTTTTTGCCCCCGTGAAAGTGCCGTTCCGACGCGCAGTAACTGATTCCGGATGGACGTTGTCTGCTCCTTGTATGGTAAAATATTCAACAGGAGGAATTCGTCGTATTGGTCTCGTATATTTGTCATCACGAGGAGATGATGGGATAGCGGAATGAGACGATTGCAGACTTGTAGCTGATGTAGTAGTCTCGAAACGCTGTGTATTCTGAGACTTGTCTATTAGTTCTCCATTTTCTCGTATTACTCCAATCACTTCTAGATCCTCCATACTTCTATACAGTTTCAAACTAGCATCCATGTAAAACCTAGGCCCATTATTGAGGAGGTGAGATAATTCATCTGTGGTAGAGTCTTCTGCAGCACCACCACTTGAGTCAATTTTGGGTACCTCTTGATCATGTCTGGAAATAGAACACATATTTGCTACAGGTTAGCCAGACCAGCACTTTGTAGTGTTATATTTAATGAGATTTAGATTGCGATTAGAGCAGAAGTTCTTTAAAGGATAAATTAATCATGTAATAGGCAGTCAAAATTTAGTTTATAGAAACACTACCGATATCTTACCTTTCGGCATGGGCATATTGACGATCTTGTATTTCGGCGTTTTTAGATTCTGTAGGATCTTCGATTTTGGTGCTAAATTTGGGCTCTGATTCTTCGGATGTATTTTTTACAGACATCTTCACCTGTATAATGAGAATATTAAAGGTATGTAACTGCAGATCTCACAGCAATAAAAATTTGTCTAATGTGACAAGAAAGTCGTTATACATTATAGTGACATAGCGAATTGTGGTGGAAAATCTGTAGCATAACGGGAGATTTCGTTAATATTTCTAATTGCTTGCCTCTTTTTCCATTTATGTGCACATTGCGTTGTTAGTGTGTTTGGTTGCTATAAGTGTATATAGAACAATTTGTGTTGTAAATTAGGTCGTACAAAGAATATGAGCAAATGGTTACTGATACCTCATTCTATTATAAATCATGCAATGCAGAGACATCTGTATGATTATTCAATACAATATTTCCTGCAACACGGAAGCTGGTTAAAAGTTCTCCCTGTAAATGCAATGCAGATTGTAGATGAAGATCGAAATTTTCGAAACCGGTAGTTGCAACAAACAGTAAAATGTGATAAACATGTCAACAAGCTAGTGGTTGACAGGTACTTTCACCGTATCGTATAAATCATTTGTAGGGTCACAGTTTTCTCAGGTGAAATGTTATGCGTGTAGTCTTCTAGCGTGACAAGTATTCAGGATTAAAATTTTAAGCACATAAAGTAATATAATAAAATTAAAATCTCTTGGTTTTCAACGTTAACGTAGTGCTGCAAGTTATAGCTTACGGGTATTTTCCCCCGTGGTAAAGTATGTGTAGTCTGGTTGGTACTAACAGACCAGTGATATTAGAACATTTCGAAGTTGGTGAAAATAAGAGAATAGGAACAGACAATAGAAGTGATGAGTGCAGTGACGTTTAACTGCGGAGACAGATGACAGTGGAAGACCAATGGAAGGCCGCGGTGGAGTAGCCGAGCGGTCTAAAGCGTCTCGCTGCGGAGCGCGCGGTTGCTCGCCGTGGAGGTTCGAGTCCTCACTTTGGCATGGGTGTGTGTGTGTTGTCCTTAGGTTAGTTTACCTAGGTTTAAGTAGTTTGTAAGCTACGGACTGATGACCACGCAGTTTGGTCCGATAGATTTACAGACAATTGAACATTTGAACCAATGGAAGTGTGCCCAAAGACAGCTCGACATAGACGAAACCCTTGACTTCACGATGCCTTCTGAACAGTACTTTCTGTGTGACTAGTTTCTGTTAGACAGGATGGATCCAACTACATCTACATCTACATGCATACTCCGCAATTCACCGTAAGGTGCGTGGCGGAGGGTACACTGTACCACTACTAGGCATTTCCTTTCCTATTCCACTCCCAAATTGAACGAAGAAAAAAAGAATGCCTATATGCCTCCGTACGAGCCCTAATTTCTCTTGTCTTTGTGATATTTACGTGAAATGTAAGTAGGCGGCAGCATGATCGTACTACACTCAGCTTCAAATTCCGGCCCTCTAAATTTCCTCGACAGAAATTCACGAAAAGAACGTCGTCTTTCCTCCAGCGATCCCCAATTGAGTTGCCGGAGCATTTCCGTGACACTCGCGCATTGGTCGAACCTACCAGTAACGAACCAAGCTGCTCGCCTCTGAACTGCTTCTATGTCTTCCTTTAAACTGATCTGCTGCGGGTCCCAAACACTTGAGCAATACTCAAGACGTGGTCGTACAAGCGTTTTATACGCGGTCTCCTTTACAGGTGAAGTACATCTTCCCAAAATTCTCCCAATAAACCGAAGTCGGCTGTCCGCCCTACTCACAACTGTCCTTACATGCTCGTTCCATTTCATATCGCTCTGCAATGTTACGCCCAGATATTTGAACGACGCGACAGCATCAAGAAGCTCACTACTAATGCTGTATTCGAACATTATGGGATTGTTTTTTCTACTCATGCGCATCACCTTACATTTTTCTACATTGAGAGCTAGCTGCCACCAACTAGAAATTTTGTCTAAGTCATCCTGTATACTATTACAGTCAGTTACAGACGACACCCTCCCATACACCACAGCTTCATCAGCAAACAGCCGCATATTACAACTTACTCTGTCCATCAGATCATTTATATAGATAGAAAATAAAAGCGGTCCTATCACACTCCCCTGGGGCACGCCTGACGATACACTCGTCTCTGATGAGCACTCGCCGTCGAGAACAACGTACTGCGTCCTATTACTTAGGAAGTCTTCCAGCCAGTCACAAATCTGTGAACCTATTCCATAAGCTCGTATCTTCGTTAGCAGTCTGCAGTGTGGCACCGCAGTGCAGTGTAAAGGGTAAATGTTAGGTACAGTTAATGAAATTTAAGAATTTTTGTGGTAAAATGGATTCTGCCATAGACTTTAAGGAAAAAGGACACTGAAGATATATTCTGCTCAGCAGGAGTTTGGAATACTATCATAAAAAGTGTTCAACGATAACATATCTCAATTACCTATACTCCGTTCACCGAAACGAGAGACGGACTGTAAACACAGCGAGGCGCGTGACCAGGGGTGGACAAAACGAGGGCGCTCGCTTAGTGTCACAGTTTCAGGTGTAAAGCGTTTGTGTGTGTTATCAGGGGTGATATTAGAGACTGGCCGGAAATTTCACCTTAAAGGACCAGTTGCTAAGTAGCGGCAAAAGTATTAAGCTTTCATAATCTATCTCTTTTTCTCTTTCTAGTCTGTATCGCGCAAGTGTAAACTCATTACGTCATCCTACATTTTGAATCCACGCAAGAAGCGATCAAAGAACAAAACATTGAGTTCTTAATGTGTACAAAACGGAGCTGTTGTGTCCAGAACAACAAATGACAGATACTGTTATAAAAACAGCTGCATCTACCTGTGTCCGGTTTTGATCGTTTCTCAATTTATCGTATGGTATGTGATTAAAAGGGGACACACTCTTTGGAATCTCAAAAACGAAAAGAACATGACGACAGAAGAACAGAAGCTTACAGAAAGTGTTGATGACTTTCACAGAAATGTAACACCAAGGAAAGTACATGAATTGTTGTTTTGTTGACATTGTTCTTACTGTCGTTTTCAGAGATTCTATGAATTATTAAAAGAAATGAATTTTGAATATCTGTGGCGTCTAATATCACTGCCTTTTATCAAAAAACACAAACGCTTTACACCTGGTACAGAGATTTGAAATCCAAATTATTAACATATTTACTAACAGCCGTAAAGTTTATGTTGTTTATTTAACGACCGGTTTCGGTATTGCATTAATACCCTCTTGAGGCCCTATACAAATTAAGTTGCAAGTTGTATCCATAACATCATGCTGTACGTATGTCATACAAAATATAAAGTAGAATAAATGTAATACCGAAACCTCTCTTTAAATAGAACAACATAAACTTTACGGCTGTCGGTGGATTAGTTAATAATTTGGACCAACAGCCGCAGTCCCTGTAAAGCGCTAAACATGGAACCACATCGTTGATACATCGGTAGCGACAGAGCGTCCCGTTTTTGTCCACCCCTGGTCACGTGGCTCGGACTGTTTACAGTCAGTCTCTCGTCTCGGTGAACGGAGTCACAGACAAATATATACAGACGGAAAAACTCCGTAAGGGCCCGGTCACAGGGGTGCGGGGAGGGAAGTTTCTGTAAGATGTCCCATGATGGCGCTGCGGTCAGAAGCAGCCCTTTCGGCCCGGCACACACTTGACGCAGCAGAGGCAGAGCAGAGGCAGAGGAGAGGCCTCCGTCCGTCTGTAACGCATGCTTTCTAATGGGGCAGCGCACACTTAACGCAGCCGAGGCGGAGGACACGCGTTTCCTCGGTCACGCCTGTCCGAGGCGCACAGTTTTCCTGCGCCTCTGTTCCACCTCTGTCGCAAAGTGAAATTTCAAGTCATCGGATATGCTTCGAAAAAAATTGTTTTATGTAGACGAATATAAGCTACATCCTTCTCTGTATTTAGTTTCTTTGTAACACTTTTACTTTCTGCGTAAAAAAATTAAAAGTACTATTTTCCGATTTGTGCGTGTTTTGCGCTAACGCAGCTTCCACAATCGATTTTGCAGAAACTACTCACTAGAAAAAAATTATTTTTCTGTATCATATAGGCAAAAGACACCGCATGACGTTGGGGAGGTTTTCTTTTCGTTATTGTACATAGTTATTGTTATAGTAAAAACTAAAGTACAACGCCGCGCAATTTTTGAAGAGTTTGCAGTGAAAAAAGTAGTCGCTGGCTAGTTTTCGTTTGCTGCGTTTTACATCATACATTACTGCGAACGAAATGTAGCTAACATATCGAAATTGGTTTTAACGGTGGAATGAGAGCTATATCTCTTTCGATTCTCGAGAAAATACGTGAGATACACGTTTGACGCGACGCGGTCGGCAGCTACGCGGCACACGCGCGGCTGTTGCCCCCTGCTGTGCCGAGTGCGGAGCTGCCTCGTGTCTCCCTTCTCCGTACGCTGCCGAAGCTGGAAACGAACAACTTACTGAAACAGAAAGACACCGAGATTCATAAACCGAAGATGCTGATTGTGTATTTTTACGGTCTATAGTATCTGGTTTCAGTAAACTTTGTGGCAAACATGAAAGCACTATATAAGCTAAAATTCCCATTACTACTGAATAAAAAGTTCGGCGAAACCAGAATGGACGTGCAATGTTTTTTTTTTTACTATCAGGGACCTTCTTCAATTTCTTGAAACAAAATGTCCACCCCTTCGTGGAGCTTCAGCTCACTGCTAAACCACAGATGATGCTAGGAACGTCTCTCGTCAGTATTTCTCAACCTGAATTCTATACTACTTCCAGAAATTCAACATTTGCAAAAGTATTAGCATTAGCTTCACTAATTACTAACAAATATAATGGCTGCTGAAGGTAATTATCATTAGAAATGATGACAGAGACAAAATATGGATGCAATGTAATAAAATACTGCAAGTACATGCACAGCTGCCGTCATAGAAGAAGAAAAAAGCAAACGTCAGTATCTTAGTACTCAGGAGCATGGAAGAGCTACGAATAAAGACCTAAGTAAGGAATCACTTTGCGTGCAAATGCAGTTAAACAAGGAAACTATGATTTACAAAATTTTTCATATCGATATATCTTTCAATCTAAGACATATGAAAAGCATACCAGGTGTCACCGAGAAGAAAAGTGTTTCTGATCGTATATACTGCGCCACAATCATGATTAAATATGACAGTTGTATAAAGGTTCTTTCAATTATTGAATTTGCTGTGACACTTGTTTCACTGAATTATAAAAGAAATGAAAGAAAAATAAATCTGACTTTAATTAAATTCCTAAAACATATCCCTAATTTTTCTTTAGTGGGTATAACGTGTCACACTATTTTTCTTCTCTGTTAAGTCCTTCTTACTCAGCATGTGACTCTCTTTGAACTGTCGTCTGTTTAGTCGGAATAGCTCAAGAGCTTAAATGAGCTTCCATGGACCAGAGAAATTCAGCATGTATTCGTCACTTTCACCTGTTGCTCAGCAGACCTTTCACTGCTCTTATACTCTATCAGAATACACACACACACAAATTAACTGAGTTTTGAAGGAGATCCAGGAATTAAATGTGATTGCATGGAGAGGTTTTCAGTGGACATGCAGCACGTGCTGTTGCAAGCTGCGCTGCCTGCGCTGCGTCAAGTGTGCGCTGACCTGCAGAGGCCCTGCGCCTCTCCTCTGCCTCTGCTGCGTCAAGTGTGCGCCGGGCCTAAACTGGCCAGAGCAGGCGGCAGGAAGCGGCTGCCCCCACCACCACCACCTCCCCTCAAACGCCGGCACACCGGACACAGCCGTGGCTCGACACCTCCGAGAAAACAAGGCCAACCAACAGGGGCTGCTACGTCACGGCAAGCGGCCCAACATGGCGATAGAATTTTGTTGTGAGAGGATTGCTGTCGAGCTGCGAGTTGCTGAAAGTGTTGTTTTTGTTGCATATCTCTTTCACTACCGCAAAATACTTGTCTTTTACATCATGGTAAACAAGTGTTGTGTGCCGGGTTGAACTGGAAATTACCGGACTGGGAAGAAAGTATCTGTGTTCAAATTTCTGAAGGATGATGAACTTAGGAAGAAATGGACACATGTTATTCGACGGGAGAACTTCATTCCATCTGAACATTCAGTGGTAAGTAGTATATTTCATAAGAATGAATTGCAACTAGGCTACTAAGACTCAACTGTTTTCCTACATTTTCATTGAAAGTGTTGTTTACACGACTTTTCTACTCTCGATTTAGAGTGTTTCACTTCAGAAGTGTCTACATGTTAAACAATAGATAAGTTTGAGCAGTGTATTTCATTTCAGCTGCACATCGCTAGTACTGGTAGTTACAAATTTAGGCTTATACCGGGGGTGTCGCGTGGCTTGGTGGCAGGCGGCACGAGCTCTCCCCTCAGTCTCCCCTCCACGCTACCCTCAGAAGCGCCTCTAGTGTCGTCCACCGGTACTAAGCCAGGGAACCGTCTGACACCTGCTAGCATCTTACGGAACTACGAGGGCAGCATAGGACAGTGGTTTAGGGGGAGGGGACTGCTTCTCTGTATGTTACTCTGTGATGGAGTATAGACAATTAACAGATTATCGTGTCTGCCGCTATATTCTAGACAGAACCTGATACTGACATGCGACGCGCCATTTTCCCGGTTATTTAAGTACAACGCTGCCATAGCGGCACACCGCGAACAGTCAAATATCGACAACAGTCACTCATTTCGTGTTCACACTACAGTGGTATGCCAATATGGACATATAATACTTTTATAAGGTCCTGATATTGGATATAATTTCATCAGGTCATACACAGCAAGACAGTGACGATCTATTAAATGCCACTTAACGTGGTCTTAAGGTGTGAAAGAAGTACAGCCGCGGCGGAGCGGCCGAGCGCATTGAGGCGCTATGCTGCGGTGCGCGAAGCCGTTCCCCGTCGGGGGTTCGAATCCCCCCTCGGGCATGGATGTTTGCGCTGTCTTTAGTATAAGGTAGTTCATAAGTAGTTTTTAATTTTGGGGACTGATGACCTCGCGGTGAAGTCCCATAAGCTTCAGAAACATTTTAACTTTTTTTTTTTTTTTTTTTTTTTTTTTTTTTTTTTTTTTTTTGAAAAAGTACAGAGAGAAGAGAAACGTGAACTATAGACCTCGCAATGGTCACCCTAGTGTTACAACACCAATGCAGGATCGTCACCTCGAAGTCGGCTCACAGGCGCACAAAATCAACTGCCAGATATCTTGGATATGACTTCTCATTGGCGAAAGAGATTCGTATCTCAGACCAAACGGTGCGTGGAAGATGAAATCAGAGTTTTCTTCATTTCGATACACCAATAAGAAGTTTTGCAGGGAACCAACGGAACCGACGCAATCGAAACAACTGAGCTCTTTTCGATCAACAATGGACCGTTACAGACTGAAGTAATGTCAAGTTTGATGATGAGACCCAGGTAGGATTGAGAGCCGACACTAGACCTATTGAGGTATGAACAAGTGCTAGAAGTCACCTGAAACACCGATATGTTCAGGAAGTCAATCCGTTTGTAGATGTAGCTGTAATAATTCGGCCGCCAATAATGATAATCTACATCTACATGGGATACTCTGCAAAAAACATTTAAGTGCCTGGCAGAGGGTTTATCGAACCACCTTTATATTATTTATCTCCCATTCCATTCTCGAATAGCGCGCGGGAAGAAAGAACACCTGAATCTCTCCGTCCGAGCTCTGATTTCTCGTATTTCATTTTCATGATCATTTATACATATGTAAGTAGGAGTCAACAATATATTTTCGCATTCGGAGGAGAATGTTGGCGACTGGAGTTCCGTTAGTAGCCCACGCCACAGCGATAAGCGCCATTATTGTAATGATTTCCATTCCAGATCCTGTATCATTTCCGTAACGCTGTCTCCCCTGTATAAGGACATTACAAAATCAGCTGCCCTTCTTTGGACTCTTTCGATGTCCTCCGTCAAACCCACCTGATAAGGATCCCACACTGAGCAGCAACACTCCAAAAAAAGGACGGATAAGCGTAGTGTATATAGTCTCTTTACTAGTTCTGTTGCATCTTTTAAGGGTTCTGCCAATATCTACATCTACATAGATACTCTGCAAATCACATTTAAGTGCCTGGCAGAAGGTTCATTAACCACTTTCAATAACTTTTCTTTGCCGTTCCATTCTCTAATAGCGCGCGGGAAGAAAGAACACCTAAATCGTTCCGTTTTCGATCTGATTTCTCTTATTTTATTAGGATGGCCATGTCTCCCTAAGTAGATGGATGCTAGCAAAATATTTTCACATTCAGAAGTAAAAGTCGGTGATTGAAACTTCGCAAACAGATCACGCCGCAATGAATAACGTCTTTCTTTTAATGATTTCCACCCCAATTCGTGCAACATTTCTTTGACGCTTTCCCTCCGTAAGGTGATAAAACAAAACGAGCTGCCCTTCTCTGAACCTTCTCAATGTCTTCCGTCAGTCCCACCTGGTGAGGGTCCCACAAGGGGCAACAGCACTCCAGGAGAGCACGCACAAGTGTGATGTAGGCAGTCTCTTTGGTGGAGCTGGTGCATCTTCGAAGCGTTATGCCAATGAAACGTAACCTTTGGTTCGCCTTCCCCACAATATTTTCTATGTGTTCTCTCCAGTCAAAGTTGTTCGTAATTGTAACTCGCCGGCCGCGGTGGCCGAGGGGACTGAGGCGCTTCAGTCACGGTCTGCACGGCCACTACGGTTGGGGGTTCGAATCCCCCCTCGGGCATGGATATTTGTGCCGTCCTTAGTTGTAGGTAGTTCATAAGTAGTTTGTAAGTTTAGGGACTGATGACCCCGTAGTTAAGTCCCTTAAGCTTAACAAACATTGGAACATTGGAATTGTAACTCCTAGGTATTTGGTAGAATTTACGACCTTAAGGTTTGACTGATTTATCGCGTAATTGAAGTTCAGCGGATTTCTTTTAGTGGTCATGTGTATTACTTCACACTTTTCTTTATTTAGTGTCAATTGCCAATTTTCGCACCATGTAGAAATTTTGTCTAAATCGCTTTGCAGTTGCTTTTGATCCTCTGTTGACTTCACTAACCGATAAACGACAGCATCATCCGCGAACAGTCTAAGGGAGCTATTCAGATTATCTCCTAAATCGTTTATAAACACGAGGAAGAGTAGGGGACCTATAACGCTTCCCTGTGGAACGCCAGATATTACTTCTGTTTTACTCGATGACTTACCGTCAATTTCAACGAACTGTGTCCTTTCTGATAGGAAATCGTGAATCCAATCGCACAATTGGGGAGATATTCCATAAGCACGCAATTTCATTGGAAGCCGCTTTGGGGTACAGTATCAAAAGCCTTCCGGAAATCCAGAAATATGGAATCGATTTGAGATCCCTTGTCGATGGCACTTAACACTTCATGTGAATAAAGGGCAAGCTGTGTTTCGCAAGAGCGATACTTTCTGAATCCGTGTTGACAATTGGTTAATAAGTCGTTCTCTTCGAGGTAGTTCATAATATTCGAACAAAGTATATGTTCCAAAATCCTACTGCAAATCGACGTCAATGAGATAGGCCTGTAATTTTGGGGATCACTCCTATTGCCTTTCTTGAATATTGGAGTAACTTGGGCAACTTACCAGTCTTTGGGTACGGTTCTTTCGCTGAGTGATCGGTTGTAAATTATAGCTAAGTACGGAGCTATTGCATCAGCATACTCTGAGAGGAATCTAGTTGGTATACAATCTGGCCCAGAACATTTGTTTTTGTTTAGTGACGCAGTCTCTGGTTCGCCTCTCCCACGACATTATCTACGTGTTCTTTCCAGTTTGAGGCTGAAGTAATAGTAATTCCTAGGTATTTTGTGCAGTTTACGGTCTTCACTTTTGATTGACTTATACGGCGGGCCTTTATAACTCTCGTATATTGCGAATTGACTGGTTATCGATACTTCCTAGAAATCGTACACACCGCTGTAAGACCTTAAAGACTTGCTGCATGTAAAGCAAAGTTGCACGGTCAGAATGAAGAACTACAGCTTGAAAATCATAGACTTCGCCGCAAATGATCCAGAGGGCGAAGACCGGCTCCACCGTCTTGAATCAGAATTAAGTGCAAAAATATCTGTTCTAAAAGTACATTGGTGAAAACAATTAGGGAATCAGTTGAGATATCTAAATTTTGTCATCAGAATGAACTAAAATTTTTCGACGTAATTCGGACGGTTCTACGAATTGGAGACAACAACATTACGCCAAGATAGTGGTAATAACAGAAATTTGCTGCAGACAGGCTTGGTGTTGAGTTGGGTTTCCGTTGCCAAACGAATTACACAAGCAGTTGGGTTCAGATAGTGTAGTGAGAAGGCGATGCAATGCAACAACGACGTGACATACCGGCGTCTATCGCATGGAGAGCCTAGGAAGGTGAAAGCGGGACAGACAGAGGGAGGTGGCTGAAGATATTGGAGTGTCCCAAAGTGTTCCAGAACCTGGACGCGATTTCAGATAATAGAAACCGTTAAAAGAAGGCGAGGCCAAGGTCTTCCAGGGGAACATGAGTAACAGGTATCCGTTATCTCCGGTTAACAGCTCGTCATGACAGGAGTCTGAATGCAACTCAGCTGCAACACACGTTCCAGACAGCAACAGGACGCGCAATATCAACAAAAACAGTCCAAATTCACTGTCGGGAATGTGGCCTCTATGCACGGAGGCCTATAGTGTGTATCCCATTAAATCATCACACAGTTTACCCCGTAGAAACTGGGCGGAGGAATATCAGGACTGGAGTCGCAACGAATTCCCGGGTTCCATTCCCAGGCGAGTCAAGATTTTGTGTTTAGCCTGACAGTCGTCGTTCCCTCATTTGAAGAGAAGGTGGAACTCGGAAAAATCCTGTTTATGTGCAGGAAATGTCACCATATCATGGTGGTGGACGACTGCTGTGGGCAGGAATCAGTATTGGTGGATGTACGGATCTCTTTGTCGTTCAGAATGGCGCTTTGCCTGCTCAGATGTATAGAGACGAGACCCTTCGACTTTTTGTTGTGCCCTACGCTGCTTACCTAGGAGATGGGTTGATCCATTGATTGATTGATTTTCTCAGGGGAGCCAAAACAGTATTGTTCCAACCCGCCACTGCCCGCACCGAAACTAAGTTTATTGTGCGGTATCGCTCCCTGTATATCTAGTAAAGCCAACCAATGCCCTTGAACAGTACAAGGAGTCCATTTACCAGTTCTTTATTAGACACAATTTCTTCGGGTCTGGTTGTCCCAAATGTTCTGTGCCTTTTACTCTCCAATGCAATGCATTTGAAGATTAGATGTGATGCAGTTTCATCATCGTCATCACAGATCCCACATTTTGGTCCTCTTCTGTTATTCCCATTGTATGTAGGTGTTTTTTGAAATTCCCATGGCCTGTCAGCAAACCAACCATGAGTCTAATGCCTCTCCTGTTCAGGCCGAGGATTGCAGAGCTTCTTTTAAATCATGGTTTTGGCATCATTACCTTTCCATGGTTTTGTTGATAGACTTTGGTCCAATATTCTATGTGCTGTCTTCTGAGCCAGTTACGTAGCTCCATTGCCTTGGTGATTGTCAGGACAGGTTCCGGTCCAATAAATGGAGTCTCTGCCCCCATCCTGGCTAATCTGTCGGCATGCTCGTTGCCACTGATCTCCGAGTGGCCAGGGACCCACAATAGGTTTACCCTATTGCTTTCCCCTAGCTCCACCAGAACCCTGTGACATTCTGCAACAATTTTAGATCTTGTTGCAGGAGCTGCCTGTGATCTCAGGGCTGCCTGGCTGTCTGAAAAGATATAGATGCTACGGTCTTTGTAGCACCTACGCAAATTAGGAGATGGGTTACTTCTGGTGAAAACGCTCGTCCTCACAGAGCTGCACTGGTGACCAACTTGCTTGAAGCTAAGGAAACTGAACAAATGAAGCGGCCAGCTTGTTCACCGGACTTAAACCCGATTGAGAATGTCTGGGATGCACTTGGCAGACGCACTGCAGCCTGAGCAGCACCTCCCACAATGGTTACAGAGCTGTATATTGCACTCATGGAAGAATGGCAAAATATCCCTCAAGAGCTGATTGATAACCTCTTACTGTTCATGCAACGCATGTGTGAAACTATACTGGACGTCCGAGGTGACCACACACTATATTAGAGGGCAACGACGATGACTTTTTCACTGTTATGATAGCCCTATGGTGTGTTGTTCTAGGTAAACGCCATATATACCTCAAATAAAGAGTGGAGGCAATTACAACTGATCAAAATCAAATGTTTGTAGAGCTTATAGGACTTAACTACGGGGCCATCAGTCCTTAAGCTTACAAACTACTTATCAACTAGCTAATACTAAGGACGGCCCAAATATCCATGCCCGAGCGGGGATTCCAACCCCCGACCGTAGTGGCCGTGCAGACCGTGACTGGAGCGCCTCAGTCCCCTCGGCCACCGCGGCCGGCACAACTGAAACCAATCTATATCTGTAAATGTGAATGTCTGTTCGGTGTACGTTTATCACGTCTGAACCACAACACATAAAGAGCTAAAAATTTGTACAGTTACTAATGTCTACCCGGGGAAGGCTTTAGGCACGGTTTTATGGCGATCTGATAGCGATTTATCTATATCTATAAATGTGAATGCCACCCCCATGAACCACAGACACTGCCGAGGTGGGATGGCTTACGTGCCTCAACGATGCAGATAGCCGTACCATAGGTGCAACCACAGTGGAGGGGTATTTGTGGAGAGGCCAGACAAACGCGTGGTTCCTGAAGAGGGGCAGCAGCCTTTTCAGTAGTTACAGGGGCAACAGTCTGGATGATTGACTGAGCTGGCCTTGTATTTGACTAAAATACGTTACCATATGTATATTGTATGTGCTAACTCACCTGATCCGCTAATTGTTTTGAGCAGTGTTCAAATCAACGACTTCAAAACGGGAACCGTGCGGGAGTAGCCGAGCGGTCTGGAGCGCCACATTACGGATAGCGCGGCCTCCCGCGTCGGGGATTCGAATTCCCCCTCAGGCATAGATGTGTGTGTCGTCCTTAGGTTAGTTTAACTTAGTTTAAGTAGTTTGTAAGTCTAGGGACTTATGACCAAAGTAGTTTGCTACCATAAGAATTACAAACAAACAAAACATTAAAATGGGAATAACACAGTAAAAAGCGAAGCTAGACTATTTCAACAGTCTTTTTCAACACTGGTAGCACTAGATCCTAACCAAAAACCAAACTTCAAATGTGAAGAAAATATAATACAAACCAAATCCAAACAATCAAGTACCCTGTTTTTCAAGTCTGATACTAATCATTCCACCCCCATGAACCACAGACATTGCCGAGGTGGGGTGGCTTGCGTGCCTCAAAGATGAAGATAGCCGTACCGTAGGTGCAACCACAGCGGAGGGGTATCTGTGGAGAGGCCAGACAAACGTGTGGTTCCTGAAGAGGAGCAGCAGCCTTTTCAGTAGTTATAGGGGCAACAGTCTGGATGATTGACTGAGCTGGCCTTGTAACATCAGCTAATGTGGCTTTGCCACACGGTTACTGCGAACGGCTGAAAGCAAGGGGAAACTACAGCCGTTACTTTTCCCGAGGACATGCAGCTCTACTGTATGGAAATATGATGATGGCATCCTCTCGGGTAAAATATGTCGGAGGTAAAATAGTCCCCCATTCGGATCTCCGGGCGGGGAGTACTCAGGAGGATGTTGTCATCAGGAAAGACAATACTGGCATTCTACGGATCGGAGCGTGGAATGTTAGATCCCTTAATCGGATAGGAAAATTAGAAAATTTAAAAAGGGAAATGGATAGGTTGAAGTTAGATATAGTGGGGATTAGTGAAGTTCGGTGGCAGGATGAACAGGATTTCTGGTCAGATGAGTACAGGATTATAAATACAAAATCAGTTGGGGGTATCACAGGAGTAGGACTAATAATCAATAAGAAAATAGGAATGCGGGTAAACTACTATGAGCAGCACAGTGATCGCATTATCATTGTCAAGATAGATACGAAGCCAACACCGACAACAGTAGTACAGGTTTATATGCCAACTAGCTCTGCCGATGATGAGGAGATCGAAAAAATATATGAGGAGCTAAAGGAAATTATTCAGACAGTTAAGGGAGAGGAAAACGTAATTGTGATGGGAGACTGGAATTCGGTAGTAGGAAAAAAAAGAGAAGGAAAAATAGTAGGTGAATATGGACTGGGCAGGAGGAATGAAAGAGGAAGTCGCCTGGTAGAATTTTGCACGGAACATGATTTAATTATAACAAAAACGTGGTTTAAGAATCACAAAAGAAGGTTGTATACATGGAAGAGACCAGGAGACACCGGAAGGTATCAGATAGATTTTATAATGGTAAGACATAGATTCCGGAACCAGGTTATAAACTGCAAGATACCCAGGGGCAGATATAGACTCTGACCATAACCTGTTAGTCATGAACTGTAGGCTGAAACTGAAAAAACTGCAGAAAGGTAGGAAAATAAGGAGATGGGACTTAAATAAATTGAATGAAAGTGAAGTTTTGGGGAATTTCAGAGGGAGATTTAGGCAACAATTGACAGAAACAGGGGGAAATAAAACAGTAGAAGAGGAATGGGTAGCATTGAGAGATGAAATAGTGAAGGCAGCAGAGGACAAAATAGGTAGAAAGGCAAGACCTACAAAAAAAATCCTTGGATATCACAGGAAATACTAAATTTAATTGATGAAAGGAGAAAATATAAAAATGCAGTAAATGAAACAGGCAAAATGGAGTACAGACGACTAAAAATGAGACTGACGGGAAGTGCAAAATGGCAAAGCAGGAGGGGCTAGAAGCCAAATGCAAATCTGTAGAAGAATGTATAAGAAGGGGAAAAGTAGATACCGCCTACAGGAAAATAAAAGAGACATTTGGGGACAAGATAAGCAACTCTACGAATATCAAGAACTCAGATGAGAAACCAGTTCTCAGCAAAGAAGGGAAAGCTGAAAGGTGGAAAGAATACATAGAGCAGCTCTACAAAGGAAATGAACTTAGAGACGATGTTGTAGGAAGGGAAGAGGAAGTAGATGAGGATGAAATAGGAGATACTATACTGAGAGATGAATTTGACAGACCCTTGAAAGACCTAGGTCGGAACAAGGCCCCTGGAGTAGATGATATTCCCTCAGAGCTACTGAAGTCTCTGGGAGAACCAGCCATGACAAACCTGTTTCACCTGGCGTGCAAGATGTATGAGACAGGCGAAGTACCCACAGACTTTAAGAAAAATCTTATAATCCCCATTCCAAAGAAATCAGGCGCAGACAGGTGTGAAAATTACAGAACCATCAGTTTTATAAGTCATGGTTGCAAAATGTTAACACGAATTATCTACAGGAGAATGGAAAAGCTGGTAGAAGCTGACCTCGTGGAAGATCAGTTTGGATTCAGGAGGAACATAGGGACCCGGGAGGCAATACTCACTTTACGTCTTATCTTAGAAGATAGATTAAGGAAAGGCAAACCTACATTTTTAGCATTTGTAGATTTGGAGAAAGCATTTGACAATGTTGACTGGAATACACTCTTTCAAATTCTGAAGTCAGTAGGGGTAAAATACAGGGAAAGGAGAGTTATTTACAACTTGTACAAAAGCCAGACCGCAGTTATTAGACTCGAAGGGCATGAAAGGGAAGCATCAGTTGGGAAGGGAGTAAGACAGGGTTGTAGCCTTTCTCCGATGTTATTCAATTTGTACACCGAAAAATGTTCAAATGTTTCTATAGTCTATGGGACTTAACTACGGGGTCATCAGTCCCTAAACTTACAAAGTACTTATGAACTACTTACGAATTAGGACGGCACAAATATCCATGCCCGAGGGGGTATTCGAACCCCCGACCGTAGTGGCCGTGCAGACCGTGACTGGAGCGCCTTAGTCTCCTCGGCCACCACGGCCGGCATTTGTACATCGAGCAGGCGGTGAAGGAAAGCAAGGAAAAATTTGGAATAGGGATTAAAGCTCAGGGGGAAGAAATAAAAACATTGCTTTTTGCTGATGACATTGTAATTCTGTGAGAGACAGCAAAGGATCTGGAAGAGCAGTTGAATGGAATGGACAGTGTGTTGAAGAGAGCGTATTAAATGAACATTAACAAGAGCAAAACAAAAATAATGGAATGCGGTCTTAGAAAATCAGGCGATGCTGAAGGAATTAGATTAGGTAACGAAACAATGAAGGTGATAGACGAGTTTTGTTACTTGGGTAGTAAAATAACATGCGATGGTCGGAGTACAGAGGATATAAAATGCAGAATGGCAATGGGAAGAAAAGCATTTTTTGAAAAAGAGAAATTTGCTAACATCGAATATTAATTTAAGTGTAAGGAAGTCTTTTCTGAAGGCATTTGTGTGGAGTGTTGCCTTGTACGGGAGTGAAACATGGACGATAAGCAGTGCGGACAGGAAGAGAATAGAGGCTTTTGAAATGTGGTGCTACAGAAGAATGCTGAAGGTTAGGTGGGTAGATCGCATAACTAATGAAGAGGTACTGAACAGAATTGGTGAGAAAAGGAATTTTTGGCATACCCTGACTAAAAGAAAAGATAGCTTGGTAGGACACATTCTTAGACATCGAGCAATCGTAAATTTAGCATTGGAGGGAAGTGTGTGGGGTAAAAATCGCAGAGGGAGACCAAGAGACGCGTATAGTAAGCAGATTCAAGTGGATGTGGGTTTCCGTTCTTATGAGGAGATGAAAAGGCTTGCTCAGGATAGAGTAGGGTGGAGAGTTGCATCAAACCAGTCTCCGGACTGAAGACCATAACAACAACAACTAATCATTACGACAGAAAAATTAGGGAAACAATCACAAAATAAATTAATAATAAAGAGGGTAAAATCTGAATAAAGGCGATCTATCAGGTTCCCACTAATCGAACAAGGGACACCTTTGAGCTCGAACGTTCGGAACCGCACGAAACCATGCTTGAAATACGATGCAAACATAAAAAAGACAGTGATGGGCGTCAGTTCCATGCAAAACGTTACTTTTTACCTCAAGTAACATTTTAACAGAGAGAAACAAGATATCAATACCATAGGAAGAAAATTATATGTAATTTAATGGCGTCTGTGTATCATTACATATTCAATCAGCAGCGCCAAAACTCTCTGCTTACGGTACTTATAATAGCGTAAGTCACACATACACACGATTACCACACACCTGAAAGTGCTTATATTATTCCTCAAAGTGCAGATGCGGGATTAAATGAAGTGGTTAAAACTAAGTGGGAGAGAATGTTGTGCACACCTCACTAAAGCCACGTTATCACATTCCAAAGCACTTTCGCATTCACACTGTCCAATATCAAAAGCCAAACTATTTACATTTTCAAATGATGATGTTGGTATGTCAATATCATACCCTGGCTTTCGACAAATTAATTGTAAGTTACAGAGGGAAGTTTAACGATGAAATAATGTTCATGTACCTTCACCTGTGGTTTGGCACCTTATAGTCTTACAAAATCAGTAATCCTTCTGATATAGAGTTTCTATTGCTGAAAGAAGTGAACATCAAGGGGTTGGAAATAGTTTGTTGTTTTCGGTGGCAAGATGTTCAGCCTAACATCTTTGATTGAAAAACTTGCATCTGGTAGGTTACGATCTGTATGACCCGCCCAGGAATCACACAGCAATAGGCTCTATTCATTTATTACATGTTCGCCAAGGACTGAAGTTAGAAATCATTTAATGTGTTCTTTAGCCTTTTACCACTTTTGCTTGCCTCCACATGAATGTTTCGTGGACAGGTTGTTTCAAGTTTCTTTAAAACATTTGGACCGAAAGCACCTTGTGTCTCTTGAAAATATATGTACAATTTGTTTGCCAGTCTGCCTGCCGTTGAGAAAGCCACATAAATTGTGTATCTGTGGGTAGAGCTATATACATACTGCAACACACTACCTGTAGTTTTCGCTCCTCTGTGTGACTCTGGTCACTGTTCCAAATATTACTTTCTCCAAACCCTTCTCTGTTTTAAACATGCTCACTTCATCCACAAACTGTTGTGCCTTTTGAAGTGTAATTTTATTGTCTTCTATGCCCTTACGTGTGACAGATGTAGTAAAATGCCTGGATGAAATCCCATATTCAGCTTTGAGATGGTCGATAAAGGAAATGGATGCTTTGAAATTTCCAAAGCCAACCATTTTAGCCCCTTCCATTGCCAACATCTGCAGATGCCAACAGTGAACTGTAGATCCATACCTCCTCGCACCATCAAATTGCGATAGTACATAGTCTTTTATAGTTTGTAATTGTGGCAGTCTCCACTGAAACGAGAACCTGCTCCCCGTTTCCCAGATACATAATTTAGAATTAATGTGCAATTTGATTGACTTTTGATGCACTTAGAGCACTTCATTAGTTGGCTATAGGAATTGAAGCCACGATTATAATAGTCCTCATAAATGTTCTCCAGAGCGCTGTCATCAATTGTATCAGGTAGAGAACCTATTATTATTAAAAGTAAGAAAAGTGGGAAAAGTTAGGCTGAAGCTAGTGAACTTTAAAGGTTGAACTTGGTAGCGAACAGAAGTGGCGCTGAGTCGAAAGCAAAGTGCACAGTCAAAGAGTTTACACGACACCTACTCGAACACGAAATCACTTGCCACACACTTGAACACGAAATCTCTTGCCACAATAGTTTAGGCACCAGTAGGTAGTTTTCTACAATAGATTTAAGGAGTGGATGTCACCAGTTAGAGGTAGCAGAGGGGGAGAGGCACCAGAAAGCATTTTCTACTCCTTGTGAGCACTGGTAATTCAGAAGGATGGCATTTGGTTTGAAAAACGCTCATGCTACATTTGAGAGGTTACTGGATGGGGTGTTACGAGGATTAAAGACATAAGAATGTTGAGTCTATTTAGACGACATAATTGTCTTTGCAAATGATATTGATGAACATGCAATTCAGTTGCGTAGAGTATTTCAGAGGTTTAGTGACGCCATTGTTAACTCTAAATTTGGAAAAATGCAAATTTGCTTTAAAGAGATTACCTATTTGGGCCACATGATTAGTGAGCAAGGCGTTACGACAGATCCACGTCTTGTGGCTGCAGTAAAAGACATTCCACTGCCACAATGCATTAAGGACGTGCAATCTTTCGACGGGCTTGCAAGCTATTATTTGCTGAGATAGCATGACCCCTGACACAGCTGTTAAAGAAGGGTGCAAAGTTTCAGTGGATGGCCAAATGTAACACAGCCTTCCAGACATTGAACCAGAATATTGTGACAAGTCCACTGTTAGCGTATCCTGACTACAGTAAAGAGTTCGTTTTGTCATGTGATGCAAGTGGGATTCGGTGGGTGTGGTATTATCTCAAAATGTGGATGGGGCAGAACACCCGATAGCTTATGTCTCCCAGCAATTAACAATGGCAGATCAGAATTATTCGACAACTGAGAAAGAGTTGCTTAGTGTCATATACGGGATTAAGGGTTTTAAGTGGTATTTGTTCGGATGGAAATTCAAGGTTATAATAGATCACACTACATTAAAATGGCTCCTTGGCTTACGAGATCTGTCTAGCCAGTTAATCCGCTGGTCGTTGTGTTTACCGGATACGGACTTTCAAGACGTCCACAAGGTAGGATAGAAGAATACAAATGCAGATAGTCTAAGTAGGAAAGTGGCATTCCTGGATGCAATGGGAAGAAATGCAGAAGAGTGGCAGAGGGCACAAGCAAGGGATCCTGAGTGTAGAAAGTATGCCTCACAGAAGCAGTTTTGTGTAGAGGACGAAGTTTTATGCCATAAGACAAGGCTTAGGTCCAGAATAGTGGTATCTGCGCACCTCAGGCAGGAGGTCATGCAGGAAACACATGATCGTGTTCTGTCTGGACATGGTGGGCAAAGGACTACGGAAAGATGGGTAGCAGAGAGATTTTGGTGGCCTATCAGAAACCAGGATGTGGCTCAGTACATACGAAATTGTGTAGAGTGCACACAGTGGGCATACTTGAGCCGACCCTTGCAACGATAACCGGAAGCATCAGCTCCTTTTCAACTCTGTGGATTTGATGTATTGGGCCATTTTACAAGACACTAGCTGGTAATAAGTATGTCCTGACATAATAGACCATTTATGGCGTTGTTTAGTAATGGTGAGTCTCCCTGACCAGCAAGCCAGTACGATTGCACAAGCACTAGTAAATAACTGGTTACTCATATTTGGAGTGCCAGAGGCCATTATCACGGATCAGGACGCAACTTTCATGGCCGAAGTGCTGAGACAACTCTGTCAGCTGCTGAAGATAAAGAAATTGCTCATAGCATCTCTGCATCCATAGGCAAACGGTCGGACAGAAAGGGTGCATCGAACAATCGGTAAAATGTTCAGCTACTACACCAATGAGCAGCACAATAATTGGGAGATGTACTTGCCAATGATCATGTCCTGCTATAATACAAAAACGCATGAGGCAACAGGTTTATCGCCTTATGAGGTAGTATGTGGGAGAAACATGCCATCACCGTTCGACATACTGAAGCAGAAGGGTGGAAAGATAGGCGACAAAGGAAAAGATTTTTCAAAGATGATGAATAATGTTTGGACGAAGGTACAGAAAGCGAATACCAAGGCGTTGGAACGACAGGAAAGATTGGGGAATATGGAGGCGAAGTACCCAGATTATAAAGTCAGACAATGGGTTATAAACGAATACGTGACGAAGGTGAAAACAAAGAAATTAGTATAGAATTATAAGGGGCGTTATCAGATTGTGGGGTCGACTTCGCCAGTGAATGTGAGATTACAGTTGTCAACACGGACAACAGTTGTGCATGTAAATAGGTTAAGACTTTTTAAGAGAGTGGTTGATATTTTACCACAGCCAGTAGTACCTGTTGATACCAGAGATAAATGGCGCCAAAGGCAGAAGCAAGTGTCTGTTTCACGGAAAAGGCATGGAGGTCCGTACAATTTGCGAGCTGCTATAAATAGTTCACCGTGGGACTAGGTAAGTTATCTAGGATAGATTAATGAGGTTGTTTTTTTCTCTTCTCCTTGTTTGTTATTAATGATAGGCAAGTGCAAAATGTAATTATTTTTTCAGGAATAGAGTAGTATCCGCCATTCAGCATTAGAACTCCGGAATAATGGTTTGATTCTTAATGGTAAATCATATTCTATTAAGGCCCCTCATTTTCATTTACCAGCATCCATTACTGTTTACGTTTCATGAACATATCGTACCCTCTTGTTTACTGGCCTGATACTACCGTGCAGATGCTGCAAGAACAAAATCTAACCTTCCTCAATGATTCGCTCGATCCTGCAATCCTCAAGTCCTTAGATCACTTCATCAACACTCAACAAAGCAGAATTGAAAAATGTTCAAATGTTTGTTAAGCTTATGGGACTTAACTACGGGGTCATCAGTCCCTAAACTTACAAACTACTTATGAACTAGCTAATACTAAGGACGGCACAAATATCCATGCCCGAGGGGGGATTCGAACCCCCCCCCCCCTCTGACAGTAAGTCAAGCAAGCTTACAACGTTAGCGATCAATGTAGTCCAGTGCTGTGGACATCTGGTGACGCAAGTGGGACAGTGCAGACGCCCGTACTACGCAACATGTAAGCGAGTGCGTTATTAGAGGTGGGAAGTGTCTGGAGGTGTACGTGATCGGAAACAGGAAAACGGTCACATTTAGCAATAAGTAAGCATGTCACCCTCGTGAAACACAGAGCAATAACCGACGGGGTCAACCCCGCCATATAAATACGGGCGAAGATGACAGTACACTCAGTACTTTCAGTGCATTCAGTGCGGTAGGACGAGCGGAACGATCAGCACGGCCGGTTCGATCGGCCTCTGAAGCAGCAGCAGAGGATGCGGCCGTCGCAGTGGCAGTAGCAGCAGCAACCGCGGGGTCCTGACAGCGAGATTCCATCACCAGCGGGGCGGCGGGGCATCGGTTCTGAGCATGACGAGGTAGGCCTGCACTGAGAGGGGCGGAGCCTGGCAGACAGCTAGTTAATAAGGCCGTATTACACGACACACCTGAGGCGTACACCTATGCTACAACGCTACAAGCGTGATTATCTGGAACTACGCACTACTTCTCGTAGAGCTATTAACACGATGTACGGCGGATATTCCTCGGCGCGAATCCGCTCATGCGCAATAGACAGCAATAACGCGCATGAAACGCCACGAAAACTGAGCTCCTCTAATCGTTCATTCATACCACATAAGAATCCGAGGGAAACTGTGATTTCCTGGAACGTCATTCATTTAAATTATTTCTGTGAGCTCAAGGTTCCTATTTAATGTGAAGTTGTCATTTTTTAGATTATTACGGTATTTCTTATCTCTTATGTATTTCGCACGGGATTGAGTTCTACTGCTTTCAATTACAGACTCAACATTTTCGTTTTATATTTAAATTCAAAGTTTTTGTAACAGGGGCCAACTGCTTAGGTTATCGGTCCCTAGACTTAAACACTACTTAAATTAACTTATTCCAATGACAACTTCCGGCATGAGCGGCTGCGCAATCCGTGACATGGAGCCTCAGACCGCGCGGCAGTTTTATATTACTACACTTGGTTGCAAAAGTATATGTATAACTAAACTTACATTTATACAACGTTTTGCACATAAAACACAGTTTTGGATTAGGCATAAAAACGACGAAAACCAGACGTCTGGTTCGACTGTGACCATAAAGAAGGAAGGCAGGGGAATATACTCACAGCTGATGATAGAATTGAGTTCTGGGATTCCGCAACAATTTCAGAACTTCGCGAGGAAAGACTCGACCTGTTTTGAAGAGCTGCTGTCCGTAAAGCTGTAGGCATATCACTGAGGAATAAACGATTGCTCTCATAAAATATTGTGATAGAGAGATCGTGTACGTTATAGAAACAACTTTCCTTCCTGTACGCCTGAATTATGTCCCGACGGCTATCTATTACATTTCATTTTTAAATTATGAAGCACTCAGTACAAGAATTCCTTTTCATGAACATTTAGTTTAAAGTCTGCTGGCAAACAAATATTTTTTTTTCTTTTAATACCGCATTTATGAAGACCTACTAATTGAAAAAACGGGCAAAATCCGTAACACGAAAGTCGTCAACCACGAATGTCATATACAAGTAACAAGCAAAAAGCTTATGGCTGCTCTCCGTGCGCATGCGCGCGTTAGCGCTGTCTTCTGCGCATGCGCTAATTCACGGGAGTTTAGTGGTCTCTATTCCGGCACGCGGATACAGTGTCTGCTAATAATCACGGTTCCGCGTGTTCTGCCGCTAGATGCCTGTCGCGCTAGACCTATACCTTTCGCGGCGGATCATCGTGTAATACGGCCTTTACTCACGCGGGGGCGCTATGTGGACGAAGGGATGCAGCCACACCTAGGACGCCTCCTGTGACCAACCGGAGGACAGCACAGCAGCAGCGAGCGCCGACGGGTGCGGGTTCGACTCCCGGGCCGCGTTCGTCGCCCAGTCCGCCATCACGACAGCGCGGAACGGTTTCCGCAGGGGAGAAGCACGTTGGCGGCAGTGCGGAGGGAAGCGAGCGAACGGCGGCAGTCCAGCGCGTTGTGCCTAATTTACACGACGATCCAAAGTTCACTAGAAAGATAACTGCTGCAGAGCTCCAAGCGTACTACCTCGGTACTAATGACGTGTGATCATAGAGACCTGATTGCGTTAATACGATAAACTTCCGTCTACCCGTCCGATTACAACTAACAGCAGTGCTTGTGCGAAAATACGGGCTTATTTCTGTTTGTATACGTGGATTGTTCACGTTTGGGTTCATGTCATAGCTGATAATATTCAACTTAAGAAGCTTACACTGTCGGCGGTTGCAGGAGCTGTGGCAATGTTTGTTACGACACTCCACGTGAAGAAGAAATAGAAGTTGGATGTGTCCTTGTTTGAGAGGAAGAGCCGAAGAATGAGATGTGTACTGCATGCAGATAATGAAGTAGCTCATACCAGAGGACCTCAATGAATTCAGACGTTTTTTTACGAATATAAAGTGCTGGGTGTTTTACCAAGTTGCTTTCGTTCGTCCAATGACAAAAATACGGCGGGTGAGAGAGAGACAGAATTAGCTAGATCGAGAGAGAGAGAGAGAGAGAGAGAGAGAGAGTATTTCGCCAAGCTGAAGGTACAAAATACTTTTTACACTTGAATTACATTTTCAGCTTTGTTAAAGTTATGTGTGAATTACTTACTGTAATTTTTATTTTTTGCAGGTTCGCTATAACATTGCGGTTTCTGGCGACAGGAGATTCTTTCGAAAGCCTAGCCTTTGCACAAAGAATTTCTGTACCGACTCTTACAAATATTACTGTTGAAGTCTGCACAGAAATTTCAATTCCCGATTCATAATGGGACCTCAGTCAACTTAATTTTGCTTTGCTTTAGCATCACACTTTCGAGTTTATGTGCAACTGACTTTCTGACATGCTAAAAATTATAGAATTTTTAAAATACGAAGTTAATCAACAAGATTAAATAGACACTTTTCTGTTATTTTCTTCATAAATAACAGTCATTGTACCTTCTTACAATAGAGAGGATTTTCTGCAGTGACCCCGTATGCCTCAATCGAAACCGCAATTCCCATTCTGTTCCACTCCTGGTAACGCACTGGACTCGCATTCGGGAGGATGGTGGTTCAAATCCACCTCCGGCCATCCAGATTTAGGTTTTCCGTGATTTACCTAAATCACTCCAGGCATATGCCGGGATGGTTCCTTTCAAAGGGCACGGCCGATTTCCTTCCTCATCCTAACCCAAAAACTCCGAGCGTTAGCTCCGTCTCTAATGGCCAAGCTGTCGACGGGACGTTAAACCCTAAGCATCCATCCATCCATCTGTTCCACTCCACCAATGCAAAACGTATCACTCCAACAAAGCAAGCAATTTCGGTAAGGACGCGGCTATTTCCACACATAAACACGAAAACCACACAACGAATTCACTTCTGCGCATGCACACCCACTTCGCTACTAGCAAATTTAGAACCTGTCCTAAAGCTTACTAGTTAGTACGAAACGCCGCCTGCGCTCACGAAATGCTAGTAGTTCCGCGTTTACTCCGCTAGATGGCGCGCAGCGTGATCTGTTCATTACTAGCGCGATCATCGTGTAAACTGGGCGTTACCATGGACGTGCGGGAGGCGGTCGGCGGCCTGCAGCAGAGGAGCGGCTCCAGCATCCACCAGCCTACGGCGACAACGCGCACACCGCTAGTCTTCGTATCACTGTAAACGTGGTCTACGCCAATAAATGTATTCTTGTGTAAAACGCTGTTTCATTGCAACCCCACCTCCCGAGTTGAGTACTGCGCTGACAGCCCACAAAAAGTATGACTATTTCAACATCCTGACGATAAACAGGCATAACAACTGAACGCAAACAGTAGCCAGCTGCATTTGGTGTCAAAACCATCAAGCACACCATCCCACCGTTCACACAATATCTTTTCATACACCGCAGCTCATCTTTTTGGGTGGTGAGGGTTCGTACTCACTGTGACTTGACTGTTCCTGTTGTTCTGGAAATGAATGTGGTGTAGCGCTTGAAGAGTCACGTCAGGTTCTGGTTCTTCCTCTCCTTCAAATTCCGTATATCTATCCAGCGCAACTTAGTGTGTTTCTGTGTTATGGTTTTGGTGGCCGCGGGGACTGAGGCGCTCCAGTCACGGTCTGCACGGCCACTACGGTCGGGGGTTCGAATCCCCCATCGGGCATGGATATTTGTGCCGTCCTACTTCGTAAGTAGTTCATAAGTAGTTTGTAAGTTTAGGGACTGATGACCCCGTAGTTAAGTCCCAAAAGCTGTTCAAACATTTGAACATTTGTTGTTATGGTTTTGATTTATTATGTTGTATAATGTGTCCGCGAACTCCATATCCTCAGCTCCGATGTCATTTCCATCTACATCTACATCCATACTCCGCAAGCCACCCGACGGTGTGTGGCGGAGGGTACCTTGAGTACCACTATCGGTTCTCCCTCCTATTCCAGTCACGTATTGTTCCCGGAAAGAAAGATTGTCGGATTGCCTCTGTGTGGGCTCTAATCTCTCTGATTTTATCTTCATTATCTCTTCGCGAGATATACGTAGGAGCAAGCAATATACTGCTAGACTCTTCGGTAAAGGTATGTTCTCGAAACTTCGACAAAAGCCCGTACCGAGCGACAGAGCGTCTCTCCTGCAGAGTCTTCCACTGGGGTTTATCGATCATCTCCGTAACGCTTTCTCGATTACCAAATGACCCTGTAACGAAGCGCGCTAGTTTCCGTTAGATCTTTTCTACTTCCTCTATGAACCCCACCTGGTACAGATCCGACACCGGTGAGCAGTATTCAAGCTGTGGGCGAACAAGTGTACTGTAACCTACTTCCTTTGTTTTCGGACTGTATTTCCTATGATTCTTCCAATGAATCTAAGTCTGGCATCTGCTTTACCGACGACTGATTTTATATGGTCGTTCCGTTTTAAATCACTCCTAATGCCGCCGGCCGCGGTGGCCGAGGAGACTGAGGCGCTCCAGTCACGGTCTGCACGGCCACTACGGTCGGGGGTTCGAATCCCCCCTCGGGCATGGATATTTGTGCCGTCCTAGTTCGTAAGTTGTTCATAAGTAGTTTGTAAGTTTAGGGACTGATGACCCCATAGTTAAGTCCCATAGACTGTACAAACATTTTTTAAACTCCTAATGCCTACTCCCAGATAATTTATGGAATTAACTGCTTCCAGTTGCTGACCTGCTATAGTGTAGCTAAATGATACAGGATCTTTCTTTCTATCTATTCGCAGCACATTAAACTTGTCTACATTGAGATTCAGCACATCACAACTTTGTCCCTAATATTTGTACCACAGGCGTTAGATTAATTCTCTTCATCATATCACTGCACTGTACACAGTTTTTCATAGTAATTCGCTTTCGAACACTCCAAGAGTAAAAATAAGTACTGCAGCTTTCCCAATCACGCAACTGGAGCATTGGTTAATACACTATATCACCATCTAGTGGTGATAGTAGAAAAGTGAGGCGTTTTGCATGGAAATGATGTACACCGTTGTTTGTTATTCTAAGCATGGTATTGTGCGATTCCGAGGTTCGAGGTCAAAGGTGTCCCTTGTAAGACACGACGAGTTTCTTAACGAACTTAAACCTACGTGAAAAGATATTAAAGGGAAAAAAATACTGAGGAGGTTAAAATAAAATTTTAAACACGTTCAGAATGAAAGAGAGTAAAGAACAACAAACTGGAAGTAACGCCAAATGTTCGATTCCTGTTACTTGAAAATAAAAGAGTCTTGATTTCATGTGAATCCTTCCCCATTGGTGATTACGAAGCAGTATAAAAGTGCACTAACTGCTAGGCATTAGGACAGTTAAAAAAACTATGCGATAAAGACACAATTGGCAGGAAGTGTGAAAAACCAGATGACATTGTTAGACTGTCAAGAGGATGTAATGGCAGGGAGCATAACATGTAAATATAGAAACCAGGTGGACCAGACTGAGCCACTTTCAAACAGCTGGATAATAGACAAGTTGAACGAAGAGAATATGAAATCCTTGGTAAAGTTCCACAACTCACAGTGCAGCCTTGTTAGACACTTATCTAGCCCCCATCTCTCACACAGCAAGTGACAAAAAAGAAACAAATTTATACAAGCCAAAACTTAAATCACCATCCACGAAAAACAGAGACTGGTGACGAGCAGTCACGTGCATGCAAGCGACATCGGAAATTCAAAATGGGTACTTCGGTATAAGTGATTATATAGATGATATGTGCATGCAGGTTGTTATTGACTATTTGGTAGCTATGCATGTTAATCATTAAACATTAAAATGGGTGGTACTTCAGGACAAGTACTAAAAGTGGAAGAAAAAAATGTTCAAATGTTTGTAGAACTTATGGGACTTAACTACGGGGTCATCAGTCCCTAAACTTACAAACTACTTACGGACTAGCTAATACTAAGTAGGGCACAAATATCCATGCCCGAGGGGGGAGTCGAACGCCCGACCGTAGTGGCTGTGCAGACCGTGACTGGCGCGCCGCAGTCCCCTCGGCCATCGCGGCCGGCCAGCAGTGCTCAAAGCGAACCAAAATCATAGTCGTATAAGCATAATAAATGCAAACGTCACATAAGAAGAACTTCATCAAGACATCGAAATTAAAATAGACGTCCAATGCAATATAATCACAATCTATGGAAGCTATCAAGACATAACACTACAAACAATACAGAAAATAAAAGTAAAACTGAAAATATACCGATCCGGCCGCGGTGGCCAAGCGGTCTGCGGCGCGCCAGTCACGTTCTGCATGACCACTATGGTCGGGGGTTCGAATCCCCCCCTCGGGCATGGATATTTTTGCCATCCTTAGTATTAGCTAGTTAATAAGCAGTTTGTAAATTTAGGGACTGATGACCCCATAGTTAAGTCCTATAAGCTCTACAAACATTTGAACATTTCAGAATATACCGATAAACACAAATGTGAATAAAACATATCACGATGAAACAAAAGTAGTAAGCTTCCAGGACACAAAATCAATAGCCGATGCGACACAAAACATACACAAGGAGACAAGAACAACTTTTGACTTCGAATCAAACTTACGTATGAGCAGTCTAGAGACACTTTGTTGGGGGGTACGACGTGTAGACAACCTCCCCGATGGTGTACCCTGGGCGCTGTAACATGGGACAGCGGCGAAAAGTCTACACATCTACGGCGGCCGGATGCACAAATGCCTCCCGATCCACTCAGAGGCAAATGGAGCAAGCAAGAAACTTTAACATAAAGAGACTGAATGTATGTTATTTCAAAATAGAAGGCTACACAAGGAAGAAGAGAAAAATCCTTGAAAAAATTTTAACTACAGAACAAGTAAGTTTCGTACTTCTACAAGAGACCCACCTCACAGATGAAAGTATCGACCGACACAAAATATTGGGATTCACCAATGTGAGCTACATTGGCCACGACAAGCATGGTATGGCAACCCTAGTGAAGAATGAAATCCTGAGGAATGTAGACACAATAACGCCACCAACAGAACACGCGATAGGCATAAACCTTGGAGAACTGACGCTGTATAATGTCTATAAACCTCCATCTCAGAAATGGCCAGTAGATGTCTTGCCCAAGGCTAACCACCCAGCAGTTTATGTTGGCGATTTCAACTCCCAAGATGGGGTTACCCTATATCTTCAGCTGAAGGCATTGGACTAAATGACTGGGCAGACAACCAGGACCTACACCTACTGTTTGACCCTAAGGACAAGGCCACCTTCAAATCAAAGGCTTGGGACACAAAATTCACACCTGACCTAACCTTCATAACACGTGGAGCAACAGGATTACCCGTGCAATGAACGAGGAGGGTCGTAGAGGCTTTTCCACGAAGCCAACACCACCCAGTAATAGTAGAGATCGGACTATCAATCCCAGTCATAAAAAGGCCTCCAATCCCCTGCTGGAATGTCAGGAAAGCTGGCTGGAATAAATACGGATGCTTCGTCGAGAAGACGATAAATCGGATACCACCGAAACTTGAGAACTACAAAAGATTCACAAACCTGTTACACAAAGCAGCCTTAAATGCTATTCCACGAGGGTCAAGGAAGGAATACACTCCCTGCTGGACGAAAGAGTGTGAAACACTAATGGAGGAATTTGAGAAGTGTGAGGACACTGAGACTGCTGACCGACTGATAAACGCCATGGATGAGGAACGAAGGAGCAGATGGAAAGAGGCAATGGAAAACCTTGATTTCACTCATTCTAGCAGAAAGAGCTGGGGGCGGTTGAGAAAATTAGGCGGCGCCACAATACCTCAAAGGCTGTCTCTTGTTACCACTGCCTCTGAGATCTCAGCTGTCCTGAAACATACCTCCAAAATCCAACTAAAGACAGCTAAAAGAAAAGAGGTTTCTAGAGACCTAAGCAATCTATTGATCCATAATCCAACCAACATGGACATTGTGAAAGAAGTGGAGACAGAAGACATTACACAGGCCCTGAAGCTAATGAAGAAAGAAAAAGCAGCCGGGCCTGACAAGATCCTGCCAGAATTCTTGAAGGAATTGGGAACTCTAGGAAGAAGGTGGCTCGCTAAACTCTGCACGGAATGTATCAGCACGGGCGCTCTCCCCAAGATCTGGAAAGAAGCAAAAGTCATCGCTGTGCTGAAACCCGGAAAGACTGGAGATAACCCAAAGAACTACAGACCAATATCCCTGCTATGTACCTCCTATAAATTATTTGAGAGAATATTACTGACTAGATTAACTCTGTACATTGAGGCCAACCTTCCAACATACCAAGCCGGTTTTCGAGCAGGCAGAAACTGTTGCGATCAGGTGCTGTCCCTTACAACCTACATTGAGAAAGGCTTCCAAAAGTTGAAACCTGGACTGGTTCTCATAGATCTTACATCAGCTTATGATACAGTGTGGATCGAAGGACTACTGATAAAGCTAACCAGAAACATTAAATGCAAACAGACCTACACGTTACTCAAGAACATGTTAACAGACAGAAAAATAAAGGTCTCTCTTCATGGCATGAACAGTAAGAGTGTGGTTCCGAATAACGGTCTGCCACAGGGCTCGGCACTAGCACCCACTCTGTTCAATCTGCATATAGCTGACCTACCAGAAACCAAATCACGTAAATTTGCATACGCTGACGACCTGGCCATCGCATACCAAAGTAAAAATTTCAACTATCTCAACGAAACATTGAATGCAGACCTCAAAGTTCTGAACACATATTACTCTAAGTGGCACCTCCACCCAAACCCCAACAAAACAACCAGCACAATAATGCACCTTAACAACAGAGAAGCACATACAAAATTACAGCTCACTATGAACGGTCAGCAGATTAGACATGAGAACAAGCCTAGATACTTGGGTGTGAAAATAGATCGCACTCTATCATACAACGCACATTTAGAGGACACAAAAAAAAAAATTAAAATCTCGCAATGCTATCCTATCTAAACTAGCGGGAACGACTTGAGGATGTGGAGCGAGTACTTTGAGGACATCAGGACTAGCTCTTGTCTACAGCGTAGCTGAATATTGCTCGCCAGTTTGGATGAGGAGCGCACATGTAGCTAAGGTGGACGTACAGCTGAGGGAGGCGATGCGAATAATCTGGGGTACACTCAGGGCCACCCCCTGTGCTTGGCTCCCTGTCCTTGCTAACATAGAGCCCCCTGAGATCAGGCGATCACAGCTAGCCATAAGAACCCACCAAAAAATCCTAGGCAACCTGGACCTACCTATCCATGAAGATCTAAGAGCTACAGACAGGCTTAAATCCAGGACAGCGTTTTGGAAAATCAGCGAAGAGCTTCAAGAGTTCAACTCAAAAACAGCCTGGAAAGAACTGTGGGCTACAAGTGCACCCAATAACAGCAATTTGGTGGATGACCCCAACAAAAAGATCGAAGGGTTCAGTCTTCCAAGAAAACTGTGGACAACTTTGAACCGCGTGAGATCAGGTGTCGGCAGACGTAAGCAATTAATGAAGAAATGGGCCTGACAGCCAGTTCTGAATGTGAGTCCAGACAATGGACCATTTACTCGCGTATGAAGTGTACGGTTATAATGGTGACTTGAAAGACATACACAGACTCAGTGACTCCGTCTTAAAGTGGGTTGAGAAAATTTGTAATGTAGTTTAGTACTGTAAGAGCCTTGTATTGTTAGAATAGCTGTATAAGAACAATGGAATTAACTAAAGAATATTTGCCTCTGTATATGCCGAACGAGTAAATAAATAAGAGACACTTTTGAAAGCGCCTTACGCTTCGGGTCTTACACAGAGCGCCAAAACTGGAAAAGTCATTTCTCATGCAGAAAAATGAAATAACTAAATTTCTCAGTTCCTCGGGTTAACTGAGCATCACAACCTATTGACCAGTAAGATTAAGATTTATTACGATGCGATAATGCCCGCTTTACCAAACGTTACTTGATGGTGTTCTACATTGATTTTTGAGGCTACTATGTGATCCGCTTCCCCCACCCCCTCCCAACACTGTCCTCTCGTGTTGATTAATGATTAAAGCTTCGATGATTACTAATTGGTTTCCTTGTCCTCCCATTGCCTGCCTTACGGCTATCTCAAACCCCTTTCTCCTATTATTACACTCTTATCCTTTTGTAGTATTAAACTTGCATGATTTTAGATACTTAGTGTTTGAATGCATTTGTATCATGGGAAACAATGCAATTTTATTTCAGTTTAATTTGAGATTATGCTTTTAAGTTTCTATTATTATACTGTTCTTATTTGCAATCCCCTCTGTCTTCTATTGGACGATTTCGTATTTCACCGCAAGCTTCGACTGTTAATTTTATAACCTGGTTGGGTATTTTGTCATTTTAGGCTCTTGGACTCGCTTAAGTTGGTTCGCCACATTCATGCAGTGCTTAATGCCACCTCCCAATGTTTCAAAATGTTCAAATGTTTGTAAAGCTTATGGGACTTAACTACGGGGTCATCAGTCCCTAAACTTACAAACTACTTATGAACTACTTACGAACTAGGACGGCACAAATATCCATGCCCGAGGGGGGATTCGAACCCCCGACCGTAGTGGCCGTGCCGACCGTGACTGGAGTGCCTCAGTCACCTCGGCCACCGCGGCCGGCTCCCAATGTTTCCTATTGCGCGCTGCCATTGAGTCATATGGCCACCAGACGCCCACTAGAAACACATACTCAGATAGTGTTATTTGTGTTTACATACGTGACAGGTGCCTGTCAATGCGAACCTATCCACACTTAGGATCTTTAATGAATAGTGTACCTTTTTGGTTAGTATGTTTGTCTCCCAGAATAAAACTTGATATCGGTATTGAGGAGTGTATTTTATCGCTTCAGCGGTCTTTTATTTTACAACTCGGATGTCCTGGTCTCATTTCAAATTCTCTACCATATTTTAATGTTTTTCTAAGATACTTATCATCGTGATTCTTACCGCTGACTAAAGTGTTCCCGATGCTTTTAAGATATGTTGGTGCGCTCGTTACTTAATCTTTATGTATTTTAATGGTTTGGATAGGTTTGCCATGGGAAACTGTCATAATTTAATTATATACGTGACAGATGCCTGTGATGCGAACCTATCCACATCTATGATCTTTGATGAATTGTACATTTCTTTGTTTAGTATATTTGTTTTAGTGAATAAAACTGAATTTCGGTATTCAGGAGTGTATTTTATTGCTTCAGGGGTCTTTTATTTTACAACTCGATGTCCTGGTCTCATTTCAAATTCTCTACCATACTTTGATGTTTGACTGAGATCCTTATTATCACGATTCTTATTGCTGACTAAAGTGTTTCCGCGGCTTTTAAATTATGTTGACGTCCTCGTTACTTAATCTTTATGTATTTTAATGGTTTCGATAGGTTCGTTATGGGAAGTTGTCGTAATTATCTCCCTTGATACAGTTATCTGGTGATGCCCTAAAAGCGAGAAATGCATCATAAAATAATAAATACTACAACAGAGACTGTATTTTATTTCAAACATTAGCAATCCATTATTATTTATCTGTTTCATATTTTCATTATTTCTCGATACACTATTTTGATAGTAATGTGTAACAACAAAAATAAATATTTATTAAGCTTATGGGATTTAACTGCGGGGTCTCCTGTCCCTAAACTTACAAACTACTTATAAACTAAATTATACTAAAGACAAGACATCTATCCATGCCCGAGGGAGGATTCGAACCCCCGACGGGGAACGGCCTCACGAAGCGGAGCATAGCACCTCAATGCGCTCTGCCACTCGGTCGCGGAATGTCCAACGAAGTGTGCCTATTACACATTATATTGTGGAATGTACGACCTACTTTTATGCGAGGCAAGTCATTAAAGTGCGCAATAAATAAAATACAAAAACTTGAAGTCATCCTAACTGATGACAATGTAAAACCTCACCGCCGTTCTCTAGCAATGACTCAGAATTTGAAGCTGAATGTAGAACGATCTTCCTGCCGCCTACTTACATTTCGCGTAATGAGCACATAGACAATTGAAATTAGGGTTCGTACGGAGGCCTATAGGCATTCTTTTCTTCCTCATTCTATTTGGGAGTGGAATAGGAACGGAAATGCCTAGTAGTGGTTTGGTGTACGTTCCACTACGCACCTTACGGTGGATTGCGGAGTATGTATGTAGATGTAGTATTTTGAATGGCTCATCAACCGAACCCCTTGTCCAGCACAGTCCCCAGACCTGAATGCAACTGAGCATTCTTGGGACTTGTTGCAGGGGAGCACATCGTCCGAATCCACCTGACAGTCTTCAGGACCTCACTGCCGGTGGTACACAGGAGTGTGATTTCTCACCCTAAGAAAAACTCGATGGTCTGACGCGCAGACCATGCCTCGCAGAATGGAACAATCATGCGTGCGTGGGTTGCATATACTCGCTACTAAATAGGGTAACAATCATCAAGACTGAAACAAAAAGTTCACATCCCGTGAGTGAATACTTTCTACAGCGAACTATTCAGAGCACATAGTGATCAACTCGGTTTCTTTTAATGCCATGGAGAGTGTTAAGCAAGTTATTGAGACATTTGTTGCAGGTTTTTGCCATAGACCCTTACTATAACTAGCCAACGTTTAAAAGAAAAATTAAATTTATTGTCCATGTATCTTATACATATTGTAGTTAACAGCATCGATCTTCACAATATCTAACGTATTGCTGCCACAGATTATCAGCTTTCCTCCTGAAATTATGTTCAAAAATGTTCAAATGTTTGTATAGCTTATGGGAATTAACTACGGGGTCATCATTCCCTAAACTTACAAACTACTTATGAACTAGCTAATACTAAGGAAGGCACAAACATCCATGCCCGAGGGGGGATTCGAACCCCTGACCCTAGTGGCCGTGCAGACCGTGACTGGAGCGCCTCAGTCCCCTCGGCCACCGCGGCCGGCGGGAAATTATGTGGTTTTGCAACAAAGCCATTGTTAGGAATGCATAAAATGCATTAAATTCGAGTGTATTTTGTAAATGGAAAAGGTATTTAGCCGCGGTGGAGTAGCCGAGCGGACTAACGCGCCTCGCTGCGAAGCGCGCGGTTGCTCGCCGTCGGAGGTTCGAGTCCTCCATGGGGCATGGGTGTGTGTGTTCTCCTTAGATTAGTTTACCTTAGTTTAAGTAATTTGTAAGCTACGGACTGATGACCACGCAGTTTGGTCCGATAGATTTACAAACATTTTTGAAAAGGTATTTAATTTATTCTTTATATCCTACCATATTGTTGTTAGAGTGTGCACATATAATTTCTATAATTTACTACTACTTAAAAATATGTGTAATAGGGAAAGGTCGGGTAAGTTGACGAGGAGTCTAAGATGACGAATTTTGAATTTCTCCGATAACTAAATAGCCGGTGCTACGTGCACTATGGTATTGCTTCCTTAGCGCTCTGCAGGCATGTCTGCTGAACTAGAACCGCTTAGTCATATGTTTTGTTGACAACAAAGGCTCGGAAATGGATGCTATTTTTGCAACAATTTTTCCTGCGGTTAAAGTATGTTTCATGTCAGTAATACTTTTGCTTTAATATGAGTTGATTCCTCTTAAACTATGTGGACTTCGTGATGTTTTAATAACGGTTTAATGAATTTATCGTGTAAGACTATGTGTATGTAAAAGTCTGTATCCAAAATGTCGACTGCGGTTAAGATGACGAATTATGCAATTCATAAGGAAGACAGGGTGACAGAAATGGAGCAAGGAATCGGGCTTAAATGACAGGAATGCAAAGGAGAAATTTTATGTTTGTGTTTCTTTTTATAAATAGATAAGCATCAGTAAATGACTTTGTTTTCTAAATAAAATATTCATTTCGTCATCTTACCCTATCTGTAGGGCAAGTCGATGAATGGTGGTATTACTAACAAAAACAAGTTTAGCTAAAAAATCTTCACTCTTAGGAAACGTATAAGAGCTTTATTACAAAGGAGATACCTTAAGCAATCGTTTTTCCATAAATGAAGTATCTAATTTCAAGGTAAGGGCCACAAAACATATAATATACCTTAATGACACTAGCTTACCCGACTTTCCCCTATGCGTAGTGTATTGACAAACAGTGTTTTTTTCTGGCCTGGACTCTTGTGTGTTTGTATTTTATTTGAAGAGACAGGACGTACATAAACTAATAATTTATTTATATACATGTGGCGTCTCTTCCGAAAGAACAGATGTCACTTCTGATCCTGCAGTTGTTATTATTATTCATAGAATATATGACATCAACTGCGATTGGGCAAAGCTGAAAATGTGTACCCAGCCGGGATTCGAACACGGGTCTCCTGCTTTCTAGGCAGTTGCGCTGACCCCTACACCACTTTTTTTTAAACTTTTCCTTTTTTTTGGTTTTTTTTCTTTTCTTTTTACTTTTTTTCTTTTTTTTTTTTGCGAAACAATGCTTTTTTTTAAAAGAATATATCCGCTTCTTCGCAGTTCGTATTTGAAGTACCGTTCTTGGTACTTTTTTATTATTTTTTATTAATGTATTTTAACTGAAAGAAAAATGCCTTCCTGCATTTTAAAGACAAACTTAAAATTCCTTGTCCGAATACCTTGCTTTATTAAATAGTTTACTTGAAAATTTTATAAGGTTGTTTTAACGGAACCAATTATGTTCTTCAAAAGGAAAGAAAAGAAAATTAATAAAAATAATTTTCATTGCTTTACGTCTTCTTATGCGTTTGTATAGTTCCAGTAATAATTTCGCTTCGTGGCAATTTATCTGTTTCCATTTCTCTTCGGCAGAAATGCTTTTTCGGGGTTCTGTTGAGGCCTTCATGGCTACCGTAGCGGTCCCGGGGCACACGAAGTCCCCACCGTACTTCACCCTCAACAGCACTCCCCTACTTTGGCATTATACCTTGTTCTGTCTATTTCATGATATGTAGATTAACCTATACCTTGTTTCTGAAACAAAATGTTCAACATGTTTCCAAAATTCTTTTTATGGTCTTTTTTCTTGTATATTTTGAAGTATTCTTCTGTTATATATTCTCGATATTCTGGTACATTGTCGGCTCCTTTTTTGTTGACTACATAATTTACAAAGTTTCCAAATAGCCATAATATCACGTTGTTCTTTTGTGATGGGAAATGAACATCTTCTGGGAAGAGTAAATTGTTAAATGTTAATTCCCTTCCATCGCTCCGTTTGATGAAAGCGACTTGCGATATAACGTCTTTCCAAATATTTTTGTATCCGTTACAGGTGAAGCGATGGCTTAATGAGTCCAAATGTTTGCATTTTGGGCATTCGTTGGTTGCGCTCAGTCCTATTGAATAAAGTTTTTCGTTCGTGCTAACTACATTATTTATTACTCTGTACCATGACGCTTTCACATCTGTTGTCAGTATTCGGTTATTGATATTTGTCCAAATTTTGTCCCAGTTTTTCTTAGGGTATTTCAGCTCCATCATATTTTGGTTGTCGGTGGATTTCAACTTATCTACTATATATTTGCTTGTCCTCTTGTGTTTATCCGTTAAAATACATGTCAAGTAGCTTAGTTCTACGTAAAAAGACTGAATGTGCTTCAGTTTGTAGCTTATTTCGCTAACATCTACTGGTGGCCGCATGCTGCCAGGTTTCAGAAGGTCGAACAGAGCAGCAGTTATGCTGTTCGGTTGCGTCTCTATAAGGTTGAGAGTCCTTTTAATGAAGAGGGCCGTGCTTTTTTTCCGAATGTCTGCCAGCCCTAGCCCTCCTTTTTCTGATCTCATGGTAGTTGTTCCTACTGCTACTCGGAAAATATGGCTTTTCCATACGTATCTGCAGATAGTGCTCATTATAGTTCTCGCAGTTGCTAGAGGTGTGGGTAAAATCTGAGCGACGTATGCCGCTTTTGATAGAACTGCACAATTTATTAGCTTAATTCTTTGCTTTATATTTAAATCCCTTGTTTCGTTCAGTATTAAGCTGCCTCTTATTTTTCCTAGTACCTGTTTCCAATTTGCGGCCGTTGTTCTTAACGGGCAACTGTAGAACGTTATTCCAAGAGCCGTGTGATGTTCCACTGTGTGTGCCCACGGTAGCTGCACATTTTCAAGTCCCTTTAAATTTAAAAAAGAGCTTTTCGTCTCATTGATCCTCGCACCAGTTGCTCTGCTATAAATGATTAACGTTTCCGTTAGTTTAGCACAGTCTTCATTGCTCCTTACTAAAACTCCCACATCGTCAGCGTATGCGTTCGTAACTGTCTTGTGTCCGGCTACTGTTATTCCTTCTAAGGTTGCATTCAAACGCCGTAGGAGAGGTTCTAGAGAAATTACGTAAAACAACATGGACAAGGGACTTCCCTGAGGAACTCCACTTAATATCGATACCTCGTTAGTATATTGTCCATTTATCGAGATTTTGGTTTTTATACCCATGACGATGTTCATTAAAACCGTTAAGTTGGTGTCATTTAAACCTATGTGTTTCAGAGTTTTGAAGAGATATTCGTAGTTCACTCTATCAAAAGCTTTAGCAAAATCAATGAAAGCAATGCCGCCATTAGCTGACGATGTCGCGAAAAGAGCAATTATGTCGCGATATTCACAGACAGACTTAAAAATGGTACGTCTAGGGATACAAGTCTGGTAGCTTCCAATAACATTTTCTAAAATAGGTCTCATTCTGTCTTTGATTACACGTGCAACTACTTTATAATCTGAATTCATTAAGGTGATCGGCCTCATATTATTTTTTGTGTCCCGACTTCGTCGCCGCTTTTGTATCCCAGCCTCGTCGTAGGTGTCGGTGGCCGAGTGGAACGAGACCGACACGCTGGTGCAGGTACGGAGGGGAGCAGCCAGAAACTATAAACACTAGAGTAAATTAGAAAGATATATATTGCACAGAATGTAACAATACTTAACTTTTACATAGTACTGCAGAATGTTGATACATAGTTGTTAGAGGCCTGCCTAGTGCCTGTACAATAGCAAAGTCTTCACTGGTGCCTATCTGATTACGAAGGTCCTAACTCGTTGCTATCTCAGTCCGAAGTGCGAAGTGCGAAGTGGCCGATGTCCTTCAGTGGTGGCCACGAGCGGCGTTGTACCAGAGGGCGCTCGTGGCTGTCGTCGGAAGAACGCCGCGCCGTGCATGCATGGCGGCGCGCGGCGAAAGTAGGTGGCGCGCACTTTGTACTTGTGCGACACCACACCCCTCCCCCCCAAACCGCCGCGCCGTCGTGGCGTAGGGCTGAGGGCCACGGCGACGGCACTGGGAGGAGGGCCTGAGCGGGGGCGTTACTGGTGGGACGGGCGTCGTAGCTGAGGCCGGGCTCGAGACGCCGTCCGCGCCCCGGCATCCGCCTTGCGATCCTCCAGGGAACCCGCCGAAACCTGGGGAAGGGCGCCCGCCCCCGCCCAGAGGGAGCAGGTCATCTTCTTCTGAGGTGCGTGGCCCAGGCTGGGGGGCCCGCACGGTCCCGGAGTCCCTCTCGGTGACGCTGTCATCTGCGGCAGCGACAGCGGCGGCGACGACTGCGTCGGATGTACGTCGACGTCCATAGGGATCTCGTAGTCCGGGGACGAACGATGTGGTTGTGCTCCCTGGCGGTGAACTGGGTCTGGAATCAAGAAACCGGAGACAGGATCGCGCGGTCTGTGCAGGCGCAATTGGTTTGCGTGGCGCCGCAGCTCCGACCCTGTGGAAGAACGTACAATATACATATTGCGCCCAAGCACGCGTTGAATGGTGCCCGGCAGCCATAGTTTCTTCTTGTTTCCAGCAAACACCCTGTACAGCACCGGCGTGGAAACCTGAAAACGCGTAGCGCCATACGAACCGACTCGGTGCGTGGGAGGCTGCAGCAGGTGAAGGAGAGTGCGGTGACGGCGGCCGTGTAGCAGCTCGGCAGGAGACGGGCCGTCACGTGGCATGCACCGATACGTAGACAGGAAAATTTGAAGAGCTTGCTGCCTGGAGTGCTGACCTTTCATCTTCTCCATGTGAGACTTGAATGTTCGAACGAAACGTTCTGCTTCACCATTGGACTGAGGGTGAAAAGGTGCGGTGGTGATATGCTGAATGCCATTCACACGACAAAACTGTTGAAATTCCGCACTAACAAACTGAGGTCCATTGTCACTGACGATAGTTTCAGGCAAGCCTTCGATGCAAAACACTGATGTTAAGGCACTGATTGTACTAGACGCCGTCGTTGAGTTCATGGCAATCACAAAAGGAAACTTGCTGAAAGCGTCTACAACAATTAACCAGCGCGTATTCCAGAATGGTCCGGCAAAGTCAATATGTAAACGTTGCCATGGTCCCTTGGGGCGTGGCCAGTCTGAGAAACGTTGCGGTGGAGCCGCCTGATGCTCCGCACAAACAGTACACTGTGACGTCATGTCCTCTATCTGAGCGTCCATACCAACCCAGGTACAATGACGTCTGGCCAATTGCTTTGTCCTAACAATGCCCCAATGTCCTTGATGCAGGAGGCGTAACACTTCTAGTTGCAGGGAACGAGGAACAATCACTCTTGCTTGGTCGTTGTCGGTATGCAACAACAGTACACCCTGACTTAAAGATAATGCATGACGTTGTGCAAAATAACGTCGAACCAGAGGCCGATCAATGTCTTTGGCCCCGGCAGGCCACCCTGAGCGAACAAAACGTGCTACCACACTTAGGTCTGCATCCGCAGCTGTTTCCTGTGCAACCCGACGAGAGTTCAAAGGAAAGTCTGCGACAGCGGAAGCATCTCTGGAATCTATCTGACAACATGCCATTTCTGAAGAATCAAATGACACATCCTGGCCAACCGGAAGACGGGAAAGTGTGTCCGCGTTGGCGTGTTTAGTGGTAGGTCGGTACAAAATCTCATACTGATAATTAGACAATATCAAGGACCATCTCTGAAGCTTTTGTGCCGTACGTGGCGGAATCGGCTTTGTGGGTGAGAACAACGACGTGAGAGGCTTGTGGTCAGTCAACAAATAGAATTTTCTGCCATAGAGATAATGATGAAACTTTGTGACGCCGTAAATGATTGCTAAGGCCTCCTTTTCTATCTGACTGTAATTCTGTTGCGTCGGCGTCAGTAGCTTGGATGCAAAGGCAATAGGACGATCGTGAGATCCAATGCGATGTGAGATTACAGCGCCGAGACCGTACGATGAGGCGTCAACTGCTAGCACTACAGGCTTCTGTGGGTCAAAGGGAATCAAACATGCATCACTGAGTAGTGCAGACTTTAATTTGTCAAAGGCAACCTGACAATCTTTAGACCATACAAAAGGAACATTCTTCCTACGTAAGTGATGCAGTGGAGCTGCAATCTGAGAGGCATTGGGAATAAATCTGAAATAATAGTTCAGCTTCCCCATTACTGCTTGCAATTCGTGCACATTCTTAGGAGGAGGCAAGTCTTTGATTGCTCGAAGATGTGACTGTAAGGGATGAATTCCTTGGGCATTAATCACATGGCCTAGGTACTCTATTTCAGTTTGAAAAAACGAACACTTTGCTTTATTGCAACGTAGACCTGCTGCAGTCAAAACTTTGAAAAGGCACTCCAGGTTTGCCAAATGTTCTTCAACTGTACGTCCGGATACCACAATATCATCTAAATAGTTCGAACAACACGGTACAGAAACTGTCAGCTGTTCCAAAAAACGCTGAAAAATAGCGGGAGCGGAAGAACTGCCAAAGGGTAGGCGTTGAAATTGAAAAAGGCCCATGTGAGTATTAATGACGAAAAATTTTTTTGACTCGTCATCAAGTGGAATCTGTAAGTATGCCTCTGCTAAATCAATCTTGGAAAAGAAACGAGACTGTCCTAATTTGTCCATTAGTTCGTCAGGTCTGGGCAGGGGATAAGTGTCGACAATTGTTTGACTGTTCACTGTTGATTTGAAGTCCGCACAGAGACGGAGTTTTCCTGACGGCTTGGGTATAATTACAATAGGCGAGGCCCACTGACTCGCAGAAACAGGAGAAATCACCCCACTATCTTGCCAACGTTTAAGTTCTTCGGCAACTGTATCACGCAATGCGATAGGCACTGGTCTAGCTTTACGAAATTTTGGAACTGCAGAGTCTTTTAAAGTCACATGTGCCACGAAGTCTTTTGCACAACCTAGTTCCGGCGAAAACAAGTCACTGTATTTGTCACACAATGCATTGATTTTATCCTGAGGCACTATTGACGAAATTTGAAGCACATCTCTTTGAATTGATAAACCAACAAGTCAAAAGCATCTAGTCCAAAAATGTTCTGTGTCGATTTGGCCTGAAGAACAACAAAAGCAACCGTTTTTGTTACACCTTGGAAAGAGGCAGGCAGGCTACATGTTCCTAGCACGGGAATATTTTCACCTGTGTACGCTGTTAACACTTGCTGTGACGGCGACAATTTTGGCGAACCCAGAAGTCCATAAGTATCTTTATTGATTAATGTAACAGCGGAACCAGTATCAAGCTGAAATTGCACAGTCTTATTTTCTATGGAGAGATTCACAAACAGTTTTTGCTTGCGGCGCTCGACAGGCGCGCGAATGTGGGCAACGTCTGCTACGGTTTGTTTGCTGCACTTGCGCGGGCCGCGTAGTGAAGGAAACGGCTCAGACTCGGCACGCAGGGGATTAACAACACTGTCACTAGATGACACTACCGCCGGATCGGCGTCCGCGCAATGCGAGGCTACTGCACTAAAATTACTTTCAGTATCTACAACAAGTCTACTGGCACTATCTACACAGTACTGGGCACTTTTACAATAAGAAGTTGCAGAAGGCACTAGGTTCACTACAGGAATGCACTGTTCATAGTCATTTTGCGTGTCCCGAACCCGTTTCCGTTGCACTGTTTTACGCGCTCGTCGGCGCTTGCTACGTGGCGCACTATATAGTTTTGCCATAGGCGCAGAACTACTTTCTTGCAATGGAGAACCAACTGAAGCACTGTTAAACTCCACAGCGTCTATGACATTGACTGTATGCACTGCTCTCGCACTATGCGAAGCACTGTTTCTAACGTTACTGTTCTTTGAGTTTTTAATTTGCATACACACAGACTGCACATGCCCCGATTTGCCACATTGATAACAGGTTGCGTTGCGACTTGGGCACTGTGCACGTTTGTGGCGAGACACACACTGGGGGCAAGATTTACGTACATTTTTCTGAAATGAGCGTCGGCGCCCGTTATGCAAATTACTGTGTCTAACACTACGGGGCGACCTTTGCGTCGCACTTTTACTCTGGCTACTGTTCACTGTCTGTTCAGCACGGCCTGTAGAATTTAAAGAATCACAAGTGCTATACTGAGAACTACGGCTAGGAAAGCGTCCGTTGCGGCGCACTGAATTTACACTATGGCTTTGCATTTCTACATCTGCTAAGTCAAAAGTATCATGCGCTTCTATAAGCTGCAGTACACTGTCTAATGAGGGGTCTGACTGTTTCAGAATTGCTGCCCTAATTCTGGGGTCCTGAATGTTCTGCGTAATCGCATCCCTCAACATCACGTCACTATACGAAAGTCCACAAGAGCAAGTAAATTTACATTGGCGGGTTAAGCCCTTCAATTCCGTAATCCACTCTTGGTGTGACTGCTGCGGTAATTTTTTAAGTCTGAAAAATCGGTATCGTGCAGCGGCTACAAGAACTTTTCTCTCATAATGAGCATTCAGTGCATCTACAATTTGTTCGAAGTCTACATCACGAGGAGATGCGTGCGGGAATAGTTTTTGCAGTAACACGAAAGTTTTGGGGCCCACCACAGACAATAAAAGATGCTTAACAGTCTGACCTGTAAGTTGATGAGCCGCGACGAGTTCCTGAAACTGCGCCAGATAATCACTCCATTCTTCCTCACGTTCGTTGTATTGGCGAAACGTAGGAAGTGTTGCGGCGGCAGGTGTGGGCTGCTGAAGCGGCGGCTGTTGTTGTTGGTTAGCTGCCTGCGCTGTGAGCTGCGACACAGCCTGGAGCAACTGGGCGATTTGCGCCGTCTGTAACTGAATAATTTCCATTAAGTTTGGGTTCGGGGTAGTGGCCATGCTGACCGATTAGGCGCCGCGTATACAAGTAACTTATAACAAAACACAAATGCAATATAAATGAGGACGCTCTGCAACATAAAAGTCCACAAAACACGTAACTGAAAACGTTCCCCCAAAAATCTTATAATAAGGGTGGGTGGGCGGGAGCAATTTCTGCGTGCTCCGACTGCTGCTGTCTGGCTGCTGCAAGCGGGCTGATCCAAGGTTCTATCACTCCTCGTCGCCACTTTTGTGTCCCGACTTCGTCGCCGCTTTTGTATCCCAGCCTCGTCGTAGGTGTCGGTGGCCGAGTGGAACGAGACCGACACGCTGGTGCAGGTACGGAGGGGAGCAGCCAGAAACTATAAACACTAGAGTAAATTAGAAAGATATATATTGCACAGAATGTAACAATACTTAACTTTTACATAGTACTGCAGAATGTTGATACATAGTTGTTAGAGGCCTGCCTAGTGCCTGTACAATAGCAAAGTCTTCACTGGTGCCTATCTGATTACGAAGGTCCTAACTCGTTGCTATCTCAGTCCGAAGTGCGAAGTGCGAAGTGGCCGATGTCCTTCAGTGGTGGCCACGAGCGGCGTTGTACCAGAGGGCGCTCGTGGCTGTCGTCGGAAGAACGCCGCGCCGTGCATGCATGGCGGCGCGCGGCGAAAGTAGGTGGCGCGCACTTTGTACTTGTGCGACACCACATTATTAATATCTTTTATGTCCGTGCTCCTTCCCTTTGGAAGCAGTACAGTCACACTTTCCTTAAATGCCGGAGGAATATTTACTCCTCTCAAGACGTCATTAACGACTTCCGTGAATTCGTTACCTATTAGTTCCCAAAAGGTTCTATAAAATTCGACCGGCTAGCCGTCTGGGCCTGGGGACTTCCTCGAAGGCGAAGATGTAATGATGTCAAGTACCTCCTCATTCGTAATTCCTAACGTAAGACCTCTGTTCTCTTCCTCTGAAACTATCTCTTCTATTTCAGAGCTCTGTAAAAGCTCTTGCACGGAGTTGTCGTCAGTAGCATTTCCAGAATATAAATGCTGATAAAATCTATGTACTTCATTTAAGATATCTTTTTGGCCTGTTAGGACAATGTTACCTTCCGTTCTGAGGCTGGCAATAAAATTTCTTCTTCTGTTCTTTGTGTGTTGTATCAAGTGATAGATGGAGGTATTTTATTCCTCTACTGTCGTTCTAGTGTGCGACTTTATTTGCAATTCTTCCAGATGTTTCCTCTTGATACTTATCATTTTGGCTGTAATTTTTTTAATATTTATAATGGCCTCTTGAGATATTGGTTGGTCGTAAAGGTCCTTAGACAACAGTAGTAGAACTCCATTGTGTGTCTTGACCAAATTGCTCTTTCTTTTGCGTAAGATATCAACGCTGCTCTTAACTTTCTCTTGGCGGCCATCGCCCACCATTCGATATTTGATCTATACTTGTTACGCGTTCTGAAAACAGCTCCCCACTGGGGACACAGTGGTCACCGCAGCTGCAAGGACTACCTAGGCACGCCTCCCGTCAGATACAAATTCCCAGCTTCGCCCTGCCCACAGTACTCAAACTCGTAGTTATGAAACTAATTCCCGTAAGAGTACTGTGGGCAGGGCGAAGCTGGGAATTTGTATCTGACGGGAGGCGTGCCTAGGTAGTCCTTGTAGGTGCGGTGATCACTGTGTCCCCAGTGGTGTAGGGGTCAGCGCAACTGCCTAGAAAGCAGGAGACCCGGGTTCGAATCCCGGCCGCGTACACATTTTCAGCTTTGTCCAATCGCAGTTGATGTCATATATTCTATGAATATTAAATAATAATTTATTTATTGTTGTACAGGAGGCAAAAGCAATCTCAACTGGCACATCACTTTCATGTAAAGCTGAAACAGAACTTAACGCCTTTCTACAAAGTACCACATGCTATAAAGGCTAATGTTTACGAACTCCCGCGAGAGGTGGTGAATTTGAGGCAGTAGCAGTACTTACCATCAGTGCTGCGATGTCATGAAAATCGAGAATATTGTCTTCAGCATCAAACCCTGCAAAAGAAGGGGCGCAGCTCCTGCCCTGGGCTTGTGTTGTTTGGTGTGGCTTGACTTTTAATACCATACATTTAGTCGTGGTATCATCAGTGATGTGAGGATTACCCGTGCGCTTGTTAGGCAGTTCCCGTTTTGGATTGCTATCAGCTACTCCACGAGAAACTGCAGGGGTGCTGCTGCCAGCAGCTAAGTGACTCTCTTCCGTGGCAGGAATTCCCAGCTCCTGAGTGTCTGGATCCACGTCCAGAGCGGATTCCCTGTGGACAAGTTAACAATCTACTTGTAGCGTACGGTTTCCGTAGTGCACGAGAGATAGAAAGGAAAACATCCAAATTACACGGTTGAAACCACAAAGAAATTGTTATTCAAACAACAATTATTAACCTGCATGTACCTATACTGAAATTTACTTATTATTTACAAAATTAACGGAATGACAGCAGCTGTAAACATTTCAGACCCTTTACGCACCAATAATTATGTCTATTACTCAACTCTGCTGCTCAACACAGAAGTTGTATTTCAGGTAGGACTTTAGAGAGTAAGATTAACATTTTTGCACTATTGTTTTACTAGTATTCTACAGATGAAGCACCCTGAAAACCCGCAGCTATATTAAAGTCGGACGACGTGCTTGTTGTGAGACGGTACGTTATGTAATATATATATATATATTAATTGTGTGTGTGTTTGTGTGTCTTTCATTTGTATCTGTCGGTGGCTCAACGTTCGTTTTTACGGTGAGCTGATCCCTATCTCCACTACGGTCGGGGGTTCGAATCCCCCCTCGGGCATGGATATTTGTGCCGTCCATAGTATAAGGCAGTTGATAAGTAGTTTGTAAGTTTAGGGACTGATGACCCCGCAGTTAAGTCCTATAAGCTTAACAAACATTTGAACATTTTTTGATCCCTATCTACATATTATTATTAAAATTTCTACAGAAATTGAACTTTCAGACAAGAAAAAAATCTAGAAGCGATACTTTAGAACCGGAGAAATAATTTGAAACTTTTTTAAGGATTATATATACATGCAAATTATCGATATCTGTCCCATTCGTAGAACTCCAGTATGGTGCATATTGTTTTTCAATTTTTTCTTACTTTCATGGCCGGCCGCGGTGGCCGAAGGGACTGAGGCGCTCCAGTCACGGTCTGCACGGCCACTACGGTCGGGGGTTCGAATCCCCCCTCGCGCATGGATATTTGTGCCGTTCTTAGTCTTAGCTAGTTCATAGGTAGTTTGTAAGCTTAGGGACTGATGACCCCGTAGTTAAGTCCCATAAGTTCTACAAACATTTTTTGAACTTTCATATGCTGAGGCGGAAGAATAACAAATGGAAGGATTGTTTTCAAACCAGAACGGAACATAATAGAGACAAAAGGAAAAGTCTAACCAAGGCAGCAAGAAAATAATAACACTGGCTAAGAATATATCTTGGAAGAATTTCACAAAAGAAATAAAATTTTAAGATATTTTACCGCATAATAGGAAAGGGAATTGTCCCGCACATTAAGTACGAGAAGAAAGAAAACAATGAAATTCTTCAAAGCCATTAACACCGAAGGAATAGCTGTATGGGAGAAAGAAGAAGTATGGAAAGAATATTTCCAAAACATATGCGAAGAAAGGATGAAACAGATATACGTAACATGACAGAGGAAAAACAAAAGAAATAAGGGAATCCGAAATAGACGATCTGCAAGATGTTAGATTTAGAGAAAGCTGTATTAGAATAGAAAAGTGGCAGAGATACTGGGGTAGATGACGTCATAGTGGAAACTATCAATACCACTGGTCCTATTGCGTGGCAGCAGAGAATAATGAGTGAAGGAAAGACCTGTGGAAAGATTCCTTAAGGTCGGACAAAGGGAATAGTTGTACCTATCTTGAATAAGGGTAACAAGGCGCCGCGATGGAATGGCCAAGCGCTCTAAGACGCCATGCTACGGAGCGCGCTACTGTTCACCGTCGGGGGTTCGAGTCCTCCCTTAGGCGTGGGTGTGTGAGCTGTTCTTGGGTTAGTATAAATTAGTTTAAATAGTTTGTAAGCGTAGGGACTGTTAACTTCGGTAGCTCAGTCTCATAGTTTTACAAACATTTGATTTGGTGACAAGGCACTCCATGAAAACTATAGACCGATACCACTATTGTGTCACTGCATGCATATTTATGAAAATATAATTTGAGAAAAACTGAGGAATAAGCAGAACCATAATGAAGAAACGAACGCCGGCCGCGGTGGCCGAGGTGACTGAGGCGCTCCAGTCACGGTCAGCACAGCCACTACGGTCGGGGGTTCGAATCCCCTCTCGGGCATGGATATTTGTGCCGTCCTAGTTCGTAAGTAGTTTGTAAGTTTAGGGACTGATGACCCCGTAGTTAAGTCCCATAAGCTTAACAAACATTTGAACATTTGAAGAAACGAACAACAAGGCTTTTGAGCTGTAAGATCAGCTATAGATGCCATATTTACAGGCAAACAGGTTGCAGAAAGTAAATTAGAATTTCGGAAAGACATGGTAGTTACATATATAGATATGGAATAGACTTATGACGCTGTTATAAGGAAAAATATATCAGAAGGTCTCAATAGAATGAATCAGTCAAAAGAAATGCAACTGAGCATCAGGAATATGTACAAAATCTGCCTTAACTCTGATATAATAGACGGCAAAATATCACAATGAACAGAGGGGTTCATCAAGGAAGTACGATATCAACTGTTGTGGCGTCGTCATTCGCCACAACGCCAGCGGTCTACACACGTCTCCGCGCCGCTTCCAGAAGAAGCGATAAGAAAAGTGTTCAAATGTTCGTTAAGCTTAAGGGACGTAACTTCGGGGTCATCTGTCTCTAAACTTACAAACTACTTATGAACTACCTGACACTAAAGACGACACAAACGTACATACCCAAGGGGAGATTCGAACCCCCTACGGGAAACGGCCTTGCGCATCGTAGCATAGCGCTTCAATGCGCTCGGCCGCTCCGCCACGGCCCCTGGTACTTCGGCCGACGGGGGTGCCTCCAGCCATCGTTACCTCTCTGCACTGCTCCGCGTGCAGTGATCTCAATGTTTAACACTGGATACACAACTGTAGTGCTTTGAATCTGTGAAAATCGTGACACACTATTTTTGTTAGGTTGGCAACTCCGTACGTATAGGTCGTGTTGTTCTTTTGTATTCTGCGTCCTTTGAAAATAAGATATGAATGATTAATTACTTTAATAAATACATTATACTAAAGTTCGAGTCGTTTATGCTTGAAGAAAACTCAAAGGAAATGAAATAGAGTTCAAATCCATAGATGAACTATATTTTAGTCAGTTCCCATCACACTGAATTTAATGAATAAATGACACTGTTGTAGACCCTACTTCTTGTGTACATTTATCTATTTGCCTCTTGTTTATAATGCTTTCCGTTTGAGCCCACCGACTGGAAATTACTGCATGAAAAATAACGATTATATCAGACACCTCGAATTGATCGTTTTTACACCTTCATTTATCTTTCTACAGTAAAACAATTTATCCATTAGCGCAATATGGTAGAAACACTACTTCTGAACTGACGTACACATTTAAAAAAAACCTGCCGGCCGCGGTGGCCGAGGGGACTGAGGCGCTCCAGTCACGGTCTGCACGGCCACTACGGTCGGGGGTTCGAATCCCACCTCGGGCATGGATTTCGTGCCGTCCTTAGTCTTAGGTAATTCATAAGTAGTTTGTAAGCTTAGGGACTGATGACCCCGTAGTTAAGTCCCATAAGTTCTACAAACATTTGAACATTTTTAAAAAACCCATGACGTTTTCTGCTGTTTCGTTTCATGAGTATACCGTTTATTCGATGTCTCAAATATTTTGTGAATAGTATTAAAATTTTCATAGGTAGCTGCCGTTGTATTTGAGTTACTTTGTTCGGAAAGCAACTAGAACAAAAGATTAAAGATGTCATAACGTTAAATTCGGTGTATGCAAATACTACTAACTACTAGATAGGGACAGATATACGTGGCCGGCCGCGGTGGCCGAGGAGACTAAGGCGCTCCAGTCACGGTCTGCACGGCCACTGCGGTCGGGGGTTCGAATCCCCCTCGGGCATGGATATTTGTGCCGTCCTAGTTCGTAAGTAGTTCATAAGTAGTTTGTAAGTTTAGGGACTGATGACCCCGTAGTTAAGTCCCATAGACTATACAAACATTTGAACATTTAGATATACGTGAACCAATATGGCGTCGAGCGTCACGCTTTCGTAATACACAGTACTGACTCCAGATTATCTTTGAGCTCACTGTTCGCGTGCCGGCCACTAAGAAGATGGCTCCGCTAGATGTGTCGACGCACCACAGCCACGACAGGTCAGTCTACCAGGAGTATAGCAGAGTACGAAGCTGACTAGGAGTGCTACCGTTCCAGGAGACCCGTCTACAGCGACAAGCCGGAACAGTACTATTGATTTTAGCTAGGAAGATATGATTGCAGAAATGTGTGCTATGTAATAGGCAGAAGTGTACCACCACAAGCACCTCACCTAAAGTTAAAGTATTAACTTCAATTATAATAAAAGTATATGCGAATAATTACTTCTTTCAGTTGCATCCCTTACCCACAATCCTTACTAGCCATGGCCCACCTCCCGAATCGTTCACAGTAACCACCCCGAAGACACAAAATCAACAGTGCTTTTTAACAGCAGATGAAAAACAGATAAAAATTCACTTAAAACATTCGTGAGTGAGAAAAATGTTAATGTTTGTAATTCTATGGGACAAAACTACTGTTGTCATCGATCCCTAGACTTACAAACTGCCTAAACTACCTTAAAGCTACCCTAAAGACTACACAGACACGCGTTCCCGAGGGAGGACTCGAACCTCTGGCGGGAGCGGCCGCGCGGTCCCTGCCATGACACTTAGAACTGCACCACTATTCAAAAAATGTTTATTAAGCTTATGGGCCTTAATTGCGGGATCATCAGTCCCCAAACTTAAAAACTACTTATAAACTAACTTATACTAAAGACAGCACAAACATCCATGCTCTAGGGAGGATTCGAACCCCCGACGGAGAACGGCTTCGCGAATCGGAGCATAGCGCCTCAATGCGCTCGGCCACTCCGCCGCGGCGCACGATTATTCGCGCGCTGCCCTGACTGAGGGTCTCAGTATTTCGAAACTGACAAAGTGAAATGAGCTAGGTGGCGCAGTGGTAACACACTGGAACTACATTTGGGAGGATGGTGGTTAAAATCCACCTCCGGTCATCCAGATTTAGGTTTTCCGTGATTTTCCTAAATCACTCCATGCAAATGTCGGGATGGTTCCTTTCAAAGGGCACGGCCGATTTCTTTTCCCACCCGTACCCAAACAAACCGAGCGTAAGCTCCGCCTCTAATGACCACGCTGTCGACGGGGCGTTAAACACTGATCTTCCTGCCGGCCGCGGTGGCCGAGGGGACTGAGGCGCTTCAGTCACGGTCTGCACGGCCACTACGGTCAGGGGTTCGAATCCCCCCTCGGGCATGGATATTTGTGCCGTCCTAGTTCGTAAGTGGTTTGTAAGTTTAGGGACTGATGACCCCGTAGTTAAGTCCCATAAGCTTTACAAACATTTGAACATTTGAACTGATCTTCCTCCCTTCCTCCTGACAGAGTGAGCGTAGATCAGATATGGCTTACGTTCAAAGAAATAACATCAACAGCAATTTAGGGATTTATACAAAACTAACTGTAAACCCGGCGTTGCCCTGGTGTTTATTTATCCTACACTCTCGTAGTCCACATCCCCTTTCCCCCTCTCTCTGCATCCACCTCTTTCTCTCTCTCGGCAACGTTTTCTGCGAGGTACCCTCTGTCATGTACCATACAAACATTTATGTACCCAGTGATCTTCATCTTGGGTTAATGGTCATGTATGCAAAAATTCATAACGATTGGAGCAAAACTATGCATTTCATAAAATACCGTAAATTAAGTACTCTCCACCAGGCACCGAACGAAATTTTATACAGTGACATCCCTCTTGTTTGTAAGGTAGAGTGTGCAAAATTTCATCAATATCGGAACAAAGCTATAGATTTCTATGCAACAGAAAAGCAGGATCACATTGAAAAACGCACCTTGTTGTTCTCAAATATTCCAGTTTTATTTCACACAATCCTTGTTGTGAGAAAAAAAATCGCGCTAACGTGTTTTAGGGCTAATTTAGATTTATTGTTTTATAATTTTTTGCAAACATTTCGGACAAAAATAATAATGTAAATAATAAAAAAATTATAGTGATACGATTACGACTTTACTATTGTGATAATATCTATGAACCCATCACGTGATATTCTTTCTGACCGTATTTTAACAAACAGCCAAATTCATATGATATTTGAGTTTAGCTTTGACAAACATGCTCTTTTTTGAACTTTTACCTCTTTAAACTATCATTTTAATATCTCGCCCACATTTTCATTATATTTTTGCATTTTATCACCTGTCTTGCCTTGATAGTTTGTTCGAAGTTTATTTTTTTTCCCTATACTTGAACGAACGTAGCGTACATTTGGCGTTCGGACGAGTAACTATAGCCTAGATGAAACACAGCATCTGGACGCGGTGGCCGAGGGGACTGTGGCGCTCCAGTCACGGTCTGCACGGCCACTACGGTCGGGGGTTCGAATCCCCCCTCGGGCATGGATATTTGTGCCGTCCTTATTGTTAGCTAGTTCATAAGTAGTTTGTAAGTTTACAGACTGATGCCCCCGTAGTTAAGTCCCATAAGGTATACACACCTTTGAACATTTTTTTTGGAAACACAGCATAACGCATTTGGCGTTCGTAAATCATTTAAGTGACATCCCACGCTCGAAAATCTCTTTTGTGTACACCATTTTGTTATCTCTACATGATAATTTTCTTATTATAACTCAAGCGTTGTCGTTTAAAAGCAACGCACACTGAAAATTATCACAAACACGTCGGTCTATGATCTTATGTTAGTAAGGTAACACCTGCCATCGATGGAACGAAATAACGGATTACTCTCGCAGCTGGTCGCCATAGCGTAATGGGCGAGGAATTAGTTGTGATGTACGAACATGTTAGACGGTGGTTCGGCACTTGCTAGGGCGCGGTGGCTCAGCGCGCTCGGTCAGAGGGTTGCCGGCGTGGTAGCCCGACGCCCACTGTAACGAGAAGACAGTGATCGACGAAGCGATCAAAATAGAACAAAACAAACCAACGTCCACAAAGTATCGATCAAACCGAAGAACCAATGCAAAAAGAGAAAACGAAAGAGGGTTCAACCAATACCATCTGAAGAGAAGGCCTGTGCGCTCCCGTGCCACGTCACGCAGAGTAGGTCGCGATCGCGTAACTCACTGGCTGGCCGATGTGATGCAGTGGGCTGTGCCCCTTCAGCCAGCCAGTGAGCTACGCGATCCCGATATACTCTGCATGACGTGGCGAGGCACGGCAGTGCACAGGCCTACTCTTCAGACGGTGGTGGTTCAACGCCATCTGTGATAAAAATTGAGTCAAATTCTCAACGAACAACCCAGAACGAACTTAAACAAACATGATCAAACGATCGTAAAGCATCTCTCTCCCTGAAGAATATATATATGTAACAACCACTGACAATTTTTTTCCCTCTTACTTCCTAAAAGGTTTTCGCACACTCTTGTTAAATGAACACAAATATTCTGCAATATTCAGAGTTGTTCAAAGGTAACAGCGCTTACTCTGAAAAGTGTATTTTTTTCAGAATGAAACTTCACTCTGCAGCGGAGTGTGCGCTGATATGAAACTTCCTGGCAGATTAAAATTGTGTGCCGGAACCGGGACTCGAACCTGGGACCTTTGCCTTTCGCGGGCAAGCGCACTACCGACTGTGCTATCCCGACACGACTCACGATGCCTCCTCACAACTTTACTTCCGCCAGTACCTCGTCTCCTACTTTCCAAACGTCACAGAAGCTCTCCTGCAAACACGCAAGACTAGCACTCCTGGAAGAAAGGATATGGTGGAGACATGGCTTAGCCACAGCCTAAGGGATGTTTCCAGAATGAAACTTCACTCTGCAGCGGAGTGTGCGCTGATATGAAACATCCTGGCAGATTGTATTTGTTTTATTTCGAGAAGACGCATTGAAATACATACTAACTAGTGGCCGAACGCATTGAGGTGCTATACTCCGATGCTCGAGACCGTTCCCCATCGGGGCTTAGAATCCCCCCTGGGGCATGGATGTTTGTGCTGTCTTTAGCATAAGTTAGTTTATAAGTATTTTGTAAGTTTAGGAACTGATGACCCCGCAGATAAGTCCCATAAGCTTAACAAACATTTTTTGTACAACGAATTGTAAACATGTACATAAACTGGGGAGGTACTGTTACAATGACTGTTGTAAATGACGTAATGATAGTACTAACTCTGTATATATGTTAAGTACTAGATTTATGTGGAATGCAGTATTACCACACTTATTCCGTTTGTGATTGTAGCTGTAAAAGAAAACGTAATCACGGTTTGAAATAGAAAATGTGCTCTTTATTTTAGCGCAGAACAAAGTAAAGTGAACAACGTCTAAACTGAACTAGAGCCGGCCGCGGTGGCCGAGGGGACTGAGGCGCTCTAGTCACGGTCTGCACGGCCACTACGCTCGGGGGTTCGAATCCCCCCTCGGGCATGGATATTTGTGCCGTCCTTAGTATTACTTAGTTCATAAGTAGTTTGGAAGTTTAGGGACTGATGACCCAGTAGTTAAGTCCCATAAGCTATACAAACATTTGAACATTTTAATCTAAAATAGAGAAAAGGTAATACCATCTACGTTAAATGCGTCCATAACAACCATGTCAAAGACAAACATTTTAGTAGATGCATTGATTCTAATAACTGACTTTCAATATATTCCATAAATAGTGAATAATTGCATAGAAAAATTAAATGTTCAAATGTTTGTAGAGCTTATGGGACTTAACTACGGCGACATCAATCCCTAAACTTACAAACTACTTATGAACTAGCTAATACTAAGGACGGCACAAATATCCATGCCCGAGGGGGGATTCGAACCCCCGACCGTAGTGGCCGTGCAGACCGTGACGCCTCAGTCCCCTCGGCCACCGCGACCGGCAGAAAAAATAAACTAGGTAATTTGTTGCAATCTATACACTTCCCTTTCGTTTCATTAAGGAACTACACTTGCCACAGAAATCTAGAACTTCCTTTATATACGAAACTACCAGTATCAGCACGTTGTTCAGAATATTCATTATTACAGTATCCTCCCATTTTACGTGCATATGCTTCAGAAAACCATTGTTCAATTCGTTGTTATGTATTTCACGGCATGTTCACGAAATTGAACAAACACGCATTTTATATGGAGTATTTTTACATATGCACAGCTCTAAATATTGAGAACATAGTTCTATTTAATTAATTAGAGTGCCCGATACCCTTTTAGGGAAAAAGGAAAAAAAATGTTTACTAGGGGCGGCGCCGGAATACACTGTCCGTGTGCATTATAATCCAATGCGCTGTCCACTACACTACGGCTAACAGTTCGAACATTTGTCCTGTAATCTCTTACTATTGATGGCAGTTGTTAACTGATGCTAATATGGCATTTTTAGACACTAAATTATCATTTATCGTACGAAGAACGACGTGTTTTTGTTAATTCTTCAGTGCGCCGTTACCTGTAAATGACAACTTTTAAGTTATAATAAGAAAATCATCAAAGTGAAAGATCCGTACCCAAATACTGGAAAGTTGCCCAAGTTACTCCGATATTCAAGAAAGGCAATAGGAGTGATCCCCAAAATTACAGGCCTATCTCATTGACGTCGATTTGCAGTAGGATTTTGGAACATATACTTTGTTCGAATATTATGTACTACCTCGAAGAGAACGACCTATTAACCAATAGTCAGCACGGATTCAGAAAGTATCGCTCTTGCGAAACACAGCTTGCCCTTTATTCACATGAAGTGTTAAGTGCCATCGACAAGGGATCTCAAATCGATTCCATATTTCTGGATTTCCGGAAGGCTTTTGATACTGTACCCCACAAGCGGCTTCTAATGAAATTGCGTGCTTATGGAATATCTCCCCAATTGTGCGATTGGATTCACGATTTCCTATCAGAAAGGACACAGTTCGTTGAAATTGACGGTAAGTCATCGAGTAAAACAGAAGTAATATCTGGCGTTCCACAGGGAAGCGTTATAGGTCCCCTACTCTTCCTCGTGTTTATAAACGATTTAGGAGATAATCTGAATAGCTCCCTTAGACTGTTCGCGGATGATTCTGTCGTTTATCGGTTAGTGAAGTCAACAGAGGATCAAAAGCAACTGCAAAGCGATTTAGACAAAATTTCTACTTGGTGCGAAAATTGGCAATTGACACTAAATAAAGAAAAGTGTGAAGTAATACACATGACCACTAAAAGAAATCCGCTGAACTTCAATTACGCGATAAATCAGTCAAACCTTAAGGTCGTAAATTCTACCAAATACCTAGGAGTTACAATTACGAACAACTTTGACTGGAGAGAGCACATAGAAAATATAGTGGGGAAGGCGAACCAAAGGTTACGTTTCATTGGCAGAACGCTTAGAAGATGCACCAGCTCCACCAAAGAGACTGCCTACATCACACTTGTGCGTCCTCTCTTGGAGTACTGTTGCCCCTTGTGGGACACTCACCAGGTGGGACTGACGGAAGATATTGAGAAGGTTCAGAGAAGGGCAGCTCGTTTTGTTTTATCACGTTGGGGGGGGGGGGGGGGAAGCGTCACGAAAATGTTGCACGAATTGGGGTGGAAATCATTAAAAAAAAGACGTTATTCATTGCGACGTGATCTGTTTGCGAAGTTTCAATCACCGACTTTTAGTTCTGAATGTGAATATATTTTGCTAGCACCCACCTACTTAGGGAGACATGACCATCCCAATAAAATAAGAGAAATCAGATCGAAAACGGAACGATTTAGGTGTTCTTTCTTCCCGCGCGCTATTAGAGAATGGAACGGTAGAGAAAAGTTATGAAAGTGGTTAATGAACCCTCTGCCAGGCACTTAAATGTGATTTGCAGAGTATCTATGTAAAAGTAGATGTAGATGAAATACGCAACGCAAGATGGCGTACGCCTGAGAGAGTTCCGGGCGTGGAATGTCAAGTGACATCTCCGAACTGCTGGTTTTCGTAAAATCAATGGACGGTGTCAAATCGCCGTTATTTTAGCAAATATCTCTCAAACGATACGAGATACGAAAAAAACCATAAGAGAGTAAATTTGTACAGAATTTTCTCCTCTACAAATTCGTTTATTCAATTTTCGTGTAATTTGAGCGGTTTATTTCCAATTACAATTACATTACAAACGGCTTTTTTTGTTTCTAATGTAGTTTTTGTCCGAAATATTTGAAAAAGCCAGGTTCTGGTCTCTGGTGGCCAACAAATATGTCTGTAAAATTTGGTGCCGATCGATTGAACGGTTCGACCTAAAAAGTGGGAACAAGTTGGAGACAGACAGACATCGTCAAATCGCTGTTATTTTTGCAGGTATGTCTGCAACGATGCAATATATATATATATATATATATATATATATATATATATATATATATATATATATATATATAAGAGAGCGAAATTGTTGATCATTTTCTCCTCTTCATATTCGGCAATTCAATTTTCTTATCAGATGAACGGTTTGTTTGCAATTACAATTACATTACAAATGGCTTTTTGTGTTACTAATGTATTTTTTGTTCGAAAAATTTGAAAAAGGAAGGTTCTGGCCTCTGGCGGCCTCTAATTATGTTTGTAAAATTTTGTGATGATCGGTTAACGGTTCGACTTAAAAAGACGTTACGGACAGACAGACAGACATCCCAAAATCGCCGTTATTATTGCAAATATCTGTGAAACGATGCGTGCTATGAAAAAAACTTAAGAGAACAAAGCTGTAGAGAAATTTATCCTGTACTAATTCATTTATTCAGTTTCCGTGTTAGGTGAACGGTTAAGCCGTAATTTTCATTTAAATTTCGAGATGTCAAAAGGCGATCACAAAGGCCCACTTTTATTGTTACTACCTTAACCTAAAGTGGTCCAAAAGGATCTGTGAAACCGGTCGAGCCGTTCTCAAGTTATGGTGCGACCAAGGTATTAAGCGATCTATATTTATGTTGCAAAGTACCATCCCCCAAGCACCACATGAAACTTGAGGTAAACGGTGACCTTCCTCTTGTTTTGAAGGTCAAGCGTGCGAAATTTCTTGAAGATCGGAATGAAAATGTAGATTTCGTGAGTCTGCTCCGCCAAACACCTATCACAAAATACTTTCTTGGCTGACGTTTTCTACCTTTAAACTACAATCCTGCAAAATTTTAGCTTAATAGGTGAAATAGTTTACAAGATTTCGTTTTTAGTCAGTGAGTTCGTGAGTGTCCTTTCGCTTGTATATAGATCGAGATTAATAAAACAGATTGCTTAATGTTGGTTGCAAGAGTATTAAGGGAGAGTTGCAGAAAAAATAAATAGTAACATGCAAATCTGCAATGCTAACTTTGTTTGATACAAGATCATGCCTAATGCGACAGTTTTACGGCATCTACAGCGAAACTGTTGTGAGCTGTAGACTTCTTTTCGTTTCGTCATTTTGTGTTTGTGTGTGTGTGTGTGTGTGTGTGGAGGGGGAGGGGACGGGTGTCAGTTACAAAACGCTTCATAAACGTCGGAAATTACATGCAAACTTTGTTGCAGGTCCCTAACTACTCCCATTTTCCAATAATTGACGCATAAATCTGGGTATTTTCACGCGGGGCCCTCTCATTATTTATGACGTCATATCTACTTAGCTATATGACGTGTTCTTTTGCTATTAGATCAGGAGCCTTCGTGGGAGTACGGTGAACAGTTCACCAAAGTTTCATTGCAATCGAATAAATGGTTTATGAACACATAGAGGACATACAAACATTCATTTTTAAGGTGGGGGTGACCCCCACAGTATAGAAAACTAACTAGATAACTGTTGCAGAAGCAAAGAAAGTAGCATGCCAAATTTAAAAAGGCACAAAATCCCGAAAACTGGTAATCTTTTACAGAAACCCGAAATTTTGCAGGAACTTTAATAGGAGAAGCTAATAATAGTTTTCTCATCGAAACTCTGTCTCGAAATTTGATATGAGATCCTAAGAAATTTTGATCTCATGTAAAGAATACTAGTGGTAAAACAATCAATACCTCAACTAGACGATAGAAATGGTGATGCTACTAATAGCACACTACCTAAATCAGAATTTCTAAAAAAAGCTCCCCCACTAAAGAAGACGAAGCAAATATTACAGATTTTAAATCAAGAACAGCTACCAGCATGTGTAATTTAGAAGTAGATATCCTTAGAATAGTAAAGCAACTAAAATCACCAAAAACAAGGTCTTCCTTCCAGTTTCTAAGCCAGTTAGGTCCATCTCAGAGCATGCTGAATTAAAAGCTCTATACCTAGCTAACATATACAACCTCTCAGCCGCGGTGGAGTAGCCGAGCGGTCTAAAGCGTCTCGCTGCGGAGCGCGCGGTTGCTCGCCGTGGAGGTTCGAGTCCTCCCTGGGGCATGGGTGTGTGTTTGTCCGTAGGTTTGTTTACCTAGGTTTAAGTAGTTTGTAAGTTACGGACTGATGACCACGCAGTTTGGTCCGATAGATTTACAGACTTCAAAAAGACTGTAACGTTGCACAGGTCACTCCAATATTCAAGAAAAGCAATAGGAGCGATTCACAACATTACTGGTCTATATGACTGAAGTCTGTTTGCAGCAGTATTTTAGAACATACCTTCCTCAAATTTTTGAACTACCTTGAAGAGAACGACCTATTGACCCATAGTCAACACGGATTCAGAAGGTATCATTCTTGTGAAACACAGTTAGCTCTTTACTCGCATGAAGTGACGAGTGCTATCGACAACGGATGTAAAATATATTTCGTATTTCTAGATTTCTGGAAGGCATTTTACACTGTACCTGACAAGCGGCTTGTAACAACATTGCGTGCTTAGGGAATATTATCTCAGTTGTGGGACTGGATTTGTGATTTCGTGTCAGAAAGAACACAGTTTATAGTCATTGCCGGAAAGACATTGAGTAAAACAGAACTGATATCTGGCGCTTCCCACGAAAGTGATATTGGGGATCTACTGTTACATGTCTTTATAAACGATTTAAATCACAATCTGAGTATCTCTCTTAGACTGTTTGCGGATGATGGTGTTGTTCACCGGTTAGTGGAATCACCAGAAGGTCAAAAGCTACTACAGTATTATTTAGATATCTGCATGGTGCGAAAATGAGCTCTTGAGCCTAACTATGAAAAGTATCAAGTAATCCATATGAGCACTAAAAGAAAGTTCATTTACACGATGAATAAAAAATCTACATGGCGTAAATTCAACAAAATACGTAGGAATTACCACTACTAATCATTTTAATTTGAATGAATACATGGACAAGATCTAGGGGAAGGTGAACCACAGGCTACGTTTCGCTGGTAGAAGATGCAACAGTGCTTAAACTTCACTGGTCCGTAATATATTGGAGTGATGGTGCACATTATTTGGTACTCACCAAGTGGAACTGACGGAGAATGTAGAGAAATTTCAGGGAAGGTCTGCTCGTTTTGTATTATCGTCATACAAGGGAGAGATTGTCACAAAAAGGATGCACCAGTTGTGTTGGAAAACAGTAAAAGATATGCGTTATTCATTGTGGTGAGATCTATTTGCGAAATTTCTTTCACCAACTTACTCCTCCGAATGTTATACAATTTTTAGTTTCAAATGTTCAAATGTCTGTAAATCTATCGCGCGCTCAGCAGCGAGCTGCTTTAGACCGCTCGGCTACTCCACCGCGGCTGAGTGGTAGAGACTGGTTTGCAGTATAGATAAAGTGGTCCCACCAAAACAATGTTTCTGGCCAGGGAGAAAGGCCGTGATAAATGGCATACCAGACAGGCCTAACACAAACAGCTGCCACAAAGAACTTTTTTTTTTCTTCTTTTTTTTTAGCCAATAAGGAATGTAGAAGATAAAGACAACACGCTTGAAACGTGGGAAAGACGACAGCTCGCAAGTCTCATTTCAGCCCACATAAAATTTCCACCGGGGACTGAGAGGCGTTGTCGTGAAAACGACAATCAGCTATTGGATGACATTGGAAAATCAACGCACCCATCACAGAGCAAAGGAGGTGCAAAATTCGTGGAGAAGCTGTAGCTGGAGAGAGAAAGGACTTGGTGAGTAACCATCGAAGAGGACACTTGGTGCACCGCCAGAGAAGCGTAAAGGTTCACAGATTTGTGACTGGCTGGAAGTCTTCGTAAGTAATAGAACGCAATACGTTGTTCTCGACGGCGAGTGATCAGAGACGAGTGAATCGTCAGGTGTGCCCCAGGGGAGTGTGATAGGACCGCTATTATTTTCTATCTATATAAATGATCTGATGGACAGAGTAAGTTGTAATTTGCGGCTGTTTGCTGATGATGCTGTGGTGTATGGGAGGGGGTCGTCTTTAACTGATTGTAATAGCATACAGGATGACTTAGGCAAAATTTCTAGTCGGTGCGAAGAATGGCAGCTAGCTCTCAATCTAGATAAATGTAATGTAATGCGCATGAGTAGGAAAAACAATCCTATAATGTTCGAATACAGCATTAGTAGTGAGCTTCTTGATGTTGTCGCGTCGTTCAAATATCTAGGCGTAACATTACAGAGCGGTATGAAATGGAACGAACATGTAAGGACAGTTGTGAGTAAGGCGGACAGCCGACTTCGGTTTATTGGGAGAATTTTGGGAAGATGTACTTCACCTGTAAAGGAGACCGCGTATAAAACGCTTGTACGACCACGTCTTGAGTATTGCTCAAGTGTTTGGGACCCGCAGCAGATCAGTTTAAAGGAAGACATAGAAGCAGTTCAGAGGCGAGCAGCTTGGTTCGTTACTGGTAGGTTCGACCAATGCGCGAGTGTCACGGAAATGCTCCGGCAACTCAATTGGGGATCGCTGGAGGAAAGACGACGTTCTTTTCGTGAATTTCTGTCGAGGAAATTTAGAGGGCCGGAATTTGAAGCTGAGTGTAGTACGATCATGCTGCCGCCTACTTACATTTCGCGTAGCGATCACAAAGACAATATAAGAGAAATTAGGGCTCGTACGGAGGCATATAGGCATTCTTTTTTTCCTCGTTCCGTTTGGGAGTGGAATAGCAAAGGAAATGACTAGTAGTGGTACAGTGTACCCTCCGCCACGCACCTTACGGTGGATTTCGGAGTATGTATGTAGGTGAAGATATGCCGCCTGGGCAGACGCGGGACTTGGACTGTGACGCCTTGACTCGGGGGTCGCGGCGCGCCACACAGCCGCAGAGCGCAGAGCAGGGCATGGCAGTGTGAGCTATGCCGTCGCGACCGCCGCTGACGCAGACTCCGACGCGCCGCCACACCGCACCGCGCCGATCCAGCGCCTGACGCCCACGTCAAGTCAATGTTGGTGAAACAGAAATTACCTCCCCATTTCCCGTTCATATTTGAGTCTTGTCCACACCCAGTCAAATCGGCCCTGAGAGATATTTGTTTTTCAAATTTTTCAAATCATCATCATTATTAGAGACTGATTATGCCTTTCAGCGTTCAGTCTGGAGCATAGTATCTCTACTAAAATTCCTCCATGATCCCGTATTCAATGCTAAAATTGATGCCTCATCTGACGTTATGCCTTTTACTTCAAAATAATTTTTCACCGAATCTAAGTATTTTCTTCTTGGTCTACCTCGACTCCTCTTACACTCCGCTGCCGAGCACATGAGTCTCTTAGGTAACCCTGAGAGGTGTCTATCATAAACTAACTCTGAACTCCGTCCGACAGGCCTCCAGAGACCCATTGGGTATTGACCGGCCGCCGTGTCATTCTCCACGTGAGGACGTCAACGGATGCGGGATGGAGGGGGACGTGGTCAGCGCCCCGCACTCCCAGCCGTTATGTCAGTTTTTGTGCCCGGAGCAGCTTCTCCTCAATCTAGAAGCTCCTCATTTAACTTCACAAGCGCTGACTGCACTCCGCTTGCTAACAGCGCTCGGCAGACCCGAACGGTTACCCAACGAAGTGCTAGCCAAGCCCGAAGGTTGTTTACTTCGGTAACTAGTGGGAACCAAATGTTCAAATGTTCAAATGTTTGTTGAGCTTATGGGACTCAACTACGGGGTCATCAGTCCCTAAACTTACAAACTACTTATGAACTACTTACGAACTAGGACGGCACAAATATCCATGCCCGAGGGGGGATTCGAACCCCCGACCGTAGTGGCCGTGCTGACCGTGACTGGAGCGCCTCAGTCACCTCGGCCACCGCGGCCGGCCTAGTGGGAACCGGTCTGTCTAACATAATATTGCTAAAATATTTTCGTTACCGTTCACCAGAAAATCACATTAATTTAAATATAATAATGACTGTCTGATCTTTTCAAGAGTAGTAACTGGCTTATATACAGAACTATATACTGCAGCTTGGACGTCCAAATATACAGAAAAAATTGCGCATTATATGCTACATTATAAGACTCTTGAGACGGTACAACAAAGCTCTAAAAATTTAAAGTTTGGAATCATCATCATCATCATCATTAGAGACTGATTTGCCTTTCAGTGTTCAGTCTGGAGCATAGTACCTCTAATAAAATCTAAATACTTTCTTCTTGGTCTACCTCGACTACTCTTACCCTCCGCTGTCGAGCACATGAGTCTCTTAGGTAGCCTTGCTTCTCCCATGCGTGTAACATGACCCCACCATCTCAGTCTGTTCGCTCTAACTGCTTCATCTATGGTGTTCATTCCCAGTCTTTCTTTTATTTCCTCATTATGGGCACCCTTCTGCCATTGTTCCCATCTATTAGTATCTGCAATCATTCTTGCTACTTTCATATCTGTAACCTCTACCTTTGTGAATAAGGTAACCTGTATCCATACAACTTTCACTCCCATACAACAAAGTTGATCGAAAGATAGAGCGCTGCACTGCTAGCTTAGTCTTGGTACTTACTTCCTTTATGCAAGCCGCGGTGTAGTAGCCGAGCGGTCTAAAGCGTCTCCCTGCGGAGCGCGCGGTTGCTCGCCGTGGAGGTTCCAGTCCTCCCTGGGGAATGGGTGTGTGTGTTTGTCCTTTGGTTAGTTTACCTAAGTTTAAGTAGTTTGTAAGTTACGGACTGATGACCACGTAGTTTGGTCCGATAAAGATACAAACATTTGCATTTTGCCTTTATGCAAAACAGAGTAGATCTTAACTGAGTCATCTGCATATGCGAGACTGCTTATTTTGTTTTCACCTATTTTAATCCCGCCTTGCCAGTCTACGGTTTTCAGCATATGATCCGTGAATAGTATGAAAAACAGTGTCAAGTTACAGCCTTGTCTTACCCCTGTAACTACCCTGAACCATGAGTTTAGTTTGCCATCTACTCTAACAGCTGCCTGACAGTCTACGTAAAGCCCTTTAATCTTTACATAAATAAAACTAAATTACTTGTGGTAATCCTCTGAGCAATCTCTTTTGTTTTCAAATCAATTCCTTAAATCAAATGTCCCTACCAGCCTAGTTCCATAATTAATCATTATATTTTTCTCCAATTTTACTGCAGTGTGGGAGTTATTCAGGGAGAGGTTTGATTTTCCACAAGACTTAACCGTTTCAGTCCCACTTTATGAAATCAGCCGTGGAAAAATTAAAATTCAGTGTTTTCTGTATTAATACTGTGCAGTAAACATCAAAATACACTACTGGCCATTAAAATTACTACACCAAGAAGAAATGCAGATGATAAACGGGTATTCATTGGACAAATATATTATATAGAACTGACATGCGATTACATTTTCACGCAATTTAGGTGCATAGATCCTGACAAATTAGTACCCAGAACAACCACCTCTGGCCGTAATAACGGCCTTGATACGACTGGGCATTGAGGCAAACAGAGCTTGGATGGCGTGTACAGGTACAGATGCCCATGCAGCTTCAACACGATACCGCAGTTCGTCAAGAGTAGTGATTGGAGTATTGCGACGAGTCAGTTGCTCGGCCACCATTGATAAGACTTTTCCAATTGGTGAGAGATTTGGAGAACGTGCTGGCCAGGGCAGTAGTCGAACATTTTTCGTATCCAGAAAGTCCCGCAAGGACTGCAACATGCGGTCGTGCATTATACTGCTGAAATATAGGGTTTCACAGGGATCTAATGAAGGGTAGAGCCACGGTTCGTAACACATCTGAAATGTAACGGCCACTGTTGCGAACAAGAGGTGACCTAGACGTGTAAACAATAGCACCCCATACCATGAGACCGGGTGATACAACAGTTAGGCGATGACGAATATACGCTTCCAATGTGCGTTCACCGAGATGTCGACAAACACGGATGCGACCATCATGATGCTGTAAAGAGAACCTGGATTCATCCGAAAAAAATGCCGTTTTGTCATTCGTGCACCCAGGTTTGTCTTTGCGTACACCTCCGCACGCGCTCCTGTTTGAGATGCAGCGTCAAGGGTAATTGCAGTCATGGTCTCCGAGCTGATAGTCCATGCTGTCCACTCAAGGATTCAGACGTGGCTGCATGATCCGTTACAGCCACGCGGATAAGATGCCTGTCAACTCGAGTGGAAGTTCAGCCTCACTGTGTAAGAGATTCTCTTCATTTGCTTTACGATTGTCTTCAGGAACTTTAACCTCATAATCTTCTGCTGTCATAGCTTGACGCAGTTTAGTAACTTGTTGGTTCAATGATTCTTCTTTTTTCTGCAACTTTGCAATTTCTCTGCTAGGATCAACAAGTCCCTTTAACATTAAATTGCACTGCTGAACCAACTGATTCCATATTCTGCTAACAGTCATTGGATTGCGACCAACGCGAGCAGCAGTGCGCGATACGATAAACTGCAATTGCTATTGGGTACGATACGACCTTTATCAAAGTCGGAAACATGATGGTACGCATTTCTCCTCCTTACACGAGGCATCAGAAGAACGTTTCACTAGGCAACGCCGGTCAACTGCTGTTTGTGTGTGAGAAATCGGTTGGAAACTTTTCTCATGTCAGCATGTTGTATGTGTCGCCACCGGCGCCAACCTTGTGTGAATGTTATAAAAAGCTAATCATTTGTATATCATAGCATCTTCTTCCTGTCGGTTAAATTACGCATCTGTAGCGAATTAGTACATAGTGACTACGAGTTTGAGTACTGTGGTCAGTGGTAAGCTGGAAATTTGTGTCTGACAGGAGGCGTGCTTATGTAGTCCTTGCTGGTGCGGTGATCACTGTGTCCCCAGTGGTGTAGTGGTCAGCTCTACTGCCTAGAAAGCGGGAGACTCGGGTTCGAAACCCGGCTGGATACACATTTTCAGCTTTGCCCATTCGCAGTTGATGTCATATATTCTGTGAATACGAAAGAATAACAACTGAAGGATCAGAAGTGACATCTGTTCTTTCGGAATAGACGCCACATGTATATATATCAAAATACGTGTTTTAAAATTTTTGTTCGAACTATTGATTTCTTATGTCATGTATTTCATGCACAACACAGACGTTTGTATCGAGGTATTTGATTACTTGGACGTTATTTTGTTGATAGTTAATACTGCCAGATCAATAATGCTAGCATAATCTTCGCCACAACACCAAAGACAAGATAATTCCCTGCTGGAATAAAATAAAAGGGACCCTACGCACAGCCGCGTACAGACGGCAACGCAACACAACCTTCTAGATGGACAAATTAAGGCGTCAGAACTGGCTATACGCCGTACCAAGCGGCAAAATGTACTAGAAGCATGTTGTTCATAAACAAAAATTCAACTTAAGGATTGATGCACAAAATAGGTATAAATCAACTTTTAATACGTTGTTGTCCAGGAACAACACTGGGAATGAAAGCGTTAAATGGTTTGGATACAAGAAAATAATGGGACCAGAAAGACTTCCTAAATAAGCTCTATAATGGACAGAATCCTGGCGGAGACGATTTAGAAGGCCTCGAACAACTCGGAGAGTCCAGGTGAATGAAGATGTGAACCGAAGAAGACTGCAAAGGAAGTAGGAGAAATGAGAAGCTTGGAAGAAGCCATATGAACGATCTGCATAAGTAGAAACATTGCTAGAAAATGAAGGAAACGTATGAAAAAGTTGTGAAATTGGAGTACATCGCTACAGTTCGTTCATATCCCACAATCATAAATCAGCATACATAGAGATAGATTTGGAAACTAGTTCGATGACTGAAATAAATACAATGCAAACAGTATTTCCGTGCATTTCCGTACATCATGCTAGGCCTGGATAACAAACTTAGGATGTGAAAAGTACTATAGTGACTGAACAGCACGAAGTTCTAGAAGGGAACTACTTGAATTTACTGGATGTCAAGCGATGGAGTCGCTGATTTTAGAATTAAATATCTCGAAAAAGAAGATCATCAAAAAATTTTTACTGTGGAAGATGTAAGACTGTTATGCAGATGTTCACGAAAAGTTCGAAATAATGTGAAAAGCTGATGAAAGACAGCACCGTACGCAGCGCAGCTCGCTCAGTTAACAGCGTGCATAATGAAACTCGTCCGTAGCGCGACGTCTTTGCAAGCACATCACATTCTTGAGAAATGCCCATCGTCCGCAATACGGACGTGGCGCAAACGAACAGTAAAATTTGACATCACATCCTATAGTGCCTCTACGAAACTGGAGTTGCATACCTTGTAAATCGCCGATTCAAACTCGTCCAGCATCTTGAGATGGTTCCCGTAGACAATGTCTTTCAATGTGCCCCACAAAAAGTAGTCACGCGGAGTTAGAGCGGGAGAATATGGAGGCCAATCCATACCTGGGCCAGTAAATTTGCAATAATCCAACGCAATGATCCTACTGCCGAAGTATTCATTAAATAAAGTCTGGCACCGTCTTGCAAGAACCACTCAATGACTGGTCCATTCTCCATCGCTAGCAGTGAGGCGACAAATGGTTCTAAAATTGCAATGTAAGTTCACTAATAATCGTTTCTCGCATGACAAAAGGGCAAATAATGGCTCTGCTATATACCGCAGCCAACACAGTAATTTCTGGAGAGTATAGAGGTTTTGATTCACATACATGGGGGTTTTCAGAACCTCAGAATCACCAGTTTCGATAATTCACGACTCCAGTCAAGTGGAAGTGTGCTACATTTGTGAACCAGATTCAGTCAACATCAAACCCGTCGCTGTCACTCCTTGTTAGAATCCGGTTCCCGCTGGGGTGAGTAGCCGAGCTGTCTAAGGCGTCTCGCTGCGGAGCGCACGGTTGCACGCCGTAGATGGTTCGAGTCCTCCCTGGGGCATGTGTGTGTGTGTGTGTGTGTGTGTGTGTGTGTGTGTGTGTTGTCCTTAGGTTAGTTTACCTAGGTTTAAGTAGTTTGTAAGCTACGGACTGATGACCGCGCAGTTTCAGTTTGGTCCGATAGATTTACAAACATTTGAACTTACTTTTTTTTTTTTAATACGGTTCTCAAAGCCAGTTCTCTGCCTCATTCCTGGTGGCCGTGGATATTGATTGCGAATAGGTGTAAGCATGAAAGACGGCTGTCTGCCGTCTTCCCTAGGTTTTTAACTTTGTAATTTTTCTAAGTTCACTAGACGGGCTTTTTGCTAAACGAGAACCCCTTTCGTTCGGAGGCATGAGGAATAGCATTTCATTTCATGTTTTTAAATGTTAGTTTCTGTAATACTGTGTTAATATTGCTACGATTTTATTATGCTAATAATTTATTATTGTGTCTATGAATGTGGCAATATGAACGGTTTCTCCGTGACGCCACTGTCCCTGTGAGAATGTGTACTTGCTTTATTCTCTATGTGCATGTATGAGAATCTTCTAGCATGGGAGTATCAGTGTATATATGAGAATTTTCGCCGTCGGCTGCTGGCTGCGCGCTTTGCATCTCTGGCTTCGTGTCGATAGGTCGCCGATACCAACTTCTGCTTTTGAGGCTACCAAAGAGGTTCCTCCACCCTTTGGTTACAAGTTGGGTTGGCAATACCCAGTAGCGAACCTCGGTAGGACGTGCGAGTCTAGGCTCTCCCCACCACCTCCGTTTTCTGGTGTTTTAACCGATTTCCGGTGTTGGTAGGGACTCCCTGGCGGTCTACTCTCTCTGTGGCTGCGCTTCAACCTGGTATGTTCTGATTTCCTTTCCTCCCTTGAGATGGTAGCGGTTCGTTGTCTGCTTTGTTCAAGTTAGACTTCAGAACTTAGGTTCATTTTTCGGAATAAGCTTCTCCGATCATGTCAGGAAGTGTATAAATTCATTTCGGTGATTTTTGCATAGGTAAACGCGGTGAATATGTAACTAATTCGGTTTGACAACGGCTGGGAATCGGTAACCTTTGTGAGACTAGCTGGCGGTGTACGAACTCTGCTTAATTTCTTTCTATCTTTGTGGGACGCGACTAATATGCGGGAATATTTTTATTCTGTGTAGTGCATGTGGAATATTCCTTTCCGATTTCTCTTTCCGCGAGTGATATGTACTCCACGTGGTGTGTTCTTAGAACAAAGCCTTCAGCTACCCCTGCGTCTGTTTCTATGCCCTTCCGGCAGGAAATTATGCATGCATCTTTCTGATTGCCATTAGTACATCGCGTTCTCTTTTCCGTCTATTTTAAATTGTTGTTTCGTTTCCAAATTTGTACTTTGCATTCGGACTCCGTCAGTAAATTCTCCTTTATCCTTCTACGACCCCCTTTATTAGCTTGCTTATGAAATACTACGTATTTCTAGGGGCTGCGTGCCGTATTTCTTACTTGATTTACTCCGACTTTGAATTTATTCCATTTTTTCCTGATTTTTGAAGACTGGACTTGGTCTATCCGTGTAAACCCTTCCAATCGCGTATGGCTGTATTTATTTAGCTTACTTATGATATCCTACGCATTTCTAACGGTTGCATGCGGTAGCTATTTTTCCTTATTTTTCGGAAATTGAATTTTTGTATTTTTTTACTGGTTTTCGGAACCACGTGGTTCCGAACTCCGACTTCAAGGGTTTATAGCTAGTCACTTGAGTTCTCGCCACTGCTAACATAGCAGTTCCTTACTATTGTGTAGTCTTGCTTCGTAATCTATGCTTCCACTGATTTTTGTTGAAATAAATACTATCTTTAAGTACTTCACCTTCAGTGGGGTGCCAATATGTAATGTAGCAGACACGTTCCGTGTGTCTCAGTAAGTTTGCATGCTCACGGTTTGACTTAAATGGAAATTAATCTCGCTATTATCGCGTACCATCTCAAGTAAAGAAAGACAGACCAGAGCCACCTACGAAGTTTACTTTCCTTTTGTTGTGTGGTACACAGTGGCGGGTGGTGATAATGTGCTAATGTGCTGCAGCACACTGTAAATATATTACTTAAATTATGTCATTTTTCTTCGAATGCAAGCGAGAAATCGCTGTAAAACTACATCCTTTCTCTTGGAATGCGAGCCAGATATTACAATAAAATTATGCCAATTCCCTTCCAATGTGTATTAGAATGCTAGTAATAACGATGAAAACGCATTTTGGAGCGCTCTCCCCGCGATAGCTGGAAACCAGCTCCATGTGCTGAAGTGAGATTCAGCCGCGCTGGTGCGTGCGCAGAGAGGCGGCACAGTCGTCTGTTCGCTAGTGCGCATGCGCAGATGTGACGTCAGGCCTGGCGGCTCAGGTGTGCTGAGACCGACCGCAGCACCAGACCAATATTTCTCTTCGCGCTGCGTGTAACGGCTGCGGAAGAATAATATATGACAAATATTGCGGCATACAGAGTCAAATAGCGCGCTGGCTCAGGCGTCTTGCGCGTTGTCTCTCAAACTTACTTGTGTGAGGCTTGTATTCAAATACCTCTGAGTCTAAATTTTTAATTTCTGTAAATAAAATTAATATTTTTTAACCGTTATATTAACTACCTGCAGTGAATACATGCAGTTGGCAGCGCTGTTATAGATTCCCCTGAAGGTCTTACTGTCAATACAATATTAATTGATATTTAATTAAAGGCAATCATGCAAAGGTTGACTTTTTATTTTAGTATATTTTGTTTCCTGTTTATTTTTGTAATATTGTAGCACACTAGTCAAATTTTGTACGAGACGCCACTGCTGGTACATCCTGGTTCGCTGAATTTCGCTACGATAGCGGCGCCTACTTCAGCACGCTGAGTTGGGTGACATTCGCTTTGCTTCGCGCGTGTGAGTGGATGAATGCTTTTTGATTGTAAATCCTTCCCCCGACGATGTTCAGTTCAGATTACTAAGTTAATTTTCAATGGGATGCATTTTTATTGTTTAACAAAATTGGTTCCCCCATTTGCTCATGTTTGAACTGAATAAATAATTTATTGTTAGTAAAATTTTATTCTACTTATGAATATTAGTTATGAATACCCTCCATTTTTTATTTTATGTTGTTTTTCACCAGTGCTGGGAACAAATTCAGATGCAAATTATCATGTTGCGCCATAAACGTTGTCACAGCCACCTTCATGGAATGGTTTAGTTCGCGGTGGCTTGTACATTAATGATTACGTATAATTCTCGTGATCTACGACGTGTGTCGGCCACCATCTCTTTGTCTTCCTGCTGCTAAAGTAAAGTTTGAGTCAGTTCTAAATTTTTCGCCAGGGAACAAGATTCTGTTACAGGAAGTAGTCCGTAGTTCACGCGAATCCTTTAACTGGTTTTTACGGCCAGAATTATATGTTTGGAGTAAGCTTTTAACTGGCTCCTTTCAGCTAGAATTAATTTTACAAATGACGGTGGTCTTACAGGCTCTGTCTCATTATTTTCAGAATGCTGAAGCGCTCCAAACCAGTCACTACCGCATTTCTTCGGACGAATATCCTTGGATTTTTTTGAATCTTGGTGACATTCCCAGGAGTAATTAGAGTTTACTTAGGGCCAACATTGCCTACCTTTTAATCAACGACGATGTTTGTAAATAAATGTTTGTAAATCTATCGGACCAAACTGCGTGGTCATCAGTCCGTAGCTTACAAACTACTTAAACCTAGGTAAACTAACCTAAGGACAAACACACACACCCATGCCCCAGGGAGGACTCGAACCTCCACGGCGAGCAACCGCGCGCTCCGCAGCGAGGTGCTTTAGACCGCTCGGCTACTCCACCGCGGCGACGATGTTTGTCCTCAGGATTTTGGCGAAGAGCTTGCGAATTGTTTTCGCATCGGGTGCTTTTGACACGTGGTTGAAATCTGTACCTTGTCGACGTAGGTCTGTGTTGTAACCTGTGCCATTAAAGTACCAGTACCAGACACATGCTTTGTTCAATGGAATACATGACTTCAAATTCCAGCATCGGTACGCTAACTATCTTTCACGTTACAGAGGCGAAATGATCGCTCGGAGATGCAGCACGCTGCAGTCACGCCATAATTAGAGCGCCTATATAAGGAGAGAATCGCCAATCCGCCGATGTCCGGCATGTTTTTATCAATTTACGCGCGAGACATGCAATTATAGATAGCGACTCAAACAGAAATGCAGCCGCTTGACGATTAACTCAGATAACGCTGACGTCCTTCCAGAAAGACGAGAACGGCAGCTTACTTTTTTATTCTTGCCTGTAAGAATTCCTGCACAGTGTCATATTTTATTTCTTTGAATCGCCTGCTCCTATTGCAGATCAATTTTAGCTTGTATTGTCGATAGCATAGTTGTTGGATATAGCTCCAAAGTTGAGGCTCATACAGAATATACTGAAGACTTCCTCGTAGTTGGGTTTATATTTCTTGAACTTCCTTAAATTTTGGAGACATTTATATGTATATATTTCATTTTAAATGTTGATTTAATAATAATGAACCACAGATTAAAATTATAAAACATCCATTTTGACGTCATTCCATAAAGAAGGGCAGTATTGCAAAACTAATGTCGAGATTGTGAAAAAAATCACTTATAACGATCTTGTGCAGTCATACGAAGATAATTAATAGTTCCTGAGAAAAAAATTAAAGCAAAAGTAATTCCACGCTATCTGGGTTAAAATAAGGCGTCATTTCGACGTATGAGGTAAAACATGATTTAAGCCTAAGGTAGTCCTTTCTGAAGGCATTTGTGTGGTGTGTTGCCTTGTATGGGAGTGAAACACGGACGATAAACAGTGCAGACAGGAAGAGGATAGAGGCTTCTGAAATGTGGTGCTACAGAAGAATGCTGAAGATTAGGTGGGTGGATCGCGTAACTAATGAGGTACTGAACAGAATTAGGGAGAAAAGGAATTTCTGGCATACCTTGACTAAAAGAAGAGATCGATTCGTAGAACACTTTCTTAGACATCAAGGAATTGTGAATTTAGCGTTGGAGGTAGGTGTGTGGGGTAAAAACCGCAGAGGAAGACCAAGAAATGGATACAGTAAGCAGATTCAGACAGATGTAGGTAGCCGTTCTTATGTGGAGTTTAAGAGGTTTGTTCAGGATAGGGTATTGTGGAGAGCTGCATCAAACCAGTCTCCGGACTGAAGACCACAAAGACAACGATACTTAGTACGTGGTTAAAACTAATAACATTCGTATATGATTATATAGGTCTAATAAGTTTGTAACTGAAAGTCTCGTGAAACAGTGTCTATGTCTGCCGAATATTGATAGCCAAATTTTACATTGTTCTGGTAACATCAACAATTGGAAGTTTATGAATAAGAAAAAGAGATATTTGAAGTCAGGTATCTCCAAGATAATGAAGCAAAAGAGCACGATATATAGCTAAGGAGATATGACGTCATAAATAATGAGAGCCCGCCACGTGAAAATACACAGATTTATGCGTCAATTACTGGAAAATGGGAGTAGTTAGGGACTTGCAAAAAAGTTTGCATGTAATTTCGGACGTTTGTGAAGCGTTTTGTAGCTGACCTCCCACCACTAAATGACGAAACGAAAAGAGTCTACCGCTCACAACAGTTTAGCTGTAGATGCCGTAAAACTGTCGCATCGGGTATGACCTTGTATCAAATGAAGTTAAAGTTAGCATTGCAGATTAGCATGTTACTATTTATTTTTACTGCAAGTATCCCTTAATACTCTTGCATCCAAAATTAAGCAATCTGTTTTATTAATCTCTATCTATATAAAAGCGAAAGGACACTCACGAATTCACGAACTCACTGACTAAAAACGAAATCTTGAAAACTACTTCACCTATGAAGCTAAATTTTGGCAGGAATGTAGATTATAGGTAGAAAAAGGCAGTTAAGAAAGTATTTTGTGGTAGGTGCACGGCGGAGCAGACTCATTAAATCTACAGTTTCATTCCGATCTTTAAGAAAATTCACACGCTTCTTGACCTTCAAAACAAGAGGAAGGTCTCCGTTTACCTTAAGTTTCATACGGTGCATGGTGGAGAGTACTAGGCAACATAAAAATGAATCGCTAAATACCTTGGTCGCATCATAACTTGAGAACGGCTCAACCGATTTCACAGATCCTTTTGGTCCACTTTAGGTTACGGTAGTAACAATAAAAGTGGGCCTTTACGATCGCCATTTGACAGCTCGAAATTAAAATTAAAATTATGGCTTAACATTATATCTGATGAGGAAACTGAATACATTAATTAATAGAGGAGAACTTTCTCTACAACTTTTCTCTCTTATGGTTTTTCCGAATCTTGCATAGTTTCACAGATATTTGTGAAAATAACGGCGATTTTGGGATGTCTGTCTGTCGGTCCGTAAAGTGTTCCCACTTTTTAAGTCGAACCGTTCAACCGATCGGCACCACATTTTACAGACATAATTGTTGGCCGCCAGACACCAGAACCTGGCTTTTTCAAATATTTCGGACAAAAACTACGTTAATAACACCACAAAAAGCCGTATGTAATGTAATTTTAATTGCAAATAAACCGCTCAAATTACACGAAAATTGAATAACCGAATTTGTAGCGGAGAAAATTCTCTGCAAATTTACTTCCTCATGTTTTTTTCGTATCTCGAATCGTTTGAGAGATATTTGCAAAAATAACGGCCATTTGACACCATCCATTGACTTTACGAAAACCAGCCGTTCGGATATTTCACGTGACATTCCACGCCCGGAACTCTCTCTGGCGTACGCCATCTTACGTTGCGTATTTGATGACTTTCTTATTAAAACTTAAACGTTGTCATTTCAAGGCAACGGTGCACTGAAGAATTAACTAAAACACGTCGTTCTTCGTACGGTAAATGATAATCTAGTGTCTAAAAATGCCATATTAGCATCAGTTAACAACTGCCATCAATAGTACTAGATAAAAGGACGAATTTTAGAACTGTTCGCCTTTGTGTAGAGGGCAGCGCATTGGATTGTAATGCACACGGTCAGTAGTTTGGGAACCGCCCTTAGTAAACATTTTTTCTCCTTTTTTTCCCAGAAGGGTATCGGGCACTCTTATTAATTAAATAGAAATATGTTCTCAATATTTAGAGTCGTGGATATGTAAGAATGCTCCCTCTAAAATGCGTGATTGTTCAATTTCATGAACATGCCGTGAAATACATAACAACAAATTGAACAATGGTCTTCTGAAGCATATGCACGTAAAATGGGAGGATTCTGTAATAATGAATATTCTGAACAACGTGCTGATAATGGTAGTTTCGTATATAAAGGAAGTCCTAGATTTCTGTGGCAAGTGTAGTTCCTTAATGAAACGAAAGGGAAGTGTATACATTGCAACAAATTACCTAGTTTATTTTTTTCTATGCAGTTATTCACTATTTATGGAATATGTTGGATTCCTTAATTAGAATCAATGCATCTCCTAAAATGTTTGTATTTGACGTGGTTGCTATGGACGCATTTAACGTATATGGTATTACCTTTCCTGTAGTTCAGATATGACTTGGTTCACTTTACTCTGTGCTGCTCTAAAATAAAGATGAAATTTTCTTTTTCAAACCGTGATTACGATTTCTTTTAAAGCTAAAATCACAAACGGAATAAGTGTGGTAATACTGAATGGCACATAACTCTAGTACTTAATATATATACAAAGACAGTACTATCTACATCATTTACAACAGTCATTGTACCAGTATCTCCCCAGTTTATGTACATGTTTACAATTCGTTGTTAAAAAAATGTTTGTTAAGCTTATGGGACTTATCTGCGGGGTCATCAGTCCCTAAACTTACAAATACTTATAAACTTGCTTATACCAAAGACAACACAAACATCCATGCGCGAGTTGGGATTCGAACCCCCGATGGGGAACGCTCTCGAGCATCGGAGAATATCATCTCAATGCGCTAGGCCACTCCGCCGCTTCGCAATTCGTTGGTATGTATTTCACGTGTCTTCTCGTAACAGAACAAATGCACTTTTTAGAGAAAGCGGTGTTACCTTCGAACATCTCAGAATATTGCAGAATATTTGTGTTCAGTTAACAAGCGTGTGCGAAAAACTTTTAGGAAGCAAGAGGGAAAAAATTGTCAATTGTGGTTATATATATATATATATATATATATATATATATATATATATATATATATATATATATATTCTTCAGGGGGAGAGATGATTTACGGTCGTTTGTTCACGTTTGTTCAAGTTCGTTCTGGGATGTTAATTTAGAATTTGACTCAATTTTTATTACAGATGGCGTTGAACCAACACCGTCTGAAGAGAATGCCTGTGCACTACCGTGCCATTCCACATCACATAGAGTAGATCGGGATCGCGTAGCTGACTGGCTGGCTGATGGGGCACAGCCCACTGCATCACATCGGCCAGCCACTGCGCTACGCAATAGCGACCTACTCTGCGTGACGTGGCACGGGAGCGCACAGGCCTTCTCTTCAGATGGTATTGGTTGAACCCTCTTTCGTTTTCTCTTTTTTCATTGGTTCTTCGGTTTGATCGATACTTTGTGGACGTTGGTGTGTTTTGTTCTATTTTGATCGCTTCGTCGATCATTGTTTTCTCGTTACAGAGGGCGTCGAGCTACCATTACGGCAACCCTCTGACCGAGCGCGCTGAGCCACCGCGCCCTAGCAAGTGCCGAACCACCGTCTAACATCACAACTAATTCCTCGCCCATTACGCTGTGGCGAACAGCTTCGAGAGTAATCCGTAATTCTCGTACCATGGATGGCAAGTGTTACCTTACTAACATAAGATCATAGACCGACGTGTTTGTGATAATTTTCAGTGTGCATTGCTTTTAAACGACAACGCTTGAGTTATAATAAGAAAATTATCATGTAGAGATAACAAAATGGTGTACGCAAAAGAGATTTTCGAGCGTGGGATGTCACTTAACTGATTTACGAACGCCAAATGCAGTATGCTGTGTTCTATCCAGGTTATAGTTACTCGTCCGAATGCCAAATGTACGCTACGTTCGTTCCAGTACAGGCAAAGAAAATAAACTTTGAACAAACTACCAAGGCAAGACAGGTGATAAAATTTTAACGGAAAAATATAATGAAAATGTGGGCGACACATTAAACTGATAGTTTAAAGAGGTAAAAGTTCAAAAAAGAAAATGTTTTTCAAAGCTAAACTCAGGTATCATATAAATTTGGCTGTTTGTTAAAATACGGTCAGAAAGAATATTAGGTGTTGGGTTCATAGATTTTATCACAATAGTAGAGTCGTAATCATATCATTCTAATTTTTTATTATTTACATTATTATTATTGTCCGAAATGTTGGCAAAAAATTATAAAACTATAAATCTAAAGTGGGCCGTAAAACACGTGAGTGTGATTTTTCTTCTTTTCTTCTGCACTGCTATTCATTTGGTAGTATAGTTCAGTCCAGTGACATGTATACTTTTACAGATCGTATACATTTTCATCTTAGATTTGATAGAATTCAAATGTTCAAATGTTTGTATAGCTTATGGGACTGAACTACGGGGTCATCAGCCCCTCAACTTACAAACTACTTATGAACTAGCTAAGACTAAGGACGTCACAAATATCCATGCCCGAGGGGGGATTCGAACCCCCGACCGTAGTAGCCGTGCGGACCGTGACTGGCGCGCCGCAGAGCGCTCGGCCACCGCGGCCGGCTTGATAGAATTCCAGCGATGTGAGCTATGAACAAAGATCGCGATATTTTCAGCCTTGTAATTTATATATGTTAATGTCTGTGGTTGTATAAAAGATCTTTATATTCTATATGCAAAAGTACTCTGCAAGTCTCATAGAAGGGCATGGTAGAGGGTTCATCGAACCGCTTTTATGATATTTCTCTACAGTTCCATTCTCTAATAGCTCGCGGAAAAAAGGAACACCTAAATCTTTCCATTTTCCATCTGATATCTCTTATTTTATTCTGATGATGATGTCTCCCTGTGTAGATGGATGCTAAGAAGATATGTTCGTATTCAGAAGAGAAATTTGGTGATAGTGTTCAGCCAATAAAATGTAGCCTTTGGTTCGCCTTCCCTACAAGATTTTCTATGTGTTCTTTCCAATTTATATTTTTCGTAATTGTTACTCGTAGGTGTTTGGTTGAATTTACAGCCTGTAGATTTGACAGATTTATCGTGTATGAAATTTAACGGATTTCTTTTAGTGGTCATACGGAAGTCTTCACACTGCTCATTATTAAGGATCAATTGCCAATTTATGCACCACGCTGATATCTAAATCATTTTGTACTTGCTTTTGAACTTGAAGTGACTTTACTGACCAGTAAATGATAGCACCATCCTCGAATGATCTAAATGAGGTACTCAGATTGTCTCCTAAATCGTTTATAAAAGTAGGAACAGCAGGGGCCCTATAATACTTCTCTGGGGAATGCCAGATATCACTTCTGTTCTACTCGATGACTCTCCGTCAATTACCGTGTACTGTGTCCTTTATGACAGGAAATCAATAATCCAATCGCAGAACTGTGGCGATATTCCTTAAGAACGCAATTTTATTAGAACAGTGAGGTACAGTGTCAAAAGACTTCCGGAAATCTAGAAACACGGAATCTGTGAGACATCCTTTGTCGACAGCGCTCATCCCATAATGTGAGTAAAGTGTTTCACAAGAACGACACTTCCAAAATCCGTGTTGACTATGGATTAATAGATCGTTCTATTCGATATGATTCATAATATTTGAGTGCAGTATATGTTCTAAAACCCTGCTGCAAACCGAGGTCAGTGATATAGACCTGTAATTTTGCGGATCACTCCTATTGCCTTTCTTGAATATTGGAGTGATCTGTTCAACTTTCCAGTCTTTGAGTACGGATCTTTCACTTAGCGAACGGTTATATACGATAAGTAGATATGGGTCTATTACATCAACATACTCTGTAAGGAACCTAATTAGTATACAGTCGGGACCGGAAGACTTACTTTTGTTAAGTACTGTACGTTTCTTTAATACACCAGTAGTGTCTACTTCTGAGTCACGAATGGTGCCAGCTGTCCTTGAAAGAATTGTGGAATATTTCTTTCGTCTTCTTTAGTGAAGGAATTTAGGAACGCTGTGTTAAAAAGTTCTGTTTTAGCAAATCTGTCGCCAGTAGCATCACCATTGCGACTGTGCAGTGAAGATATTGATTGTGATTTGCCGCTACTGTACCGTACATAGCCGACCGCTGTGGCCGAGGGGACTGATGACCCCGTCGTTAAGTCCCTTAAGCTAAACAAACATTTGAACAATTTTTGTACTGTACATACGACCAGAATTTTCTACCAAATTACGTGACAGAGTTTCGTTGTAGAAACTATTATATACCTCTCGCATTGAAGTACCAGCTAAAGTTCTGTCTTTCTGGGCTTTTGCAAGTGTGATTTAACGTGTTTTGTGTACCACGGTGGGTCAGGACCGTCTTTTTTTTTCATTTCCTTGGCATAAATCTGTCAATGGTCGTCCATATGACACATCTGGTCTACACTCACATTGCTAGTTTCGAAAGACTGGAGATTCGCACTCCGGGCCGGCCGCGGTGGCCGAGGGGACTGAGGCGCTCCAGTCCGGTCTGCGCGGCCACTACGGTCGGGGGTTCAAATTCAAATGTTCAAATTTTTGTTAAGCTTATGGGACTTAACTACGGGGTTATCAGTCCCTAAACTTACAAACTACTTATGAACTACTTACGAACTAGGACGGCACAAATATCCATGCCCGAGAGGGGATTCGAACCCCCGACCGTAGTGGCCGTGCAGACCGTGACTGGAGCGCCTCAGTCTACTCGGCCACCGCGGCCGGCGGTCGGGGGTTCGAATCCCCCCTCGGGCATGGATATTTGTGCCGTCCTTAGTATTAGTTAGTTCACAAGTAGTTTGTAAGATTAGGGACTGATGACCCCGTAGTTAAGTACCATAAGCTCTACAAACATTTGAACATTTTTTTTTGCACTCCGGAGCAGTTTTAGTCGAAGTTTTATCTGATTTTTTCAATAAATAAACTTTTCGTTTATTTTTTGTGGATCTGCGAAATCCGATATTCAGTCTCGCTACGATAACTTTGTGGTCAGTAATCCCTGTGTCTGTTCTGATACTCTTTATTAGCTCCGGAATAAAAACTGTTCAAATGTTTGTAGATCTATCGGCCTCATGTGAGTGGTTATCAGTCCGTAGCTTACAAACTACTTAAAAGGTAAACTAACCTCAGGACAACACAAACACCCATGCCCGAAAGGGAACTCGAACCCCCCCCACTGCCAACGGTTGCGCGCATCGCAGCACGGCGCACCAGTACGCACGGCTAATCCGCCGTGGCAGCTCCGGATTGTTTTGTTGTTAAGAGGTCAAGTGTGTATTCATAACCATTTACTTATCTTATGGGTTTTTAAACTAATTGCTCGAGATAATTTTTGGAGAATGCGTTCATTACGATTCTGGACGATGTTTTCTGCTTGCCTCCGGTTTTGAACATGTATCTTGCTAAGATATCTAGAGTACGTAAACGTCGCCTCCAGTTAAAATTGTTTGCTTTGGGAACGTTTCTGAAATTTGTCCAAGCTTTCTTTGATCATTTCTGCAATCGAATCTTTTGAGTCAGGGTCGGTAAAAAGAACCAATTATTATTTATTCTGGTTGTCAGGTATAACCTCTACACACACTAAGTAATAGGAACTATCTACACTCCTGGCAATTAAAATTGCTACACCACGAAGATGACTAGCTACAGATGGGAAATTTAACCGACAGGAAGAAGATGCTGTGATATGCAAATGAGTAGCTTATCAGAGTATTCACACAAGATTGGCTACACCTACAACATGCTGACACGAGGTAAGTTTCCAACCGATTTCTCATACACAAACAGCAATTGACCCGCGTTGCCTGGTGAAACGTTGTTGTGATGCCTCGTGTAAGGAGGAGGAGAAATGCGTACCATCACGTTTCCGACTTTGATGAAGGTCGGATCGTAGCCTGTCGCGATTACGGTTTATCGTATCGCGACACTGCTGCTCGCGTTGGTCGCGATCCAATGACTGTTAACATAATATGGAAGCGGTGAGTTCAGGAGGGCAATACGGATCCCAACGGCCTCGTATCACTAGCAGTCAAGATGACAGGCATCTTATCCGCATGGCTGTAACGGATCATGCAGCCACATCTCGATCCCTGAATCAACAGATGGGGATGTTTGCAAGACAACAACCATCTGCACCAATAGTTCGAAAGCGTTTGCAGCAGCATGGACTATCAGCTCGGAGACCATGGCTGCGGTTACCCTTGACGCTGTATCACAGACAGAAGCGTCTGCAATGGTGTACGCAACGACGAACCTGGGAACACGAATGGCAAAACGTAATTTTTTGGGATGAATCCAGGTTCTGTTTACAGCATCATGATGGTCGCATCCATGTTTGGCGACATCGCGGTGAAGCCACATTGGAAGCGTATTTTCGTCGTCGCCATACTGGCGTATCACCCGGCGTGATGGTATGGGGTGCCATTGGTTACACGTCTCGGTCACCTCTTGTTCGTATCGACGGCAGTTTGAACAGTGGCCGTTACGTTTCATATGTGTTACGACCCGTTGCTCTACCCTTCATCCGATCCCTGCGAAACCCTACATTTCAGCAGGATAATGCACGACCTCATGTTGCAGGTCCTGTACGAGCGTTTCTTGATACGGAAAATGTTCGACTGCTGCCCTGGCCAGCACATTCTCCAGATCTCTCACCAACTGAAAACGTCTGATCAATGGTGGCGGGGCAACTGACTCGTCACAATACGCCAGTCACTACTCTTGATGAACTGTGGTATCCTGTTGAAGCTGCATGGAGATCTGTACCTGTACACGCCATTCAAGCTCTGTTTGACTGAATGCCCAGGCGTATCAAAGCCGTTATTACGGCCAGAGGTGGTTGTTCTGGGTACTGATTTCTCAGGATATATGCACCCAGATTGGGTGAAAATGTAATCACATGTCCGTTCTAGTATAATATGTTTGTCCAATGAATACCCGTTTATCATCTTTATTTCTTCTTGGTGTAGCAAATTTAATGTAGTGTATTCAACTTCGCTAGAAGATACATGTCTTGTGATAGCAATAAATGCGCTACTACCTGTTTTATTCACTATATCCTTTCTGAATACCATTTGCACCTTCGCAAAAATTTCAGCTCGTCTTATCTCAGGCTTTAGCCAGCTTTCGCTACTTATAATAGAATGAGATTCTATTAGTGCTGGAGCTCTGGTACTTTCCTCACACAGCTACGGCAATTTATAACTGTTAGACCAATGGTTTTTACATCGGTTTTAGTCCTATCTTTGACCTGTACCCTTTGAGACTGAAACCCTTTCTCTATGTTCCGGAGGCCCTCTAACCTCAAAATCGTCCCAATCCATGGCACATAGCTCCCGCTACTCTTGTAGCCGCTTCCTGCTTGTAATGGACCCCTGACCTCTTCATTAGAACCCGTAATCCCACCAGCCGATGGCACAAGTCAAGGAATCTGCAGCCTGCACGGTCGCAGAACTGTATGAGCCTGATTCAGACCCTCCACTTGACTCTTTAACAGAAGTCGGCTCTGTCAACTACGCTGCAAATGGTTAGCTCTGCTTTCATCTTTCAAGCAAGACTGTCGGTCTTTACCACTACAGATAGCCGCTCAAAACCGGATGGAATCTCTTCAGATCCAAAACACATATCATTGGTGGCGACGTGAGCCTCCACCTACTGGTGGTTGCACCCCGCACTCTTCACTGCATCCGGAAGGACCTGTTCCACATCTGTAATCATTCCACCAGGTACGCACACGGAGTGCACATTGGCCTTCTTCCCCTCACTAGCAGCCATATCCATAAGGAGCTCTATAACCCGCCCAACGTTGGAGCTCCAAACTACAAGCAAACTCACTCTCTGTGATAGTCCTGCTCTTGCAAGCTAGGAGGTGACTTGAGGATAAGCGACATCATCTGGTTCAAGAACAGTGTCTGGCACAGATAGTGCCTCGAACCTGTTGGAAAGATGAACCCGGGAGGCCTCACTTTGGTCCCCCGGGAAGTCTTTCGCTTCCTACAACCAACGCATAGAGACTGCATCTACATCTACATGGGATACTCTGCAAATCACATTTAAGTGCCTGGCAGAGGGTTCATCGAACCACCATTTTACTATTTATCTCCCATCCCATTCTCCAATAGCGCGCGGGAAGAAAGAACACCTGAATCTCTCCGTTCGAGCTCTGATTTTTCGTATTTTATTCTGATGATCATTTCTACCTATGTAAGTGGGAGTCAACATTATATTTTCGCATTCGGAGGAGAATATTGGCGATTGGAGTTTCGTAAGTAGCCCACGCCGCAGCGATAAGCGCCGTTGTTGTAATGATTCCCATCCCAGATCCTGTATCATTTCACTTTTGATTGATTTATCTTGTAAACAAAGTTTAACGGATTTTTTTCGTACTCATGTGGACGACTTCACACTTCTCATTATTTAGAGTCAATTGCCAATTTTTACACCATCCTGATATCTTATTCAGATCGTTCTGCAGTTGGTTTTGATCTTCAGATGATTTTACTAGACGGTAAATGACGGCGTCATCTGCAAACAACCTAAGAGAGCTACTTAGATTTTCCCCTAAATCATTTATGTAAAGAAGGAACAGTTTAGGACCAATAAAACTACTCTATGGAACGTCCGATATCACCTCTGTTTTAGTCGATGCCTTACCATCGATTACTACGAACTGTGTCCTCTCTGACAGAAAATCCCCTATCCAATCGCAAATTTGGGGCGATATACCACACCGACGCAATTTGATTAAAAGCCGTTTGTGAGGTACGGTGTCAAAAGCCTTCTGGAAATCAAGAAATACGTCCCATGCGACCACGGGTAGGCTGTCTGCTTACTGGAAGCAGTAATAGGGCCTGTCACTGCCGTGGGCTGATCGGTGGACACGCCGCACGCGACAGGCGTCCGTTCGATTCCAACGGCTGGCCGACAGCAACGGCGACCGTCGAGTTGTGCCACCGAGCTTATCACAGCGTGAAGCTGGGAGTGAAGTGTCACCAACTCAGCTTACATCCTCACACTGCAGTAACAGTCCCTATCCATTACTACAGCAGTCTAAGAAAAGAACGACTAAAAAGACGTGTTGTAGACTCAACGGAGGGTAACTAAGGTAAACAAAGACGACTAGAACTGCTACTATTCCATTGAAAACAAGACAGAGGACGGTCACGATCCACCCGGTGAAAGAATACACTAACCAGATACTTAACGCAAATCTGAATCAAAGATACACGCGAGCACACGATAAATTGACTAAACTGAAACAATAAACGCACAGAACAGTCAAAATATGTCGCTGCTAGTGAGAAGCCGAATTCACTTACAAGTAGCGGTGTGCTCTGCTGTGCTGCGATGTGCTCTCGACAACGGCCACCCAACGATTGATGTTTCTTTTCAAGGATATAATTTATGTTAATACCTTTACTGTGTACAGCTCTAAGTGTCAAAAGTTATCCTTTTTCTTTTATGAAATCAATAAAGTTTTCTAAATATCGTTAGTGCTTTAAATCTGTTTTATGGTTAAGAGTTTTGTCTGGAAATGCATCCATTTAAATATTTCTACATTCATACTCCGCAAGTCACCCGACGGTGTGTGGCGGAGGGTACCTTCAGTACCACTATCGTTTCTCCCCCCTATTGCAGTCACATATTGTTCGCGGAAAGAAAGATTGTCGGTATGCCTCTGTGTGGGCTCTAATCTCTCTGATTTTATCCTCATGACGTCTTCGCGAGATATACGTAGGAGGGAGCCATATACTGTTTGACTCCTCGGTAAAGGTATGTTCTCGAAACTTCCACAAAAGCCCGTACCGAGCAACAGGGCGTCTCTCCTGCAAAGTCTTCCACTGGAGTTTATCAATCATCTCCGTACCGCTTTCAAGATTGCTAAATGATCCTGTAACGAAGTGCCCTGCTCTTCGTTTGATCTTCTCCACCTCCTCTATCAACCCCACCTGGTACGGATCCCACACCGATGAGCAGTATTCAAGCTGTGGGCGAACAAGTGTACTGTAACCTACTTCCTTTGTTTTCGGACTGCGTTTCCTTAGGATTCTTCCAATGAATCTAAATCTGGCATCTGCTTTACCGACGATTGATTTTATATGGTCATTCCATTTTAAAATACTCCTAATGCCTAATCCCAGATAATTTATGGAATTAACTGCTTCCAGTTGCTGACCTGCTGTAGTGTAGCTAAATGATAAATGATCTTTCTATCTATGTATTCGTAGCACATTGAACTTGACTACATTGAGATTCAATTGCCATTCACTGCACCATTCGATGCAGATCATCCTGCATTTCAATACAATTTTCCATTGTTACAACCTCTCTATATCCTACAGCATTATCCGCAAAAAGCCTCAGTGAACTTTCGATGTTATCCACAAGGTCAACATATATATCGTGAAAAGCAACGGACCCAAACACTCCCCTATGGGACACCTGACATCACTCTTACTTATGGAGCAAGTTCTTCCAGAATGAATAAAATAAAAGTGCGGGATTAAATGGAATAAAAGTTTAAAATGTAATCTTCCAACTGTCTTTCATTTAGTTACAAAGACGGAATACATCTCCCAGAATATTTAGTAACTAAGGAACGACGGAAAACAAATAAAATGAATATATTAATAAAGTTCAAATGTTCAAATGTTTGTAAATCTATCGGACCAAACGGCGTGGTCATCAGTCCGTAGCTTACAAACTACTTAAACCTAGGTAAACTAACCTAAGGACAAACACACACACTCATTCTCCAGGGAGGTCTCGAATCTCCACAGCGAGCAACCGCGCGCTCCTCAGCGAGACGGTTTAGACCGCTCGGCTACTCCACCGCGGCTTAATAAAGTTTCAAGGTATCCATTACTAACAATATTTATATAATATAATCTTACCCGATAGTGTATTTTCATGACTAGCAGTAGGCTTTGTGGGAAACGATTCCAATTTTTGTGATTGCAACAACTCACTTATTTTCTTCTTCTTCTGCTATTCTTCTGTACGTTGCTCCACTGCTTCGTTTTCGATCATCCATTATTATGCAAGTTATTAAACAAATTTAAATACACAAAAGCAGAACAACTGGGAAGAAGACAACAGAAGGCAATGGTATGCCACGTGACGCCTAAAGCCGCAACTGTAAATCCTGACGGGAAAGGATAAGCTGCCAGCGCATCATCTCTGGGATTATTTGCCTGTCATCTTCCAGGAACTTTAGTTTTATTGAATGATACCGGTTTCCAATGGCTCCAATTTTTCATTTATATAGGCCTATAAAAATTATTTTTTAATAAAATATAGCAGAAATAAATTTTTTGCTTTACCTAAAAATAAAAATTGTCTTAAATTTGCAGCTTCTTAAATTCTTCTGCCGGGGCAACTGTCCCCTTTGATTCCCCTTCCCGCTCCCCTAGATCCTGTCCTGCCCTGGGTCTTTGTTGATATTGTTGCTGTTATATTTCAGCCGTTTCTTTAACAGCAAATTGCCAGTAAGAAGATGTTTGGGCCACGATTCTAATGTTTTGAATCTGTATTTTATGCCCGTTATTAGCCAATGTACCGCTACGTCTGACTTCTCGTTTTCTTCGTTTTAAGTGTCCAGTGCACTCTACACATCGCTCAGCAACAGCGCGGATAGTTTGCCATATGTAAATACTACCACAGTCACAGAGGACACCTTATACGCGCGGAACACGCAGAGCTGTTGCGTCCTTGACGGGGCATAACATATCTTTTATTTTGAAGGCGGGCCGAGTTCCTAGATAACAGAATGCAGCATGTCATTCTCAAAGGAGAGAAGTCTTCCGAAGTAAGAGTGACGTCAGTTGTGCCACGGGGGAGTGTCGTGGGTCCGTTGCTGTTCACAATATATATGAATCCTAAGGAAATGCGGTCCGAAAACAAAGGAAGTAGGTTACAGTACACTTGTTCGCCCACAGCTTGAATACTGCTCACCGGTGTGGGAACCGTACTGGATGGGGTTGATAGAGGAAGTAGAGAAGTTCCAACGGATCATTTGGTAATCGTGAAAGCGTTACGGAGATGATCGATAAACTCCAGTAGAAGACTCTGCAGGAGAGACGCACTGTCGCTAGGTACAGGCTTTTGTCGAAGTTTCGAAAACGTACCTTTACCGAGGAGTTCAAATGTTCAAATGTTTGTAAATCTATCCGACCAAACTGCGTGGTCATCAGTCCGTAGCTTACAAAATACTTAAACTAAGTTAAACTAGCCTACAGGACATCACACACACCCATGCCCCAGGAAGGACTCGAACCTCCGACGGCGAGCAACCGCGCGCTTCGCAGCGAAGCGCTTTAGACCGTTCGGCTACTCCACCGCGGCTTACCGAGGAGTCTAGCAGTATATTTCTCCTTCCTACGTATATCTCGCGAAGAGATCATGAAGATAAAATCAGAGAGATTAGAGCCCACCCAGAGGCATACCGACAATCTTTCTTTCCGCGAACAATACGTGACTGGAATAGGAGGGAGAACCGATAGTGGTACTCAAGGTACCCTCCGCCACACACCTATCGGGTGGCTTGCGGAGTATGCATGTAGATGTAGATGTGCCCTTTCTGCGCCACATAGCCATTATTTTGCACGACAATGCGCAAGCGCATAGAGCGCAAGCTGTGGCTGCTCTGTTCAGTCGATGGGATCGGGCGCGGCGTTCTTACGACGTCAGCCACGAGCGCCCTCTGCCACAACTCCGCTCCCACTGAACGACTTCGTTCACTTGGGACTGAGATAGGAAACAGTTAACTCTTCGGAATCAGATAGGCACCAGTGAACAGAGCCGTGCAGCGCGCCACATTTACCCGCCCGAGCTCGCCTGCGTCCGGCCGCTGCGCTCTGCTGCCCGCACCGCGGGTAGTCGGGCCGCAGTGTACCGCTGTACACAGCGAGCGAGCTGCGATGCGCCGTCGAGTCCCGACACTCGCCGGGCGAGCGGGTACCCGCCGGGCCCGTGCAACAGCGCTACAGGCGGCGCTGCGAGCGGGGGAATGCAGACAGTTCTGAGCAAGGCGTTGTAATAATCAAAGCGTAGGCTTCACGCACCTTTTGTGTTACCTACATAGCAATTTATAAGTTATCTATCGTTATGTCTGAAGTAAATAGCGAACAGGACAGATCGTACCAACGTAGGAGTAGACGATCTGAGGAAGAAAAAAACGACGTTTCCAGGAAACTGGCAGAGAGAATCTACAAGCGTTTACAGAGATCTGGAGACAGCATTGTATGGGAGCGTTTTATGATGATTGTAGGTAATGAAAATAATCCTGTGGGATTTGCAGAGTGTAATGGCTGCCGTAAATTATTGTCGTTACGAGATGGCAGTACCACTACGCTGTTATGGCACCTGAATAGCTGCAAAGCTTATCTGAATACTGATTTGAACGTTTGTAGCAATATTCCAGGATCAGCAAAATCTTTTGTGCTGGAGAAATGTGTAAGAATGTGTGCAATAGAGTTGCGGCCCTTCAGCACAGTTGCGGGAGAACGATTTCCAGATCTCGCACAGACTCTGATGGAGATAGAAGCACAGTACTCCAATGCAAGTGCCAAAGACGTTCTTCCTCATCCTTCAACAGTTTCTAGGAACGTAAAAAGAATACCAGACGAATACCGTGTTTGCAAACTACTGGATTTTTAAAGATTTCCTGTTTACCTTGTCAGAATTTTAGCTAGATAATTAGTTGGACAACTTTGAACAAAATTAAATATCACATCACCGTAGGGCATATAATTTTTTGCCACATACATGAAATACGTAGGTTTACTAGGAACAAGGAACTGAAGCGATTTAAGGAATAATCTTATTCTTTATGTTAGAGCCATAACTTAGTTTAATATGAAGTGAAAGTGAAACACCGTGTAAGTAAGTACTGAGCAAAGTATAAAATTACCTACAAATTTGCTGGAGCCGGCTAACGCGAAGCCAACGACTTTCAACGTGCTTAATATTTCCGGCGCGAGTCGATTCGGCTACCGTTTTGCTTCTGCACCACAAAATTGGACGTTCTGCTTTTACCAGGTGCATTACTGCGCACGTCTATTTTTTCCCCTCGCAGCTGATAGTACACTGACAATTTAGTCAGTAAGGAAAAATCCCAAGTGTTTCAAGATACATGAAAGACTGTCCAGCGATACAAAACTGATAACTGCGACCTTGAATGTCACTTCTCGAATAGGTGACTCCCTCGGGGTTTCAGCTACCCCCCAGCCAAAGGGAAAAGGGGGGAAAAATAAAATTAAACAACAAAAATGGTCCACACGCCTGTATCGAGAAACAGTAATTAGTGTACTTCCCTTGGAGTGGTTAAGCGTAAGCTGTACCTACTAACATTCTACCAGTTAATCCTTTCTAATGCCCTCGATTGCAACTTAACGATGTTTATTTTTGTTTATCTACTTATTTTTTCTTAGCAGCAAGGAAACATCAAGCAATTTAGCGAAATGTCCACAGAAACGCTGTTCGCACTCGCGCTGAATGCGTGTACATGCTATCGCAGCACTGATGCTGCTCATTAACTCGCAATTACTCATGATTTGAGACAGCTCTATTGCACTCGCGTTAATGTGTATTCTAAAATGCATCGGTCATTAAGCTGCCCAGTATATAACTTTTTCAATACATGATTTGTAAATGAAAAGTTTAATGCTTTGTTATAAAGCTAAGTTGCTGTACTATTAGATGTCCAAAAATCAGTTTTTTTAACCCTATAGTTTCTTCAGAATCGAGTGAAAAGCATTATGAAACTAAAATCTCACGCGGAATGAAACGCAGACATGTTATTTTTTCCAAGGAAAGTAAATCTTGTAAGGAAAAACTAAGTTAATAAGCCGATGTAGGATGGTCGTTTGTAACGTGAACAGTTTTTAGAGTGAAAATCGGAACAGTGTATTGTCCGCTAAGAGTGAAGCGGCTGGCGGGCGCGTGTCCCGGCTAGCAGCAGAGCGGCACGGGCGGCCGGGCGGACCGGCACTCGGCGGGTAGTTGGGGTACCCGCGCTGCCCGCCGCCGTCCGGTGGGGCTCGTGCCGGCAGGTCGGGCAGCGCGTGGCCAGGCCCGCCCGGGAGGCGCGGCTACGAGCCCGGGCGGGTAGCGCAGGCCCGCTGCACACCTCTGCCAGTGAAGACTTGACTATTGGATAGGCACTAGGCAGGCCTCTAGCTCAAATATATATCAGCATTCTGCAGTACTGAGCTATGTAAAAGTTAAGTATTGTATAAATTCTGTGCAATATGTATCTCGTTCTAATTTACTCTAGTGTTTCTAGTTTCTGCTGTCCCCCTGGCTGCTCACCTCCTACCTGCACAAGCGTGCATCCTTTATTCCCGTGTCGGTCTTTCTACTCGGCCACCGACACCTACGACGGAAACGAGACACAAAAGCGGCGACGAGGCTGGGACACAAAACCATCCACCATACTCCCCGGACTTAGGTCCTTGTGACTTTGATTTGATTCCGAAGATGAAGGAACCACTTCGTGGTATTCGCTTCAGAACTGTTCCGGAGATTCAACAGCCAGTAGATCGCTAAATTCGCAACATCAGCGGAACGGGTCAGATCACTGTTACAGAAGCAAAGAAAAACGCATGTAAAATTTAAAAAGACACAGAATCCCCGAGACTGGCAATCTTTTACTGAAACTCGCAACCTAGCGCGGACTCCAATGCGAGAAGCCTATAGTAGTAACCACAACGAAAGCCTGTCTCGTAATCTTACAGAAAATTCAAAGAAATTCTAGTCATGTGAAGTACACTAGCGGCAAAACACAAACAATACCTTCACTACGCGATAGCAATGGTAATACTACCGATGACAGTACAGCTAAAGTAGAATTACTAAACACAGCTTTCCGAAATTCGTTCACCAAATAAGACGAAGTGAACACTTCAGAATTCAATCCAAGAACAGCTACCAGCATGCGAAACTTAGAAGTAGATGTTCCTGGAGTAGATTGTAGACCAACTAGATTCCTCTCAGAGTATGCTGACGCAATAGCTCCGTACTTAGCTATAATTTACAACCGCTCACTCAGCGAAAGATCCGTACCCAAAGACTGGAAAGTTGCCCAAGTTACTCCAAAATTCAAGAAAGGCAATAGGAGTGATCCCCAAAATTACAGGCCAATATCAATGACGTCGATTTGCAGAAGGATTTTGGATCATATATTTTGTTCGAAAATTATGAACTACCTCGAAGAGAACGACCTATTAACCAATAGTCAACACGGATTCAGAAAGTATCGCTCTTGCGAAACACAGCTTGCCCTTTATTCACATGAAGTGATAAGTTCCATCGACAAGGGATCTAAAATCGATTCCATATTTCTGATTTCCGGAAGGCTTTTGACACTGTACCCCACAAGCGGCTTCTGATGAAATTGCGTGCTTATGGAATATCTCCCCAACTGTGCGATTTGATTCACGATTTCCTGTCAGAAAGGACACAGTTCGTTGTAATTGACGGTAAGTCATCGAGTAAAACAGAACTGATATCTGGCGTTCCCCAGGGATGCGTTATAGGTCCCCTACTCTTCATTGTGTTTATAAACGATTTAGGAGACAATCTGAATAGCTCCCTTAGACTGTTCGCGGATGATGCTGTCGTTTATCGGTTAGTGAAGTCAACAGAGGATCAAAAGCAACTGCAAAGCGATTTCGACAAAATTTCTACATGGTGCGAAAATTGGCTATTGACACTAAATAAAGAAATGTGCGAAGTAATACACATGACCTTCATAAGTCAGTTTGACTTCAAAATCCGGCAGCAAACTCGAAGAAACTATGAAGAACTATTACGCCGGGAAAGCCTACGAAACTACAATACACATGACCACTAAAAGAAATCCGCTGAACTTCAATTACGCGTTAAATCAGTCAAACCTTAAGGTCGTAAATTCTACTAAATACCTAGGAGTTACAATTACGAACAACTTTGACTGGAGAGAACACATAGAAAATATTGTGGGGAAGGCGAACCAAAGATTACGTTTCATTGGCGGAACGCTTCGAAGATGCACCAGCTCCAGCAAAGAGACTGCCTACATCACACTTGTGCGTCCTCTCCTGGAGTACTGCTACCCAATGTGGGACCCTCACCAGGTGGGACTGACGGAAGATATTGAGAAGGTTCAGAGAATGGTAGCTCGTTTTGTTTTATCACGTTATGGGGGGGGGGGGGGGGCAAGCGTCACGGAAATGTTGCACGAATTGGGGTGGAAATCATTAAAAGAAATACGTTATTCATTGCGGAGTGATCTGTTTGCGAAGTTTCAATCACCGACTTTTACTTCTGAATGTGAAAATATTTTGCTAGCACCCACCTACTTAGGGAGACATGACCATCCCAATAAAATAAGAGAAATCAGATCGAAAACGGAACGATTTAGATGTTCTTTCTTCCCGCGCGCTATTAGAGAATGGAATGGTAGAGAAAAGTTATGAAAGTGGTTAATGGACCCTCTGCCAGGCACTTGAATGTGATTTGCAGAATATCTATGTAGATGTAGATGTAGAACGGGCTTTACTAACGGTATACTACGCCTTCCACACCGCTCGCAACGAGTTCTACACAACGCTGGTGACTACTTTAAAGGAAAAAAAAATATTCAAATGTTTGTATAGCTTATGGGACTTAACTATGGGGTCATCAGTCCCTAAACTTACAAACGACTTATGAACTACCTAATGCTAAAGACGGCACAAATATCCATGCCCGAGGGGGGATTCGAACCCCCGGCCGTAGTGGGCATGCAGACCGTGACTGGAGCGCCTCAGTCCCCGCGGCCGGCTTTAAAGGATAGTCGGATGTGAACAGTTGCCACCACGGTTGGTAGAAACACGGTAGGGGTCACGCGCAGGCAGGCTGTGAGCTAGAGCATTGTATAGTACAAGCAGAACAATCCGCCATTTTGAATCCCACATTGAAGGCGCGCATTTAAAGACTGCGTAACACTTTCGCTTTTTAATGTGCTCTTAAGACCATTAAATATACTTTACTAACACAGAAAATATTACAGCATAGTAAATTTACTGGCTGGCGTTTGACTGTAAGAAGCAAGCATCATAAAGTTAGTGGTTAGAGGGATATTTACAGATATGATACATTCACTTACATTCCATATTAAGGCATATGTTGACGTTCTAAATATGTATCAAATACTGTTAAAATACGTTACAATTATTCGTTTTTTCTGGTTTATAAATTGTACATCCATATACGTTTACAGTAATTAAAAGTTGTACTCCTAAAGTTACAGAATAATGTTAAATTGCGATACTATACTTCCCGTATTAACCCCTCTAATGTCTTGCTTATGTTACACATACCATATTTCAGAGAAGATTTTACGGCAAAAATTTGTTTAACAACTTTGAAGGTTTGTAACTAAATAAAGTCTCTCTCTGGCATCGTGCACTTTGAAATAAAGTGAGTATTACGTGCTAAGTTTTGATTTTAATGCCTTTCATGTACGACTTCTTTCCTGTTCCCATTCTTTGCGAAGTTTAATTTACTATTTTTTATTTTCAGACATCCTGTTCAAAGCTTGGCTTACGCCTACATATTCCAGTGTTGAAAGTCATATTTAAATTAAACACTAAAATAATGCGAAATAATATAATTTAAAAACACTAGCTGGGCAAAGCCAGCTGCACTCATGTATCACTTAAAATACAATTAGCAGCCATTATAATAACTCCTTAGTTGTTCTAAATGAAATGAAGAAAAGTAACTTTAAACACACTGTATGTTGTGCTTTGTTAACAATTTGTAGCAACATTAAAATAAACCATTGCTTACAAGTATAGGCCTATATTTTCATTACTACCTCTCTGTGAGCATAACTATTTTCAATACAAATGCAAAAAAAAAAAAAATACATAAATAAATAAATAAAATAAAATAAAGCTTTTTTCTTAGCACCTGCTCGCTTTTGGCGTAAATACTTGGCATCTGGCATATACAAGCCATCTTGTACGACGATCTGTGTTTGAAGGAAAACGATAAAACTTACAGCGACCACGCCTGATATTGTTTGAGCAGTTTGGAACTGCACAACCAACCATTTCTCGCTGTGAAACAATAAAATCACAAGACATTCGCTGATTCACTTAGCTGCACCAAACAAAGCATACTACGCTGTCGCCGGATTGAGATTCAAAATGGCGGATTGTTCAGCTCGGTATATCTAGTGCTTTACTGTGAGCGATGACGTCAGAGCGCACCCTCTCGCCGCGCCGCGCTGCGTTTAAGCCGTATAGGCGCACAACAAGCTTAACTCATGCACACGTTTCAATGAGTTCCAGATTATCTATGTTTTCGTGTATTATCATCATTGTTACAATTATTAAGCTCTATATTAGTTAGACTACTTTTTATGGTCGGTGAAATGCTAGTTTAAATTATCCGAAGGACGTCTTTCATCATATCGGAGGGCGTTGCTTTTTTTTTTTTTTTTTTTTTTTTTTTTTTTTTTTTTTCCCTGGTTGAAGAGACTCCCACAGGCTTAGACCACATAGACCCGAGGTACGGAGAAAACCACGATAATATAATATTAAACTCTATTAATGTGTTTCCGTTTTGTATTCGGGAAAGTTACCTCACAACTTTCTTCATTTTTTTTCAGATTTTGTCTTTGTTCGCTCTCAGTTTGCTTATTACTTTTGCAATTTTTTTGTTGTTGTTGAGAGATTTCATTGTGATGAAGGTGCGTGTCCTTACGAAACACATTACGGCAAGGTCCTCCATTCCTGGATACTTCCAAAAAAGTTTGGCCTACGGTCAATGTAACAGTTGGCTTTATTAAGGATCCCCTTGAAATTGTTTGAAGCCAGTTCTTTCCTGAAACATGTACATGATCAGTCATTTTACCAAACAAATGTGCTAATTCAGGGTGTTTTGTATAACTCTGTAAGCAACATATCCTGCAATCATTTCTAACAGCTCAACATTTTCCTTTAAATTTTGAACATTTTCCCCTTCGTACTCGACGTAATTCTCAAAAATTTCTGCCACCTCTGAAATCCGAAAAATGTATCGAACAGACACGAACATATGCAATTGTACACGAATCTGCACGTTTGCAAGTACTTATCCACCTTCTTTTCATCTCACTGTCTTTAGGAAACACGTAAAACATAATTCCTAACTCCCTCGCTTGGCTACCGTGGTTAGTACAACTGGCAATGGCACAGCAAACCATTCTTTTCCACTTAAAGGTTTACTGTTAAAAAATAACCCCAGTACAGTGATAATTACGACAATACTCTCAATCTACAGTCACTGAAAACAATTCACACTGATCTAAAAACCGTGTTCTCACTCGTAAACGCAACCGATACAACACGCACTACACGCTGCTGAGCGCTGCGAGGGTGCGCCGTGACGTCAGCGGCGCGGCTTGCTACTGCGCATCCACCTCGTCATCCCTACCGTGTTTCTACCAACCGTGGTTGCCACTATTGAAGTTCCAATCCTAGTATAAGGAAATTCCGTGATAATACTGCATGTAGTGGTTGGAAAAGGAGTAAGACAGGGTTGTAGCCTTTCCACAATGTTGTCCAATTTGTACATTGAGCAAGCTACAAAGGAAAGCAAGGAGAAATTTGGAGAAGGAATTAAAGTTCCGGGGGAAGAAATAAAAACATTGCGTTTTGCTGACGACATTGTAATTCTGTCAGAGACAGCAAACTACCTGAAAGAACAGTTGAATGGAATGGACAGTATGTTTAAGAGAGCGTATAAAATGAACATTAACAAGAGTAAAACTAGGGTAATGGAGTGCAGTGTAAGAAAATCAGGTGATGCTGAAGGAATTAGATTAGGTAACGAATTTTTGGCATACCCTGACTAAAAGAAGGGATCGCTTGGTAGGACACAAGTGTTCAAGTGTTTGTACAACTTATGGGACTTAACTACGGGGTCTTCAGTCCCTAAGCTTACAAACTACTTATGAACCAGCTAAGACTACAGACGGCACAAATATCCATGCCCGAGGGGGGATTCGAACCCCCGACCGTAGTGGCCGTGCTGACCGTGACTGAAGCGCCTCAGTCACCTCGGCCACCGCGGCCGGCGGTAGGACACATTCTTAGACATCGAGGAATCGTAAATTTAGCATTGGAGGGAAGTGTGTGGGGTAAAAATCGCAGAAGGAGACCAAGAGACGCGTATAGTAAGCAGATTCAAGTGGATGTGGGTTGCCGCTCTTATGAGGAGATGAAAAGGCTTGCTCAGGATAGAGTAGGGTGGAGAGCTGCATCAAACCAGTCTCCGGACTGAAGACCATAACACAACGAAACAATGAAGAAGGTAGATGAGTTTTGTTACTTCGGCAGTAAAATAACAAATGATGGTCGCAGTACAGAGGATATAAAATGCAGAATAGCAATGGGTAGAAAGGCGTTCTTGAAAAGGAGAAATTTGTTAACAGCGAATATTGATTTAAGCGTAAGGAAGTCCTTTCTGAAGGCATTCGTATGGAGTGTTGCCCTGTATGGGAGTGAAACATGGACGATAAACAGTGTGGACAGAAAGAGGATAGAGGCTTTTGAAATGTGGTGCTACAGAAGAATGCTGAAGATTAGGTGGGTGGATCGCGTAACTAATGAGGAGGTACTGAACAGAATTGGGGAGAAAAGAAATTTCTGGCATACCTTGACTAAAAGAAGGGGTAGATTGGTAGAACACATTCTTAGACATCAAGGAATTGTGAATTTAGCGTTGGAGGGAAGTGTGTGGGGTAAAAACCGCAGAGGAAGACCAAGAGATGGATACAGTAAGCAGATTCAGACAGATGTAGGTTGCCGTTCTAATGTGGAGATGAAGAGGCTTGCTCAGGATAGGGTATTGTGGAGAGCTGAATCAAACCAGTCTCCGGACTGAAGACCACAACAACAACAACTGCAAACAAATTGTAGTGATTGTAACGAAAGTAAGTACTTACTGTTGCACGTCGGAGACACGAGTGCCGGCTAGCACGTCCGGAGGGCCGTCGGTGGGCTGGAGTGGTCCGGCCGGGGCTGGAGAAGGCTGCGGGGGCGGCGGGGGCGGGAAGGGGAGGGGCGGCGCCGTCGGCGGCGGGCGTGGGCGGCGCGGGTCGCGCGCTGCCTTCTCCGCCTTCCTGTACCGCCCCTGCGCCGCCACCGGCGCGGGGCCCGCTACCGCCGCCTGCAACACACCAAGTACTCACTACATACAGCTCTGCACTCTGTCGCGTCTCCGTATCTCCATCTACATCTACTAGAGGTCTGCAAATGGCCGGTTTCGGTCGCTCGTACTCGGTCGTGTGCGCAACGCTCGGCGGTGGCGCGCCGAGTGTGTTACGCTCGCAGCGAGCGTGTTGACACTCGAAAGAGGCTGCGTGGGGCGGCGCGGGCAGAGGCCGCACAGCGTACTGCTGCCGCTGTACTCACAAAGAAACCTACCGCTCTCCGATTTTTATGAAATTTGCATATGTTGTAATACATGAAAAACAATGGGACACGTATTTTTTTAGCGGTGGAGAAACATATTTAAGGGGTGAAACAGTCCCTCCAAAATTGTCGCTTAAATAGAAACATGGCGATAACTTAGAGACTAGAGAAGCGATTTTAATGATGTTTGGTATGAAAATATCTTTTGATGAAAGACAAATTCCATAGATTCAACTTCGATAAAATCAAAATAATTTTTTGAGTTATCCCCCTAATTGTCACTCCCCCTGCAATGTACTTAGGCCGATCTCTTATCAAGACACGGAAGAAAGCGAGGATCCTATATATTGCACAAAAGCTTGCATACGTTCTTTATTATGTAGATAAGAAAGACGACAGTGGCAGTGGGGGATATATGAATGCTGCAAATGGAAAAATTCCCGTTAAGGACTCACTCGGAAAAGGTAGAGGCGGAGCAACCACGCACAGTGCCAAAATGCTACGGGAATATAACTTATATTAACGGGGTGCAACAGAGAGAGAGAGAGAGAGAGATCTGCACAAAACTAACCTAATGGGTTGTACATCAATATAGTGTATTTAGTATCAATATAAAAGACGGACAAAGTATTCCAGGACTTGAGAGTGATAAGAGGAATGGATATAAAATACAATCACGTCCTCGTTAAGACGGCAAGTAGCACCTACCACTAAACAGGCACTAACAGTCCACAAAATAGGAACAAGAAAGAAAGAAAGATCCTGGAAAACTCATTTAGTAAATTATCTTAGCACAGAAACTTTATGTTAATCACGTATAATAACCTGTATGGTAAACTATAAAATGCGAAACTGAATGGCTAGTTCAACTGGATTGAGAGAAAAGCTTTCGAAGCACCCGGTAAAGGAAATAATTCCAAATTTCGAGGTCATGATGTATTCTCAAGCATCTAGTTTGCCCCCGACACTCGCCTTGGACTCGAGTGGCGCTGCGGTGGGCGACCGAGTGGCGAGCGGGCAGTGTGGACGGTCGGCCAGTCGAGCGTGCGCCGCTCGAACGAGCGCGGAGGAAGTCGAGCGCAGCCACACGCCACGCTGCAAGCTGCAGTACCGACACCTGTCGGACTCTCATACGACATGTATCTCGCGATTCGAGCGAGCAACCGAGCGAGGTGCAGACCTCTAACATCTACAACCGTACTCCGCAAGCCACCCGACGGTGTGTGGAGGAGGGTACCTCGAGTACCACTATCGATTTTCCCTCCTATTCCAGTCACGTATTGTTCGCGGAAAGAAGGATTGTCGGTATGCCTCTGTGTGGGCTCTAATCTCTCTGATTTTATCCTCACGATCTCTTCGCGAGATATACGTAGCAGGGAGCAATATACTGTTAGACATCTCACACCCAAACCTTCAGATGTCAGACACTCAGATCCACACCAAACTTTGTATATCGATAGAGTATCCACCCAAACATCTATATAATTCCTGATTTTTGCTGCCGTCCAGTAGAACGTGCGTAAATTATAATAAGTAACATCAAACCTACGGATTAGAGAAAAGCGTGTCTGTGAGGGGCAATCAAGTCACGCCACCGCGGGTTAGTTGGTAGCGCGTTAGCTTGTGGTACAGAAAATCCTGGGTTCAAGCCCCACCTCGCTGTAATTTTTTTTCATTGTTTAAACTACAGTACGTTGGAAATTGTTAAAAGGGGCAACGTGTTCCTCATATGTAAAAGGACGTTTCCATTTTGTAGCAATGTGTTATTGGCAGTTTACTCTTGCTTCGTTTTATTTGAAAGTAGGGAACCTGTACAGTGTTATTACTTTGATTACGCTTATTGTTTTTAACATTACTATTTTTTGTTATTGTTATTACTATTAATACAGCTGTATGTGTGATGCAGTTGTCTTTTTATTTATTTATTTTTATTCATATGTTCTGATAATGTTCGTTTATTCTCTGAAACTACGAATAAACCCTACAGATTAGCTACTTTCAAATAAAACGAAGCAAGAGTAAACTGCCAATAACACTACAAAATGGAAACAGTATATGAGGAACACGTTGCCCCTTTTAACAATTTCCTACGTACTGTAGTTTAAACAATGAAAAAATTTAAGGCCTAGGTGGGGTTTGAACCCAGGACCCTCTGCAAGTCAATCTCATGCTCTAATTACTAACCCACGGAAGCGTGACGTGATTACGCCTCACAGATACGCTTTTGCTCTATTCCGTAGGTTAGTTGTTACTTATTATTATAGTTTATACACGTTCTACTGGACGACAGCACAAATCGCGAATTATATAGAAGTTTCGGTGGATACTCTATCAATATACAACGTTTGGTACGGATCTGAGTGTCTGACATCTGAAGGTTTGGGTGTCAGTAAAGGTAAGTTCTTGAAACTTCCACAAAAGCCCGTACCGAGCGACAGAGCGTCTCTCCTGCAGAGTCTTCCACTGGAGTTTATCGATCATCTCCGTAACGCTTTCGCGATTACCAAATGATCCTGTAACGAAGCGCGCTGCTCTCCGTTGGATCTTCTCCACTTCCTCTATGAACCCCACCTGGTACGGATCCCACTCCGGTGAGCAGTATTCAAGCTGTGGGCGAACAAGTGTACTGTAACCTACTTCCTTTGTTTTCGGACTGCATTTCCTTAGAATTCTCCCAATGAATCTAAGTCTGGCATCTGCTTTACCGACGATTGATTTTATATGGTCGTTCCATTTTAAATCCCTCCTAATGACTACTCCCAGATAATTTATGGAATTAACTGCTTCCAGTTGCTGACCTGCTATAGTGTAGGTAAATGATAAAGGATCTTTCTTTCTGTGCATTCGCAGCACATTACACTTGTCTACATTGAGCTTCAATTGCCATTCCCTGCACCATGCGAAAATTCGATGCAGATCCTCCTGCATCTCAATAAAATTTTCCACTGTTACAACCTCTTTATATACTACCGCATCATCCGCAAAAAGCCTCAGTGAACTTCCGATGTTATCCGCAAGGTCATTTATATATATATCGTGAACAGCAACGAACCCAAGACACTCCCCTGTGGCACACCTGATATAACTCCTACTTCGAAAGACTTCTCTCCATTGAGAATGACCTGCTGCTTTCTGTCATCTATGAATTCCTCAATCCAATCACACAATTGGTCTGATAGACCATATGCTCTTACTTTGTTCATTAAACGTTTGTGGGGAACTGTATCAAACGCCTTGCGGAAGTCGAGAAACACAGCATCTACCTGAGAACCCGTGTCTATGGTCCTCTGAGTCTCGTGGACGAATAGCGCGAGCTGGGTTTCACACGAACGCCTTTTTCGAAACCCATGCTGATTCCTACAGAGCAGATTCCTAGTCTCGAGAAATGTCACTATATTCGAACATAATACATGTTCCAAAATTCCTACCCTCAAATTAACGTGGTGCCCTCAGTGCACACAAGTCATAATGTTTTCGTTATCCAGTGTAAATATTTTATGGTGACTTTTATTACGATTCGTAGGCACTTTCAATATTATTATTGTTACTTTCAATTTCATTTGTATAAAAATTTTTACTAAACACTAAAATATAATTTATATTGTAATTTGAAGTATATTTTCTATTTAAAAATCCAAAATAATTTTAATAGAAACTTTTTGAACGTCACGTGATGTCACATGACATGACGAAACGTGACGTAGCCGCCTTATTGAATGGTATAAAAACCCTGTTGGCAGATGCCAAAGGCAGAAGGAAAATGTGTCCTGTATTGGTACTACCGGTGGTTGTAGCACGAGCAGTGAAACCTAGAGACTATGTAGGCTGTATGGTATGAGTATACACAGTATGAAAGAACTGTAAGTGCAAGTGACTTGAGGCGCTCCAGTCACGGTCTGCACGGCCACTACGGTCGGGGGTTCGAATCCCCCCTCGGGCATGGATATTTGTGCCGTCTTTAGTATAAGGTAGTTGATAAAAAGTTTGTAAGTTTAGGGACTGATAACCCCGTAGTTGAGTCCCATAAGTTTAACAAACATTTGAACATTTTTTTTTTTTGCAAGTGACTTTTGTGTTTTTGATTAACAAAGTAGTGATCTGTGTAGAGAACCTGTTACACTATCCAGTTAATTTGGACTTATGTATGGACAAATTTCTGAGAATTTGCACTGAAATGTCGTTTTGAGTGCGTAACTTAAATATTGAGCACCGGTGCAACATTTCACTTTCCGATGTGAGTGGAAAATCTTAAAGCATACAGTTGCTTTAAATGGAATAGAAAATTTATGGACCACTTCAGACCAAGAACGTTCTACGGCTCTACTACGTGCAGACTCGGCATTGCCCGCGTATTTATTTGTTCCACACTCCAGTAACAATGTTTTTCAACCTGTGGGTCGCGACCCCTGGAGGGGTCGCAAGGCTTTTCTCGAGGGATCGCAGTTCAAAATATTTGTAAAGCTTATGGGACTTAACTGCAGGGTCATCAGTCCCTAAACTTACGAACTTCTGAACTAACTTATACTACAGGCAACACAAACATCCATGGCCGATGGAGGATTCGAACCTCCGACGCGGGAGAGGGTCGCCGTCCCAGGCGGCGGTAGTTGCACCGTAAAATAACTAGCATTCAGTAATACAAAAACGTAAGATTAAATTAAATTCATTTATTGCTGAAATTAAAGATTTCTTTGTGTAACATTCATTGTTAGCCGCGGTGGAGTAGCCGAGCGGTCTAAAGCACCTCGCTGCGGAGCGCGCGGTTGCTCGCCGTGGAGGTTCGAGTCCTCCCTGGGGCATGGATGTGTGTGTTTGTCCGTAGGTTAGTTTACCTAGGTTTAAGTAGTTTGTAAACTACGGACTGATGATCACGCAGTTTGGTCCGATAGATTTACAGACATTTGAATTAGAATTCATCGTTAAATGTGAATAACAACAAAATCTGAGATCTGCCTTCAGGACCCAATCGATAGGTAAAACAACATGGTAGAATAAGTTATGGCCGCGGCGGAGTGGCCGAGCGCATTGAGACGCTATGCTCCGATGCGCGAGGCCCTTCCCCGTCGGGGGTTCGAGTCCTCCCTCGGGCATGGATGTTTGTGCTGTCTTTAGTATAAGTTAGTTCATAAGTAGTTTGTAAGTTTAGGGACTGATGACCCCGCAGTTAAGTCCCATAAGCTTAACAAACATTAAACATTTTTGAATAAGTAATTCTGAAAAATTCGAAAAAAGGATCTACTTGTTTACAAATTTTCTGTATAGTGGAACCTTTCTCAATGAGTATAATTCGCTTCTGAGTCTTGACCGAAATGCGAAACACTTGTTAAGCAAAATATATTTTTCTGCGTGAAATAATGTAAAAATAGGATAATGTGTCCTATTCCTAAAAATACACAAAATAAACTCGCCCAGCAATTTAAAAGAAAGCTGAAACAAAATATAGAAGATTAAAGTTGTTTCCTTTGAGATAACATAGGTTTGTTACGGTTGTGAGGTGTCGGCAGAATATTTTTATTTGGAAGGGGGTCACACATTTGAAAAGGCTGAAAAAAAACTGCTCTAGTTAGTCCATCTCCTTCCCCTTTCTCTCTTTCTGTTCCTCTCATTTTCAAGTCCAAGTACCCTCGCCATGCACCGTACTAAATTTTATGTCGACAGTGACCTTCCTCTTGTTTTGAAGATCAGATGTGCAAAATTTCGTCATGAAATTGTGTTAGTCTCG